>VMRM01000007.1:6311588-7511588 GCA_010277075.1 Poeciliopsis retropinna
CATTACATAGAGTGAAATATTTTAAGCCCATTTTTTTAATAACTTCAATGGTTATGGCTTGCAAATTTATTTAATTATTTTGTAATGAATTAAAACACACAGGTGGACTATTTATTAAATAGACCCCACACACCCTTTATCAAATTAAATGGGGGTGGGGTGGAGGGCAGGTACAAATATGTTCTTTTCAGATTTTTACTTGCAAAAAAATTAAACAAACAAGTATAATGTTCCACTTCACAATTATCAGCCACTTTGTGCATTTATTCAAGAAAATTTCAATAAAATTTATTAAAGTTTCTTACTGTTACATAAGTAAAATGTGGTAAAGTTCAAGGGGTAAGACTATTTTTCGAAGACACTACAAATACATTTAACCTATGATATAGTTATTAAATCTTGGATATCATATCATATTTCTCAAACCTTTATATTTATTTAAAAGGAAATAAAAACTGCATGTAATTCCGGCTTTGGGATGTATACAAAAACATAGTGCTGTTATTCTTGCTTGATGACTGGTTTGGACTTTAATGAAATGAGTTGCAAACAAAACAGCCCTGAACAAACAGCAGCAGGACGAAGAACTAAACATGGCACCATAAAGAAGGGTGGAAGCTCACCTGTATAGCGTGTTGAAGGCCTTTTCACAGCCCTGCACGTCACACTCGAAAGGTTTCTCCTTTGTGTGAACACGGACGTGGATTTTGAGACTGTAAGAGGTGAGAAAGGCCTTTCCACAGCCTTGCTGATTGCACACAAACGTGTACTCTCCCCGGTGTGTTTTCTGGTGTGTCCGCAGGTTTCCTGCTGTGCTGTAGGTCCGAGTGCACCCTTCGAATGTGCACTGATAGCGTTTTACCTGAAGCAAAAAGAGAAAAAAAGGCACAATATTCAAGTCTACTGAAATAATTGCCCAAGAAAGAGTCTGTAATTCATGTTTAAACTTCACTGAACAAAAAATAAAAGAGAGAAAGAAAAAAAACACTGCAAACAGTTTGTTGACTCAGCTAAAAAATATCAGACCACAATATAGGAAGTGACAAGCTGTGACAGTGCGACCTTTTAGAGGGGACTTGAGCTGAATGATTCAGCCACATGTCAGTGTTCAAAGTGGTTAAGCGGAAAGGACAGCAAAGATGACTAACCTCCTATGGAACGCATCCATTCAATATTACTTCACAGCACCAAAGTCCAGTGCAGAGAGGCAGTTTCATACAACTACCCCAGGGCCGTGTGAATAATAGCTCTCTATTCACCGTTCAGAAAAACAAAACTACTGTGTTGTGAACACAAAGCCAGGAGAAGAACGATTACATTACAGATGGCCTCCCTGACAGAAAACTGACATCATCTCGTTTCATTTTTGTTCTCAATCTTATTTAAAGAGATAAAACGTAACTGCAGAACAATTACCACAAAAGCAGAAAAAGAGAGGTTACTAAATGTGTAATGTGTCAAGTGAGAAACTCACAATGCCAAGGCAACTTGTCCAGAACACAGAGTTATAGTGAAAAGAAAGTACACCCTTTGTTAGTTCTGAGGTTATAAAGTTAAATAATCAGACAGATAAAAAGATTTATAATATTGTTTCAATAAAGCCTAATGTGCACAAAACCACACATCACAAACTCTTCCATATTAAAGCTTCAACTAAAGATTATTCTACAAATTGATTATTCTGCTAAAAAAAAGCACATTGTCTAGATTTTTTATGGAATCGTTTAAGCCTTTTTATACATTATTAGAAGTACATTAAAAATACAAAAACAATTTGTCTTTCAAATAAGAAAATAAACATTTTGTTGCCTAAAATGGAATAACAGCATTCCTTATTCGTTGTAGCAAAAGACAAATATGCAGCTAAAAACAAATATACATGTAGCATCAACATGTGAAAAGCTCGGCCTTTCTGGTCAACTTAACATCAACACAATGTAAGACTGATCTGTTGATTATTTATTAAGGAATTAATAAATGGACAGCAATAAGGGCGATTTCTAGTTAAGAGAATCTGAACAGGGTCAAGTTAAAACTAAGCTTTATGACTTCCTGGTTGCCATTTACTCTATAAATCTGGGTATGGGTAAATCTGTAAATATTGGTAAGACATATTTACAAAGTTTTTTTTATTTAATTCTTTTTTTTTTTTTTCTTACCTTAAATGTAATTTTTTTTCTACAGTTTGGTTCTTTGAGCTACACTCTTTATCTTCACATGATTCACTGAAATGTTTTCTGAGTAGTCCAACACTCAGGACATCATCTTATAACCTAACCTTACTTCAAACTCCCTGATCTGTCTGTTGTGTTCCTTGGTCTTCACCACGCTATTTGTTCATGAATATTCTCTAACAAACTTTTTACATTAATAGTACATAGAATACAGGTGGAATAATTAGTAATTTAAGCAATAGCTGAAAAACATGGTCACAATATGCCTACAAATAACTGAGATTTCGTATTCTACCTGCTTGGATTATTAAAAGATGAGACTACAAGCAAGATCTCTTTAATTTTGTTTTCAACCAAATCCAGACCTAAAATGTACAGGGATCTTATCTGGACTTAATAAATACCTGAGAGGATGATGACAGTGCACCTGCTTATGCTATTGTTAGAGTATTCCTACTACAAGCATTGTAGCTTGTAGTTTGTTAATTAGGCTTATATAATGTTTTTATGTCTCTGAGTCATTTCCTGTGAGATGCGTGCCAAAACCATGGGGAGATTTACAGAGTAAATGAGCAACCAGGTTAGTTTCTGTCTTCCTGTTTGCTTCAAACCCTTCTTCGAGAAATTGCATTACAAACTCCAGGAGAATAAAAACAGCCTCGTATCTACTCATCCCACTTGCAATGTCATACATATAATAAAATTAAGTGGGAAACACTCCCAGTTCACAACATGCATTTGTTTTGTTTGGAAGAGAATTAAACCTGTCAGAAAAATCTTTAAGGCTTTCTAGTTGACCAATTAGCTGCAAATGCTGTCAGATCTCATGCAAACAAAGAATAACCATTACTTCAGCAAAAAACAAATGAAGCCATGTCCTACTTTCACAATAATCAATGAGAGGCCTTACCCTAGCAAACATATCACATGTCTGGAAAAAACAGCGATACAGCCTTTACATTATAGAACATACATGTGTAACATCTTACCTCTCTTTGTTTGGTCTCTGGGCACTCAGAGTGCAAGGTGAGCGTAGCACCCTCTATGTTGCGAGGCATCGGCGTGGAGCCTGGGTTTATGGTGAACTGGATCTGATCAGGAGAAATCGTGTGGTGCACATAACCCTGAGACATCCCGTCGGGGTCGGCCATGAAGGCCAGAGATCCCTCCTCCTCGTCCGCATCGCCCTCTCCTTCAGTTAAAAAGGTGACTCCATCTTCATCGCCTCCACAATGCCCCTCCTCTTCGCCTTCCTCGTCAAGGCGGATGGGGTCTCGCTCGATGAGCACGGTGGTGCGGTCGTAGACGCGCCCAGACGAGGATGACGGCTCAGCAATCAGGTCGTCGTCTTTGTCATAGTGGATCTTGTCGTCCTCTTCTTCGTCTTCCCGTTCCAGCTGGCCCACCTCCACCTCGAAGTACATTGGCGCCTCTGTTCGAGGGCCATTCTCACTCATGGTCCCTATCGCCTTGCCTTCCTTTGCAAGAAGGACTGTACAACTGGTTGAATGCGTTACCTGAAAAATGAGAGAGAATTACATTTGGCCTTGGTCTTGATTAGATAAGTTACTTTAAGGAAAGGTGAGTACTTAATATAATAATAAAAAAAAACTATTCAATTTAATCAGAGTGACATTTCATTAAATAAAACTAAGTGTGTAACTATAATTAAGTCTGCAGGTGGCATTCACCAAGTATGTTACCTGCGTGCCAATGTCTAGAAAATGCTATATGTGTGCTATTTTAGGAATTTTCAATGAAAATGTAATGATACCAAGAACACATATAACAACAGAGTCAGAGATGACTGTTCATGTTTGATATGACTATCAAACAGTGTTTGATTTGCATGAAGATTAGTACAACTATTTAAAATCAGCCAAATAATCTATTAATTGATGGTGCCACCTATAGAGTACACATCAAGAAAGTTGTTACATAAACAAATGCTTAGCTAGTCCACAAAACATTTGGTTTCTTTTAAAAATAGCAAATAAATTTTATGACTTGCCTGTAAAACTTTGTTTGGAATACTAATGTAAGCTGAAAATCTTTTAGTTTGACCACATAATATTCTCCATCCCATGTTAAAGAACCTTTAAAAAATTAGAAATATAATATGTATTCTGTCCAGGGAAAATATTTGATCATTTATTTAATGCTGCTAACCATTTCATGGCAATATATAAAAAAATCATTGGATATTTAGATGTTTTTGTGATTTTGCAACCCAACAACTGATAGGTCTCAAGTTAAATTGAGGAGCATAAATTTCACAACATTTTTGCCTCTTGGTTAAGTTTTGTATTTTTTATCCATTTTAACCTCAACCAAGAAACCTGAGCTCAGCATTTTTAAGATGTTCTTTTAAAGTTCTTTCAGATGGAATCTTTTTTAAAACATACAATATCTGAAATATATCTAATAAAATGTAGTTCATCTAATTAAAATAAAAGAAATTAGGGTGGTCTTTATGTTTTAGGAAGACAATTCTGGTACAGAGAATATCTTTTGACACAAAATCTGTTCATCACATCCAGATTTGCAGATAGGATTTTTGCCAAGTCAACCTGCCAAGGTAAAGTCTCAGCCTGCACAGATGAAGCTTTTTCACATCCAAGTTCATAGAAAGCACTATTGTCATCTTACTGAACAAAGTCCCACAATACATGTTCTGTCTAAGAAAGAGGATGCACTAAGGCAACTTAGTGTTATGTCCTTCCTGTAGTCCTGTTCTGAAATATTGTTAAAATATTTTGCAATATTTGTACAAAATACAATTAAATCATATTGAAGGGGTAATTTGATCAAAATCTGGCAAAGAAAGATGAAAAATTTTGAGAAAATCAACATATTAAAAATTGATATAAAAATTTTTCTTATGAAAAAAAAAATCTAAAAGAGCATTAAAAGAACCTGAAATGGCACTGGAATCATTAAAACCCAGCCAAAATACATAGCACGAGTAATAGCCCTTCTAAATGGGCAAACTATCACATTTGTTACAGCTCCATATGACAATTTCACAACTAAAAACAATGACAGAGAACATTTGGCCTTGAAACAAAAATATATTTTCATCTTTACCATTGGAAATACTTGAAACAGTAAACATAAAAGTTGTTTTGGAGGAGATAAAATAATTGCAATTCAAGAAGCAGGAGGCAGAAGCTTGCTGGCGGAAACACTGGGGTGTGAAAAAGTTTGTGTCCTTGTATTTTTCTGCTTTAGTTTTTAGTCACACTCAAATGTTTTGGAACATATAGCAAATGT
Source organism: Poeciliopsis retropinna (assembly GCA_010277075.1). Taxonomy (NCBI): domain Eukaryota; kingdom Metazoa; phylum Chordata; class Actinopteri; order Cyprinodontiformes; family Poeciliidae; genus Poeciliopsis; species Poeciliopsis retropinna. Next base: position 6,317,036 of record VMRM01000007.1, read on the forward strand.
CAAAATCAGACAAAGATAATAATAATAAAAAAATCTGACTTCAAATGATGATAATTTATTAAATGCTAATCAAACCAAAATATGTAGAAAGAAAACATAAATTCCTCCATTAACCTAGTAATTGTCTGTTATTAAGTGTTTGCAATAACTGGCAATTGATTAGAAATTTTAAATTTGGCACACTCTTCCCTACAGAATTGCTTAAGTAGGCCTCATGAGACAATTTTTAGAACATGTTTAGCTGAAATAATATCATGACACAGCAGTTTAGATCAATTTCATCAAGATTCTTGCCAGGCTTCTGCAAAATATATTTTTTACTATCATTATTATTCATACTTATTATTTTTTGAGCCATCCAGAAGTTGACTTGCTACTGTGACTCTGATTGTTGTTCAACAGCATCACAAAAAATTTATGGAGCTTAAGGTCAGGATGTGATAGAAAGAAATTCTCTATCTAGATTTCTGCTGAAAAGTAGATTTCATTCTTTCAATAACTGCAATTACATCACCACGGATAGTGGACTCTGCACAATGGTTGGGTCACAGCTAAAATGCTGCAGTCCGCAGATTATAATGAATGACTTTTCAGTTAGTAGTATAAACAAAACAGCAAAAAAATGCAACTCTAAACAACTGAATTTTTAGCCTTGATTAAAGGAACCCCGACTTCCGGCATTTTTTTGTGTGCAGATTTCTGGAAGTGCGTTCCAGATTAGTGAAGCATAAAAACGGAATACTGCTTTTCTGCGTTTGGTTCTGTTTCATCCAGTGGTTTATAAACTAACTAAAGTATTTCGAAATCTTTTCTCTGAGCTAAATGAGCCAGTCTAATGACTTTAAAACTTGTTAATGTTCTCCTTTTCCTTTTAGTTTTAATGAGAGCGGTAGCAGCAGCGCTGTGGATCAGCTGCAGCTTGTCTGAATTTTTAGGCAGTCCTGTGAAGAGACTGTAGTTGTAATCAATTTACTAAAGATAAACACATGCATGAGTTTCTCAAAATCTTATTGGGACATGAGTCGTTTAATCCTAGAAGTTTTCTCCAGCTGAGGTTGACTTTGTATATGGGTCAATGAAAGCTCAGGTCAGAGTACATCACAACACCTAAATTTGGAGCCGATCTGTAGTTTCTAGTTGTAATACCCAAAGAGAGTGCACAGTTCTAGAACTGATATTGTTTTGTAATAACACAATGTCCTTTAAGAAATTAAACGCTGGAGAAACAGGAGAAGGAGGCAAATGCATTTTTCCTTGCAGCATCTCTGCGGTGAGTTTAGTTGATTTTACAGAAACGTAGACAGTCTAATCAAAGTCTAGAACTTTCTAAAGCCAGTTGGGTAACAATTCAAACAGGGACTGGACACAACTAAAACTGATTTACAGTGTACTAAACCTCATTACAATCCCCAAAATGTAATTACTTTGAACCTTCGTGTCGATGTCCATTTCTCATGACAACCAGAATAAACTATTTTCGCAAGCAAACAACTAAAATATTAGCTAAATATAAACATTTAGAAATCTCATTAGCAGCCACAACTGTTCAAAAGTTTGACAACGTAATTTCCTTGATTTCTCCAAATGTCAGAACTAAGGTTGTTAGCCAAACACCGATAGTTAGCAAACTCTGTAAGTAGCTAAGACAAACCTGGTATCTCAATTTATTTACAACGTTCCTCCGTTTTATCACCCAATTTAGCGCATTCGTGCGTTTTCAACGTTTAACAACTCCATCATAAACAAACAAGATTCTAATTTTTTTTGATAACTCGCGAGTTAAAAGTCATTTAATACATGCTAGTATGTTAGCATTGCGCAAGCTGTGTCAACTACATATTTCACATCAGACATAGATGTGCGAGGCAGCAACTCTTTAGCTCACGGCTAAGCTAAAGTATTAGCTAGCATCGCTAATGTCGACAGTTGACATCTCGTACCGACCGTGCTGTGCAGATAAATAGTTAAATGATGTTGAAACGACAAGACGACATACCAATGGCAAAGTTTAGTTGGTACAAGGAAATGACAACAACATACATATTTACCTTTCAAAACGTGAGCCCTGTCCCTAAGCTCAGGATGGCAAGCACTTTCTTCCTATCTCCTCCCAACACGGGGATGCCAAACAACGTCACAGATCATAGCCATTTGTGATGAATTATGGGAAACTACATATATAACGCGATCATAAAATAATTTCCAAAGAGCAAAATAAAAAGTTATATCCTTCCAACACAGGATATGCCATCAGAAATTAGCTTTCATTTTTAATTTGGCAAAAAATAAAATGTTATTTTATGTAAGTGCAAAAAAGCCTGCATAGTCAGTGTAGATTTCATTGAATCAAATCATCTTTAAAGGTCATACACAAAAAATACTTAATATTAATCGGAGGACATAAAATGTAACTCGATGTTCTCCAGCGAGATGCAGATACTGATGGCTGTGGGCTGGCTGTGGTTAAACTACGCATCTCCTGTAGCAGTCTGTATTATAGCAGCTCCAGTAAAGCTTGAAGAGACAGTTTCTGGGTTTTTTCCATCTTTTTTTTCTACTGTTCCTTTGACCCATAAATAATTATATTCTGTATATAACTGTAATTTATGCATATTCCCATTTATTAACTTCAATTTTTATGAAAGTGCATTCATTTTTACCATTTATCTACACCATAATCAATGTTTTTCCTTGCATGCCAAATGCTTACAGCCCCACTCTATTGTCAACTGAGTACCCAGCTCGTGGATAGTTTGTGCATATTTTAAATTATTTTCAATGGATGTGAAATTATGTTGCTATGTTGTTAAGAATGAGGGGCTAGCTTGTTAATGAAATGTATAGCTGAAAATGAATATTTATTTTTTTTAAAGTTGTGTATAATGTACTTATTTTCTAAAAGCATAAATAAAACAGAATGTAAAGAGAAAAGTAAAAGCAGACCACACATTTTTAAACAATTTTATATACAAAGACATTAAAATACAAGCTTTTCTTTAAATAAAATATACATTTAAAACTTTTAGGCGTCTACAGATCTACAATAATCGGTGATAATTGGATCACAAAACATACTGAAATTACAATCATAATTTCTTTAATGTAAATACACTACTTTGCTGTACATAAATGTGGTAAAATTTCTACAGTTTGTTTCAAATACTGTACTTTCTTTTAGTGTTCAACTTCAGCAAAATAGACGTTTTGTGTCTAAGAGGAATGTTAGGTTAGGAAATGCTGAAAGAACTCCTGTGTTTTCCTCTTTTCTGCAAAATCCTGCTTCTTAGGCGACCTCAGGAGCAAGGAGGCAAAAATAGTGGCTGTGAACAAAGATAATTCATTATTTATAGCGCACAGAAGAATGATTCCTGTTAAACGTAAAAAATAACAAAAATAATTGTTAATTTTCTTACCCAAAATGGCAACTTCTAATCGATTGTTTGCAGAATTCTTTAAGAGCTCACGGAGAAAGGCTGCTAAGTAGTTGAACACATTTTTATGGAACTGAGGTAGCATGGAAATAAGCTGAACAACAAGGAAAAGAAAGTTAGTGTCAACAGAACATTTAGGTTTTTATTCTCCAACATCAGAAAGAAAGATTGCTGTGATGTTTTTTCTTACTTTCTCACACTCGCCTGCACTGGAGCTGCATTCAAGGCACTGCTGGTAAAATGAAAAGGGAATCACAGGTTCTGGGAGGGCATCTAAGAAGAGAAGAAGGGCTTCTGCCACTGAATGGTTACTACCCGCTGCAAGTTGACAAAGTCAAGGAAAAATTTCTTGTGTGAAATATATCGAAGACTAACTATTTTTGTATCACAGCAACAACTCTGTGGAGTAGGGTAACTGCAATTTAAAAAACAAAGGCTATGTGGTGTCAGAGAGCTTCATGTACTTTCAATAGTTTCAAAGAGTTTTATTTCACTTTGAAATAAATGCAACTTAAATTCAGCACAGATATGGAGTATTTACCTTTGTAAATCTTTAGTAACAGTAACAAAAATGTGCAAAGGCCATAACAAAGTTTTCAGATATTTCAGTGTTTCACTTTTTTAAACTAATCAATCTTTTTTGAAAGGATACGAAGAGAATCCGGCATCCCTGAATCCAGGCAATCTCTTATTTCAGCAAATTCAGTCCGAAGTCCAGGTTGCTGAAATAAGTCTTCCTGCAAATGGAAAGACTATATTTGGCTTCCCTTAAGACCACATACATAAATGATTTATTGTGTCTGACCTAAATAAAAAAAAAAAGTTTCTGAATGAAGGCTTAAAAATTTAATATAGAAGCAACTCCTTACTTAAATCTACTACGACTTCCTACAAGCTGCAGGGCATAATTACTTAATCATATTAGCCTCTATGTAGCCTGAGGAGAAATCTAAAACTTAAATCTTTATTTTAAGAAAGAATTATATACTTTAAGATATACACTGTTATCTAATAAAATAATTTCAAATTAAACCCAATAATAAGCAAGAATGATAAAACCCAAAACAAGTAAAATCCAATCTATATTGGGTCAATGGGAAATCATCTCTATACAAGAGCCTTAATTTTTACCCAATAAATGTATTTTTTACAACTTTAATGGAAAAAAAAAAAACAAGATTTCTTTTTTTATGTTAGGAAATTTTAAATGTGCAAAAACCTATATTTTGCATCTCAGGAGCAATGCTGAAAGCATGAACTATATTCCCTGAATCCTAACCTTTGCAGATTAGGATGACAAATCTAACAGCAAACTTTGTAAATCCAAATCTTTTCTCACCTGATTGACAGCATTGCGAAATAAGTGATCCACCATCATCCAGAGTTCTTTAGGAATGTCAAGAGGCTTTTCATCGGTTGCTGTATCATCATTTGGAGACTTTTCTGCCTGATGTTCAGAAGAAAAAGACACGTTTGTTTGAAACTTTAAAAAAAGAGTTGACAAGAAATGAAAGAAGATATTTCAAAAGTTGCTGACCAGCTCAAGAAGGGTCTCTTTTGGCATGTCTTGAATAGGTTCTTTCATGTGACATAGTGAATAGATCGAAGTACCGTAGCAGCTTGGCAAATAGTTTCCTGTTACAGAGATGAAGTAGTCCTTGCCTCGCTCCAAATGAAGTACCAGAATATCTTCGATCTCCTGCTTGCCGCAGTTTAGATCTGGTGCAGTTGAGCGGTTTACAAAGACCTCCAGGTCAATGTCCATAGAAGCACCTAGAAAATAAGAGATGTACATACAACATTAGGAGATTTAATTAACAGATTAGCAGCCATGATGCAACGTTTGAGGCTCCAAGTTAAGTTTCAATGTTTAGGATTCTCACCTTGTGCAATGAAGCCTTTGGAAGGGTTGGCTGTGAGCCAGGGCTTGGAGTACGTGGATTCATTCGGCTTCTGGATGAATTCAAACTGACATGGGACCTGCCCATCATTGAAAAGATTCAGGGTCTCAGCGTGGTGTTGCATGAACTTCACATCCTTGAAGTGGAACTGAAGGAAAAATACAACAAAATTCTACGTTATTTACACAAAGTGTGTCAAATCATACAGCCTATTTAAAATGTATGCAAATAAACCGATTTCTATTGGACTACAAATTATAGGACAGAAAATTTTACCTCCCGCTTGGACAAGCTTAAAGATGGAATACATTCATTCTCCATTTTGTCAATATTGCGCACAATCTCTTCAAAGGTCTTCTTATAAGCTTCGGGATTTACTCTCTTGATCTGATGAAGGGAAGGGAGTCAGAGCAGAGGTTAAAAAATTAAATGTGTGGGACAGTAGCATTAAAGAGCAGCCTTAGTAATTAAAAAAATATTAAAGAGAATAATAAGCAATCCAAGCAGGTCAGTACTTTTGAAACTTTTATTACATGACTCTCCCTAAAATGTAATTGCAACAACTGCATTTGTGCATCACAGGATTTATGAACTGCTGCCTCTTAACCTTAACTCTCTTTGGCACTTTTCAGCTGAGTCATGTCTTTTTTAATATATCTATTTCTCCTGTTCAGAAAGAAACTAAATTCAAACATAAGAGTTTGAAGGACAAGGCAAAATCTTAAAGTCATTTTACATATCTAACATGCTTGTCAAATATTGAGGTTAATGCATCTTGTCCAAATCAAAGACAATGAATTAAATATGAAATTTATTCGAAGACTGAAGCATTTACCCCGATGACGAACAAAGAACTGACAGGTTTGTGGTCACTGGTCCTAACATCCATATGGCTCTTGTAATGCTTCTGCTGAATGTTCTTCCCTTTCCACAAGATACGGTCACACCATGCAGGGATGCGGCATTTTTCACTAAAATCAGAGGAATAAAATGGACAATATTTGCAAATTGGTCTATCTTATAACTTGTGGTAAAACACAGAAATTAGCAATTTCATTTTATAATTTATTATTGTTAAATAAGCACTGAAATCTTACTGTGTTAGTGATACTTAGTGGTCTTAGTGATGCCTAGTGGTCAAGGCATATTTATAGAGATTGTTTATAAACAGTGTAATCTGGCAGGTCAAATGAATATAACAAGGACATCAGAGCAAATTGGACTTTGACGGTTTTCTGATGAAATAATATTGCTGAATAAACAATGGATCAACAAGTGGATCTCTTTTTGTGAACACTCAAAACCACATGGAGATCCTGCATAAACTAGGATGATGTAAGAAACCTTTAAAGACTCAAAAATTCAAAGAATCGAATGAAATGGAAGTGAGACATGTTTCCACAATAAATTGAATAGTTTGTGTTCTATTAATCTCTTTCCAAGTCTTCAATCTTTTATTACAAACACTAAACTATTGCAAATATAGATTCATGAAGATAAAAAAGTTGCAGTCAGAAATACCTCGTATCCCATTTATCGGACCCGGTGTCATATTTGTAGGTGGGCTGGAAATCAATTTCTCCTTCCTCAAAGCCGACAAACACAGCCTTCTCATCGATCTGCCTCTTGAGCTGAGGGTCACATGAAGCAAATGAATATCTCCACTCATAAACACAAATGATAAGTCAGGAACATTAAGGTAATAGATTGTCAGTAATTACCTGATCATATGAGTGAAGAGTCTCAAAATCATTCTTGCTGATTAGATCTTTCACACTGTCGACGTCCAGCTCACTGATTCTGTAATTGAGGTCCCCGATCCACAAAACAACACTGATCCAAGAAACACAGACATATTTATAACAAAGACATGATCGTGCATCAAACTATCATTCCATATTTATAATGATAAACCTGTTGGATGCACCACATTCTAATTATAGTGTAACAATGTAAAATCAGTAAGGAAGTACATACTTGTGCTTCAAGATGGTAAGTGGAGGCTGTGTAGGATCGAGTTGCCGAAACTGGAGACGACTGCAAATGTCTTTGAAGTCCTGATTACGTCTTTCATACTCTTCAACATGTGCAGCGAGGTGAGAGTTGACTACGCAGATGTCAGAGTTGTGGAAGCGAAAACGGATCGCAACAGCCCCTTTGTTTCCCTGTGAAGGATTAAAGATTAATACAAGGAAAGAATATCTGGCAGTCTAAAATAAAATGAAAAAATCTTTGTGATGAGAACGATGTGAACTACTGCTTCACTTAACATGTTAACTACATTATTTGTAGTGATTAGAAGAAGAGTATTTGGCTACTTAAGGGCAGCTACTTAGTTTAATGACATCACATAAAATTGCTTAAAATAGAAAATTTAGTTCCTTGTCAAACCATCTAACAAACATTTTACATCTAAAAACACAACACAATTGACTGCAACAGCATATTTTTGTTATCATTATGTTTTAAAGTCTCTTACCACCTCACGTCCCATACATAGAATGAAGTATATAGATTTAACACCTGATAATGAAATGATCATTCTGATACTTGTATGTAATTATTAGTATTGTCAAAATAAAAACATCTTAAAAACAACAGCAGTACAGCCATTAGTGCTTATGTAGTTTTTAGCTTACGTAACACTTGCATCAGGAATGAAACTAAATGTTTAAGTAAAATTTCTGGATCAGAACCAATATGGGCAGATATTTAAATTTAGATAAAGCGATTGGATTGAAACCCTTGAATATTCTTGTCCCTTGTGAATAAGAGACAAGAATTAACAACAACAATAATCTAGAGCTAGTGCACTCCAAATGAGTGAGAGAAGATTAATTTAACAAACTAGTTTTTTTGTTTTTACCTGCAGTAACAAGTACTATTTTAAAGTCCTCTTTTTCTGAGGAGCATTTGAGCATTGCAGAAGCCATCCTTACCATCCTTCCCATTATGCCTGTGCCCACAGTCTCTGCCTCCACATCAGAGATGAATTCTGCATGCTCCTTCTTCATGTAGAAGATCAGCATAATGCCCACCAAACGGATCAACTTCACCTGAAGCAACAAATTACGTTAACATATACAATTAAATATGAATACTTATTTAACTCTGTTTATGACTAAAACAAAATACAAAAGCATTAAACTTTAAGCCATTTTGTTCCATCAGCATCTTATTTGAAGAAAACTTTAAGCAGACGTGTTTATTGGAGCACAGAAGTGCACAAAGCACAGAAACTCCCATTGAGTCCAGCATGAATCAAAAATGTTTATTCTATAGGAAAATTTAACTGTCAGATCAACCAAGTGTGCAGGGAGAAATGACACCTCATTATAATGTATCTTCAGCTCTGATTAATAAATTAGTGGTGCAAACAAATGAGGAAGTTAACAAGACAGAGTCAGCACTCTGAGAAAGGGGAAATGAGGAAATAATAACTAAAATGAACTAAAACTTATATGTGGGCTGACTTGGCGAATAAATCCAAAAAAGGATAGATGCTGAGAAACTGGCTCCAACATGTAAACAGAGCTAAAACCTTCTGAATTCATGATGATATAAAAACCAGCTCAGTAAATAAAAACCTACTTACCAAGGCATAATTAGCTTCTTCATGCAAAGCCTCAAACACGGCCTTCATCCACTCCAGCTCCTTGGGGGTGTCACTAAAGAAGAAAGCCTCTTTGCTGAGATCTAGCTCCTGAAAACTAAAAAAAAAAAAGAAGAGCAAAACAAAAGTTTCAAAGCGGCTCGTGTTCAGCAAACTTTTCCACTCCTTCACTGCAAAGCAGTAAATAGAAACGTAGGCAGGATCAGTGAGCATGCATGGCTGAAATCTGTGGGTGGGAACGTGGTTTACTTAAACAGGTCCAATAGTTGCAAGCATCTGTCAGAGGATTGAGCAGGAAACGTCGGTCTTTGTGACGGGATTAAGCAGAGCTCTTCTCCAGCAGGATGAATATGACTTACCCCAAGCAGTAAATGTCAGGAGGATCGGGAGTGCAGCTCAGCCACGGACGGAGGCTCTCCTTTGGTGTCTGACCATTCACATTGTATGTGCCAAGAAAGAATCTGTAAGAGAAAAAACAATAATCATCATAACTTAATCTGATCAATCTGATGTGGACTTTTTACGTCTACGGGAAAATCTAGTGGCTTTTCTGAGCCTGATTTCCAGATGAAATTGTGAAACAAAATTTATTACAGATTAACCAGAACATATTCTGTTTGAATGCAATACAGTGGTTCATTATGAAAAACTTTTAAATTCTTTCTAACCAACTTTATAATGCATAAGAGAAACTATCGTAACATTTTGCTTTTAAAAAGTTGCCATTTCTAAATTTTCAAAATGTTCCTACATCACATTTCTGTGGCTTAATTAAAGCTCGTTTAGTGAGAGCCGAGAGAAATAAAAGTGTCTGCATGAGTTCTTGACAACTGTATGGATCAGAAAACTGCAGCAGTTTGAAAATATTCTCAGACTGAGAAAAATAAAACAGAACCAAAAAGGTTAGACACAAATTAGGCAGTTTATATGTCATGCTATTTTAGCAGTGGTAAGGATTCTTGTTGAAATTATATACTAATTTCACCATAAAGCTGTGGTATTTTTAATCAAGTTTTCATATTGTCACAACTTCATTTTGGCCAATTCCAATATGACTGTCAACATTATTGCATCCCATACAAGCTAATATCAGTGGACTATCAATAAAAAGAGCAAGTATTTGTGCAACCCAGTTACAACATGGCTAATTGTACATGCAAACAGCAATATTTTCATTTTCTCAAAACTTCTGAGACACTAAACTGAAAACGTAAGTATGAAACCAGAAACTTAAACTTTAGTGGAAGCAAAACAGAAACCTTCAAAGCGGAAAAAAATACATATGGTTACAAAACAACATAGAGGACACCAACAATGTCTGCTGACATCCCCATTGGAGTGACACTGAACACTGAAGGACACCTTGATTGTGACACACAGAGTACCAGAGCCTTTCCATTTAGATCTCCAGAGATTTGCTCTTCAGGTCCAGATTTAAGATAGGTTTCCTTCCACTCAAGAGCCCAGATTGACCCTCAGAGGTCATTTCTGCATGCAGTTGCACAGGATGGAAACAGAAACCCTGTTTTGTGCCAATTAAAAATGTTCCATCCTGACAACCTGGGTCTTTGTTACACAGAAGGATAAACTTACGTTTATACAAAATATACTATTCTCCCAGGCTTGAATGTTAAGTACATTTACAGCCAGTAATATTTCTAAATATCCAGACTAAAACTGAAAGCCAAAGAAGCACAAAATCATCCATGCAACACATATCATTGACAAGAAAGTAATCATAAGTATAAACATTTCAGGATAAAAATACAGGGGCATCTTAATAAACTGGTATGTAAATCAAAAGTAACTTTGACTAATAACTCAGTTGAACAGTTATGTATTGCAAGTATTGATTTTAAGTCTGTTTTACTTTTAGTTTATGGCTTACAGCAAATGAAAACTCAAAATTATGTTTTGTTCTCAGATATAAACTCTTAATAGGTATATTTTAAAATATTACAAAAACAAAGGTCTTGGTCTAATAAGTCTTGAAAGCAGCATAAAGCTTAAAGTGCTTTAAGATTTCCTAAATAGCTGCACTGCTGATAAAACACAGTGAACCAACTTCTAGTAATGAGTCATCTTATAATTAAGAAAATAAATTTAGTTTTTGAGGATGTTCAATTTATATAGTTAACTTGTACGGCTAGAAATTCTCACTTGGTCGTTGAATGATAAAACATCCCTAAAATGTCAAAATATCCTAAAGCAGTCCACAATGCTCCTATCAGATCATAATAGTTAGACAGGTCTACCACTAGGTGGCAGTATGGCAATTGTACAAATCAATGTGCCCAGTGTAAAAAAAAAAAAAAAAACATCCTTCAGCTACCTAAAACGCCTGGAAAAACTAATTCAATTAAATGCAACTTATAATGAGTTGGTGCTGCATACCGAGCCACAGAATAGTAAAATAGTTGGCTAGTGCTTTTAATAAAGCCTTGCTCATTTTAGGCAAATAGAAATGCAAACCCACAAAGCCTGTCATTTATTTGTATAGCTTCTATATATGGAAATTCCACACACCACACTGTTAGAAACAAAGTATAAATGTAGATGCAAAAGACTTAGAATGTGAAAACTGCAATCAGCTACATATTTAGCTTTCTTAATATTAAAATTCAAAATCCTTTCACCTGGAAAAGCCAACAAACGCAGGATGTGACTGAAACAAGGATCATACCTGAAATTCTCCAGATAGGTGTACGAGTCCTCACTTTTCAGCAGCTCACACCTGATGAGATTGTCACGCAGACCGAACTGAGGCATGGCCAGAATCTGAGCTTTGTTGGAGGCGGTGTGGCTGGAGGAGCGCACGAGATCATCCCGCTCCTCTCGACTAGAAATGCTCTGGCTGCACCACACAAGTTAAAAAAAGACCGTCAAGGGCAATAGGGTAGATGTGTTTTCACAAACTGATGAATGGCTAGTCTGACCAGAAAATGTACAGTTGCATTTAAAACATTTGTTTAGTAGCAAGCAAAGCCCCTGGTCAGGCTTCAACTGGAAAAAGGAACATTACATCTGTGTGATTTTCCAGGAATTTATTGTAACCAAATACTACCTTCATGCAAGGTAGTGTTTCCAGGTTTAACAACAAAGTCAGCAGTACTGTTGAACAGCTTCTTAGATCGCATTAACTAATACACTAATAAGCAGTAAAATTATAAAGACCTAAGAGCTAAATTATAAACTTGCACTCACGTTTGCATTAAAAAAAAGCGGCAAACAAACTTGAACTGCTGATTAAAAAAAAAAAAAAAAAAAAAAGAGCGCTATTGTCATGGCTGGCCCTTTGATCCGTTTTATGCAGCACTGGCTTTTAATAACAGGGCAGTGGCGCACCTGTGCAGCTGTAGAAAAGGTTGCTCTAATTTAAAACATACGACAAAGCTTTTTTGGTTTCTCTCTCATATTTTGTTTTGTCAAACAAACAGAAACAGATGTAGGTTTGAAGTTGATTTATTTCAGTAATTCAGTCCAAAAAGGGGATTGAATGGTTATATTGCACTGCTAGTTCATTATGGCTTACTGCGAATCAAAACCAATTTTGTTCTTCACAAGCAAAGTTTTTTTTGGTTTTGACCAACAACAGAAGACCAACAACAAGGACAAGATTTGAGTAAAAACACTGTACGCAGATGCTGGCTAACTGAAAAGTACGCCCATATCTGTATGCCTTCTGTGTACAGTGAATTAGTATATGTTTCACTTTGCAGTATTCCAATTTATTAAAAACATATCTAATGAGAGTTACATTCACTGCAGAAGGGATTTTTTTTTTCAAACTTCAACCATCACTTTCCAAGAAACTCATAATAATAAAAATAATAATTAAAACCCAACTTACTTATCCTGGCTGGAATTCCCTTTGGACTTTTGTGAGATACTGTTAGAACTTTTCACCTTTTCTAACGATCCCTTTTTGTCCGACACTTTCTCTGTGAGTAAAGAAGACAAATCAGAAAAATATTAAATGCAATGCAGGATTACACCATGTTGTAGAACAATGCTTTAAACAAGTGCCACATTAAAAACTAGATTTACAACGTATTCACACTATTCACATGCTGCTTGTTAGTTCCGGGAAGAGTGTGTTTCAACTGCATGATTTTTTTTCACCCTCTATCTACTTACCTTAGCTTATTAACTAAAACTAAGCTTAGGATGATTGGATTTATAGTCATGGAACAAATAAACGTAATCTCTATATTGTAAAGACAGGGCCTAGCTGAGGGCTTCGGATTTTGCAGCCAGTTACAGTTACTGCATTCTAAGTAGCTGGATTTAATGGCTGAGTGTGAAGTATGAGACAGCATGGGCCCTGTCTCCTGCTGCTTGGCAGCCAGCTCCCCTGAGAGAGAAAGCTAGGCACTTTGTGGAGGAAATTAAACTTTAAGACATAACCAGAATATATTAGGAATACATTTGACTGACAACCTAGCATAATAATCTGAAGGACAACATTAAATATGATTTTGAGGTGGACAACGAAACCATATCAAGTCATGTCAAATAGGAATAATCTATAGTGACGATGTAATGGCATGTCATACCCGAGCAGCTGTAATACTCTTATGCAAATAGTTCAATGAATATTCAACTCACTAAACTTAGTTTAGTGAGTTTAGTGAGACTGAATGTATAACCTCCTAATCTACTCCCATCTTAAACCTACAGTTTTTAGGAAGTTATTAAATTATAGTCATATGTTGGAGGTATCCAATTTTTCCATTAGCTACAACTGCACATGTGTGATTACAAAATAAATGTACAAATCAAAAATGTTATTACTAAAGCTGGGATTGCATTTTTACACCTTTGTTAAGAAAATGTGCTTATTGCATTAGTTTTATTAGGGAAATGTGTGGTGACATATGACCAAGACTTCTCGAGAAGCTCAGCATGTTGCATATGGTCAAGTGACTTCTAAAACTTTAAAAAAGAAACCACAAGAACCATAAAAATCTGGAACAGTGCAAGGAGGTACAAAAAGAGTATTTCTAATGAATTCCAGACGAGATCCTTCAACGCTTATTTATAAATCTTCATTAACAGCTAACAATGCTAGTTGGGTCACCAACATACAAAATGATATTAGATTCAAAACTAACATTTTCTATGATACTTTTACTAAGGTAAAGTCTTTTTACTATCAGAAGTGAATTAGTGATTGAGGTTTTCTAGGCTGTACAGAGTTGACAAACTGCTGCCTCACCTATTGCTACTTACTGCCAGTCAGTAGGCTAAAACTATGCCACTACAGTTTTCCTTCACCTGCCCGAAAACAAATGCAACTGTGCAAATACAGTCCTGGTCATAAAGATATGGAACTCACTGTGTTAAAAATGGAGGATCACTATTCACTTCTATTAAGACAACATGGTTAATAAATTGCATTTGTCTCTTTAATGAATAATATCGAGTATAATAAGATGCTACTAGCTTATTATTTGGTTGAGACATCTGCTTAGGAAGACAGTCGGCAGTGGCTGGCTTATCAGATATGCTGTTCGAACAGTATGTCTTTCGCAACAGCAAAACACATCTTATCTGCATGCGAGAAAAAGCATGTAGCTTTCTCAATTCAGTTAGCTCACTGGCAGAGCACAGCAAAAAAAGATTGAGGGGCAACAATGCATTTCAACGAACTCATGAAAAGTGCAATATCTCCTGCACTTTGTAAGGAATAAAAGAACTTTTGAGGCAGTAAGTTTTTAAAATCTGGCCATTAATGACATTTAGATTACAAATCATTGGTACTTTAAATACAAATAACCGTATGCAACTGCAAATATATTGCAAAAGCAACTGTGATAAAATAATTTGTGCAGCTATATTGACATGCAGGATATTAGTCATTAGTTGGACAAAAGCAATGGTAAAGCCAATAAAAACAGCTCAACTGCTTGTGAATTATGCTACACCTGTTATTAAAACAGTGAAAAATGCATCCAAGCAGCAGTTAGTTATCAAAAATAATCTATTAAATCCAACATATTTTTGAATCAGGTCTGTAACAATAATTCACATTATGCATATTAGTAGCTTTTTAATAAGCTTTAGCGTTTCTAAGAATATATAGTTTCTTATCTCCAGATTTGGAGATAAGAAACTGAACACTCATGTGCCTTTATCGGCGGGTCAATCTTTACTCAGCATAAATGTCAGCTCGTTTTATCAGCCTTCATTCTCTTCCGTATTAAAACATTAACGCCTTTTTGTCACTACAACTGCACAAGGTTCAAAATTATATAACTCCCCCATCATCCATTGCTGTGTCAACAAAGAGAATTCACCTAAACATGGGTTAACAAGGTTTTTACCCAATATATTTTCAGCTTCAGGTAAGACTGACATGTTTTAATACTACTTAAAGTCAGGTGACAGGCTGGAAACTTAACTATTATTTTTAAAGGAGAATTTCAAAAGACAAAGGCACTCTGATCTCAACAAAGTTTCGGCTTTAAACTAAAAGGCAGAGAGAAAAAAAAAAAGCCAAAAGACAGACAGTGAAAAGACAGGAAATGTGGCAGGCTGAAGGCAATTCAAATGTGTGAAAGGACACGAACATCAGCCACAACAGGTGCTCCACCATTGACATCATTTAAATACTGCTGCTAGCGTTAGCCGCGACGTTTTAATATCCACGTTTTCAAGTCAACAAAAGTGGACAAGTTGTTACCATTAGCGTTACTAAAGGGACGTAAAATAAGCGATACATTTCCGCATAATGACTCCGGCTAAACGCTGTAACTAATTAGCAACACTAAACCTGTTCGAATTACTGTCTGTTAGCATTAGCTAAAAAAGTTAGCCAATCTCAGCTCCCTGACAACTCCTTCTGTGTTTTCTCTCTTCTCCTCAGAATCAACAATCAATGCTTTGGGAATGATTTTCATACCAGAGTCTCTCGTCATCCCAGACATGTCCTTGTGCCGCTCCCACGCATTCTGTGCAGAGGATCAATGTACATTGTGTTTCAGACCTGCCCATGCTAACGTTGTAGTAGGAGGGGTTTTTGCATTTCCTTGCTGCAGTGAAAAAACAAAACACGCAGAACAAGCTGCAAAAATGCAACTGGGAAAAACTTCATGCCCTAAGTGGTTGGTTGGGAATTCAACGCTCAAAAAAAGTTTTTTTGTTTGTTTGTCTTGTACCAACACCAAGTAATGTTGGTCAGAAATGTTTCATTCAGCTTGCAGAGATCTGGGTGTTAGTGTTTGTGCATTTGATTTTGTTTTGCAAACAGGAGCACACAAAAAACAGATGTAACATAAGCTATATTCTGCAAGAAATTAAACATTGTATACAAATAAAAAGCAACTCACAAGATTTTGTGCTTACATTAAGAATAACAAGTGCATTTTGTCTTAGGGTAGAAATACTGCTCTAAGATACTGACACAATTTAAGATTGCCGTTTTTCAAATACTCTCTTCGGCATTTGATATAATGAAATGCAAATTTTTGCTATTCATGGATGGTTGTGTTCCCTAACCCCGTGAATACCAGTGGCCCAATTTATAGTTTCAATCCTATATTTGTGTGTGCAATATTCATACTGCACAGGACTGTTGAGGTACAATAATCAAACTCCTAGGAACTTCCATTATTCAAGCTATCATGATATTTTGCCAGTGAGATTCTACTAATTACTCTACTGATGTGCTAATGACATCTACATTTGTGGTGTGAGCTGAAGAAGTCAAGAGAGCTACATAAGTCAAGAGAGCTACATAACATAGGATTTCCCTAACCTCACTAAGTAAATGTACTCAAATTAAATGAGATTTTCTTTCCTATTTTTCCTAGTGAGCAATTATGCTACAGCATTACAAGATTAATTTATTTTCAAACATTTTGCATGTCTTTACCAGGTGTGCTACAAAATGTGTCTGCCTCTGCAATGGTCCCTTTATTCATGGTGTTGTTTCACCAGTGGTAAGGTACTGTAATATACCTTATGAAGGATGACAGAGTTTCAGCCAGAGGAAGTGGCGTTTTTGAAATCGCTATGATGCAATCCTCCAAAGCATAAAATTGTCAACCAAAGACACAGAAACAAGTGTCTGCTTCATCCCTCTCTGCTCTGACACTTCTTGTAGTTCAATAGGTTTCACAGACCCCAGCTTTTTATAAATAAAACAGAAATGACAAACCGATTTTCTGGTGCTGGTTATTTTTAGTGGATAACACCTCCTGCGGTGCAATGGCTTGCTTCATAGCTTCCTGTCTTTTGAGAGATGTCTTGTACTTCTTGATCCACTCGAACTTGAGTACTTGTGTGGGCAACCTGCACACATCTAATATACGAACGGACAGCGACAGTAAGAATAATAGATTAAGAGAAAACAATGTGATATCTTTCACAGCAAAGCATTAACAGCTCTACTTTGAGTGCAACAAAAACCAAACGGACATTTCTGATATAGTGTCTGTTATGTGTTGTTCATGTAATGCTTCCACTGTGAAAGTAGTGAGCTTGTGGTGACTGTGACCATCCCTAGCAACAGAGACTTCCTTTTAACTAAAGGCTTATCTAACTTCGATGTAATTGTTCAGACATGATGATGTATGTTTTTGCAATACATCTGTGCTACTTTTCTAATCAACATAGTATAGAATTTGATTATATTTTGCTCCTTAAAATGTTCAAAAGCTTTGGAAGTTTGTCAAATGCTGGTTGTTGTGTAAACAGATCCCAAACAGTTCACCCTACCACTCCATGCCTTGTTGACTTCACAGAGAAAGAGACGAGAGTGGGACCCAAACGGAAGCCTGAGCTCTAATTCTTCATTCTTGTAGCTCATTCTCACTCTGGTGTCTGCACCTACAATAAGATACAAAGTGTGGCAGGGGAAAAACATTGCAAGATTCATTTTCAGTACGGAAGATCAGTCATGTATGATGTCTTAGACTTCAAATAAATGAAGGCAACTTACCCACAACCACAAGCTGTTCTGGAGAGGAAACTATAGAGAAAGCAGCATGAGAAATATGTCAGGGTGCTTCATACTGTACTTTATTTGCTTTTCAGTTTAGAGGCAATAAGAATTTTATTAAAAAGTGCCAGCAAATACAGTTCTTGCAAATGTATTCAGACCTGTTGAACCCACTGATTGCAAGACAAACTCCTACCACCATTCGCCCATGGTTTTCAAAGTTTTTGTTACAAAAAATCTGAAAAGTGTGATGTGCATTTTATTCAGCCCTTTTTACTCTCACATTTCCAATAAAATCCAGTGAAACCAACTCCCTTCAGCAGTCACCTAATTTGTAAAAGGTCTATCTGGTGCAATGTATTAAATGAGGTTAGTTAGAGGAACATAGTGATCAAACTATGCAAACTATGCATCAGACACACCCCAATAGACCAGAGATAAAGCTGTGAATAAATCTAAAGCAAGGTTGTGTTATAAAACAATAACACAAGCTTCTACAACTTCACTTAGTGCTGTTAAAGCCACTGTTTGGCAAAAAGAGCAATAATCAAGAGAAGTGGCTGATATGCTTATGCAGGAGCTAAAAAGATCCAGTTATTATTGGACAGTCTGTTGATGGTCACGGAAAAACTATTAGTTGTGCACTCCCCCAAATATAACCTTTATGAAAAGGTGGCAATAATAAATCAACTTTTGAAAGAAAATAAATCTAGCTTAATGTTTGCCACAAGCATGGGACACACTAAACATGTGGAAGGATGTGTGCTGGTCAAATGACACCAAGTCTGAAACATTTTTGCATTATATGCAAACTCTTTTGTGGAGTGACGCTAACAATACACATGACTTTGACTTCATAAACCCAACAGTGACACATGGTGGTGGCAACATCATGATGTGAGGATGCTTTGGTTGACAGGATAAAAGTTAAAAGGAAGATGGACAGAGCTAAATAGAATACTTTTGCAAGATACTGTATATTTAATATCAGGAAAAAATTACCTTCAACAACAGCAAAGTCGAGCGTGATGGGTATAATGTCTTCAAGTGACACATCATCAGCTGTAATGGCCATTCTCCGATGGGTATAAATAAAGATTCTGCAGATAATTTTACATAATTGCAAAAAGTATTAGACAAATACCAATGATAGAGTCAGCTTTAGTTAAGTTTGTGATTCAGAAGGAAACAAAGATTTAAAAATCAAAAGGCGGGATGAGGTTTTTGTTGCACAAATATAACAAATAATATCAAGATTAAAAGCCATGTAAAGCTTCCTTAGTTTGTTTGAACTTACGCATGCTCTTTTGCAGACTCTACCAGTCCGAGAAGTCTGCTTTCTGAGCAATCATCAAGCAAAATTTCACATTGTACAGCATGTTAGAGGTTTAGTTAAGGAAAGTGTAATTTCAATATATTTATTCAACTATTCAGCTAAAAACAGAAAAATATGTAATAAAACATTTGAAACATTTGCATATACATTTTAAGAGCTGTATCCTTAATTCAAATCTATTTCTGTATGCAAATTACTTCATGTTTACATGCTATCAAACCTCCTTAACCACTCCCAACAAGAAGAAATCATGAGCTGTTGATACAATATCGCCATCTTGTGGATG
Source organism: Poeciliopsis retropinna (assembly GCA_010277075.1). NCBI lineage: Eukaryota > Metazoa > Chordata > Actinopteri > Cyprinodontiformes > Poeciliidae > Poeciliopsis > Poeciliopsis retropinna. The sequence continues at coordinate 6,336,547 of VMRM01000007.1, forward strand.
ACATGCGCAACTGCATTTCTAACGAAAAGGCTATTTTGGGGAACTAATTAGACCAAACCCGTTTTTCCTGCTCAAAACTGCGCGAACTGTTCAAGCTGACTCTGGTTCGAAATCACAAACCAAAATACTAAGTAAGTGATAAAAACTCGATCAACACCCACATTTAATATTACAGGCCTCAGCCTGGGTTGTATCTCCAGAATCTGTCCGTCCAGTTTGTGAGTTTAAAGCAGGCGGTCCTTATTTTGAATATACGGTCATTTAGAAACTATGCACGGCTCAAAGGATACTACAGTGCAGTTTTCTTCTTTCCCCAAAGTTTCTTGAATTGCAACGGACTGATCCATGGTGAAGAACTGAGACAACTTCGGCAGCACGTTTTTTTTTCTTTCTCTAATGTGAATCCGCGGAGGAGTTTCGAGTGACCCAGTTATTCCCCCTCCATGAGGGAATCACCGACCGAATAGGCAGCTGAAAGAGACACGGCCTAGCAGATGCGGTAGCAGCTCAGCGCGGTCCGACATCCCTTTTTCACTCCTTTACGATCCAGATGTTTTCTCCGCTGCTGGTTCAGCCCGAACCTCAGCGCGCTCACGCACTCACGGTGCCACGCACTCGTCAGGATCAGTCTTGACGTCACATGTGGGCTGTCATCAGCAGAATCAGAAAGGGTGGAAGGATTTTGGGATTGGTTTGAATTAAGCTTCAAGTCAGTGACCCAGATGGGACTAGAGCCTTCAAACGACACACAACTCGAGAAGGGCAGAGCGGAACTTACGAAATGTTCATGATGGAAAATGTGATTGCAAAATGTAGGGGAAGGAAATTGAAAACTAGATGAAACTGTAACCCTCACTCTCAAATAACGAGACACCAGGTGACTTAATAAGAAATTTATTTTACAGGGATCTCAATAAAAATAATAATAATTATAATAATAATGAACTTACTAGACGTCATTGCTAAACACATTTGATATTGCTATGCTTGCTCAACAGCACTGAAGAAAAGCTATGAGAAAGAAAAATCATTATCAAGTGTTTTTAAGACTTTTTGCATGCTATCTTTTATGTAGTGATATATTTTACTAAATATTTTCTTTAAGAATTAGAAATTATTGTACTATCAAGTCATATACCCAGAAGTCGAATGCAATGGAAATTGTGCTTATCAATATGTACGTGAATGTGGTGCAAAGCCCTTTTAGCTCCTCTGGACTTGATAAAGTGTTATACAAAAACAGGCTGTTCACCATACCACCAAACATAGTACCACCATGTTTGACTATGAGTGTGATGTTATGTTTTTGTGTTACTTTAATTATAATTATAACATGCAAATCCTCACAAAAACATTGTGTTTGAGTTATTTTTGATCAGCAATTGTTTTTACCTTGAAACTCACCTGCTGATGTCATTTTTGCCTCTTGTCATTCATACAGTTGAATCATGAACAAAAACCTCATCCAAGGCAGCTGAGGGGTTAGTGCTATTGTTTTAAATATTGTTCAGGTTTCTTTTGTGGCTTGCTAGATAAATTGTGGATTAGTTCTTGAAGTCATTTTGATAAGCTAGCCATTTCCAGGAAGGTTCTCCACTTTACCATATTTGTTCTTGGCAAATGACTCTCACTATAAATGTCGGTAATGCAAAACCTATATCCAAAAAGCTTCGTAATACTTTTCAGACTAACCGATGACTTTGTATATTGTCTTTATTTATTTACCTTGTTTTGCATACTTCAAGATACTGTTTAAACCATCTCTGTTTAAACAGTGTCTTGAGTTTATGGATTTAGGATTAATCAGTCATAGGATAGCTAATAAAATTTGAGCAAATATTAATAATTTTATAGTGTGGAAAATGTCAAATGATTTAGACTTTTGAGATATATAGATTGTATTTATTTCATTTTAAGCACAATCAAAATTATTCTGTACACACAGCTAAAAGAAATTGACACATTTCTGATTTCATTTAGCATTTACATGTCACTATTTGAAAATAAAATATATTTAATTGGTAATCCCCATATTGCATATATTTAAGTCAAAAATCAGAAAACTATAAGACAAAACTTGCTGCATATTAAAATTACACACTTCAAGAAAGAAGTTATTAAGAATTGCCTTAACAACCTCCTGTAACAGCCCAACTTTGAGTTTCATAAAGTGCAAATAAAGTTGAAGCTGCATTATTCCAAAAATAACTTTTCATATCATAAATCATCTGTGCTGCACCTACTTTAGGGTCACTCACTGACCAAAATGTATTTCCCCTTTAAACAATTGAAGTGTGGCAGTGCAAATATTTCAAATCGAATTAATGGACAATGTACAAATGACAGGTTATGGGTTATATAACAACTAAAAGTCATTACTCATAATTTACTCGAGTTTGTCTTTATTATATAACTTATATTCATATATATATATATATATATATATATATATATATATATATATATATATATATATATATATATATATGAGACTGAAATGTGAGGAAAAGGATTAGGTTGATAGCATATTCCCTGTGGTGGATGCTCTCAATTAAGTTCAAAGCCATGCTTAAACAAAAAGGAATGCGAACTGGAAGTGCAAAACAGAGGACACAAAGTTGACATTGAAACTGAGGCTTTTTCATAGTTTCATATTCATACAATTACAACTGAACTCCAACGAGATACGCATATAGAAACACGAGGACAGTAAATGTATGCTCATTCACTCACAGAAGCAGAGTGATTGCAAGCAGGCAAACCAAGGAAGCAATCAACTCAATATGAATATAGGGACCTCTTGTGGCGAAAGACGGGACATTCATTGTGCCGTTCAAAATCAGGCAGGAGGTTGTGGTGGCAGTGCAGCACTCCAGGTTACATGGGGGTTTTGTGGTTCCAGTACAGGCAGCATATCCAGTGCAATTGGAGCACCCTGCTGTCCAAACGACGCCGGAGTCAGAGGTCTCTTTTTTCAACTGAAAAAGACAATGTAAAAAAATAGTATCAAAATAAAAATGTAGGCGCTTGAACTTCAACAAGTTTTTAACTCTTTAAATGGGAAGCCCAGTGAATAAAATTGTGCTAAGCAACATAAAGTTAGTCTATTTTCATTCATGTTTCAGAAATAAAAAAGGAAAAAAATAAAGACTTAAAGCGGTTTTAAAATCTTAATGCAACCTTTCAGTATTCTTGACTTTTCTTTTTGTTATATATCATGTCATATGTCATTTTATCTTTTTTTAAATTCTCATGTAGCACTGGATTTCTCTTGCCACAACACAAAGAAGTAGCTACAAGAACATCTATAAATCTATCTCTTATTAGAGAAAATATTTTTTGGATGAGGTAATTATACTGCAAACAGAAAAAAAATGTTGCAGTTATTTTAGACTTTTATTTAGACATTTTTACTTTACACCTACTGTTGAGCATTGGGTTTCTATCACATACACAAATAAAAGAAAAGCCATAGAAAATCTACCTGACAGTGTGGGTTTGTGGAAGAGCAGGTTTCAAGATCCTTGAATTTTTTATAACAGTCTTCACCTGTACAGGTACCCTTGTGACATTTGTTTCCCTGAAGAAGAAAAAAAACCCCAAAACAATACAGAAAGCAGGGTGATTACGTCAGAACATTCAAGTTCTGATAGTTGAAAGTGCACAAGGCAAATAATAAAGTTATAAATATTAACAAGTAAGAAGAAAAGAAATGCTAAGGTCCTTCACAGATTTTGGCCTTTACTTTGTTTGCTGTTGTTGTAGAGGTTGTTCTTGTTGTAGGCGGAGCATTTGTTGTTGTGGTTGCAGCGACTAAAATTATTTAAGAAAAGCATACGGTATATAAGAGTGCAAGATCACACATATAGACAAGTACCTTTAAGTATACCTGTAAAGAAATCGACAAGCAAGACAAGATGAAATATGCAAATGCACTTTCTCTATTTTACCTGTGGTTGTCATCATCATGGGTACAAAAATGTCTTTAATGCATCCAGTGGAATTACAGCAGTTCACAGAACAGTTGGGCTGAGAGGTGTTGTTGCAAACTTCCACACAAGAGGCACTGCAGCTCACATTGTACCACATGTTCACTGATTTCAGCAGCTGATCAATTGCAAAATTACACAAACATACTTTTGTAAATGTTTATTTTTTCACAATCCTTCTACAGTAATAATTTAAATATTTAATTGACTTGATCAGCAGAGTATAATATAATTATTTACTTCCTTACCTGACATGATTCTCCAGTAGAACAATAAGATTCATTCTGACTGTTGTACTTTGAGTAGCAATCAGAGTAATAGCAGGAAAAGGAAGGGCAATTTATCTGTTTTAGGCAGATTGAGTGTCACATGATTAAGGTCAATATAGTACAAATAAAAAACATGGTGACAATATTAGATTTTTAATAAGATTGACTTGCCATTTCAATTGAAGAACTTGATGTGGTGTTTTTATTTTCCTCAGTCATATTACCTGAAATAGAGAAACAACATCATGTTTGGGAAATTTTAAAGCAGGTATATTGTAATTGTTCACAATCAGTATATCCTAAGAATTCACTAAAAACTATCATGTTATCCAGATATCTTCAACAAGTTCTGAAGAACTGCAAGAGATATGATCTTTATGTAATTTAAGCCTTGGACTCTCCTTCTGGTTTCCTGGTAATCATATCTCTCCACCTCATCTTCATGGTTCCACTTATTCCCAACAGGATGCTCTCTACTGATATGCCAAACTTGCCTGTGGTTCCAAATAGAGATACCCTCATCGTAGATTTGTGGTTGATAACTACTCTTAGACCTTTGGTGCACCACAACAAGACAACCCAAGAGCTTAACAATAATTTTAGAAAAACAAAAAAATCCAATATTTAATATTTTCAATAATTAAATTTGATTAGCAGACTGAATTCCAAGTTGATTCTATTTCTAAAAAGCATTGAAAATGAAAAGGTTGAAGAAATTTGAAATTGTTTTAAAGGTACCCCATTTATTCTATTATCAGGGTCAGGTTTGACCCAGGTAAGTGTTTTAGATTTTGAAGTGCAGATCAAGTGTAATGTAGATTGTTTTAAAGTGTAGATAGGGAAATGAGAGGCAAATCAAATCTCAAGATCATTTGGGGCTGCCAGTTAGCTAGTCCATTATCTTTTTAGTATTTCTTTTTAATCCTGGAATAGAACAATCATGATGGAGGGTATATAAGCTGACGCCATCACAAAACTCAAGACCGACTTCAGACCTTCCTCCCAAATTAGAATTTCAAAGCTAATATAGGCCATCAACGTTAAACTTTATATATAGAGTTTCATAATGACATCTTGGACTATAACTGCAACTAGAAAATACATTACAAGACAGAATTTTCTTGCTTCAGGTTCCATTGCATACTGTGGTTGAAAGTTTAAAAGAATAAAATAGAGAGAATGAGGCAATATGTGCAGGACTTCTTGAAAGGTCAGTGCACTCCATTGCCAATTTGATGAAAGGTTCCCAAATTAGATACCATTTGGCATCCCGTAGCAGATGAGTAATTTTTGCATCCCAAAACATCAGGTACAAAACAACCAAAAATGTAAGAGATCTGATTGGTCAGAGTGAAATAACTAGCACCCGTCCGAAGTCTGTTGTAACAGACTGGCCGAACAGCTGACATGCTATCCTAGAGAATATAGTGGATAATTAAAGACCTTCTTACAGCTATTGCACTTCCTCTGACAACATTTTGAAACACCTAAGTATTACTAAAAACAATATGACTTTGAGTCTATATAGACTCATAGGCTAGTCAAGTGGATTCTCTTAACCCCCAATTTGTCAGTGCATCACGAGTTCCCAAAGAATCTAAAAGTTAGATGGGATGCAATCCTTTCTGTAGAAACCAGCTGCCAGCTGAAAAACACACATCCTTCACAAAAAGATAATCTTCCCTAGTTCTATTTCACAATTCTTTGCTATCAAAAGAAGGACTACTTGTGTATTTAGAGGTATACATAAAAGTTGAGGTATACATAAAAGTTGAGAAAGCAGAGTTGGTATCCTGGTTGTCTACCTGCATTTACCCTGACTTACAACACAGGAGGCATTTGAGAGCAGCTAAATACTGTGCCTTCTGACGTAGCTGAAATTGAATGGGTGCTGGATGATGAGGAACCTCCAGAGGTGCTTGAGGCAGAGTGGGTACTGTGTGATGCTGAACCTCCAGAGGTGGTTGAAGGAGAGTGGGTGCTGGATGATGAGGAACCTCCGGAGGTGCTTGAGGCAGAGTGGGTACTGTGTGATGCTGAACCTCCAGAGGTGGTTGAAGGAGAGTGGGTGCTGGATGATGAGGAACCTCCGGAGGTGCTTGAGGCTGAGTGGGTACTGTTTGATGCTGACTCTCCAGAGGTGGTTGATGTAGAGTGGGTGTTTTGGGACACTGAATCTGAGTTGGTTGTGGGAGACTGGATGGCAGTAGACATTACAGTACCTCCGAAAGTGGTGGACATGGTGCTCTGAGTAGGGGTAGTTGCTGAACTGCTACTAGTCACATTATCAGCCTGGCTAGTATTTGAGGTCGTTGTTGACATGGTCATGGTGAGGTTTGCTGCAGAGGTGGTGATATTCATGGTGGAGGCAGTTGTCATTGTTGCTGGGGCAGTAGTGGAAAATGTTGTGTTCATGTCTGCAGCTGTGGATTCCCCAGACATAAATACTGAAGGCAGCAGAAATCCTGATAGGAGGAGGAATACAATACCTGCACAAACAGACATTATGGGAAAGATACCAGATATAAAGTTTACTGCCGAGTTACAAATATATGTCTTGGAAGATCATGAAGCCCAGCCAGCAGGGCTTTGCAATAAAAGTATAGTGCATTTTGCAGGACATTAAGCATTGTGGTTGCAAACTATTGACTGTTTGTAAGAGTTCAGTAATTATCTCCCTACAGGTGAGGTACTGTATTGTATGACCCCAACTTATTAAGGAAACTGCTGGTAAAGTTGATTTTAAAAACAGCTCTTGCAAGAATGTACAACAGTGTCCACGGGATGATTAATGATTAAATCTAATTTATTATTTTAATCCCCAAATTCAAAAAATGGCTTGAATTTGGAGCCATTGTGCTATCCAATTAGTACTGTGCTAATTGGATGAAAAATTTCAGGTGAAAAATTATTGCTTCTTATTTATTTGAAGGTTAACTAAGATGATAATAAAATGTCTTTTTCAAGCTAGTAAACTGGCTTTAGGGCAGGGCAACAGTTATGAAGTCTTCCCGTTTAACATCAGTAGAGCTGCTGACATTACGTGTAATCTGTTTAATTTGGCATATCTGACTTTTGCTTTAAATTTCACATTTTGTATTTTTGTAAAATATCTTATATTTTTTTACTTGCATTTAACTTTTGTGCTCACATTTATGCTGCCTGCAGTAATGGCTTTAATAATTAATAATAATTTCATAAATAATGCAGTAATAACTTGGAAAGGATTACTTGTTTATATCTCCATGATGCGAAATTTCTTTTCTATGATTATGTCATTTAAAACTACAGAAAAAACTAATCAGTAAGAATAAAGGTACTTTTGCCTGACTACTAGTTTGATAACATCACACCAAATGGAGACTTTAATAATATAACAAAGTTCTAAATTTTAACACAGTTATTCATGTAATTTTTCATCCACATGGAAAAGCTATTTTTTTATTTACACTTTCTGTTCATGTCATTTTCATTTAATTTTAACAAACAGAATCTATTTAAAATGTCAGACTAATCCAGAGTCAAATTCAGAGTGAGCATTTAATTTTCAAGATATTGTTTTACTTCAGATTAGGGGCCAGAAGAAAATTATGAAAGGCTGTCAAAGTGCAAAGAATCACTCTGGTAGAGTTTTAAAAACACCTGGATGTATCAGGTACAGCTTTTCCACAAAGACAATTGTGAACGAAGTCAACTAACAACTAAGGTACTTAGGGCCTTCAACTCAGTGATTAAAGCTTCATCACTAAAGAAAAAGACAGTTGAAGCAAAGATTACTACATGGAAAATCTAAGGAAAAAGAATGGACATCTGCGCCCAGGGTGTACGCCCGTTAGCTGGAGATACCTGTAGGTACCAGCACCCCTCCTGACTCCATTAGAGGCAAGGGTGTTATAAAATGGATGGATGGATGGATGGATGGAAGGATGGATGGATGGAATGGTCAGATTATATGTTTGAAGAAGTGACACTGTATGGCCACTATAAACACTGACAGTAAAGTTCAGAGAATGGGACAGGATAATGTTTTAGGATTTGGTGCACAATTTGTTTTCTTACTCATAATCCACAATATTATTTTCTAAATTATTTTAATATCTTTTTCTGTGTTTTTCAGTTTTTTTTTAATATTTTTTTTTTTATCTTTTTGAGAATAAAATAAAAATGCAGTTTGTTTGACCATGTTCTGTGCTTACCCTTTACTTTTCAGGATTTAGAAATTAGTAAGTGATTTGAATCACAAGAATTACCATGTTTATAAATCTCAACAGAAGTTTTAAATTATTCATACCCATACCTGTGTCCTTTTTAAAAACGACTGAAGCCATTATGCTACTGGAAGAAACAGAGATAGCTCTGTGCCCAACCTACAAAAACAAAAAAATAAAATAGAATAGAAATAACCTTTATTGTCCAACAGAGGGGAAATTCAGATGTAGCATGTAATATATAAAACTGAACTTCCATAATAAAAAAGTAATTTGTTTGTTCTGCTTTGTAAGTCAACAAACTTCATGACAAACAATACCTTTCTGGCAGCAAAATAAACTAAGCAACAATGAACAGATAAAAGTTCTATGTGACAGACAGCGATGCGATTTCAATTTAGACTGTTCACCAATGATAATAGGTTTCTGAATAACAACCATACTCATTCATTGTAACCCACCTGCCCAGTTCTTTTGATGTGAGATCTTCTCATTTTACAATCCTCTCACTGTTCTGAGGAAAAGTGAGCTCATAATTGTTTGGTGGAGCCGGTCACAGAGCAAGAAACTTCTACCTTTACATCTGAAATCGTTCCTTTAAAATATATATTTTTAAAGTTTGTTTTAGTTATTGCTATCCGTCTACATAATCCTCTGTGATGTGTACTGCTATCTTTTTTGGCCAGGTCACCTTGTGAAAGATGCCTTTGTCTCAGTATCTGTGATACTACTAAATAAAAATTCAGTAGAAAAAAAAACAGCTTCATTGATGTCTTTTTAAAGATTAATTAAAAATTAAGTCCATAGAGAAATATCTGTGAAGCTCCCACTCCTCCCATTAACACAATACAAACTCAAAATGCAGTGAATACTGCAAATGCTGTAAAGTATGAGCCTGCTCCCTCTATGAAGAAACTTCTGCAAAAATTAGTTCAGCATTGGGTCATGCAATTACACCTCAAGTGTCTTGATTTGCGGCCGTTTACCATTGAGCACAATTAAAATGTGTTTGTTCCCTGATCAGTCCCATTGGGAGAGCTGCTATAGTGGCATGACTTGTTTTGTTCCTTTCTTCCCTGGATCCCAGCTTGAGCTCCTATGGGTGCTACACCCTGGAAACTGATGACAACATTGGTCACTTCAGCTTCTATATCAACAAGGAATCCCAAAATGTTGTATTTGTAAGGAGAGTTCAACTTTGATTTTTTTTAAACAGTTGTGAAAGTGGGCATTTTCCAATAAAAGTTGGAGTTTATATTACATTTTAAAGAAGTCTCTTCTGTAACCTGCTGAGAATGTTACAGAGAGACACACAAAACTAAAATAAGTTTTATGTTTTAGTGATGCAGCCTCAAAGGTAGGGTGGTTGAGTTCAAGGTAAAATGCAAACGGTCTAACTATGACAATTAGGCATGTTAGCTATCAGAATCCTTGAAATTACATAATTTTAAAGATAATATTTGTTTTAAAGGAAATACAACGTACATTGTAGACATTCGTGAAGGCAGAACATAGTTTGGGATTTTTAAAAAATAAAGAATGTTTGCTATAAAAGACAAAAGCACTGATATGTTCACACATAAGAAACATATTACTACTGAAATGTTTACTTGAAAAAAATATTGAAGACAACATATGCTCTCCAAATAACTAATTTTCCAGTTACATGATCCTGATCCTGTTTTTCACAACCTGCACTTTACTATTTTCCTTTTTTCTTCGACTTCCGAGCCTTGGTTAGCCAAAAACAAATTAATAAAATCCAGTTACCTGTGATGCACTCTGCATGCCTTTATCTCAATTTAGGTTGAAGTAAATAAGCTTTTTCTCTGTCTGGAGTTCCTTTTCTTTGTTGCGCTCTATTACCTCCTCCTCCCCCAGTTTGCTTCCTCCTGACTCCACTGCAGCGTAACAAGTGGAAACTCTCACCTGCACCATGTCAGAGGAGGGGACTGGAGGCACGCTGCCGTTGCTGGGTGGGTCTTAAAATTGTGTGGTAATGAGTACAGGTAAGCACTTTCTGGGGGGAGAGGGGGAAGTGGGGATTTCCAAAGCACCCAGAACTGTAGATGAAAATTCTTTAATGTCTGGTTATAGTTCTTATTAAGCCCCAAATGTGGTCAATCTTAGGGATGACTTTAAATGCCTCTTTTAAGCACTTATTCAGAGCAAAGGCATGAAATAAATTCTTTACAAAGCAAGAATTAAGTTCCATCTCTTCTCAAAATGCCACTTCATCCCAGTTTTGTGAGCATAATCCCCAGAAAGGAAGATAGCATTACAGTTCTTTGAAGTGTTAGTTTCCTAAGTGTACTCTGAAGTCATCAGGCTAGCAATTATAGTTTTATAAAAAAACAAAAAAAACAAACAAAAACCCAGAAAACCCAAAACTAAAAACAGTGAATAAGGCCTTTGGAAAGTATATAAGAGTAAAGGTGAGATTTCAGAACTCTGCAGTGTGATTGTATAGGGAGTCTTCTGGTTTCTGCTGAACACAATGTGAAATCAGATCCCCTCTTTCTCTCCGAACCATAAAGCCCCTCCACACAACAAATACCTCTTTGTGGCCTAAAGAACATAGAATTCTTGGGCACAAACACTAAAAGAGCTTCTCCACTCCAGATGATAGAACTGCTTCCACTTTTCATCAAGACTTTGCACTACATGATGGGGAAACTGTCCCATAAAAAACATCCAGGGGTTTGTGGATTGTTTATTTAATGTAAAATGTGAACCATGTCAGAACTTTTATTATAGTTTCTCAAGCTTTTGTGGCACTTTGATAAATTTATCAATTGCATCAAAATTTTGTTTTATCTTTTGGTTTATTTCGAGCATATTCACATTTACAGTCACACACCACACAGTACATATTTACATAGACATTTGCTGTAAATTTTTTTGATCCTGCCCCCTTCTCATGTATCTTACTTTACACATTATTTCTAATTTAAAGGAAGACAAAAAATATAAAAAGACAGAACACTATTTCTATCACAAGATATCCAATTTCTTTCAATCACTTTTAAATTGACTACATGCATATTTGAGCCTTAACCTTGAGTGGATTTGAAAATTGAAATTCAAACTTACACACACAAATCTTGTCTGTGAAGTTCACAAATCATAAAAACCTCAAAATTACACTCGAAGAAGTGTTGAGTCATTTCCTTTTACCAAAATTCTGATTTTATGCTTTTGGAATAAAATTTGAGATAGGGAACTCCACTTGTTTTGAAAGTCACTAACATTGAGACAGGCAATAATTGTTTTGTTTGTGTGTTCCCTTTATATGGAGGGTGTTTAAAGAAATTCCTGGAGATGATAGAAAAAAACTGTTATTGAAACTTTCTAAATCTCCCCTAAGGTGTTTTGGTTCCTACACAAATTCACAGTTGTGTACATTTAAAAGAAATGTAAGCGCATTATTAACCTGAGCATTGGTAACCAAAGATCTCTGAAATAACGTATGCTGCCAAGCAACAAATGATCCCAAGGAAACTTCTGGAACTTGTAATGAAGTACTTAATATCAATGTTCAAAAATCCATTGCCAGAAGCTGAACAACAGGAACAATGGTGGTGGGTGTGACAGGGATCTGCTTTCAGTTTTCTAACAACATGAGAGTCACATATGCTTCATTAATTACACATTGCTTGAAGCGGGTTGGAAATCTTTTTGTTTTCATACTGCCTTAAGTCTTTGTAGCTGAGATCTAACAAGACGTTTGAAGCATTTCGCAGAGATTTTGGTTTATATTGACATGTTTACCTGACACGGATGCTGCTTATTTGTCTGCTGCACATCCATGACGTAAATCTCCTGTTTGATCATACACCAAATGTATATACATTTTAACATTAATATATTAACTACAAGTAATTGTAAACAGCCAGGATGGATTTTTCAGTAACAAGTGCTAAAGAGTAAATATTATGATGTGATTTGCATAGATAAATGTTGTCTGAGATTATTCTGTCTAAAGACAGAAGCTTTTCACTCACCTTCATAGTGTCTGCAATAAGCTGATTAAAACCCATTATTGTCTGCTTTCAAAACCATGAAAGGAGCTTTGCTGTTTGCTTGTTGCCCATATGTTCAGTTTGTGTGACTGATTACAAGCATGCGTGAGGACATGACCCACAGTTTGAGATGAGTGCTTTTCTTTGTCTCTGAATGAATACCTAAATTGAATAAGGCTTAAAATTATGCACCTATTCTTCTCCAATAACCACCATGCATACATGGCCAGTTGACTGAAATTTCACCTCAATGCCAAGCTTTTAGTTTGAAGCTGACGGCACTTGCATTGTCAAAGATGGAAAAAAACATTTCATGTTTTATTTGCAAAGAATGAATGCAGTACTTTAAACTGAACAAACATATATAAATGACCCTGCTTATATAAGAAAATAATTAAATATAAAAATCAATCTAGTAAAATGTGTTATACAAACCAATAATGAATGATAAACAAAAAAGAAGCTTAGTATGAGCTGTAAAATATTGTATACCATAGATACAGGTGCTTTTTTTATACAATTAAATGTTGCTGAAAAATTACTTCAGAATTTCCACTGAAAAGTGAGAGTTTTCTCTGGTAAATAAAGGATTTATTGTGGACAGTATCATATATTTCATCCATTCATTTATGTTAACTAAGATAACAAAGGCTTGCAGCTAGTAAAACACCACATTACTAAGACAACTTAAATATACAAGACCAAAAAATGCTTAAACAACATGTAATCATAGCAAAGAGTGCAAACTTAACAGCTGTCCAACATATGGTCATTGGCACTCTTCATATGTTCAAAAAATCTCTGCTAAAAGAAACTAATTGTTCACTGAGTGATTTATTTTATTAAAAGAATTACATCGGTCCACAAATTACTGCATTGACTCTCTGCTTATTGATACTCTATAACAACAGCTTAGCTGTGCTGAGAAAGCACAAATAATATTTCATAAGAAGGAATTTTGCTTATACACTCCTAAAATATCAATTCACTTCCAGAACTTAACAACATAACCTACTTGACTTTAAATACTGTTTAGTTATCCTATAAGTAATACAGAGTTATTATAACAAAAATGACTGACAGAGAATTGTAATTATCTCTGATTTGATGTTGTTCACCCTCCTTTCCCATTTCTTTTATGAAAGTATGTTGTAGTTTTATTGTTTCCTGTCAATAAAGAACATTTATGCTCACTAAGTTAACTAAATAAGATAACTCAGTTTGGAGGTAATCTAGTAAATTAGAAGCCTTCACAACTTGAAATTTAGAATATATTAGTCAATAATGTATCAATATTTGTAGAGTAGACTTCACATTGCTTAATGTTGGAGCTCTGAAAATCCCCTCCACAAAAATAGTCTGTGCATTGAGTTGCTCAGTATGCCAAAGAACAGAACAGATGTACATGGACACTGGTTGCACCGGAGGGTTTTCTCTCACTGTTTATATACACCATTAGGCTCAGCAGACCAAATTAAGAAGCCAGGCTGCAACCGAACTGTGTAATTGCATGACTAAGAAGATTAGGTGAGATTTACCTACCCAGCAGTCGTCAAATGCGGTTCATGCAAAGCTGGCGCATAGCAACAGGTCAGTGAGCCTTATGCACCACATTAATGTTTATCAGAGACCTGAAATAGAAGTTTATTGATCAGAAATGGAAGATATTATCTACATGTGACCTCACTTTGGATTCTCTTTTCAATATACAGATGAACCACTGAAAAAGGTGAGTGCTGTGTACATTTTGAAATGGCAAATTTGTGAGCACTGTAGAGTATGACCCCACCATAGCATGCTACGACAGATGAACTAACCTACTTGGTTTAGTATAATATTGTATAGTTGCAAATTTCTTAAACAGGGTGCACTTTATTCCCCTCGGAGTTTTGTTTGATAAACAAAATAAATACAAGCAGTTGATTTGTTTGTTGTCTGATTAGAACAGAATTATGTGAGTGGAAAAAAATGACAGCGTACATCCTACAGACATTCTTTACATGGACATACAAGGGGATACTCTGCACATGCCGGTTTCTGTGGGTGAGTTGCTGTGTAGATCGATTGGTAGTTTATAATGACATATTTTGACAGTATTTGTATAATGTATGGTACGCATTTGCTCTGCAGATCTGTCCATACAATGCAATCAAATTCCTACCAAGAGAAACACATATCACAGAGGAGAAAACCAGGCAGGTGACACGACATGTGGGTAAGGATTTGATGGGGTAAAACACTTTCAACTAACATGCAAGAACAAGCCCTCACTGTTAACCTTATTTTATTTGATAATGCCACCAGAGTTTAAATTTCATGTTAAAAGCTATCTATTTAAAAAAGAAGCCAGGTAATATTAAGATCCTGATATTTTCTTAAGTATGCTTAATCATTTCTAAAAGTTACTGCAAAATAGTGTTTGATCAGATCATCTTTTCATTTGTCAGACTCATAGAACTACATTTTATTATCTGTTGTCATATAATAGCTTATGAAAGCAAGGTGACTGCAGCCATCCCAGGAAGCCCCGACCGCGTTAACGCACTCCACAAACGAGTGACCAAAACAGAGAGAGAGATCCTATCGATCAAGACCAGGATCGCCTGTGAGAGAGCATCATGGGAAAAGAGATTTTCAGAGCTGCAAAGACAACAGGAGGAACTGCGTAATCAGGTGTGTTTGCTAAAATGTTTGCTGGGGTTGTTAAGTTTTTGGCGATGATTCTGATTATGGTTTTCCTCAGGTTTTCTCTGAGGCTGAGATACTGCTGAAGGTAGAAACTTGTGAGGAGCAGAGAGATAATGGAGAGGATTTGGATGAGCAGTCAAGTAAATCAGAGCCCTCAATTTAAAGCAATTGAGCAATTGAGACAATGTTAGTGGGAAATGACACCGACAGCTATCTCTGATGAACAGGTGGTTTCTGTCAACACAGAAGATCCAAAGTGTCATCAAGAAGTAGCAGCCATTCATGCAGTTTATCAGGGAGCCAGGGGTCCTTGTCAACCCCACAGAGCTCAAGATCGTCTTCTTCTTTATCTTCAGCCTCAAGGTACAGTCATTAATTGGGTAGGCCAGCATGTCAGTAAAAGAAAACCTTTATGACTCAGATGCCTATGTGACAAATACTGAGAGATATTAATCTATTTGACTTCCACTTGATCATAGATACTGAAAGTTCTTAGATGTGGTTGTTCTACTGGGGTTTCTTCTGCCGCAGGTCTTCACACTAACTTCTGGAAAAAAGACAGACTATGATTTAAGGGAGTCAATTTAACTTTTGGATTGTTTTGTGTAATAAGACATTAAAATAAACAAACAGATGAGTTTTGTAGGTTTTAGTGTTAAAATGTTGTGGCACAAGCAGCAAGCATTATTTGAACTAACTGATGATCACTGTTTAGGATGGTTAGATAACATGTTAAGAAATGGATCAAGTTTCAGTTTAGCCTACCTCCATTGTGATAGATAAACATTAGTTGATTTGCACTAGCAAATCAACTAATGTTTGTAATGCAAATAATGACTGTTAAATTTCCAGGTGATCTAATAACACCTAATATTATTTGGCATTTTAAAACAATAAGACAAAAAACTGGACCTTTTCAGATTTTCTTACTTTCTTAAACATAAAATTAGGTTCTTATCCTTGACAAGAGCCTAATTGTCAAATACAATTAGGCTTGACACAGCATGTTTATCTGGGGAATGTGGTTAAATTGTGCTTTTTATGTCTACACAGCAGTGATTACCACATTTCAAGTTGGATAAATTGGCAGGAAGATCAACTAAAGTAAAAATTTAAATTGGGAAACTCAAGGCTGTTTCACAAAACATTTGTCACAAACTTGGGAAGATGAGCCACCTCAGAGCTCCTTCTACCAGTTCATAAGTCACAAGTGGGAACCTCATTATCCAGCACAGCTGTACATTTACAAAAAAATACCACAAAGGCAGTACAAGACAATGGGGGATTTGGTGCAGTAGCAACATCAACAGTATGCATTAAATCTGCTTTGGGAATTTCTCCATACTATTCTTTTCAAAACAATAATAGTGGAGAAACTCAGTGTAGCAACCCTGTTGTTGGCTGAGAAAATACTGCAGTTTTTAATTATACATCTTATCTTCTTACTCTTCTTCTTTTAAATAATTTTGTAATAAATTTGAGTGCTGTTTATCCTTCTAAATCTGGCTTTGCTTGGTGGTAGACCAATCCAAATGTCAATCTTATATCAATCACTAAACCTGAATATCCAACTTACCCTTTTGCAAGTCAGATTTGTTTGCATTGACCTTTAGAATCCTCTGGGAGAGGTGCAATCCACAATTTTATCTCCAAATCAACCTCCATTTCATTAGGGTCATTTTTGCACTTTCCCCACTTTGGCATGATTCTGTCTTTGAACATCAAGCCAACACACCTCAGTGTGGCTTAGTGAAATTCCTTACAATTGACATTGACTAATACATTTCATAGTGACACTTGATTTACCAATAACTATTAATCAATGATAACGTCATATTGGACAGAATGTAGACATTTCAAAAATAAATAAGATAAAATGAGAGCAAGAACATGGTATGTTAATGAAATTAACAAGTTTAAGCTTTTCTGCCATACAATGACAAAGAATTTGATAGGAGTTTCATATGAATACTTTCAAAAAGTATTGTGAAAAATTCCCCAAATGTTAACAATCCATGTAAAGTTGTTTTTCCCAGCCAAAAAGAAGCAACTGGGAGGTGACCCACCCCATCTGGCAACACTGATTGGGACAACTGAACTCGTTTTAAACACCACTGCTGACCTGAGTACTTTTTTTTGACCATATCCATTCCCATTCAACGTCTTCTTCATTTAGGACAATTAGCAGAATGTCAGCAACACACAGAAAGTACTGTGTTGAAGTATTTCATAGATTTCCAAACTTTCCTGTTTAAGTCACTTAATGTGACAAAATAAATAAAAAATAAATACATTTTTAAAATCAAAGCATGTTTTTATCTACATTAAAACAAAAATCATGCAGACGTCAGGCTGCAAATTTAACCCCAAAAAACAAATGAGCCATGACATTAAACCTCAGGTTTTGTAGTAGAACTAACTTATTTTTTCCCTTTTGAAGTATGCGATCCTGGAAAACGTCTCAAGGCCCACATCGGGTTTTTGTCCCCCACTCACCCATGGACTTGCAACTGGGCCATCGGGTTAGGATCATGCTGCCATCTGGCCGGATCAGCACAGGAACAGTTCGTTTCTTGGGAAACCTGCAGGGGGAACCAGAGCTCCACCTTGGTGTGGAGCTGCAGCGCCATGATGCATCACTGTGTGACGGCAGTCATAATGGACATACCTACTTTGAATGGTAACTAATATCAATTTAAATTGATACATTGCGGATATATTTTGTGTATTTTATCTGAAGAATTTAAGTGCTACACTGCAATTCTGTTTTGCCAGCTAGAAGGTTCTCGGCTGTGCTTTAAGTATTCATATCACAACTTCTTTGAAATTAAATCCACCACTTTTAAACCAATATGCTTTGGTTTATTTGACAGTTAGTGTTTTATTGTTTCCTAATACTATAACAAAAGTAGTTAGCGAAAAACAATACCTTCACACACCTTTTTTCCTAACTTGCTGTTGGCAGTCTTAAAGCCTGCTGAGCAGGTTCAGACTACAGCATTTAAAAGGTGAGGCATGGGTATGTCTGATTTGACAGATAAAGAAAACAAAAAGGTATTTCTGAAAGTATTTTCTGTATGACTACTCAGATAATTTAAACAGAAGGAGCTCAACATTTATGCAAAAGGATAAACATGTGTATGAGAGGTTGTCATGTGTCTTTGCTTTTGAAACTAGTACATTTCCAGTCATGTATCTAAATGTAATTTCATTTTTTTTGGCAGCAAACCGGGACATGGTGCCTTTGTGCCATTCCACAAGTTGTTGATGGCCTGGGAATAAAAGAATCCTGTGGACCAGGCAGAACATTAGACAATATAGTAAACTGCTATATGAAGAAAAACCATGTCATAAATAAAACATAATATCTCTCTCAAATTACAAAGTATGACTTATACCCCATGTATGACAGCTAATGTGTGACTTTTTGGGTCTCAAAGGACAGAAATGACATCAATGATTTTTCATGTAAAGCAACTTTTTTAAAGAAATAAGGTTTCAAGGTAATATGTACAGTGTCCCTTGAGGTACAAGGGGGGATTTGAAAGGTTGCGATGAAAGTAAAATGTCTATATAACAAGTCATTTCTATTTTTTTCTACAGATTATTATGTCTTAGAGATTATCTGCAAAGCAAGCAACAAAATAAAAACAACTTTACCAAAAAGAGCCTATAATGTCATGCTTAAGAGTAATATATTTGACAGCTCAGAATATCATATTTGTGGTAATTGAATATCTAGGTCACATTTTCTTTCTTCATGTCTTGTTTTGACTCTAAATAAAGTACATGAGAAAAGCATTAGTTGCTAAGAACACTTCTGAAAATTGCATTACTACATTAACTACTTTTGGTCAATGTTGTATGCTGGTAAGGTTATAATTGCACTGATAATACACACCCATTAATGTGACTGCCTCTGGGTGATGCATGTTTCAAATCTCTGAAACAGTCAAAACAGACATAACATGACAAAGATTTTGACATTTCTGGAATTGTGACTCGGTTATTAAACAGGACTTATCTGGTAGATAACCAATCTGACAGGTTATCCAATAGATAACCTGCCACTATATAACCTGAAGTTGGCCTTGTCTATTTTGGCCAAAAAAATTAAAAACAAAAATAGAAAAGCTCAAAAATTTAATTAAAGTGCCAGTTCAGATTTCTTGCAGTGGTGTTGCACTAAGTAATATAATTAGTAAATACCTTGGATGCAGTAGGTGACTATCTTAGAATCCGCAATCTTCCTTAGTTTATTTTAGAGCCAGAGGTAAAGTGCTTCAGGGCAAAAATTAAATCCTAACAAAATATAGCTCTTCTTACAAACCTTCCATGTTTCATGCTTTGTAACCTGTAGGTGTTAGGTATTTTGATAGAGTAACTATCTTTTATAAATGTAGTGTGCAGTGAAATGGGCAGTAAAATCATTTTGTCAGAACAATATAAAGCTGTTTTCTTAATTTTAACATTCTTTCATTTGCATCAGATACTTCCTCTGACTGAATAACATTTAGAGTTTAAAGCTTAGAGTTGTTTAAAGATATTAGTGTCTCTTGTAATGGCCTGCTCTATCAATAGACGAGCTAAAACTAGTGTGCAGTTTTTTAAAGTTGAAGAAGTCAGAACAAGGAAATTTTATCTAACCAACTAACTAATCAAGAGAACTACACTTTAAGAAAATATGATCTATGCCTGTAATTTTGATCTAGCATGGGCTATACATCAACTCATGGTAAAATTCTAAGTAGTTAGAATAATTTATCCACTGCTAAAATAGAAGGTTAAAGTACGGACTCCAGGCTGAACCGGGCTCATATTAATGATTCCAATTCTGCTAAATAAAAAGACAGTCCCAAGTTTAACACATTAAATACTATTAAAAGTTAAATGTCATGGATTATTAAATTTGACTATTAATTCTGATGAATTTCTAAATTTACAAAATGACATCAGGATATACTTTATCATGCTGACAAACACATGAAGCATAACACTTTGAAAGTCTCTAAAGCATTTACATTTTGAAAATTAAGGGCATTGCTGGCATGACATCTGAGACCACCGTGGCTCAATCTAAGTCCAAAAAGATTAATTTCAAGGAAATTGGTGAAAGCAGTTAAGTGTAGTTTAAAGGTAAGATTTGTTTCAGCTTGTTTGCCTTACTCTTTTTTCCAAGACAATCACAATCACTAATTCAAATGTATGTTTGAGAGGACTCATTTACAATTTTTATTTCTATCTTTATTAAAATATTCACTTAAAAACATACATAATATGCATTTTTGCCAGTATCTTTTTCATGGAAATGATGCACATTTACAGGAAAGGGAAAAGCACACTTGGGAAATTCCTTTAATTCAGGTGAAGTATTTTTTAATAGTCACCTCTGTTTAGCTTCCTTGTGAGATCAGCCAGATCAAAGATAATACTGAAAGAGCAGGCTGTTACAGAGAACTACAGTAAAAGCAAAATCATAAAACCTTTAATACAACACAAGAACTTAAAACAATATTTGACACAATATGCATCAACAGTCAAAACTCCTGAAACTCAGTCATCTTTGGTCTAGAGGCACATTCCATCCAAAATTTGAATGGTAAAGTTACATTTGACAACAATGTAACATAGCAATAGATCAATTTCCATAAATATTTCAGTAGCATATTAGAAAGCAGATAGAATGAGGCATTGCTGCAATATCTTTTAAATTAGTTCCCTGAAAAACAATTTTTTTAATATTCTGACTGACACATGGCTGCAACTATTGATTATTTTAGTATGAGATTAATGTATTAATGGTTTTTCCATTTTAGTTAATTAACCTAATCTACCTCTATGGGCGTTCATCAGTTCTCAGCATCAGTAAAAGTCCAGGGTTTTACATCATTATAATATGAAACCCTAAAAATCTAGAGGTTCAAATCAATCATTGTGTTTTTGTGTTTAACCCTAACACACCTCAATGTGATGGTTTTATTGTGGAAGAACTAACACATCTGTAATGTATTGTTGCTATAAAAAACATTGATGTGGTTCTATGTGGGCATGATGACACTAAAATTTCAGAACACTTTTGTTTTTTAATTTTGCTGCAGCCCTCACTGAAATTGTCCTAAATACTATATTTTGATATTCCAGATCAAAGAGCACAGAGCCATGATCAGAATATCATCCCCTGAGCTTTTATGTTCAGTATCTCTGCAGCCAAAACTTCAGTATCCATCAGGTGCGGGAACATCTCCATGACTCTATCCACTTGGTTTGGGTTGAAGATGGCATGCAGTTTCTTGCGCATTTCTGACCTTTTCTGCTGGAATGCAGGAGGAGCTGGAGTCAGAGGTGGTCGTTGTTGCTGGCCCCAGGTTTGGTACTGGTGATTCTCATAAGAGCAACAGGAGCTGTGGCAGTGTGAAGGATAGGCCACGGAGGGGGCGGGGCATGAGGACCTGGCTGGCGGCACACCCTGAAAGGGATCTGACCAGTAATTATTATGAAGTTGGGGGGTGGTAGTGTTATGGAAATGGGCAGGCAGGCTCCGTTGCTGATGTACACCGTGTGAGAACATATTTGGATTGCAGGTGTCATAGATGGGTTGACTGCAGCAGTCGATGTTGCTGTGATGCTGCAGTTCAGGATAAGAACAGCATTTGCCACAATGACTGGTATTACAGTTCTCCATGTGAACTGGGGGATGTTGGAGCCTGGGGAGGGTGCTTTGATGCTGAGAACCAAGTCTGTGGATGCTGCTGCGGGATGGTGGCAAGTCAGAGTAGTAACTGTCAGTCGAACCAAATCCGGAATCAAAATATTCCCGAGACATATTGGGATAATGATGATTCGGTATGTAGTGTGACGAGGGATATTCTTCTTGACATGTTCCTCCATTTGCTGAAGACAGCATTTGGTTGGGGCTTTTTCTGAAGTTTTCCCAGAGCAGCAGCTTATTTTCACTAACGTGAGCAGGAACTGAGGAAATCTGCTGATCCCAAGGGAGATGTGTGTGTCGAGGATGAGAAGGCTCAGGTTCAGATTGAGGATAGTTGACAGATGATCTTGCCTTTCTCTCTTCTTTTACAGAAGAAATTTGTGCTTTCTCTCTTAGTTCATCAGCCAAGGACAGATAGGAGTGGTTTGCCCGCTCAGGATGGTAGTACTTGCACTTGATGCCATAAGTGCACTTTTTATCTGAAAGACAATGCATATAAAAACACAATCTAACCAGACTATATTCGAAGCTATCAGCCTCACAGTAGACATAATTTACAACTTATAGATTGTTGTTGTTTTGTCATTTTATTCTAAATTATATATAGGATTTATTTATCTTATTTTACTTGTACGAATAAAATAAATAAGGTGCTTCTTCATCAATGCAAAACAAATTTCAAACCCTTGCCTAATTATCAAGTTGTTTTCATTATTTGATAAATTATCAAATTATCAGATTATTTGTCTAAATCTGAGAGCGAAAACACTAACCAAGGGATTCCTTTATGAAATAAAATATCTGTTCTCTGAGGCAGTAATTGCTTACCATATGGACAGGGCAGTTTTTTCTGCTCAATAGGCAAGGGCTTTTTCCGGAGAAAGTTGTCAAGGTTAGGTCCATGTCGACCTAAAGGATCATCTGGAGGCATGAATCTGTAAAATGAGACACGAATAAAGACAAAGCTACTTCAAAGAAGGTCCTTCACAAAACGTCAATAAGCTAGACGGTGTGCCTCTAATACAGCAGCAGCCTTTTATTAAGCAGTGGTACTGTAAAAACGAAGTGGGATGTTCTCCTTACTTGTCATTCACAAATGAGTACATGAGGAGCCTCTCCTCAATGCATTTCTTCCACTCAGGTTTTTGTCCTTGAAGATCACGGTAGGTGTCGTTGGACACAATTATGCCATCTGAATCATGCGCCAGTTTGACAATGAAGCGGTCATCATAACAAACCACTCGCTTGCCACCAACCCGGCGGGAAGGGGTGAAGGCCACTATTTTCTGTTTTTCAAGCTCCAACAGAATATGTTGATCTGAAAAAAGCAAAGGTAACAAGTCAGTCACATGTGATTTTAGTCTTTTTTACAGGATTGGTCAGAATTTTATATTTTACAATTTTTTTAGTCAGATTTTAAAACATGAATTAGGTCGTATTTATTGTATTTTCTTATCCACAGTCTAAATTATACATATAGACTCAGATACAGAAACTGCAGCTAATATTACTGTCAGTGTATTACTACTCTTTAAGTTATGTCTTAAAGTTGTGGTATCAAACCAACTAATTTAAATGAAGCCAAGCATTTTTTGAAATATGCTGAAATGTAAAGATGCCAGAGACATAATGGCTAAATACTTTATGTGTGCAGTCTCTCTGCAACTTGCTAATAGCGATTAAACCTAGTATTAGAAGAGTGAATGTATAGATTTGAGCCCATTTGTATTTTTTGGCCTTGTGCTGAATAAAGACAAGTACACATTGAATTCAAACTTCTGCACCATGTTATTCTTTTCAAAATTCATGGAAGAGGCTGCCACAAAAACACGGCTTTAAAAACGCAATAAGCATTCGACGAATGTGCAGTGGTTTACAGAAACCAAATACTATCTGGAAAAGTATAATTTCATACCTAAAACTAACATAGTTCCCACAATTCCCATAATATATTGTATTATTGACTCCTACAGTGGGGAAATTAAACATTAATGCAATCACAGAAACTGATTAAACAAGTTAGAAAGTCAAGTGAAATGATCTGTGAACTTAACCAATGAACCAGGAAACTGGTTGAGTAATGTTTAGCCAATTGGCACTTTTTTATGCAGGTGTTTTTCTAGATCCAGATGACTGTTTTCATTTGACCTTTTGCTGTGGATGGTTGTTGATACTCTATAAACAAACTACAGTAGGTGTGGAGAAAAAAGAAAACGCATAAAGTTCCTGATGGGACTTTCCCAGGGGTGGCTGTGAGTTTATTTTTACTTCCTTATTCTTAGACTGAAATAGAACCTTTGGATTGCTCCACCCTAGATGAGCAGATACCAAAATCACAAGAGCCTTAAAGTGAAGCAATATCATCAAGAAGCTTAATCAGTTTCATGGAATCAAAGATATTAAATCAAGCTAGATTATGTCACCACTACAGATTTGTGACATGAAAGCTTGTGAGTCAATAATTAGATTTTCTATGTAGTTGAACTACGTAATGTAAAACAAATGATCCTAAAAGAGTAAGCAACATTGATTTTACCAATCTATCTTTTTAGCTTATTATTACAAAAGACAGTCTTGTCTCATAGCATATCACATGAATGATGTGAAACTGTATCTCCAGTATATTGGTAAAGAATAATGCAATGCCTATAGCTACAATAACGGAAGAGATTGAAGTGGAAGTTATATTCAAATAGCTAGGTAAAAACAACCCCATTTTACCCCACCTCCTATTTCTTTCCCATTAGTTTTTGTTGCCTTATGTGGCAGTTGCATTGTGTGCTTTGCTTGTCTGGATAAATATTTTATTTAGTTTTTTAAACTGACAACTGAAGACAATGACCTGAGTGTTTCTTTTCTTCCCTCTCCACATCTCACACAATCCCACTGAGCAAAAAAGCTTGTTAAAACATGTTGAGGCCCAAACTCTGAAAACATCCTAAACTGAACCACACAGAAAAAAAACATACCTTCATTAATTTTTTTTGTAATCTTTCAAGTTCTTTCTGTTTCAATTGTAGTAGAAAATGTAATGTTGCACAAAATAAATTGGATGGATAATTTAGATTATATGTTGTGTACTAGAAAGAGATTATGTCTTCTTTGCTTTGCTAAGCCATACTAATAGCTGCTGAAGAATGTCTCAAGGGTTAAACATGTAACCATTATAATTGCTAACAGCTATAGGCTTTAGCGCTTCCTAGGTGTTAGAAAAGGGTTAACTAACTCTGGTCTTCCTGACGGGAACCAGCTGCTTGTCCTCACCTGTTATAGGAGCATCAGCTCGGGGCAACTCTTTGCGCCAAGAGGGAACAAACACAGTGATGTTATTATGACCTCTGTCCAGGAAGAAATCCACTGCCAACTGTATGCCCATGCATGAGAACACTTCCTTGTTGCCGTGACTATAAAAAGAAAATAATAGAAAGGGTGTGACAGAGGATCAGTTAAAGTGTTTTCAGTGGAAATAATCTTGAAGGAAGTAGTTAAGATTCAGTTGATTCGTGTCAAAACAGCTTGCCTTTGAATGATCTCACTAAAGGAGCTTGTGTGCTATTCCTTCCCTATTCATTCAGGGCAATATGCATTATGTTTCAGGGGTGGGGCTCTTGAATTTACATGTTGTATTAGTGGCTTTTTGCCAAAACAAGCTCAGGCAGTGTGGCTGACACCCATTAAAATATCAAGTATGATAAGAACATGTGAAAAAGTCAGAGCTGAATTATTAATAGCAATAAATAATAAATATTTACATGTATTTCTTTAAAATGTGATTTACAGTCCTCAGATGTAAAAGGTAAAGTATTGTTTTTTCAATGGTTATCATTTCTGTAATGGTCTAAACTCACCTGTCATTTCATCAGCCAATTTCATATCATTAACTCAATGTATTCCTAACCCAGATATCTTAAACAATTCAATTTTGCTGTAACATCAGTTGATTATATTCTGTTTTTGTCTTTCTCTTAAATGCATCCATTTTAATTTGTATTTTTTTTGTCTTTACTGTTTGTTCTCTTTGCTAATCTACATGGTTATTTTGTAGAGCAGTACCTCTGTTTGGTAGTCTGTACTGTTTTTAAAGTTCACACTAAGCATCAGAAAGGTAATTAAACAAAGGTTTCAATTGACTTTAATGTAGCATCATTGTTGGGGTCAGATGCCTTGGTCTGAGTATTTTCAGACACTGACAATCTGGGATTTTCGCTTGACAATCTCAAAGATTCATGAGTCAAGAAGACAAAAATATGAGTGACAACTGTGTGAACAATAATGCCTTGCATTTCACTGGGGAGACTCATTGAAACTTGAAGTAGATGGGTTATAGCAGCAGAAGATCACTGGGTGACTTACTGCAGAATGATTGAAACTGAGGCTATACTTTCTACATGTTCACCAGAATCAACCATAGGTTGGAAAAAAATTGCCTTGGCCTGATGAATCTTGATTTTTCTCACCACACTTTGGGGACCAAGGTACCAACTGAGGAACATTTAAATGTCAAAGCCAACCTTAGTGTTGCTTATCTCTATGTTTATCTCTTTATGATTATAGAGTGATTATCTTGTGATAGCTACTTCCTTCAAGTAATTCACCTTATCACAAAGCTCAAGTAATATCAAATTGGTTTCTTGAACATGAAAATTATTCTAATATACTTCAATGGTTATCCATTACAAGGCCTAAATCCAAGAGAGATTGGAACAGGCCTACAAATCTCCAGCAACTACAGTATGTAGTATGTGATGCTAAAATATTAGGAATGTTTAAGACACCTTGTTGGATCTATGCAATAA
The DNA here is from genome assembly GCA_010277075.1 of Poeciliopsis retropinna. Lineage (NCBI taxonomy): Eukaryota > Metazoa > Chordata > Actinopteri > Cyprinodontiformes > Poeciliidae > Poeciliopsis > Poeciliopsis retropinna. Next base: position 6,363,228 of record VMRM01000007.1, read on the forward strand.
TAACTTACATCTAAAGGCAAATGTGAATACAACTTGATACTAGCAATATAACCTTATCAGCATGAGTGAGTGTTTAAATATAGATAAAATTAAGATTTTTATTACCTCATGGCAACATTACTGCCGTCAATAACAATATCTCTCAGCTCCGAGTCTGCGCTTTTTTGCTCCCCGAGTTGTGGCATGATTCCAACGTTCCAACTGGGAGGCAGCAGCAGGTCTTTCAGATCTGTGCTCCTCTCATCGCTGTTGGAAAAACAGGGTGACGTGTTGGTGGTTCTGTTCCTCACAAGCTCCTCGAGCATTGCGTTAGTGTCTGCGCTTAGTCCCAGCTTTCTCAGAGCGACTTTCACCTCTGCTGTGGAGTACCCCAGTTTTCTGAAGAAGTCCACTTTCAGCCGGAGTTCCTCACTTTCTGTCTCCAGCAGAACTGAGTCAAAAACGTCACTGGAAAATGCCAGGTCCATCCTGAAGCCCCTGATCTCCGTTTTAGCAATGTGTAAGGCAAGGCCCTGCTCTTTCAGTGTGATATTCTTCAACTGACTGACGGAGAAAGATAAATTTTATTAGAACTATATATAAAGATTAAAACAACAAACTAAATATTCAGAAAGTCTGGAGTCATTTGTTTCAATTGTTTACTAAAGCGTGATAACATCGACAGCAAAACACCACAAAAGTATTTTAATATTCCCACAGTTTTACTACAGTATTGATTATAAACTCTTAAAAAAATAGAAGCCAATTAGATCATGGTAAATTCACATTGAATCTACTTGTAAATAGCCTGTGCCTAGCGGAGATGACTGATGTCAGGTTCTAAAACAGATTAAAACTTTGATTAGACCTGGACAAATTCCGTGCATTATCTTGCAATGTAATTTTTGCAAAAAGCATGTGCATCAATGCTTTTTTTGAGATAATATATATTTCTGTTGCCATTCACTGATGTTTAAATAATAAGAAAAAGTATTTTGTAAAACAGCTACTTAAGTACTGAGTAACTGATTGATATTCATCATACCATACAACTAAACACTTTAAAATGATGCCATTAGATAAAAATATAAGGTTTTGAGCAAATTTAGGTAGTTTAAAGAACAAAAAAAGCAAACAAGTACACAACAACAACAAAAAATAGATAACATAGTTACAAAACAACAAATGTAGGCAGGAGAAGCATTTTTTTTCAAACCGTTATTCAATATAAAACCTATGAAACTAGGCAGTCAATATATGTTAAAACAGGATAAAGTACTTCTAGTCACAGTAGTGTTAACTGTATCGTCTTGATTTACTCGTGACGGATCAGATTCAACAGACAGAAAACAACATTAAATGAACAGCGTTTTCTTACAAAAAAAAAAAAACTCACTTGAAAACTGTGTTTGTGTCTAATGGACTTTTTGTTAAGTGATTCCAGTGAAGTTTCTCGCAGTGGGCAGATGGATTATACAGAATCTGTACCTAGGTTACAGTCGCGATAGTTTAGAATAATAATAGTTAAGTAAAACTAAAAAGTAGGTATACAAGTTTTTTTCCCCCTCAAAAAGCTACTCAAGTAAATTTAATTCAGTAAATACAGTTAAGTGGCAGTGTTTTTTCTGTTACTGGTGATATTTGCCTTCTGACTTGATAAACGGGATCATATACAAAACAGAAGGCTATCCTGTGGGTCCTCTGGCGTAACGTATAAACATGACATTCTACCCTGTTTGAATGAAAAGCTAATATTTGAAGCCAGGTATTTGGATTTGTGCAACAAAGGCCCATTTTCAAAGGCTTTTACTGGGTGTGTGTACCTTTACCAAACACAGGTGACAACACGAGACGTTTTCAGCCATTAATATAAATAGAGGTGAACTAGTACTGGTAGTGAAGACGAAAAACAGCCTCTTACCTGCTTTGGTTGTTTCTGTGTGTCTTCGTACTCCATTTACGAACAGATTAAAGTAAACCCTGTTGCTAGTCTAAGTACAGTGAAGTTGAACACTTTTCATAGCCCCGCCCACTTTCGTTTTTTTTCTCCTCTTCTAAACTGAGGCATGCAAAGCCAGGAAGTATTTGCATAATAGACAGAAAAGAAGACTTCCCCGTTCCTCCCACCTTCCAGTTACACTTTGATTTTTTCCAGGAGGTTTTTTTCATGAAGTTTCCCCCCAGGTAGTTCATTAACCAGGTCTATAGAAAAATAGACCTTTGCTTCTGCAAATTCACGTAGGTAAACACAAAACAACATATTCCAATTGAAGAACAATTTAGTTAGAAAATATTCAACAACAACAACAACAACAACAATAATAATAATAATGATAATAATAATAATAATAATAATAATAATAATAATAATAATAATAATAATAATAAAGCTATTATTATTAAGGTTATTATCTTGGCAACTGGCCCTGATTATTATCGTATCTCGTTTTGTCAGAACCAGATTGTGTTATGACGTTTATGGATGAACTGTGTCATCTAGTGGTTGAAACTCGCCACAACAATCCACGGACAGCAAAATGAACAGTAAGCTCCTGTAGGAAATATTTCGAAATACACACACTGCTCTAATGTAAGTTAAGTATAAAATGTATTAATATGCAACTCTAGACCTTTTCATCATTTATATTTGCCTACATTTGTCTTCGTGATATAGTCATTTTATCTCTGTTAATAATTTATAAAATACAGTGCATGCCTCACTCTGGTAAAAGTTATGTGTTGTGATGTATTTTGCATTTACATATTTACAAACTAATAATAATCATTCATTTTAAAAATGTATGTGCCTTACTGCATTTTGCATTGTAAAATATATTACTCTTTAAAGTGTATTCAAAATAATTTTAAAACTTTACTTTGGTTCATTAAAATTAGATTTTGCAATTTGTCAGTGGCCATTGAGTGATTATTGATTTTATACATCAATAATACATTTCAACTTCCATTGAGGTAAAATAACAGCATCAATAAAGACACAACACTGTTATTTAAAATGACAAATTTGAAAATAGAGGTTTAATTAGATACAGTCTAAAAAAAAGGCTATTACAGTAGTAGTAGTTGCTGTTAGTGAATTACGCTTTAACAGCTCAGATTCTTCTATTATATTAATTGCCCAGCAGATGCCAGCCTTGCTTCATAGCATCACACTACAATCCTCCATGCTCTTACTTTTAAAACAATAAACAATGCTTGCCTGCAAACATCTTGGTATCTCAAACACTGATAAATTGTGAAGTGTTCTGCACTGTGTGTGTGAGTATGCATTCTGTAAACCACCCTTTGTGTGCAGGGTTAATGGCATGGTTGAGTTGGATTCGCACTGCATGGAGCTGGTTAATGGCACACACTGAGTTGAGTTCCGGAGAGTGGAGAAAGTAATCAGGGCCAGTTGCCAGACTGTTGCCTTCTCCGAGGCCTCAAACTGCTGGTCCCAGGTGTCTGCGAGGCCTGATATTACCACGGGGCAATGAGCTGCAGACAGGAGCCATGAATTGGAGCTTGAACAAATGCATGTTCAAACAGATGTGTTTCCATCACCTCAAGAGGAAAAACAACTCTGACTTACATTCTTTACCTGAAGGCCTGACCTAATCATTACCCCTCAGAGCCTAATTCTAACCTTAAACCAATTTACACAACAATACAGCTGAGAGTGAATAAAATAATATAATAGATAAATGCTCTGCTTTAAGGAAATTGATCGCATATGGCCATACATGTGGGAGACCTTCCAACAACATTACAGTATGAAGAAACATCTGTTCTGTGACATTGGCAGGAAGGACACTTGTTTACCATTTTATTGAATTCAATCTCTAAAAGCATTGCATAGATGTGGTTGAGTGCATTGTTTCATAATTTATGTCTAGATTACATTGGGAAGCATTACTGGCATCAGGAAAACTATTGTCCAGAAATGCAAATCTTGAACCTTGCTCAGAATCCAACAGCCCAAAATTGGATGAGCTTTGCACAGACTGGGCTTTGTGAACATTAAACACTTTTTTCCTGAACATCTTGAGGGAAGCAATGCCTTGCTCCAATGCATATCTTTTCCTTCCAGGCAGGTGTTGTTTGGCAAGGCTTGTTAAACCTGAGACCGTTGATCAAATACTCAGCCAGACTCATTGTGCTGCCGAGAGCTTTTGGATGTGGCTGGGATAACGCCATGGAGATAAAAAAAAAAGCAGCTTTGTAGTTCCTCAGAGCTGGAGTTCCTTTGCTTTTCCTTTTAAAGCCTGCCCAGGTCAGCCGTCTGTCAGAAAAATTAATTTTGGTATGATTTCTTTAAAAAGATCTCAAGTGAAAAAAAGCCAGCCTTTAACTGAAGTAATCCATCTTGTACCAATAGTGTCAGAGTGATTCACGGTTTCCAATTTAGCCGCAGTTTGAATCTAAAGTAAATCAGGCAAGACGGCTCTACTCTTTGTGCTGCCGGACGACAAACTCCCAGTGACAAGACCTTTCAAATGAACACATCCCCCACATTCATCTTACTCATTTATTACCAAAGACAGCTGGTTACTTGTCCTACATTGAACGGCGAGTAAAGAGCTCCTGTCTTTGTGTGTAATTGTAGAAAAAGTGAGGCTTTTCCTCTGACTAGGTGGCTACAGTGCTGAAGGAAAATTGGAAAAAAGAGCAATAAATCTGAGAGGGCTGAGGCTTTGACTCTAGGATTAATTTGATTTGCTTTGATTAGTGACAACTAAATTCCCAGAGCACCATGGGAGCAGACAATAGTAGAGCAGTTGCTTAATGGACAACTGCCAAGAGTAGGATGGAACGTATTAGATTAATTTCAAGTTTATAAATTAGTTGAACTTTTCTTTTTTAAAGTTTGTTAACCATGTAGTTGGTTATTAATGAATTATTCTTTTAAGCCAGAGGTGCCCAAAGTCGGTCCTCGAGAGCCGGCACCCTGTGTGTTTTAGTTCTCTCCATGGTTTAATGCACCAGGATCAAATGATGGCTCTTTAGAGGCCTAAGAAGAACACTGACATGCTGAAAAGGTTGTTACTACCACCAGGGAGAGAACTAAAACGTGCAGGATACTGGCCCTCGAGGACCGACTTCAGGCATTCCTCTTTTAAGTTATCTTTCTACAAAATTGGTCTCAGACTTCATAGAGAAGATTTGTTGAGTTTATTTAGTTATATTTTATTCAGCTGGTTGCTATCATGTCAGCTCAAATCCATTTTTATCAGTTTACAGGAAAAACATAAAAATATGCAATGGACATAGTCTGGCCAGTCTAAAGGACAAAGTAATAAAAATTACGTAAAATAATACTTTATTTAACTGCAGGTGAATGCTGTTAGGAATCACAATAAAAAAATAGAATCATGCCTCCAAAAGTTGCATATAAAGACAATGCATTATACAGTTGTTTTTGTCCCCCAAGGAAATTATATTGAAATCCCACTTGTGGTGCCTTGAAAGAAATATTGAGATTCTTTAAACTTTAAATGTAACAAACTGTAACCTTTGTGTCTGTGTGTAAAACACTATGTGTGACAGAAAGCTAACACTGCCCACGACTCTAAAAAGTACAATTCTTATGGCATAACACGGTGGAGCAGCATCATGGTGTGTGTGGACAACTTTTTTGTCATGTTGCGCGGTGTGAAAGCGTGAGGCAGAGACAGTAGACCCAGGCAGAGATGAGTAAAAGATGATTTAATAATGAAATCCAAAGTCTAGGCAACACATAGGAGCAGAGGGCAAATAGGTGACGGCAGGAAACAAGGACTGACATGACGAGGACCCGACAGAGACTCAGAGACACAGGTGACATTAAATACACAGGAGGTAATCAGGGGAATGAGACAGGACAGCACAGAGACTGAGACACAGAAACTCAAAATAAACACACTTCAAACTCAGTTCCTGACATTTTTTTTTTTTAGTGACACAGTCATTGGAAAAAGTAAAGGGGAAAATGGAAGGACTATTAGAGGTAGCAAAATACTTCAGGCTGGTACAGGAATTTGCCCTTCCCCAGGATAATGACTATTGAGAACCGACACGCAATCATATTGATAATAGAAGAATTTATATCAAAGTATGTCCATTTATTTGTTAGAATGACGCAAAGTTCACTTGAAAATTTGTTGGGGAACATTTGGCAAGTCTTGACAATTTTTAGTCACAGATACTCTCCATCCAATCTGAAAGCATGGAATGCTTTTTAAAATATACGCATAGGTGGTTTGACTTTTGGCTTTTTATGCATTTGGTCAATTCTAAAAATGAAATAAAACATAGTAGTTTTTCACATTGAAATAATTTGGTTAAGCTGTGATATGGAGGTCCACAGACATGTAATTGTGTGTCTAGAGCACATGATTGCTTTAGACACATGATTGTGTCTAGTTAAACATAACTGCTTAATTCAAATATGAAGCAATTATGTTTCATATTTGAATTATGCTTACATAGAAAAATCAAACTGCAATGATGTCAGTACTTCATTTAATGCTCCATTAATTTATTGTGGCAGACATTTACTGAGGACCTGATGCATTGCATATTCTGAAACATGAACCTGTAGAAACAAGTATTTTCTGAAAACAATATGAAAAATAAATAAAACAGTGTGTGTATATTTCACCCAGAAAATTCAGTAAATCATATTATGGCTGAAAAAGTAAATTTCAGTTTGAATCTTGTTTCTAAGATATTTTCTTAGCCAACAAAAATTACATTGTTTGGTCAAGTGAGAACTTCTAAACAGATTGAAAAGTTGTTGCCTTCAAGATGTTTGAGTATCTTTTTTAGCTTGTTTCATCTGCCTCCTAGTGGTACAAATTAGTTATGGCAGGTTATTAATGAAATTAACCTAAGTTTCTTTTCATTAATTTCCTGTCTTATCAGAAAATTACACACAGCAAAGCACACATTTTGTTATGGAGATAGCTATGGCAATTTGCACAAATAAATGAAGGGAATTTTAGCAGGTTTCCCCAGAGACAATATGTGTTTTATAACAAAACCCTAAAATCCATGCAAATGCACATTTCTCCACTTGAGATAAATATGCTCCAGGCAGCCATAGATCATTTAAAGATAATTTTGGATATGTGTTCCCGATCCCAGTGCAACAGAGGCCTGTGCAGGTGTAACCTCAGCATGAAACCTCATCCAGGAGCACCGGCAAATGTTCTGATTAATTGTTCCTGTCAGTTCAGGTAATTTAGTCCTGTGTGATACTCTGCGTATTACTCATATCTGGTCCAACAAAATGCATGAGCTCTCGCTGATGCATGTGATTACGCAAGCAAACAAAGGTGCAGAAGTCCAGCACACAAAGGTACACAAGCAAAAAAAAAAAAAAACCTTTTCAGTGTTCTAGCAATTCATGCTCAGGCAGTCAGGCAACGCTCCAAGGTATTCATTACTATTGATGTCAGAATCCACAACAAGAAGTGATGGCTGAACCTCCTGGAGTCTGTACTGCTTAAAGTCGAGCTCCTCTCCCCCAGCTGTTGCTCTCTGTCTTCACTTATGAGGGTGAGACTGTGATGATTAATGCACCCTCTGCTGGGATGCAAGAAAAAAAAAAGTTGAGTTTCTGCTGAAGTGCTCCACTCGTGTTGTGGTGAATCAAAATCTTCACTATTGAGCAATGGCGAAAAATAACTGCATCAAAATTGAAAATCGTAACGGTCTCGTACTTTTCCACGGGTGTGCCACTGTTGCTGCTGAAGATGGATTAACCCGATGCCTGTTTGCTCTCAGGGTTGTCGGGGTATGCAGTGCTGCTTCTCCAGTCCCAGCTTTTAACTTCAACCAGTCTTTATCAATCAAATAGGCTGTGGCCTGTGGGAGAAGAGACAACACACTGCATCACGATGTTTGCTTTATCACTGTGGCAGAGGCAAAATAAACAGCATCAGAGCATGTAAGGGTTTTATTTATGAGAATTTTTCTCTTTGTGCTGAATAAAAATGGTAACGCAGTTACATGGTGTGACAGCTACTCTCCATTCTTGCATTCTCTGAGTGATTGCTTTGATGTTTGTTCACCTCGGGGCTCCTGTTCTTGCTGACAATGCTCAGAATTGTGGTATGAGCTGTGTACTGGTAACATTAACTTGATTTGCCTCGGTGGAGGTGCTGAACGCTGGAGATAGTGCTGAGCTTAGTGAGTGGAGCTCTGCGGCATTTCATTGTACTCCATGTTTACCTCTTAACAATCTGCAGGATGTATTGGGGCATTTGTAGCTTTGTTATTAAAATAAAAAGACCCTAACAGATTGAAACAGATATAAAATTTGTATTGTATTGTGGAATTTGGCATGAGTTCTGGCTTTTGATCATTTTTTAAAAAGAAAAAAATACTAACGTACATATAATTGTGCTTCACATAAAGGAGTGGCAAAGATTTCTTTAAAATTATATTTGAATAAATCAAACATGCTGGGATTTTCTAAGTTTACTTCCTAAACTGTATTATAATTCAACCCTGTATCTTATTGTAAAAGTCTGAGACAACATATTCCCTTCTCTCTTGGTAGAGATGTCAAACTAAGAAATCCAAAATTTTTTTGTTTATATTGCTAACAAACAAATAAACTGGAGTAGTCACATATTCCCCTTAAAGGAGGAATGATGTAACCAGCAGGCTGATTTCATGCGATGGAGCCCGCTAGTAAATGTCACAGTTTTCCCAATTCTAAGCGAGACTCTGAAGCAGTTGAAAACAACATCATGGTTATTTTCTCACACTTTTTCAACAGAGCCACTAAAAAACCACACAGCTGCATTTGGAAGTTGGATTGTGCGCCACATGAGGGTTCGTACAATGCCTTGCAAAACCACTTTCACATTTTGTTACATTATGACATGTAAATTTTTAGGAGAAGGACTGACACAACTGAACCATTGTGAATTGGCAGGGAATGATACACAGCTTTCTAAAATTTTCTCAGAAAACTCTTTTCAAACTGAATTCAGATCCTCTGAATCAATGTGTCAGCATCACCTTTCATTGCAATTACGGCTGCAGGTCTTTCGGCATAACTAGCTGCCATCTTTGCATATCTAGAGATTGACTTTTTCATAAGAGCTTTTGCATAAAATTCTTTATTATAAAACACACGAAGAAACCATGTGATGCGGCTACATCAAATGATAATGTCTTTCATATTCTAGCTTGAATAAAGTATGTCAACATTTAAGAGCCTTTAGCTGTTGTAGAACAACACAGAAGAGAATAAAACAGAAGGAGATTTTGTTTGAGATTGTTTGGAGGAAGCTCATATTTCTCATGCAGTTTGTAATGTTTCTCAGTGGATGGAAGTTTCAGAATAGTGACATGCAAATAGAGGAAGAGACACAGGTTGGCCAAGTCTAGTCAGATTAATCAAGTTGAATTAGAGAGAAGAATGCTTATACCATCACCGTGTTTATATGTGTTTTTATTGTGTTTTTTAAAAAAGCATATAAAACACTGGATATTGTTTGTCCTAATGTTTTTACAGAAAAAAAGTGGTGTACAAATACTACTGGTGTACCTTATTATTTGTAATAAATAATTACTCTTTATTACAAAGAGTAATAAACACTCTTTGTTTTTAATGTTCAATGAGTGTTTATTAATTTATGGATTCATTGAAGTGGTAAAACTAGAGAATATATCCCAGATGTTTTTGTTCATCTGTGGCAATGAGTTGAATCTAATTTAAAATAGTTTTTCCAATAATTATCAATAAAGATAAAAAATAATCAGTATTTACTTCATGCTTAACTTTGAAACATCCTTTATCGGTCTAGTATATCATAACCCATTTCATAAATTTTTATGGTATTGAAAAGAATACGGTCACATCCTGTAATGAAATATGATATTTACTTTATTTTTGAAACAAAATTTCACAATATTGAGTAGCTTTGAGTTTATGGTACAAATTACTATGGAAACATAAAATCTGTTTATGGCAACCTTAAATAAAAATGATTGAGGGGGGTGTTTATGTGAATATACATTGTTGGGTAGATACATTTTCTGAGAACTGTTGAGTTAAGCTTTTACATTAAAAATAAAAAGTACATAAAGTTAAGACTCTGTGGTTTAGACAAAGTTATAGAGTTGATTTTGTGTTAATTATTGCCATTCAGCTCAAAGGGTACACCAAAAGTTCAAAACAACATGTTAAATTAATTTGTTACTCTATTACCCTATGTGTCTTTGATAAGCTGTTCACTTTGCCATATGTCTCACCAACTGACAACTTGAGACTGGCACCAGCAAATGTTCAACCATATTGAATTAAGAGGGTGAGAATGAGTGTAAGAATGAATTTCTGACTACACAATCAGAAAAAAACCCTTTCATCCAAAGCAGTCATAGTGTACCATTTCTTGATAATTTACTGTTACTCTCCCACTTACTAATCAGTTTTATGTTTTTTTTCATTATAGTTATTTTCTGTCATTGTTTAAAAACATGTGACTTGTAGTGTCTCTACTGATCTGTCTCATGTTTAAACGTAAAAATTCTCCCTCACATTTACCAACTGCACAACAAGAAAACATCTTTCTTGCACACAGCCAGTATTGCTCTATAAAATCACAAATGTGACTTAAGATTTTGATTGCTGCAGGACAAACACTGAAGATGTCAGTTCACTCATGCTGGTAAAGGCTAAAGTGCTTTAAGGGGTGTTGAAGAAAGAAATAGTGCTGTTGTGGGGATTTCGCTCTCTTTTTGGCCACTTATACCCATAGGGTCATTAGGAGTGTGCTGACAGCGTTTGTGCTACAGTCTGTATGTGTGGGCATTAGTTTTTCTGTCACTAACAACGGAAGGGAACACCACTGTTGCCATTAACTGTTAGATTTTCTGATTTGCACTCAGTGGGAGTAGGTTCTGAGGAGCCAAGCTGCCAAATGGTAGAGATAACAGACAGTGCAGGCCTCGTGCCCCTGTTTTGTCCTCCATGACTGAACTCAGTTTTTTGAAGCATTCAGTGAAGATTATGTTTGTGCTAATAATTTTACTGGCTTCCTGTGTTTTCCTATCAAGAATCTTTAATATGAAACAAGACAAGAAAACAAGAAGGCAAAACAACAACACAATGGATGTCCGTAATACATTTTTATTTTTTTCTTTACAATTTTGCTCAAATGCAGAACTTATCAAAATAGCTGGTGAGAGATTATCCACCCCATCATTTATTTTCCCATGTGTCCAGACATAGAAACAGAAAAAGGACTATCAGTCAGTAAAAGAAGAAGCAAACAACATCAAAACAAGCAGGAGGACATAAATAAAAATGGGTGATGAGAGGGTGGTTTTGGCATTTATATGTCATCTTTCCTAATTTCAACAAAGACTAGTTTATTATGAAGACTATAAACTAAGGAACTTTGCTGTCTTTCAAAAGTTTTGTAAAGATAAAGTTCTCTGACTTTTCCCACATTTTTCACATTATAACTACAAATATTAGAGTTGACTATTGATATGTTTGGCTATAGACGAAGTTGTGTGTAATTCTGTAGAAAAAACCCAACAAAAAAACAAGACAGATGATTTTTTTATTTGACATAAAATAAATAAAGGTCTGTATTCAGGCCCTTCAATCAATTGTTCCTGTGATAGCTCTTGCTGCAGTAAGTTAGTTATATATTTATTTTATTTATTTTTTACTTACAAATTAGATAACATAAAGTGTGGATCACCAATAATAATAATAATGATAATAATAAAACAATAAATCTGTAGCTGCAATGAAAACGCAACATTAATATTTAAAGAATAAATAAATCATTTTCTGTTGGTTGTACAATTCTGTGCTGGAACCATATGGATTCTCTATGATTTGCTTCCACCTTTCCAAGGAAAAACAAACATTTATGTTTAAATATAAACATAAAGAAATGGTTTGGCACTGAGTCAGATTTAGATTGGTGGATGGACAGATGGGAATACATAATGGAGATGAACATACAGTATTTTATTACACAGAAAGGGGACTGTGGAAGTATTCTTAAAAATAAGCATTGCCCCACTTGTTATGATGAATGAATATCTGTAGAAATGACACTAGGCTCTGTAATAGCTCCATTCAGAGTTCCCCCCAAAAGACTAATACACCTTACACCCTCCCTTGCACACTACAATCATGTTTCTTCAGTATCTGTACTTTGGGGGCCGTAGTGTGTGATTCTGATGAAGTCTAAATCACTTACATCATCCTCCGAGGACAAGGTTTAAACCATTTAGAGAGAATGATACTTCATTTTTTTCCCCTGCGCTGAGTTGTTTTCCAACAGTTTACAGAGCTTTTAAACCCACACCAGGCTTTGTTTTCCTCTCTTCAGTGGCGTGTAAAAATGTAATTCTTCCTTATCATGACCCAAACATGCAGCCGTTCATCCAGAAGCTGCCAGTTTTTATTTGCTCGGCTTCAGTCTGCTTGTCTGCCACATGACGAGAATAACTGAAACAGAATCTTTTGAGTGGTTAGGCACAGGTAGTAATTCAGTGTTTTTTTAAAATCCTCCAATAAATGTTATTAGCATACAATGGTATTCACGTTATGTTGTGTTTTCACTCTGGGGCTTAATAGGGTAATCATTTCTTGTCATTTCATTGCCAAGAACTTTAATGGAATTTCTGTATAATTGCAAAAATGCTAATGGGAATCGGGGCTTTTGGAATGTAAAATTGCAGAAAACAAATATTATGAGGGAAGATAAATTACTGAAAGTGATAGAATTATTTAAATAAATGATAAGAATAAAAAGGAAGCTGCAAGATAATGGGCTACTTCCAACCAAAGAAGAATATGTCACACAAAGAGCTTTTTGCAAAAGTATGAATACTCTTTGTACTTTTCACATATTTGCCACATTGAAACCTCAAAATTTAACATACCTTAGAGGGATGTTTTTTATTACAGATGACAAAAAGTAGTGATTAATTCTGAAAGACTAAGTACAAATCTGAAAGGTGTGGCTCAACCCCTTTTGCTAATTTATTCCTACATACAATAAATATGTTCAGATGGACAGTATACAACATAAAACTGAATCTTTTGGCTTGTATACAAAATATTATGTGCTGCAAAAAACTGTAACTTTCTGAATACATTTTGTGGGACACTAAGTCAAAGCACCATTAAAATCAGAAGCTTGATGTGTGAACTGACATGATGATTTAATGCTGAGTGTCAACTATAAGGAACTTTATGGTTAGATGGGATTTGTTGCATGTAAGTTGTCTCAATCTTCTCATACATCAGAAAATGGAGCAGGAACTGGAAACTGTTTCAATTACAGAATACATGGAAGAGACATTTCTGCCGCAGGATTGATATGTCATTTTAATAATGTCCAATTAAAAAGGGAGAATGCTTCTATTATACCTTTATTAGAATACTGTGCCCGAAACTGCACAGAAAGACATGCACCTCCTGGTTAAAGGTGAGACTCCATCATGCGTGAAATGAGAACAGCACGCATAAAATAAGTCATTTCCCAATGGCTACCATAATTTGGTCGTTCAATTATGCTGGATGTGTATTTCTGTTCCAGTGCCAACGAAACAAGCAAAATAATAGGTTTATGGAAGTCAGATACTTCTTTAATGTGATTTATTATTTCTTAACCTTTGTAAACATTTCTAAATTGGTTTTAAAAATTAAGCTTTAGGCTTTATGAACAAGACCGCCAAGAATAATACATGTGCAATAGCAGTCATTTTTGGGATTAGAAAATGTCGAGAGGTAAATCAATCCACTGGAGAGATATAGCATAGAGCATTTATTTTAAGACATTAAAATGGATCAATAAAAACAATCCTGTCTTGTCTCAAAACATAGCTAGTAATTTAAAGTTTGAAATTTTTTCTACACTCCAAACCTCAAACAGACATCTTTACATTTATTTTTATTTTTTTCATTGAATGGTGCAAATCAGAGCCATTAGTCATAGCACATATTTTAATAAAATTCGAAACAAAAGTATGCTAAGATGCACTTTTTTTTTTTTTTTATCAAGCATCAGATATTAAACATAATTTATTGAAAAACATGTTCGTAGATTCAAAACATATGGAGGAAGACATCAGCTTGATTATATATATTTTTTTCTGGTTATCTACAAACATTTGTCATATTCCAGTTCCAGTATCCACCAATTTATCTGGCAGTTGATCTTGTCATGAGCAAAAACCGAAACTAAGAAAGAAAATTTTGAAATACAATAACACCAACCAAAGTCTAAAAATAAATTGATAATCTACCAAGAAAAGCACTATGAAAGTCAAGCAGAAATACAGGACTTAAAAAAAATATTGTTGCCTCTGACCTGAACTTGTATTTACTTTAGAAAAAACTTGCTATTCTAACTTTAAGAAGATGAAGACTAAGATACCCAAACAAATTATCATCTGAACATATTGTCAACAAAGTATCTAGACCCACACAAAACAAGATGAGTTGTTCAGTTTCATGTCAATAACATGTAAAATATGCAGTAGCACTAACCCCAAGTCTAATATTGTAACAATATTGATCAGCAGAAAATTATATTATATTTAAATTTGAAATAACAAATAACACTAAATGATATTAAATGAACCACACTCAATGTACACCCTAAAACATTAAATAAATGTAGGTGCCAAAGTCCAATGAGATAAAGTTTAAATACAGAATTAGCAACTGGCAAACACTCATTTCACTTTATTTCTCAGATCTGTTTCTTGCATGTTTGCAAATAGCTGCTGTGACTCTTAATTCCTACATATTGCAGTGTACTCTTTCTAAGCTGAAAGAAAATGGAGTACTAGTTTACAAGTTTACATAAAAATGAACTGTGTTGCCTATCTGCCATGTAACTGGCATGACATAAAAGGAATACTTATGCAAAAAGAAATGGCCTGCAGGTTTTCAGCTCTGACCCAGTTCAGACTTTGCGGGAGGCGAGAAAGCTCTTCATAGCCCCTCTGCTTCTCGAGTACAGTAGAATTGATGGAATACATTACTGCCTATATGGACTATGACCTGACACATAAATCAGTGGCAATGAATATGTGCCTGACAAATCTAGAGGAGATGGGTAAAAAAATGCTGTTAGTTCCCAAGTGACAAAGCTGCTTAAACGCTCAAGTGCTTAACAATACGGTAAAATATACAGGCTGATTGAATCTGCACACTCCCACTCCACCAGCTTCCTCCTCCAGTGACTACACTGGACCTAATTATCTCATGTAAGCAGTAGTTGGTGGATCAGCTGCATGTGAATGCTCAAACCTGCCTGTTATTATTCACAGACCTGAGCAGCTCCTGTATTTCCCCCCCCCTGCATAAAGTCCCTCTTCCATTTTTCAAAGAGTATAATTGTCTTGACATGCTCATCATGCACAGAATGAAATGTTGATTCCACCTTAATTACCTTCCTCAGGGGTCATCGCTTTGACTTCAGTAGAAATAAATAAAGGATCAGCTGCATTTGCACGAATGAGCCTCACAATGCGAGTCACCTGCTGTGCTATTTTAGGTCAAGGCCCAAATGAAAGCCTTGTCCACCAAAATTAAACAAGCCACTCTAACAGATTTCACCAATTAATGTTCAAAATGCTCAGATCTCACTGAATCAAAATCTCATTGTGATGTTTGAAAGTCATTCTCAGAGTCAGGGTCATCCTGGTTAAATGAAATTTGGAATAAATGAAGTGAGGTAATTGAGAATGTTAAAAGCGCCAGTTTGTACCCAAAGATATTGTCTGAGCGGAACCTGATTAGTTTCTGGGTAGTTATGTTACTTTACGTTTTAATGAGAATTCATAGAAATTACAGAGTGATCCCCTCAGTACAAAGACAAAAAGAGAAAGAACATCTAGTTCTGGTCTCCTGGCCCATTCTTGTCATCGTTCCATTTACCTCCACACCAAAGCATCAACAATACCTTTATGCTTCATTTTAATATTGAAGAGTTAAATTGCTATTTTCTTTTTTGCATAAATCCAATTTACTACCAATCAGATTAAATGTGAAGTCAAACTGTGAAAATTGTTTTGTGTTTGGACCCAGTTACGCTTCACTTACTGCAGACAGTCAAGATCACTGTACTGCACGTTTCAAAGGCAATCTCTGGTGTTTGTATCAAAGCTTCAATGCTTTACTGAATTTAGGATGAGTCGCTTCTCTGTGTTTTGACTTTCAAGAACAACAGCAGCGACAAACATGATTATATCGACTTTCTCTGGAATCTGGTGGATGTCGGAATGGCTGAGTGACTTCGAATGAAATTAAACTGTTGTGCAGGGATAACTCACTAGCAAGAAATATCCACATTCATGTGAGCAAATGGATATTAAGAAATGTTTCAAAGACTGAAAGTTAGTTTATGTGAGTATTTTTAATTCTGTCAGGAAAAAACTCTGTCAGTTTTAGGGGTCAATGTATGAAGACACAGTAGAATGAGCTCGACCTGTATGTAGAAAGATTCTCAGAGTCCTTTCAGAGAGCTCCTATTTCAGCCTAAAGGTTTATGCTGACGAGTCCTAGTTTAAGATTCAGCCAGCTGCTGAGAGCTAGTCTGAAAGAAGAGTCAACATAAATTCATATGTGGTTGACAGCGTTGCTGGTTGTGATGCTGTCCACTAAGGACTGTGATTGGTTCTTTATCAGTGGTCCCACCTGAGGATAATCAAGTGATGAAACACAAAACACTGATAACTGTTTTATTTTTGTTTTACTTTCTCACTTATATCTTATGGAAGCAGCAAATGCACATAATTCTTGCCAAACTTATCCAGTTTGTTTTTTTTTCCTTGCTTATTAAACAATTGCAGTGTAAAATTAGTGATGCATTTTATGCGCTCGAGGTCATAAATATTTTACAACATGTAAAGAGAAAGATATTTGTATGTCCTAATTCATAAAACCCTTGACCTGAAAACAGTTCAAAGGTTTTTATT
Source organism: Poeciliopsis retropinna (assembly GCA_010277075.1). Taxonomy (NCBI): domain Eukaryota; kingdom Metazoa; phylum Chordata; class Actinopteri; order Cyprinodontiformes; family Poeciliidae; genus Poeciliopsis; species Poeciliopsis retropinna. The sequence goes on from VMRM01000007.1 coordinate 6,380,163, forward strand.
TTTTTCATTTTTTTTATTGTGACTGTAAATGAGACTGAAGTGTATAGACTGTAGAAAAACACAACTGTGTTGTTTACCTGAAATTAGTCAGATATCTGCTCAAACAAGCCACTTGTGGATGTTCTGGACAAAAATAAGTCCAATCAATGGGCGGTCCACTTTCAAAGATAGTCAGTGAACTTCATGATGTTATTCAAGCTGCAAAAGGTTTTGAAACTTAGATGTGAAAGCATTCTGGGAAAGAAACAACCCCCAAGCACTTAAAAACCCCCACATTTGTCAGTATTTAGGTGAAATTTGGACTCACTTGAGGCTTGGAGGTTTTACACACTTTTAACATGAATAGTTTTTTAACCACTTTAAATTATAGTTAATATGTCAACCTCTTTGCACAGTGGCACAATTATTATTACTACTGCCTGGCAGCAAGAAAGCTATTTGTTCAAATTATGGCCTGGGGTTTTTCTGTATGGGGTTTGCATACTGTCCCTGTGCAATCAATGCCCAACGCTAGGTACTCCATCTTATTCCCACAGTCCTAAAACATGATTTTTAGGTTAATGATTCTCTAAATATTCCCCTTAGGTAAGAGTGCATAAATGTCGAGTTGTCTGGCCTCTGTTCTTCTGTGTTGCCCATCTCTCCCCAAGTTGCTGCAGAGAGATACCAGTGCATTGCTATGAATTAACATAGCATAGCATATCAGTTCATTGCATATTTCATTTACTGCACATTATAGGAGGATTCTTTGTGTATAAAATACATTTGTAATGTTTTCATGTACTATTATGCACAGATTTGAATATGTTTTTTTTCCCCTTTTTACAGATTTCTTAAATTTTTTTTGTTCATCATATCATAACTGATGGAGATCAACATCAGCGGAAATGTTTCAGTTTTGTCATGTAGGAGGATTTTTGAGGACAGCATGTTCAAATTTATGGCCCAGAATCTTACAGTTTTTCTCACCTCACTATTGACGTTTGCACAGCAGCTAGTGAATTTCTCAAAACAAATAGTAGAAACTGCAAAACCTAGTTGATTGCCTACAAATCTGTGTCACTTGCTCACAATGGATAGTTCCTTCCTCAAAAGAAAGTATTCATGTCAATAAAAATATCATCAAAATGAAAAGTCCTGACACAATGTTCATGAACAAGACAGTCAACTGGCTTTGTCGTGCTTCTATAGAGAACATATTTGTTCCCTGTAGAAGTGGATTTGCTTGTATGATTCGGGTCAGTGTACTGTTGTTTAACTTCATGCACTGATGGCTGGATATTCTCCTTCAGGATTTGTTGCTACAGAACAGAATTTATGTTTCCATCAGTTACAGCAAGTCATTCAGGTCCTGAAACAATCAGAGTGTCACACTTTCACTGTCATGTTTGAAGGTGTAATCTTTTTCTGAAGTGCTGTGTTGGTTTTATGACAGAATTAAAGGGATACACACCTTCCAAAAAAGTATAATTTCTCTCTTGTTCCTCCCCCCAGTATATTTTCCCAAATGTCTTGGAGATCATAAAGATGTTTTTGACAAATGTAAGACCGGCCTTTGTATTCCCTTGATCAGCAGTGGATTTTCTTTTAGAACTCCCATTGAGGCCATTTCTGCCAAGTCTCTTTCTTATTGTCGAATCATGTAGACTGACCTTAACTGAGGTGAGTGAGGCCTGCAGTGCTTTATATCTTTTTCAGTTCTTTTCTGATCTATGCATTATAAAATGCATAGATTGAGGCAGGTGGGCAATTACTTTTTCATATACATGCAGGTTCATTTTTACCATAATAAATTAAATCCCACTTTTAAAATTAGATTTTCTTTTCTTCACGGGATTGAGACTGTGTTAGGTTGAAAAGTATCAACTTAATATGTATTAAAAATTGTGTGGATACAAATTGTGTAAGACAATTTAAATAACATAGAAAAGGACCCGCAGTTCAAAACATTTTCAGTCACTTTTCCATCCAAACAATGATTTACAAAGACATACTGCATGCCACCTACATGATCTTGACCTTCTTAACAACTCCATCAGATGTGGAGTATTTTTTTTTTAAAGAAAAGAGGAAACACTACTGAGACATATGAAGCAAAGAGACTAACCCCACCTGCTGACTGGTGCTGCTTCCAAAGTGAAAACAGAGAGCAGGGGGCGAATATGGCCCCAAGACTAAGGGTCTGTCACAGAGTAGCCAATGCCAGACTGATTTCACGCTTGATGTCCCCAAGAGAGAAGAAAGATGTGTTATTATTGCCTGCAGGTGCATTCCCCACCAACAGGGGTCACTCTGACTTAAGCACAAAAACACAAGCACGTGACGGGGTGGGAAAAATGATGACATTGGGGTGAAAAGGGTAATCACGATGCAGAGTGGATGAAGGTGATTTTGTAGAAAAAATTACACTTGGTGTTCAAACATGGTGGGAACGGCTTGGGAGAGGAATACTGACATTTGGGGCAGAGTGGATCAATCCCCACAAATTAACTGAGCAATAATCAGGAGGACGGATACACGGGGAGATAAAAGAACGCTGACAATTGGACAGCAGAAAAAAATCTACCCTGTGGTCCAGATTGTAAAAAAAACCCCAAAAACACAAAGAGAATAAAACAGGGAATGAGATGCAACGACTCCAGAGGGGGATGAAAGCCGGTCAGTTAATAGACTTAAAAGTTCCCAAAACCAGACCCCTTATTTATCGTTATAGCGATCTGATCTACAGGGAGTGAAAATAGTTGCATTAATCCATTTTTATTACTTGGTGAATGTGCCCCAACAGCTCTGACTTCTCATCAATCATTCACACTATACTTCTATTCCCCAGTAAGCTGCCCCTGTGTTCCCTTATTTTCCTCCTTCCAAATTCTCTCTTTCTCTGTCACATTCTTCTTCTATTCTGTCTGTTCTCCAATGTCAGTCCTCAGGGGCTTCAGAGCACAACTTGAGCGATACATTAAAGATGAATGGGCATGGATCTTCCCATAGGATACTCTCTTAATTCTTTAGGGGAAGTAAAGCCTATTCTATTCTCTGCTTGCTTCTCTTTATGTTAGTTTTCTTTGTTGGTAATTAGAAGGGCAAAACATGTATCGTGGTTAAATATTTCATCAGTAAGTTATCAGTCAGGGAAACTCAATATTTTAGCTTGTGACTCTCTTCACTTCTTAGACTTGCTGCATTTTTACTCAAACTGAATAAAGTCCATACTTTAGAGTGAAAACAAAGCTTTTTCAGTGCACAGTTAGCTGAAGAGCAGTGGCTTTACACATGAACTTCAAATCTGAATTTTTCTCAGTAGTTAGTAGTCATCATGCATGGCTTTTCCTTTCTCTGAAGCAATTGATTAATAAGAAACCTGCAATTGTAAAAATAATAGATTGTGATTTTTAATCACCTCCTGCAGTTTAAAGGCAGGCTGCCCTGTGGACACAACTACTGTTCCTACTTCCACATTATTTCGAGCTTGTTAAAAAAAAAAAAAAATTTTTCACTACAGATAGAAAAATAATTTAACTTTAGTATAAAGGAGATGATTTTTGCATGCAAAATCATTGCACTTTCTCTCATCTCTAACAGATGTTTGAGTATCTGCGTTGTATTTTGGGTGATTAACCCCAGATTCTCTTTGACAAAATTTGTATGCTCCAGATTCTTGTTTGTACTGAATCTGGGTGCTGACATGCCGGACGGAGATGCCTCTTCATCTATTTTTTTATGTCTACCAACCTCATGAAAATATATTCAAGAAAAAAGTTATGAGGAACAGTAAGTTGTCTCAAAGAAATGTGTAACAGGGTATTATTTAATGCTGTAAGACAAAATTTACCTAATTTTTGCTGTGCTTCCTTTTTGGAACATACGTTTTATATATTATTTATGATTCCTCCACAGCTCTTTAACCACAAAGTTTGGGCAAGGTCGTCCAAAGTAAACCAAAGAAATTAATCATTTCATAGACTTTTTCTCATTGTTGCAGGAAGTACTTATTTTCTGATTTCATAGAATAAACATTTTTCAATTGTTTTCAACGGTTTTACAACTAAGACTTCAAAGCCGGCACATTTGGGCTCTCATTTAGTCTGCATACTCTGAACCAAATTAAAGGATTTAAATTTTAAAAAAATAATTATTACTTTCTAACTGATATTTTATCAGATGTGTTTGAATTGACTGGTGGTTTTTATAATCCACTCTCATATTGGTGAAACGATTAGATTTTTAGCCTTGTATCCTCATTCATCCGCTGGTTGTTTAGGTGATTCTGGAAAACAATGTGGGCTGTGTAGATGATTGATTTTATTGAAAGTTGGTCTGATTAATAGAGAAGGCATCCATCCCTCTTTGGATGGAGAAAGTTAAGAATTTGGCTGAATCTCCAAAACAGTGATAAGTCTTTGTCAGATCAAAGCCATATATATTTTAAATGTTGCTTAATCAACATAAGAACTCCTTTTATTAAATAGTTCATTTTTTAAATCACATTGAATTGTTTTTTCTTACAGAAACATTAAATCAGCTGGCTGAGGGTTTGGAGTGGCAAGTATTTCCCAATCAGATTCACTGAATAGTCTTTGGCTAAATATCAGCCATAATTGCTAATTTCATTAGACAATGTTTTTTTTTCTTTCTAATTGTTATTTAAAATCAGTTATTTCTGACTTTATTACAATTAAATGATGAACATTAATCTGAATACATCAGATTCATTTAGATGAGACTGTATTTAAACTAAGGAGATGGAATCAAATGAACTTTGGACTCAATTATTCTATATTTGCATATAAATTGGACCTGTTTGTCCTACACAATGCCTTGAGATGACAGTTATTATGTCAACTCAGCTTACATAAATAAGCTGAATTGAAATATTTTAGAAAAAACACCAAATCATAAAGAATGTCACAGTCATAAAACTGACATAACGCATATGGAGCCTTCAAACACAAGTGTTTCCCTCTGTGTGTTTATGTGGTTCACTGGATTGGCTACAGCTCCCCTGTGCAAAGTTAAGCTGCTGCTAGAGTTTGCTATGTCAATATTGGTGTTTACAGACATGCTCATTGACTCTCCTTGGTGCTTTTTTGGATAGGTGGATTTATATATATATATATATAATATATATATATATATATATATATATATATATATATATATATATATATATAATCTGAACTGACCATCAACAGCAACTTGTTTATCAGGAATTATTTTGTAATTTGTTAAAAATCAGAAACTAGCCTGTTCTACAGTGTACAAAAATGAGATAAAGCGCCCTCCAGAGGTTTACATGTATTCATCAGGAGCATGCATAATTTTAGGCATTTAAGATTATTCAACAGAAATATATCTCAAGTGCATTATGTCACTTTTCTTGGGGATGTTTGCTAATATAAAAAGGGACATAATTTGCATAGGCTTGAAAAATATATATTAAGTACATTGATATCCACTAACAAATTACAAAAAAACCCTTCCCCGAAATGTTTCTGACAGAATTCTGTTTCCATATTTGATCATTGTTCTTATTGATTGGTTTTCTAGTAATGATTTGGATTATCCTGCAAAATTAATCAAAGTTGGGTTCTGTATCATTATTTGTAAATGAAAAAAGAAAGAATAATTAAAAGCACAAAAATCGAATGAAAAAAACAAAAAACAAAGAAATTGTCTGTAAAGTGAGCTTCACTGTATATCTGTATAATTGTTATATTCCTGATGTATTGCTACAAATAAAATACTAGATTTGCCCTTTCCAAAAGTAATCATTTAATTCATAAAGCAAAATTTGGTCTCCAAATTGTTTTTTCCCCCAATAGCCTGTTGCTTCTTATGAAATGTTGTGAGTTTTGCCGATGAATGCTGCACGTGATTTTCTGCTCTGACGTTTGATAAAGTTGACTACTGAGATCAGTGAAGATGGAGCACATGCCACATCAAAGCAGACTGAGATGCAGATGGACGTTGTGTTCCTTCATTACACAAGCACTAAACCTCTTGGCTGGGATCTCACTTGCTCCTGGTGAAGGCATCCGTGGCCACTTAACCAGCTGTAGCGTGAGCCCGTTATGACAAATAGCCAAGCACTTTTATTTCTCAAATCGTTCGAACATCATGAGTAAATGCTCCTTTCAGAAGATCACTTGAAGTGTCAGAAAATTCACTCACCCCCCTCCTCCCGCCTTGTTTCACATCTGCTCATATTTATGTCTTTATTTCTCCATTTGCTTGTCTCATTCTCATTCTTGCTGTGTCTTACACACTTTTATACACACAGGCACAAGTTCATGTGTAAGGTTGGGATCTGGGTGCCATGACAACAGGGAACATCAAAATCCAATTAAATGGAACTTCCTCCCACTTCACCAGACCGACAAATAACTTCCTCCTGCCCCTTTCCCCCCTATGCATAAAAATAACCTCTGAATGTTTAACATGTCTGCACTCTTGTAAAGATGATAAAATTATTACATCAAATTAAACTCGTGGGTAAAATAAGAAGTCCAAGTTTTGTCATAATGAACAAGAAGCGACCTATAGCATGATTAATATTTCTCTGGACTTAGTGGTTCCATATGTGAAATGAATACAGAGTGGATTTTAAGCAACAGCTACTTACTGTGAATGTTCATGCCCTTAAAGGGCCTGTGAATTTTAAACAGTACTGTTTGGAAAATTAATAAAAACTTTTTTTTTTTTTTTGGGTGATTCAGCTAAAAATATGAAGACCATATATTTTTTTGATGAAGTATACATAGAGTGATATATTCATGGCATTATTTTTGTTCATTTTGAAGTTCATTCTTATAGCTGATAAAAACCCAAAATTCTTTTTCTCTAAACATTTGGATATTACACCAAAGTAAAAAAAAAACATGTACAAAACAAGTGTTTCAGCCTACTGAAAGGTATATCCAGGGACTGGATAGCATACACACGCAATACCGAGTGAGGGCCTCTATGGTAGTCTAGAAGGCAGTGGCTTTGCTACGTTGTATTAAGGGTACAGTATTGTTCAATAGTGGCCTTCAGTTAATCTGCATTATTAGAACTCTTGACATCATTCCACAGAATCTCTTCTTGGTCAAGCTCAGTAGTACAATTGCAATTAAACAAGGTATTATTGTATTTGGCAGTGGGTAGGTGTTAAGTTCTGCTAGAAAATACAATCAGAATCAAGTTTTTCCTGCAGAGGAAAGCATGGGGCATCCAAACATTTCTCGGGAGACAGTTCTGATGGCTTTAGATCATAATATGTAATGTGTATAACTAAGGTACTGTGCATTGTAGATTGTTAAACCATATTTCAGCGGATTTAGAAAAATAAACATTTTAAATGATTTTCTAAGTTATTAAAATACACCTGTACAATTACTGTTAGTCATCACCTTGACATGCAATGTCCAACTTAAATTTTATATTCTTAAGACCTGGTTTAACAGAACATTGCAGAACCATACATCCGTGAAGACATCTGGTGCTATATTTCCATACTGTGTTAAAGACAGTGGGTGTCATCAATCACTGCCACCCCTACATTGACACTGCCAAGCTCCCAGAGAGATGCAGAGAACTGGGCAAGGCAGAAAACAGGGCTCCCTCCCTCCATAGAGAGACAGCTTATATGTTATGCCTTCAAGAGGTGGGACTGGTAATGTCCCTCAAGGGCTGCCTTCCTGCTGTGCTTGTTGGCTAATGGGAGGTTTAGAGGGGACAGAATGCCACTGCAAGACAAAGCGCATGAGTTTCAATATCACATTAGCCCCATTACAAGCCTTAAGAGGCCTGCCACTGAAGATTGAGAGGCCAGGTCCACCACCACAATTAGAAAGAAAATAAGTAACACTTAGCCTGTTCATTAGAAATAAACAAGAGGTATCGCAGAGGAAATTTTTCTGCTGCTGTGGACCCATTTGTGTAATCGGGGGAGAGAGCAGATATTCCCTTCAAAATAGAGAACAGCTCTCCATGTGCTGATGAGTGTTCATAGCCCACGGGGCTCAGCAGGGTTTGTGCTTCCTACACCATGCTGCCCAAACCCACGCACTCTCGTCTGAGCAGTGAGAGGAGAGAGAGCGAGGTCGTCCGTTTCTGTTTAAACATCCTGTTTGCTTGTTGCACCACTCATGCTCCGCAGCTATGGACAGACATCGAATTTTAACCACTTTTTACATTTAAACATTTAAAAAAAAGCATCTTCACTTCACAATCGACTGTTCAACTCGTCGATTATGCTGAAGCTTGCTGTTCAATGGTTGTCGAATGCTGACTCAGAGAGACGTTTACAAATTGTAAAATAAATCAGAAGACACCAGAGAAAACACACTTGATAAAATCCTCTGACAATTGAATGATAAATTCACTGGCCCATACCTAGGCAATTCGAAGTGTTCTTCGAATTGCCTAGGGGTTATTGCTGTGTACTTTATCCACAGCTGGTCATTCATCACCTGAGCGCAGCATCGGCCGCAGTCTCTCATTCACACGCAGAAAGGAAACAGCAGAAAAGCATGCAGGCAGATATTTTTGCAGTGCAAGGAAAAGTGTATCAAACAATCTACAGTGAACTGCTCCTTCATATATTTTGATATATGTTGGTATAAAAACCCATGTTTCCTGGGTTTGAAAGCTCAAAATATTACCATATTTTGTGGAACATCACTTCCCATCATCTGGCTGAGGTTATGTGTGGAGAGTTCATAGTGTGCTACCATTAGGGCAATGTACATTACTTTTCCACATGCAGAACATTTGAATAAAATTTAACTATTAATTTATTTCAAGGATTTAGTTTGAAAAATGTAACTCAATTATTAAGATTTATCATACGCAGAATAATAGATTTCATTATACATGTATTTTAATTATTCTTGCCAACAACTGGTGAAAGCCCAAACTTTATTTTCTCAGGAAATTTAATTACTTGGTAATCGTAAGTAATAACAGCCTTTAGCACCTCATAATATTCCACTTATATTGTTTTTTTGCATCAATGTTTGTGTAACATTTTCATTCTTCACAGTTTGCTGAGTATTTTGACTATCTACAGTTTGTGACTAAAATTCTTATCTTATTTAATTGTTCTAGAGACTTGTTGCAGGGGCAGAGCGTCAGGGGGGGTGCGAGAGAGGCAGGGGTCCTGGAGGGGAGGCAGAAAATGACTCCAGGGATCCAATCCTTTATCATGTCTGATGAGAGCTGGAGAAGTCGGGCCCTCTCCTGTTAAGTGATGGTGTATGTAGGATTATATACTATGATGCCCCAGTAGATTATATAGTAGGCTCCTCCAGTCATTGTTGACGCACGGTTGCTAAAAACTTTATAAGATCTACTGATTTGGGTGACATAGTGGGTGTAAAATATTGAATAAAATGTTGTGCTACATGACTGGCTTCATTTTCACTCTTACATGTAACTTTATGACACACAAAATTACAAGTGGATCGTCCGTAGTGTCTCCAAGTGTATTCTGTGTAAAGCTTGTCACCAGCCATCCACCAACATCATCATCAGTACTTCATGTCAGATGGATTTCAGAATGACATAGTCGCTCTCTGTGATGGTGAAACTTGTAAGATCTGCTGTTGCAAGCATGTCTATGTTGTAAAGTTAAATTTTCATGAGCTTTATGATTTGGGCATAAAGGGCCCGGTCAATAGCCCCGCCCCCAGGCCCAACGCTGACTTGTTCCGCTACTGTCTTGTTGATATTTACGTACAGGTTTTTACTTTGCTTTATATTTGCCTTTAGAAAAAGACCTTTTATTGGGGCACAGTTGCAAAGTAAGTTGACTATGTTAATCAATTCTATGAAATAAGGGTAATAATTACATTTGCTATAAAATATTATAGCAGCTCATGGTCATAAGCAGAAAAGCCTTTTGTAGAAGTTGAAAGGAACTAAGAAAATACTTGTTATGGATCTTGGACCTTAGATTTGAATCTTTAGACATGATCTATAGTCTAAAACAAGAAGATACAGCTTTAGATAAATAATGCAGTGCAATAGTAAGTTAATTGCTTATGCTTCACAAGACTTTTGGTTAAGTTAAATTGTTTAGTATTATCATAAGGTTATATTGTGTTCATTATTAAATTCCAAAATAACCATAATCAAGTTTTCTTTCTTCTAAATGAATTTAAACAACAAAATCTTCAATTTGATTAAACACAACCGGCACACTAACCTACTGCACACATAATATGGTGATAGTTGACACAGGACTACAGATCTGTTGCGAGTGTTTTAATCCTAGGTGTGAGTTTTCACCTCGCAGTGTGACCACCCACTTCTTCTGGCACAGATAAAGGGTGTGAATGTACATGCAGAATCACAGACAATGTCCTTTTGTTGTTTTTCTTCTTGTGCTCCTGAGAACAACTTCAAGAGTGTCTCTCTGTCACTTACCTCGGTGCGGCAACGTTGCGATCCATCACACCCTTTTCTTGGAAAACTTTCCAAACACTGGGAAGTCTCTAAGATAAGAAAAAAAAAAAAGCATATTCATAAACCTGGATGAGACTCCATGAAACCTCATTACACATTCATACGCAGACTTTAAGTGCACAAGTTAAAGTTTTTGTAGTGTGTAAAGATGTTGAATTTTGATAGATCACACAAAGTAAAATTAATTATTTTATATAGTTTGTTATTCATAATAAAAATAACTAAATAAAATTGAATGATTCTTTTGCTTTTGCTCCCATATTAACGTAAGTTTAACAAATGTGACTCTCACGTGGAAAATAGAAAAAGTGTGACGCTAATGCTTGCCCACGCAACAGTGTAGCGAATATACATGGTAGGAAAAGTAAAGCAAAAGAGACACCAATGTTGCAGTCTAAACATGACTAATGGATACTAGAGTAAGAACAAAGCGACAGACCCTTAGCTCTCATTTAAATACAGTGGACATCTTGCCAAATGTCTCACTTCTGCTTACTGGGAATGTGTTTTCCTCTGAGCCACTGTTGTTTGTTTCTCATCCATCTGTCAGGAGAGAGCTGCAGCGTGCTCACCGCCTTTGTCTTGTAAATTCAACTTCTGACATCCGCAAGACTGTAGAGGGTTGTCGTTTGACAGAAATAGACTTTTTGTTTTTGTTTTCTGGTCTTTTTCTTTCCTTGTTTCCTAACAACAAAGCCCTTCTGTATCAAAACCGCAATGGGTGTACCTTGAAGTGAGAGCCATATATAGAAATAATGTAAATCAGGCATGAATTTGCACTGAGGTGGCTGCATGCTTAGAACATTTCAAACACCTTCAGAGAAATTATGCTGATAGGGTAAAAGGATTTGTTTTAAAAGAGTGAAGCAATCCAAGAATGTCCTTTGTGCTAATGGTACACATAAACACTACAGTGTTTCTTGGGATAAATTAATGAAAACAATTTCATTTTCTGTATGAGCATAGCAATTAATACCCCAGTGAGTTTAATATTGCTTTGAGCTGAAAATGGCATCCCGTCAAACTAACTTGTATGTATTTTGAAGGAAAAAAAATGTAAAAGTTTTTATAGATCAATACATAATAGCCTGAGATTTAAAAATACTGTGCCGGTACACTGCACAGTGTGATGTGAGATCAATAGAGGAACGCATCTGGTTCACAGCAGGAGAGGAGAAAAGGAGATCAATAATAAGCAAATTTCCAGAAATTGCAAGAGGTATTGGCTTTTTAATTACCCATTTTTCTCCAAAGGTGCATCAACGAGTCATGATAAAGAAATGCTAATAATATTTTGTGAAAAACCCAGACTTCAACAGAAAAGAAAAAATGTTGTACACGGTATAATGCTCTTGTATAAAAACAAATATATTTATACAAGTTTTTCTCATCAAAAGTTTTTCTTACCAAAATATTTCAGCCAGCCAGTTCAGTTTCACCTCTTCCCATTTAAAGTGCTAAAACCTTTCTTCTTGTATGGAGAGGAAAATTCACAAAGTTATATCCTAAATATGAGCAAAACTGAGTTTGCAAAGAAGCAGATGTTCATCAAGAACGGCCTCATTGAGCAAACTCTCTCTGCACATCTAAATGACACATTACACATGCATATTGGGGGATTGTATAGATATTTGTTAACAGCAAAAAGCAGCATATTCTCAGGCACTTTTGTTTCATTGCACTCTGTTTTAAGCTAATTTTAAGATTTATGTTATGTATGATACTTTATCTTGTTATGCTGTTTACTGTCTTTTAAACAGTTTTATATTGCTAAAGGCCTATCTGGGGATATACACTGGTCAAAAAAATAAAGGGAACACTCAAATAACACATCCTAGATGGACAGTTTGATTTCACAGAAGTTTGATTTACTTGGAGTTATATTGTGTTGTTTAAGTGTTCCCTTTATTTTTTTGAGCAGTATATATTGAAAAATATTTAAGGCTACAAAAGTCATAGTGTTCAGTGTTAATGCACGTAATTAATGCTTGCCCCTAAACAGATAAACAATGAAATAAACAAATAAACCCTATGACTTTGCAACGTTCCAGCAGAACAATCTTTGTAACTATACAAAGATTGTTAAACAAAATGCAATTATAAAGAAAAGTTCTTTTTATCTGGTGCAAAGAGAAATTTTCCTCTACTCTGTTGTGATGAGACGGAAAAACAACAAAGCTAGTAGTTCACAGATCAACGTTCATTTTCTCATTTATTAAGTGAAATTAAAAGGCAGTCATTGCACACAAAAGTTACTTTTTTTGGATACAACTGGAAACTAGTACATTTGTAGTTTATTTTTTATATATTTTGTAAATGTTTTAGAATGTTATGCATTTTAAATTTGATCAAAGCTTTGATTTCTCGGGGTGAGACACTCAGTAGGTTACAGAGGTCTTTTAAAATTTTCACCATCATTTAATGAAATAGAAATGTCACTTCTTTAAGATCCCTCAAGTCAGAGCCTTTTCTTAAAGTAAGCAATTTATAATTTAAAAATTTTAAAGTGGAAATTTTGAAGCAATGCTGAGGTGATAGATTATTAGGTGATATCTTACCCGCTGAGGATATTTCTGTTAGAATTTTCACTTATGATGGTGGCACCATCAGAGCCACGAACATAAAAAGGTTAAAAACATGATGTTTTAATCTTTCCTAATTTTTTTACATTTCAGTAAAAGGGTGAGTTTGGGACATTATGAAGGCCTACTGCTATAATTATGATGCAAAGTTAGAGCAAAAACAGAAATTAGGACATGCATTCCAACTTATTTCATTGCAGCTATCTCTACAGACAGACAGATTAGAGTGAGAGAGTGAGAGGGAAAGACAGATTTGAAGTAGTTTTGATGACAATATATAGAGCCTGTACTTATAAAAATGAACTTGGTTTCAGTTTCATCAGCCTCCATACGTCTTCCCTTATTTTTTTATATGTTCCTTAACATTTTCCTTTTTTGGTGTCCCCACTTTCTCATACTGCTTATGCACTTCCCACCTGGCTCAGGGCATTGCATCAGCTTACTCACCTGCCAAGCATCAGTTAACAACATTTCAGTGTATCTCCCCCAGGTTTCCATCTGGTCCTTGCCAATTTTTTCCAAGACTGCCACTGCAGTGTGCACACTGATGATGCTGGTGAAGTCTGGTGTCTCCTGTTTCCTAATGTTCATTGACACTGTTACTTTTGCTTGCTTCCTCCACCTGGTAGCTGCCAAACACACTGTTGCAACACATGATATGTATTATACAAATATTGGTCATGGTGAGCTAGGTAAGACAGTGAAGAAAAGCATGTGATATTTCTGTGGAACAAGAATCTTTAGGGCTGATTTGTAGAACTTTCAAAATTTGCACAATTGCACTGAAATATTAAAGGGGTAAAACTAAAAGCACTGACCTATTAAACACAACATCACTACCTTAGGCTCACTATAGTTTAGTTTTAGTATTTTGTATATAATTTTGCAGCATTGATACTTACAGTCCCTTGCAACTGTAAGTTGCAAGGTGAAACACATGCAAAACTATGTGTTTTACAGGATTTTATGTGACAGCGCTATACCCTGCACTTGTGTTCAACCACTTTTCGTCTAATACCCCTAAATCCAGTGAAAATAAATTCATTTCCAAATTCACCTATTTAATAAATAGAGTCCATCTGTACAAGTTTGTTTTAAGTTTTCTATTTTCTACTAAGGTTCCCAAGGTTTTATTACAGAACATTAGTAAACAAGCAGCCATGCGGGGGACAAACAAAACATGTATAAGAAGGTCCTATAGTTAAAACAGACAAAAAAGAAAAAGAAGAAAGAAAAGAAGTTTTCTGGCATACATACTAAAAGTATTTCTTTTTCTTTTTTCTTTTTTTACATAGGGCAGCTGAAAATGAATGTATATCACACTTTTAAATTTTTTTTTTAGTAAAATCTTTGTATCCACCATTCTCTTACACTTTGTAATTAGCCCTTCTTAATGCTGGTCTCCCACATAAAACCGCAATATGTGGACTTGTGTAAATGAATGTAACAAAGTTTCGCCACCTTTGTGAGGTTGACTGACTCAGGCCTTCACAACAGGGTAGACTAAATGTAAACATTTGATCGTAACAAATATAGGTCATCCACAGTAAAAAGAAAACCTTTACACCCAAAACACACACAAAGAAAAATGACAACCACTGAAATCATGCTATTGATGTCAGCTAAAATGTAAAAATTTTTTTCCCCCAAATTCTTTTCCTCTATGAAACTCTTCTATATTCTCATTCCTCCAAGAAAAGTAAATATTCATTCAAGAGTTTTTAGCCCATACAAACACTGAGAGGTGATAAAAAGACTAAAATGGCTGAATGCTAATGCCTGTGGATCTACCTTTATTGGACAGTTTTCAACTAGCACATCAGTCACAAAAGAATAGAGGGAAAAACATAGAAAGAAAATGTGATGAATGCCTTGTGAGGCAAAAGGGAAGAAGGATGCTTACACATGGGACTGAGAGACGCTTATGGGCATTCGAGGTTTTTCTTGTGATGACTCCACTCTTGATTTATGTAGGTATAGGCGTCTCCTCTGACCTTGAGAGCTGCCTCACTTTGTGCTGATGTTCAGGTTAACTAGGGATTGTGGGAGTTGGAACTCCCAAAGAGGGTACTTTTTTTTTTTCTTGACCTCACTCAGATTTTTTTTTTTCTTTTTACGTGTACAGCCTGCATCATGATCAATATCCACCTGAGTTCATGTGGGTTTTTCAGAGATATTACGTACTGATGCTGCACTGAGGTTTGAATATGGCTTTGAACCCACTATCCCTGAAAAATTCATTTTTGATATTTTGCCAGGCTGCAGAATAGTTTTATAACATCAACGCATTTTAAAAAATTATGTAAAGTGAACTATTTTTTTTAAATAACCACTATGAAAGTTTTATCTACTGTTGGTCCCATAGCACATGTCACAATTTTCATTTGGGTTAGATTGCTAAATTTTGATTAACATTTTTAATCCTTTTTCTTCAAGGGTTAATCACAGACTTTTAAAACTTTGAATTATGCATTCTGGGTTGCCTGTTTGAACCATATAAAACAGTTTATTCATATAAACACTATAAATAATAAAATGACTCTCTGAGGGACTGACACAATAAAAGCTTATTTACTGGGCCAAAGAAAACACACCTTACATCTTAATACACTGACAGTGTGAGAAAATGAATTGCGTGGTTACATCTGTATCATGTTTGCAGCAGATCAATCCGTCACTCTGCTGCAGTTGCTTATTCTACGTCGTCCTTGGCCTCAAACTCAGCAAGTGAGATTTATGCTCTCAGCTTGAGTGCTGGGAAGCACAAAATCAGGCCTCAAAGTAAAGCAGATGCATTGGATTTTTACATTTTAATCTTTTGAATTTATCCATTTGCTGATAGAAATTACATAAAAGTTTACTTCTCAAAAACCACTCATGAGAAATTTCACAATGGTTGGCTCTGTGTGCCACTGAAAAAAGATCATGTCATCACAACAAAATATGTAAATCCCCTGTGCTGTCACGGTAAGGCAGACAGTTCAATAAATCTGCAAAAGATTAATCAACATGACAACAGTTTCTCTCTGAGAAAATACACATCTTGTCAAAGAGAAAATATAACTTCCTAAGAGACAAAACAAGAAACGAGCACAAATGACTCTACTTGCAATTCCTGCAATATGTTTAGTATAACATGATATTTCACAAAAGGTACTTATTGTCTCATGTTATGAACTAAAAAAAAAAATTATTATGTTGAATGAGATCCATCTGTCCATCTATACATGATCAGAACACTGACTTCCACTTATTTTCTATGCCTCTATATTGATTTGGGGTTCTTTCTTTTGGATTAATTTTAGCAGTTTCTCTTATTTGTGGTGAGCATTTCAAATAGTTTACCAGATTTTAATGTCAAGACCATTTATAAAAGAATATCAAATTTCTATACAGAAGTATGTATTGCATTCAATCCAATCACATAAACAGACTAAAAGTAAATTGCATACTGTACATACCAGTTTGATTCTAGTTATAACCATTATAAAACAACACAATCAACCCCTAATCAAATGATGGGTTCAACAGATCTCTGAGAGATGTTCAAGAATTTGTATCCCACTTTAGAACCCAATCCCACTTTAAACCTCTCCACAACATTAGCCAAGGGCTATTTACAGTTTCTAAGTCTCATTGAAACATTTGGTGGCTAATATTCTCTAACAAACCTTGCAGACCTTTACAGATTACTTTATACTGAAATCAAATTTTATCTACTGCTTTGTTAGATGACTTCTGAAGAGAGCGGGTTGGCTAAATTTTATTTCGCACTATTAAATAAAAAGGGGATTGAATAAGAACAAGTTGGCATGATTTCCCTGCTGATCCTATGCGCCTATCACTTCTGTTGGCTACTGATGGGTCCCACTTGTGCTGCTGCTCTGCTCAGGAGAGTGTCATTTGCGAGAGTCAGATCATGTTCTGACTCTTTTTTCTGCCTCTTGACCATCGCCTCTGTCTGCTTCCTGACAACAATGTGAGTTCCTCTAATTTGGGCACTGAATCCTACTTCATGCACCTGGACTCTGATTACTCCCTCGGGGGACTCCAGATCTGATCTGCCTTCTCCATTAGCCCTGTTGTTGTGCTAGTATTTTTCCCGAAACATTGAGATTTGGATTGTTGACACTATAACACCTGATTCATGCTCTTTAAAGACAATCTGTATGTTTCCTTTGACTTATCCCCCTGATGGAGTTTTCTCACTCCATGACATCTTTACTTGTGGTTTCCCCTCTATATTGTGCTGCAAGAAAAACAATCTCTGGTAAAAAGACATTTTTTTCTTCACCAGTTACTTCACCAAGTAAAGTTTGCTGAGTCTCTCAGTAGGACTGCCTGGAAAACAACCTGTATTGGGTAATCCTTTACTTCCTGTTTACAGATTACTTACTGTCTGTAGTCCCAGTTACTCACTCTCCTGTCTGTTTTGTAGAGTTTGATCTGAAAGTTGTACCCAAGAATAAACATTGATCATTTTGCAAGTTCGAATTGTTGTCGGTAAAAACCGTTTAACCTTTTGTTAGCTGTGAGTTCGGGATCTGAACTATGCTTAATCCATTGCAACTTTAGCAATCACAACCAAACCCAAAATAATAGCAAACAGATAACACCAAGTTCATAATTATATTACTAAATCAGATATGTTATGAAGCTGAAAGCTGTATGCATGTGTAGCAACAAGCTGCCTTTCATTAACCACTTCTGCTGTGTGGCAGAAATTCAACACCTCCACCTACACTCACATTATTCCAGTTGCTGGAGTGGCTAAATAATTAATCAGCAAACCTTTTGTCTTTTTAAGTGTATTTAATTGAGCGAATACATCCCCCGAAGGCAAAAAGCTTAGGTAAATTCAGTGCCATACACTTTATAAGTAGCTTTGATAAAATAAGTCCACTGATTGTGTGGCAAACTGATTAGGCTCAGTACCATCAGACATGAGATGCTAATGGATGACGCAAAGTAGTGAAAGCTCCCTTGTAAATCAAGCCTGGGTGGACTCTAACCTCTGAACTGATTGTCTCTGCATGTTTGGGCGGTGGAGATTTACAGATATGTCAACCTGCTTCCCACATACATTTTTATCTGCTGTGGATGGCTGGGGAAAAGGAGCTCAGGCGGGGGGTCATGGTGCAGGTCAAAGGTGAGCCAAAGAGAAAGCTGAATGTTCATTAAGTTCTTATTTAAAATCAGTAGCAAGCATTCCCCAGCTCTACTCCCACTGTTACTCGAGCTGCTCAGTCTTAATCAGAGCCTGTCTCCTCTTTAAGTGGGTGGCAGTAATACTCCTGACCTCACAAATTTCCGTTCACCTTAAATGATATTTTTATCACATCAAACAAATCCCTTGCTGTTTCTAATTAAGCAGATCTAACATCATCAAATTCTTGTTAATGTTGTTCATGGAGGATACATTAAAGCAGCAAAGCTCCTGGGTTCTGCCAGTGCTAAATCAGACATAAACATAAATTAAAAACATTTGCTAATGCATTTTGGATATAATTACAGCATAAACACTAAGAAGACTCTGCCCCCAAATCCCAGATTAGTTATTGAAATAACACGAGCTGAGGCCTAATTGATTGGGGTTCAAGAGATTAAAGGAGCCCAATTCCTGAAAAGCATCTGAAATAAAAGTAGTGTCTGCTGTGGTTCTTCTACAACTCCCTCGCCATGGCCAAGGCCAACCATTTTTTTCCCTTAGATAACTGGTAGTCTTTTTGGTATTTGGCAAGCAAATTCACATTTTAGATTTACTGAGCTGTAATATGACATAATCAAGTTATAATTCATCAATTAGAATAATTAGAAGGCGGATCCAATCTAATTAAAGCGGTGAAAAGACTCAGAGGAAGCCATCCGCATATAATTGAGGCCCCTGGTTGAGTTTTCAGATGCTCTGGTGGATTAGCTGTCCTTTTTTCATTCGTCTACCTAATAGGTTCTTGGTGTGAAGGAAGTAAGCACGTAGTTTGTAATCACATCTCCTTGGAGACAAAACCTGGAGAAAAAGAAAGCTTTTGTGGGGGGAAAATTGTAATGCTTTGTGGCATGGGAGTTTGGCCCTGCGTCAGTGGACACTAATGAATTGGCACTGTCAGCAGTGTGAACTCTAGACCCAACAGTGCGATGTGCTTAGCGGTTGTGCTGAAGCATGTCAGCAAGACGGGTCCAGCGAGCTTGTAAGACAGAAATGAGAAAGTGAGAAGGACAGGATGGAGCATGAAGAGAGAGGGAGAGAGGGAGGAAACTACTAAGAGAAAACTGGCTCTGTCTGGCCTATTTTAAAATCACTTGGCTCTGATTTTAAGTATGTAAGACTCCTCTCCATCTGTCCAAGTTATCAGTGTGTCACATGCCCACAGCTGCTACAATGCCTCACAAAACTACTCATACACCTTGAACGTTTGCACACTTTGTGACATTGCAACCACAGATTTCAGTGTGCTTTATTGTGATTTCATCTAATAAACTAATTCAAACCAGAAAATATGTATGCATTCCTTCCCCTTATATACTTGTATTGCAGTCACCTAACGAGTGGATGCTTTTTGTTTGTTATTCAAAGAATAAAGGCAGCTGTTTTATAAAGGTCTCATGCTTGCAAGTGATATTTGCAGTCATTAAACAAAAACCTAAGTAGAATGGTGTGACTTCAAATCTAACAAGACATGGCAGCTAAACTAGACCAGGGATCTGCAACAGCAGATTAGCAGTGTTTTATGTTTCTTTTTTGTATGGCATAAATTCTGCATTAAATTTCAACCACAGAATGATGGAAGAATGAAGTATCAGCGATATTTATTACATTTTTCTCATCATTGTGTTCAAAACTAAGTGTTTTTTTGCTTAGATATTTCTCCATGAACAGCATCCCATAGGACAAAATGTGTCAATCAGATTTTTGTAAATGTTTTATGATTTTTAAACCTAAAAACATATATAAAATTGTGGATCTTTAAAAATGGCCACAAATTTCCTATGGTATGTATCCATTATAAAATGTTAAGTTGTCTTTTCACAACTTGTTATGTACCATTTGTGACACTAAAGTTTTATTTAGCAAGACTGAGGGCAAAAGCTGCTCTTTGTTTTCTAAAGAGCAATGTCACCTATAACAATGTCATTTTATATTAGGCCTCTCTTAAGCTGTCACTTAAGAAATGTAACATTTCTTCCTCCTTTGTATAACTCTACCATTTGTTGTGGTCCCCCATTTCTTTTAAGTTCTTCTTCTCTCCCTGTGTGTCACCATTCTCCCTTCCTCCTTCTTTAGCTATTTGTTCCTTTAGCCTCACACACAAGGACAACCAGAGCACAAATGCAACGACATGCCTTCCTCAATGACGAAGCATCATTTAAAAAGGCCAACCTGTCAGGCAAGCAGCATGTCAGATGGCACTGCAGATACTGATGAGGGAAACATGCACTTGTGGTAAAGCAGACAAATGATTATGGTGTGATGATGAAGGGGGAGGAGATAATGACTCTATCAAAGGACAGAGGCTGTAAGGTTCTGGTTTTCCAACCCCATAGTGGGCCTTCACTCCATTTTCCATTTTCTTTTAATCTGTGTTTTTCTGACTTCCAGCACGGTGAGAAAATCAGCAGGATTCCAACTCTGCAGCTCATGGAAACGTATCAAATTTCGCATTCCAGTCATTTAAAGTGTTTATCTAAACTGATAGATAAACAAGTTATTAATTTAGTTAGTAAGTCAGTCAATCATGCAGTCATGTGAGGGATCCCATTAGACAACAAAGCCTGGGTTTATCTGGCAGGCAGTAACAGAAATATTTAGCACACATCTCATATGCATAGGAGTATTTCGACTGGCAACCTTGTTCAGAATAAGCCAATATTCAGATACTGATTGCATGGGATGCACATTGAATCTTCAATTTGTAATCCCTAATAAAGTCTAAAACCCACATTAAGTCCTCTTACACTAGATTTTGGTCCTTTTTAAACCCTTAATCACATCCACAACCCTCAAAAAACAAAATTTTATGGTTTCTCTTGCACCCAAGGAAGTGTATTCTTATATGAAGCTTTTTTTTCTGCACTCAAATTCCTAGAGCCTGGGGGATGTGACATAAAGCAGCAGTGTCTGTTGCAATATACCCACAAAATCTGCAAGACATCATATTGTGATTAACTGTGCCAATATATAAGGAGGGCACTCAAGATTGACATGCTTCTATTTGGTCTTCTGGATAGGGTGACCTAAATTCAGTTTGTATCTTAGAACCTTCTTCAGCATAAGGTCCAAGAAAGATTAATATCAGATTATTACTGAGATGTAAACATGTCCTGTAAAAGTCAGTCACTAAAATAAACTGTAAAGTGTGCAAATGTCTTTCCACCTTTAAATTTCTCATTAGTACTTTAGTGATCTCCATCTCTGCTAATGTCAAATGTTGATGAAGACTTTTCAAGACAAGAAATATTTGCTACTGTTGCTGAGAGATCATAAACTGAACAGAATTAATCAGAAAATGTATCATCAAAGGCATCAGTTTCAGTTTAACACATCAAGCATGGAGAGGTAAGTACATTTTCAACAGTGCTGTTATGTGCAGCATGACATTAGATAATATCATGGCTGCACCACCTGACTTCAATGTTTTCCATAACAGCGGTGCAAATGCGTGGTGTTTACGTTATATGATAGCCTTTAGAGGCCAAAGTAGTTTTTTTTTTTTTTTTTTACTCATCCAAAATATCCCTTGCAGCCAGACTTGTAGAGTAGTAAGGCAGAGGCAAAGCATTATTATTTTATGAGATTTTGTCTTCTTATGCAATTAAAACAAAAGGCAAATACTCAATAGTGTAATGGGTGTATAGAAAAGTTTCTTCTTCTGCCTTCAGCAGTCCAAGACCCTTCATAAAATGCCATCGTTTGTCAAAGGTCCAATGAATTGAAAGTACCAGTGCTCTTATACTGCAAAGCACTGCAGCTTCTAGTCTGAACAAAATAGCTACAATAATTATTTGCATAGTTTTTTTGCAGTCACAATTAAACTATGTTATGTGATGTCACAGTCCACAGTCAAGTCGCTAAGAGCACTGGAATCAGCTTGCTTTTGCAATATAACAACTACTTCAGTAGCATGGACCCCATTGCATGTTGTAAAAACCCCTTTTAGATTCTGGTCCATGTAGACATGATTGCGTCACATAATTTCTGTGCTTCACCAGCTGCACATCCATGCTGCAAATCCCTCATTCCGCCAAGTCCCACAAGTGTTCAGATCTTAGTGACTGAGGAGACATGTGAAATTCACACGATACACAGCATTTGTTTTTCTGTCATTTTACATAGTTGTTCCAGGGGGTTGCAAACAGAGATGGGTAGCTGTGGCCACAGATGAACGACAATACAGAGACAACATCTGACTGATGTCCCACACTGTGACAAAAAAAAATCATCCACACTGTTACGCAATCAGTCTGGACTGGTGACATGAGGCAAGTTTTAGAAATAGTTACAGCGTTCTGGCTGGCACCAACAATTCTACCACAGTCCTTCTGATGTTTTATATAAACACTGACTGATGCTCTTCGAGCATAGACGCATCATGTAATGTGATGGCTGAATACACAATGGCAAAAACAAACAAAAAGAATAAGATTATTGAAAATTTCTGGGTTCTTTACTTGTAGGTTGGTGTGCATGTGATGAGGCTTGACAACAAACAAAATACACACAATGAATAATAGAGCAATTCTTATATCCAGCAGTTTGTCAGATGTGTGATGAAATGTGTACAAGCTTTATCTTGATATTCTCTTTGCTCAGAGGTAATTTCTGATTCAGTTTTTTTATTATTTTTTTTATTTATTTTCTTCTTCCAAACTTCAGGGCTGAGCTGGAAGAGCTGGAAAATATGACAGTGATATTTAAACAGTTAATGTGATGCGGATGCAACACTCTGATTAACAAGGTAACTTTTGTCCTGATTATCTACATATTTCTATATTGTAAAAAAAAAAAAATCAACCTTATATTTCTCATATAAAGTACTCTTTTGCAGTGCTTCTGTGCTCAGCCCAGTTTCATTTTTGGAAAAAGCCAATTGTTTTTTTGTTGCCATCAACAAAGAATCAAAGAAAGTACTTCTAGCTTCATTCCTCTGCAGTTAGTTGTATTTCTTTCCTTGATGAAAGCATTAGTTGAGTTGTTGCTGTCAATAGCTATGTATAATGTTCTTGTTTTTTTTTTTTTTTTCTCAAAAAGTATTTCTAGTTCAGTGCTCCTAAGTTCAGTTGTGTTTTTTTGTGGCTGAAGTTATTGGTGTCATTGCTGCCATTAACTTTAACTTGTTTCTCCATCAAAAGTCTTGATAGCTTACTTCCTTCTACACTCAACTTTTTCTCTGATAAAGAGACAAACCTATTGATGGGACTATTGTTGATATCCATTTGCATATTGACTTTGGTTTAGTGTTTTTCCCCCCCATAGATAATACGCCTGGATCAGTGCTTCTGTGATTAGCTTGGGTCCTTTCCTTGACATGTGATTATCAGATATATTGTTGTCAAAAACTAATTTTTTCAGAAAAACACTTTTTTCCTCTAATAAATGCTTCAAAATAGTTTTTCTGTGTCTTCTGACTTCTCGACCCTTAGCCTGTCACAGCAGATGTTTGTTGATACTGAATGTAGTTTTACTCTCATTGTTTCGAGGGAGTGGTTCCTCTCCACTCTCACTGCACGCAAAAAGATTGCTGCAAAATCAACTTGATGTAGTCACTCAACATATGTCTAGTCAATTTTAATTTATTATAGAACCGGGATGTATTGAAATAGGCTGAACTGATTTGACTTTAACAAGAACATAGATGTGTTTATCCTGCAAAACACCTGGAGATGACTGTTGTTAATTAGTGCTTCATAAATAAACCGAAATAAATGTGATTAATGTTTCATGTTGTTCATTTCCTACATAAAATATATCCAGAAGAACATGTTTTCTGCAAATTATACAACAATGCACAACAATCATGTCATGTTTGCTGTATGACTTCAATGTATGCTAGAAAATTAGGTGCATAACCCCAGCATTGTTATTTAGAAATAATATTTTGCAGAGCCAACAACCAGACCCTTCTGAAACATGAAACTCTCATAGGCAAAGATTAAAAGAATAAGTTTGATATTTCAGGGACTTCCTGTGGGGGGAACTGGTAAATACATTAAAGGTAGTATTTTGTTGTATGTCTTGAGTTGATAATCTGCTTACTTTAAAATGTAGAAACGAGACTGAAGGGAGGGATTGAAAAGAGTCCATGTGCTGAGGAGCCAGAGGACAGATATGAGAAGGAATGTAGAGGAGGGACAGGTGAGTCTGGATGTGACGTATGCATCAAACTGAGTGTGGGGAGGTGTGTCCGGGAGGGGAATAATGAGTATCTGATTTCTGGATCATAATGAACGTTGCACTCCAGGAGGTTGGAGATCTTGGTAGTTGGGAGACTTGAAGTAGTTATGAGCTCAGAGGAGAAGTTTGGCATAGATTATTTGCAACGAGAAACCTTCACAGATAGAAACATAATCAATAATAATAAAAAAATACCTCAAAGGAACTTTATCACACATTAAACAAACAAGAGAAAGGCTTTACATAACCCAGGCCCTTAATACATTACCTTTGTAACTTTCTGACTTAAGTTCAACTTTAAAATGTAACATTTATATCATTGACAATATAGTTATCGTCAGTTATATAAAAGAGTACTCAGGGAACATAGAAGGGCAACACTCTTTTACTGTAAACATAAATAATATGAGTCATTTTATATATATTTTTTTGCCCTTCTGTTACACTATGGTTGAGACAATAAGTTGCACCTACAGAGGTGACAGATTAATAAAATTTGACAGAACCTGGATAAAAAGGGTATTTTTGTTATTCTTTTGTGTTTAGCATGTACACAATAATGTTTAAGAATAATTTAATAAACAAGACATCACAGTATTTGATTATATGATTTTGATAATTGTGGTGTATAGCTCTTGATCAAACATGCTTAAAAAAATAAGATTTGCGAAACAGTATTTCTATTCAATGAAAAGGGGCAAAGACAAGAAATAAAAAATAAAAAAATATATATATATATATATATATATATATATATATATATATATATATATATATATATATATATATAATTTTTTTTTCCCTCCATTCTACCTTGTTTTCTGTTTCCAATCCTCTTGGTAATGTTTCTTTGCTTTAAATAAATTGTATATTCATTTATTTGAACTGAACAGTGTTTTCCTGTCTTTTCATCTGGAAAAAAAAAACATATATAAAAGTCAAGCTAATTTGAAGATTATGTCTCTGAGTGGACTTCAATTTCACATTTATAAATATGAATACACTGCACTTTCAAAAAAGCTGTAGAGGTTAGTGTAAAGTATGTTGCGTTGAGAACTTTCAAAGTGTGAAGATTGGAGTGTTTAGAGAAGTGAGTTGCTTTCTGCCTTTAGAGCATTCTCTAAAGAGACCTGAAATCCTCAAAACCAGGTAGTTTGGAATAAAATTACTATGAATAATCCTGCATTTCTTCTCTCAATCCAGGCTGATGTACAACTTTTCTTTTTAAGACCACCAGAGATTTTTCCCTACTCTGTCTATTGCTCAATTTCAGACTCAAGCAATCTGCAAGTGCAAAAACGTAACAACACAACCTCTAACTTTAAATATTCACTTTTTCTACACCAAACTAACAAGTTTAGCTTTTTCTGAACTTTTAAGTTTATTGTAAACAGCAAAATTCTTCTTTGATTCAGAAACAGAGCCTGCTGTAGTGGAGGGAGGAGACCTTCACACTGCACCCAAGTCACACAATGCATGTGGGGCTTCACTATATGAATTCAGTTTTCATTATCCCGCTGTAATAAATGCGGTGTGGATCCTGGGAGGCCATGACAGCAAAAAATAAATCTGATACATGAATAAACGATGTCCCCCGGGAAGGTAGACTCCTCCTTTGTGAGGAAGATTGACTTCTCCAAGATGGGACACATCAGCCACAAGCAACGGAAACAGAAATAGAAATAGCAGACACAAAGGCGTTAGTTCAGACTTTTTCTTCAGCTCTGCGACCAGTCTCAGAGCTGCATATAATAATGTTACATATTCTATGCAGTGTGACTGCAAGCCATCAAATTCTCCAACAGGTCAGCAGTTTTATAATTTTCACACTGAGAATGCAATTAAACTTTGACACAAACCTTAGTCACTGTTCTGAACCTCACTTTTCCCGCAGTGTTCAGCGTAACAAAGTCTTTTGTGATTCCTGTGCAACATAATGTCAGCATTCACACCTCTGTCACTTGAAATGTCCATCTGAATTACGGTTTCATACCACTTTTGCTGAAACACTGTGACTGCAGTATTGTGCAGGGTGTGTTTGGCACTTACAACGAGCTTAAAAAATAAACTTGCTTACTTGCATGTTTATTTTCTTCGCACAATTCTAACAGTGTGGAAATGAACTTGTTTCGATCAATATGACAGATTTTCTACCTAATTTAATGGTGACAATTTCATATAAACTATTTGGCGGACATATTATAGCTACTGCTTGCAAAGCTGGGAATTGACTATACATTTGTGATAACATATCTGTTTTACAGTTTGTTGTTATAAACCATAACATCCACTTCTGACAAACAGGTCAATGTTTTAATCCTAAAAGAACGCTGAAGGTTGGTGGCCAAATATGTTCTGAACATTTGCTCATTGTTTTGTTTTCTCCATATGACTCTTTTTGTTAGTACAACTAATCCTAAACTAAACATGGCCAGACAGTTCATTTAATCCAGTATTGATGTCCATCAAAATCCAAACATAAAAAATGCTACATGTGAAACAAAAGTAAACGTGTTTTTTAGAGGCCTTTAAATCAAAAGCAAATTTTCTTCACAATTATACTCATTCTCTCTTCATATCATTGACAAATGTTAGGAGATTTTTCTTTTACTTTTTTCCATACCCTGTTTGCATGAGTATCAACACTCCAACACATTTTTATTTAACCTTACTGTACATTCTGTACATTATCTTCATGTTTATTTCTATCTTCCTGTGTTTATGCATTTTTTCATTTGCCTGTTATTTTGGTGCTGGTTCATCTGAATTTCCTCACCGAGAGGCAATAATGGATAATTCTATGCGTTTCTAATATAATGCATTTTGTTTCATGCTTAAGCATTTAGACTTCTTTGGTTCAAATCTTTCAGGCACAATCAGAACTTTTGCAAGGTACTCTACCTTTCAAAAATCCTACAAATCTCTAGGATTGTACAGGCTCTCTTGTCCTCTTTCGCTGACCTGACCCCACATATTTTCTATCTAATTTGATGTTGGACTTTATTTACCTGTGATGAAATGGTATAATCTCCCTTTATCTTTAACTTTCTTGGAGTTTCCTGAAATTTTTTGGTTTGCACTGACTGGCATTTGTAACTGCTGAGATTTCCATTCATCTCAACAAAAACCTGATGTTCATGCAGCCAGCACAACGTTCATCTGTGGTTTCATCAGACCATAACACATTCTCCCAGAGGTTTTAAGATGATTTTAGCCAGCCTATTTTCAATAAAATAAAAGGCATCTGTTTTACAGCTGCAGATCCTTCAGTATTGCTGTCTGCTTCTTGGCAGCCTCTATAACAAATTTTCTCTCTTTTCATCTGTTCTGGAAAAACCTGCAGGCATGGTAATGTCGCCGTTGTCTGTTGTTTTGATAACTATGTTTATGGCACGAGACATATTATTATTTTTCTTCTCTTTAATAACTAATAATTTTCTGCAGTGAGAGCTTTTTGGAGCCTTTGCAAATGCTCTGGACATTATGATTTGAGCAAATATATGCAAATTGTAAATATGCAGATCCTACTTGGCCATGTGAACTTCATTTCTGTTTATCCAGCTTCACCCAATTACTGCTGGACATTGCAGAATCAAGAAAGCACTTAAATGATGATGAAGAAGGCAAAGACATCTCAAATTCAAATAAAAAGCTACATAATTGTGGTATCACATATTCAGGAACTGAATTCTCCATGATTTATTGAACTATACTTTCTACCAGAAAATCCTGAAGGACAAACTTTGGTTAGCTTTTCTCACCCTAATAAATATAAATATATTAGAAATCGGATTTTTCATTAACTAAGGTTATCTTTGTGTGAAATAACATTTTATTTGATAAGCTGAAGTAATAAGTTGTGTCAAAAAAGTAAAGACATCAGAAATCTGTAAGGGAGAAATATTTAATATTTTGTAATTGAAAGTAGCCAAGTTACACGTCACCTGATAATACACCCCAGGCCCTAAAATACCCTCAGAGCTCTGGAACATGCTGTGTATGTTCTGAAATTGCCCCTAAGTTTTGTTTCCATCTTTTATATTCATTCTATTGTGGAATAGGAATGTAAAAAAAAAAAAAAAAGTAATAATCAAAACAATTACCACAACATTTGTGTTAATGAGTAACCTGTCCACATGCTGCTTTCAACAGTAAAGTGCAGTAGGTCTTTGGGGCTGATGGTACATTGCTGCCTAGAAACAAGACTGGTAATTTACCACATCTGGGAAGAAAAGGAATGTTATATCCTGACAGTGTCATGCCTCTACCTATAGTGCTAAGAGACAGGATGACAACACACTACAATTACAAAAAAAATAAAAAAATAGTGCTATAGTAAGACTCAGTGAGTATTTTGGAAGGAAAAAAAATCATTAAGCCCCGAATCCATCTAGGGAGAGAAAAAAAAAATTACTGTACAAATCTGTTTATGCCACTGAGGTGAATCTCGCTGAAAGCTATTAGCTCGACCACTGAAATCAACCTTCTGCAACCCCCAATCTGGCGTTACAGCAGATGGGTGGAGGTCTGTGATCTGTTGAGGCAATTTTGTGCATGGCTGCCATGGCCTGTCCTGGTGTGACATCTCCTGCTGCTAGCCGTGCTGTACCCTGACCTTCACACTGGGCTGGCATGCAGCTGTCTGGCTGAGAAATGCAAACACACACTCGCACCCCAGGCTTTAACACCGACATACACAAAACACACTTGCCATCCCTAGGGAGGAGCAAAAAGTTTAGTTTTAGCTAGCAGATAGGGATGAGTGGTATGTGCTATTGTGCTGGCCAGCAACAACAGTGATCTAGCTGGCAGACAAATGACCAGTGTGCTCAGTTGAACAAAAAATGTCAAATGTCCAAAATTTGAGCTTAGTTGGTTACAGATGAGTGACAGGGAATGGAAAATAGTCAAAGTGCTGTGCAGATTTTTACAGACTTCTTGTTTTTTTCTATTTTGTCACACTTAAATGTGTCAGGTTATCACACACAATGGAGCTTCAGACAAAGACAATTTCAAAAATTAGTTTTTGCAGTGATGTGCATTTGTTGATGGACCCAAATGCATCAGCTTTGATATGTCAAGAAGTGTTGAAGATTTAATAATAATAATAAAAAAAGAACAAAAAACTTACAAAAATCACAAGAAACCAATGAAGTCAGAGAAGAACAAAACTATGAAAGATTAAGTTTTATTAAAAACATTTTTTGGAAAGTTGTTAGTAAATCACTTAATGTTGACATGAAGTAGGCTAACAATTTACTGTTAGACTTACAGACTGGTGGGGAAATATTCTGTGGATCTTACATAACAAAAGTGGAAGTGTTGGTTCCATTGCATCTGGCAAAACCTCATACTGCCAGGTGGTGTTGTAGCAGTTGGGAACTGCTTTGCTTTGGTGTTTCAAAAGCTGAACACCTTACCTTAACCAATGGAACCAGTCTGTCTATTAGACATGACCTTGACCTTGACCCCAGGCACTCACACAGGAAGAGACAAACGTTATCCAAACCAACCTATCCCTGTGGAGAAGTAATTGCTGCCTTAATTATGAATTAACTATGATTAACCACATTTTTAGGAAAGCTCAGTCACAAGCTTGAATAGGTTTTGATGTGTAGAATTGAGAATACAGATAAAAGTAGGCTTAAAGAGCTCAAAAGCAACATATTATTTCCCACTTTGAAGGAACTTAACAGATGAAAATCAAAATCTTTGACATTTACTTGTGTGGAAAGGAGTGCAAGGTTTTCAGATTCTAATGAGTTTTATCTGCCACTGGAGTGGTGAATGTTTTCAGAAGTTACCAACCTTCAAAATTTACTGCAAAAAGACATCAATGACCAATCAAAGATGACACAAAAGAATCCAGAACAACATCCTGTAGTCAACACCTTCTTGTTGACATCCATGAAGAGTCAGTGATTCAACAATATGAACAATGAAGGGTAAAAATGGAGAGCTGTAAGGCCACAACTATTACTGACTCACATTGGCTAAAAAACATCTTAGTGATAACTATAAATTTTGATTCAGAATTTGATTGCTTAGGAAGATGTACATCCTGTTACATTTGGTGTAAAAATTACAGTATTTCATAAAAAGAACATGGTGATTGTAGTGTGGCTGTCTGGAGCTGCTTTGCTGCTTTAGGATGTTGATAATTTACTGCAATTGATGCAACCATAAATTGTTAAAGAGAACACCCAGTCATGAGTTGTTGACCTTAAGCTGAGGTTCATCAATGCAACAGAAAATGTTTTAAAATGCACCATGAAGTCTGCCACCAAATGGGCAGAAAAACAGAAGGATTTAAATGGTCTTCTTAAACTCTGGACCTTATTGCCATAAAGATGATGACAAGACCTGAAACAGGCAATTCAGTGACCCTGCTCAATGGAAATAGTTTTTTTTACATTGGTTTGTAAAATTATCATTTGAATAATCACCATCCCAAAACTGCCTTTATGTATTTCCTTGTGTTATCTTTGTCTAACATTAAAATGTATTTGATGACTTGAAAACTTTAAATGTGACCAGAAAGCAAACTTAGAATTTTTGTTTTTGAAAAGGACAAATGCTTTTTCACACTGCTGTAAATGTTTGTGAATCTGCAGTCTCAAAAAAATGTCAAACGTGAGTAAAAATGACACATAAAAACGTTCCCGTACTGAAACCTTCACTACACCAGTGTGGTCAAACACACACTGTCCCCTTCCACTTCCAATTTGTCGGGTTAGAGCAAGAGGACACATAACATAAACCCAAAGAGACACTTTCTCCGTAGGGAGAGATCTTCTCTCATTATGGGCAGGATTGACACTAGGCCTGCCCTGTCCAGAGGGAGGTCCAAGCCAATATGAGAGTAATTGAAAGAGGCGCTTGACTTCCCGTCTGTAACAGCTTACAGACCAGGGCTGATGTGCCTCAAGGAGCATGGGGTTTAGACAACAGATGGGCAGAGACAAACAACATGAAAGCTGGCTCAGGATTGCAGAGAAAACGTCAAATACTGGAAGCTTTTTTTTGTTTTTCTCCTCCTGTACAATGATCAGACATGTCTCCAGACATCAGTATGTGAAACCTTATCCCTCCTACTGTGGCTGATTCCCTGAGCAGACACTTGATTGCCATCTTCTCACATTTGTCTCATAACATTTTTTGACAGAAGTGACTGAGCC
The DNA here is from genome assembly GCA_010277075.1 of Poeciliopsis retropinna. Lineage (NCBI taxonomy): Eukaryota > Metazoa > Chordata > Actinopteri > Cyprinodontiformes > Poeciliidae > Poeciliopsis > Poeciliopsis retropinna. The sequence continues at coordinate 6,411,761 of VMRM01000007.1, forward strand.
TCATGAATCTCCAAAAATTTATCGTAAGAGAGAAGGTTTTTGTTGGTTTCCAACATCCCCCAAGCAGCTGTGGTCCTGAGTGTCAACTGCTTAAGCCAGAATGTGGAGAGTTTGAGGCTGCACCATAGCACTGTGTCTCATGGAGGTGTGTGTTGAGTCCCAGCGGCTAGACTTGTTACAGAGATGACAGCATGTTATGTTTCACTACACAGCCCTCGCACTGACAGTCTGAAAGCCTAGAGCCAAACAAACAGAGGTATCAACGATGCCAGGTATCTCAAAATCTCTCTCTCGCACACGTTCACACACACGTACACGCACGCATAGAAATACATACACTGTACATACGAGCTATGCAGAAGCTATGCCCAAAGCACAGACAAAAAACTAGACACATGCACATAACTGAACTAACACGTTTTGCTGTACAAAACATCTGCATCACTGCAGTACTTTCCCTGACAGAGGCTGAAAACAGAGCAATTCTCTCTCACCTTGCAACAAAAAGAAATATATATCATTGCCTTATTATGTAATCAAAAGGATCAACTAAAAAATTCAGAGATAAGATGAAGTAAAAAAAATCTACTTGAGGTGCACATCACTTTCTAAATACAGGCTCATATTGCATAGATCCAGGTTATGCATCATTTAGCATACAGCATGCACCTGTGGGCCATCAATATTTCAGCTTGTGCTTGAACCCCAGGTGTAAGAACAAGGCAGGCCCTGAAATGTTCTTGGAGGAACTGCTGTATATCTCTGATTGATGCAGCATTCAGTGTGATCAAGAGAGTCACCTGGCAGAATGAATATGATTTGGAACAACAGAATCTCATTCAAAGACTTGTTTTTCAGTAAGCTCAGAACACAGAGGTTCAGAGGCCTATAAAAGGGCAGGTATTCAAAGTTTTAAAGGGTATTTATTAACCTAAGCTCTCAAAAAAAGCACTCACCCCACCTTGTTCAATTAAAATTATCAATGTTCAAACATAAAATAAGCATATAATGCTAGAGCAGGCTTTCTTTATCTGACTGTCTCTTACCCAGGGAAAATAGTGAATGAGGTGTTCAGTGTTCTGATGTGGAGAAACAATCTACTGTTCCAAAAAAACTGTTTATCCACTGTTATTGGTGGCCATGTTGACTACCCTGAGCATTCATGGCAGGCTCTGATGTGGAGAACCAGCTGTGGTGTAATGTAGAGAGCAAGGGGAAGGGCTGTGGACAGCTTGTGATGTGATTGACAGCGCTAAGACCTCCTTCCTAGCTCTGATTGGTTGTTTCTCACCAGGAGCGGTGCATTTCTGCAGATGGCTCTTGGACCCCAAGAAGAAGGCAAAGGAGTTTGTTTTCTTCATAGAACATCTGTCTCATGCTATACAGAAACGACATAGTGGCAGTTTTAACAACTAAGTAAAAGTTTCATACTTAAGTTTCAGTGAAAGTAAATATTTTATCATGTGGCTTCTCAGTAAAACTGAAGGTAATCAAGAAGAATGTATTAGGAAACTCATGCATCATTTTGAAAGTGACCTATCAAGAATAGTGCAAATTTATTTGACTCCTAGAATTACTATTGTTCGAAAATACAGCATGTTTGCTACACTTCAGTTCAGTTACATGAAAGCCGTTTTTTATTTTTAATATTACCATCATTTCCCTCCTCTTTGACTACCAATAATAAAACACATCTGGATTAAAGGAGATTTAAGTGATAATACAGCTTTGACAAATATTTCATAGTAAGATGGATGAAACAAAGAAAAGTTGCATAAAGCAAAGGACTTTCGTCTTGTTTCATAAGGCCAACTCAATTATACAGAACGCAGAGGTAATTTGTTCAGTTACTAAGCCTAATAAGACACAGAAGGTTATACTCTTTACATCCTAGAGCTTGGATTGTGTTGCTTATAATTTAAATTATGGATCCATGGGTCATAGATGCAGAAATTAGAGAAAAACAAAGAAAGCTAAAGATCTGTTTCATGAGAGTGATTTTGCTGCTTTTAGAAGAAGACAGCTGAAGTTCACTGGGGAGTTAAAAAATGGGTGGGGCCTTATTTAGCAACTTCTATTTTCATATTCACATTGGAAACAAAGGGCAGAACAAAAGAAAAGCACCTCTCGAATTACTGGGGGAGCTGGCACACTTGTTTTTTGTGCTTGTGTTGAAATAAAAGATTTGTCTGAGAATAATTTATTCCAGCACTCCCTTTGCCATTTCCCTCTCCTTCTCTCAGTGATACACCGAGGGTTTTTGAGGCAGAAAACCAAATGATAAATACTGCACATTTATAAAAAGTTGAGCAAGTGTATTTAGAATACAGAAAACTGGCACACAGGCTTTTTTTTTTTTTTTGCATTATTCACTTCCCAGTGAGAGCTGAAATACCAAAGAATATGTTATGAAAACCAGTCAAAGCCATATTAGTTCAGTGATCATAAATTTATATTTTCCTCATCAATGAATAACAGGTATTACATTGCAATATAAAACATTTGGAGCTATGCTCCTCCAAAATAAGGGTACTTGTATGGATCCAGAGAGCATGCCTTCCTGTAGGTGAAAGCATAAAACGTACACTTTTCTTAATAGTTTAAACTGTCATTAATGGATAAATGGTCACTTATTGGCAACTCAAAAATTTGTGAGCACTATTAATTTCTCCAAAACATTTCGTAGCAGAAGCAGCAGCATTTTTTTCTGTGCAAAATACTGCCCAAGAATATGTAATTATAGCCGCCGTGGTTTCAGGGAAAGGTTTAGGATAAGGACACAGATCAAACTGTGGTCACCACAGATAACTCAAGTAGTGAGTCAGCAGCTCTAGCGTGATGGAGACTCAAGTATTGTCTGTAAGAAGAAAGTTTCTCCAGTCAAAAAATGACTTCTTCTGTTTTATGTTATATAAATTCATAATTACTACAAATTGAACACTTTTGTCCACAGATTACTTTGTAAAGTTATATCAGTACCCTCTCCAACTGTTTCTGCTATATATCATATAAACAAAGGAAAATTGGACCGCAAATGTAGTCTGATTGGATATTAGTATTTTAATTTTCCTTCCAACCATCCTAGAGGATTAAAGCTTAAAGTAACTTACTGTGTCCTTGGAAAACTTTTAACAGCAAAAACGTTGTTAAACTCTCAAGTAAAACACAGTGTTGTGAATGTAAAATTTTCTGTTACCTTAGAGCAGAGATAGAATAAGAACCGGTGTGTGAGGGTCAAAAGCAGTTCATTGCATAGAAAAAAAGTGGGATGTTTTTAGACTGTAACGTAGATATGGATCTGAGGTAAATAATTTTATTGGTAACTATGATATAAGGAGGAAGTCCTAAATATCACAAGGAGGCTGAGTTTAATATTTTGTTATAGGTGCAGGTTTTTTCCTGGTGAAAGATTGGGATAAGGTGCAGGAAGAAAATTTTAGGAAACAAAAAGGTACTATGTAAGCTTTCATAGGGGCAGAACCTCAACTCTTTCCTTTATTCTACAAATATTAGGATAACTAAGACACAGTTGTCACCATGATTGCCTAAAGAAGTGCTGACACACACTCAGTGTCACACTGTCGGACAAAGATCTAGCAGAAGATACTATTTTCTCTCTAAATGCTGATGTGGGTATTTTGTATACATTTTTGTCCCTAATTCACCACTGTGGTGAATTACAAAAAGACCACAGACAGCTTTTAAATCTTCTGGATGGGCTCTGATCTTTTATGTCTTCAAACAACTGCTCTTAGAAAACATTTATGCTGACTTGCTTATCCTCAGTAGACAAATCACTACATAAATCTTTCCTTTCATCACTTTCAACTTCAGTTGAGGTTGAGCTATGCATTAACTCTTGCTTTTAGTGTTTCAATTGATATATGTGTCACTTTTCATGATTTGTTGGCTGCATTCTCAGGTGCTTTGTGTATGCTTTTTTTAAACAAATTGCTAGAATGTTGGTATACAAATGGAAATAATTATTGTGAGATGCAAGGTCAAACAGAAGTAAAAAAGTAACATTTTAACACAGATTAAAATATATACCATTATATTGAATGCTTTCAGCCAGTCTGGTGGGACCAAGAAACAAACACGAAGAAAGGAATGAACAAGTTAGAAGCGCAGTTAAAAACTGGCCAGTTATTCTATCCTTGTTTTACCAGTCTTGCTATTTTAAAGAGCAATATTGGGTTAGATAATGCTTGTGGGAATGGACTTGTCACCAATGGAGCTGCTGCAGAAATGATGCATGTGGGTGTATATTTGGTGCGCCGCTGTCTTTGCCTGAAGCAAGAGATGAGAATATCAGAGTAAAAGACACTGATACACTCACCACCTGCAGAAGAAATAAAGCCTCCACAAAGAGAAAATCAAAACATACTTCACATTTTACACATAACAGCATTTTGGTTTCAGTAGCATCATATTTTTAATGTTTTTGTGCACACTGCACTGAACCAGTATCAAGCCCTTACAACCAGTTAGAGTCAAATAGTACTTTAGAAGCATTGATATAGTTAAAAAAGAAATATGTATACTCAAATGACTCATTAGGGGCCTTATGAGGCGTCTGACACCCTTAGCCATACCAAACAAAGCATCCAACTGAGATGAAAAGCCACTCAATGAAATACAGGAGGGTCTGTGCTCTGGAAGTCACAAAAGCTAAAAAATATAACAGTCTGTTAAGCCAGCAGTGAAAATAAATGAAGGGAGGAAAGTGTTAGATTAGCTGTCAGGCATTGCCAATAGAGATTTGTGTGATGATGTGTGTGACTTCATTGTCCTCTAGTGAAATATGCAGTAGAGACATGACGATCAATTTATGAATGGCGAGTAAGTAGTGAAATCACAGTTTTTCACATCACAGCTTGAACCCTTAAAACTGTTACATCATGATGTAAAGTGGCTGAAGATTTTAGTTTGTTTTGGTTGAAACAATTGAGCATTTGCCAATGTCTGTATTGTTCTTTATACTGGTGTAAGACAGGCTCTCGGGTCATTCAGCAACTGCCTCACAAGTGCTCTTGATATTGAAAGCACCAATCATCAAAGAGATTATTTCAGTTGTGTTATTTCAGCAGTAAAAACTGAAGGACTAGGCAGGTAGTTAGCTGAATATGTGACTCGTTTGACTTGCTTGGTGCTGTAAATTTTAAAAAGCTTAATCTTTTAGGCAAGCTGACGTCAAGAAAACTGGACTGTTGACCTGATGATGGTGTTTTTCTAAAATCTTTCAATTTATTGTTGCTATGTGAAATGGATTCCCCATGGTTTCTCTGTTCAACAGACAACGATCCACAGGTAAATACAAAATAAAAAAAATGAATGTCTTTGTCTATTAAAGATATTTTCATAAAATAAATTCAAAAGTGATGTCATGTGTTTTGGCTATTCACTAGTGGCAACACCATTAGGTCTAAGATCAGTAAAGCTAAATTGCTTTTGTCTCCATTGTTCATGACCTAAATAATCTAAGTAGATTCATATTTACCCAAACTAGCTCTTTTTGACATTTTGATAATGACACTGCCTGCCATAACCTTTGAGCAGCTGTTTTATAACTAGGATAAATAAAAAATTATATTCTTAAAATCTGTCTTTTAGTGTGAGTGAATTTTCAAAAAACTGTCCTTAGTCACATAGTTTCATGTTTAGCTGACAGTTTTAAGCACCATACTTTTTAATGAGGCCACCCTTGAAGCATGTTGAGGTTGATGTTCCTGTGATGAAATCCCAATTCTGATTAAATATGTCATTTGTGAATATTATGTCAATTTCTTCTGACTTTTGCAGAAAACCAAAGCAAAATATAACATTATGCAATTTAAAAGACCTCACCAGTTAACCGTGGCTCTCTTAAGGAAAACACAGAAAAGCCACAACATGAATTACGTACAGATTAATTCATGATTACGCATCAAATCACATGTCATTTGGCATACTGGATATGCAAATTATAGTATAGTTAAAGTTCTGTATTTCTATAGCCTTAATGCACATTTTGCAGTGCTTGAAACAAAAAAAAATACTTACATAAATACATTGCTATTAGCTTATACTGCTGCCATGTAAATATTACTAGGATATTTACATATAGTCAGGACCAATGACAGCTTTTCAGCAGTAAACATCTCTTTTAAATCTGTAAAAATAATTTTCTCATTAATGGAGCACAGTCTTCACTGTAACAAATCCTTGTTTCGCTGTCTGCCCCAACTAAATATTGACAAATGATAATAAGGAATTACATTGTAGATTCCTGTAAACGGACTTTATCTTCCTGGAGCCTGGCCTTCATAACTAAGGAGGTTTCATTGAATGGCTTCTTCCAATTTGCATAAAGTTTCACCATGAGTACCTTTCTTGAATTGTCACAAAACAGTGATGAATTCCATTTTTATCTAGAAATTATATTTTATCATATATTTTTCATTCTTGCAAAAGTATTCTTCTTAAAATGTGGGATTCCCATTCTCAGGGCCACATCTTACTGTTCAGAATGCTCCCAAATAAATAATGGAGCTCCCTGAGGCAGCAACTTTGCCTTGAATAATGGCTGCAGGTGAAGAAGTAAGTCTAACAGGGTCTTATCCTAAATGGAAAAAAGAAAGCCAGATGTTGCGCAGATGAGACAACAGCAAGGTGTCAAATGGTATTTTTTTGAAAGGTGCCAGCTCAGTTTTATATAACAGGAAGTTTAAAAAAGCCCTATAAAATGTTCACATAAATAATGTAGGCTCAAAAACAACCAAGAGCAAACTGTTACTTTTCTGCTTTCCATCTTGACACTTTTAGTCTATATGCAATATATTTATTTTGTTTTTTTAAGCTATAGGCAGATCTCAAAAACTACAGGTGGATGTGAAAAATCAAATCGGCATGTGTGTTTAATTCTGAAACTAGTCACAAAGGCAGATCTACTCTCCAAAAGGCACTATTTTTCTCTCTGAACTCCTGAAAGAGCTTGAAGTAAAGCTTCTGTGCCTCCACATTAAAAGAGTTAGGTGAAGTTGCCTGGTCATCTGATGCTCCCTGGGTTCCTGCCTTTGGTGGTTTTTGTTCCTCAAGGAGACCCAGGGGTAGACTAGAATATTCTGGAAGAACTGTTTTCTCTGCTGGCCTGGAAACTCCTGGAGTTTACTTAGATGACATAGTGAAAACCACTTTTCAAAAGAGGGTTCTCTTTGTTTCCCAGCTGCAGCAACTTTACTTCCAATAAGCAATAGTTTATGAATTGGATGAGTGGGCTAACTTCACTGCACACCTTTCCAGTATTTAAGAATTTTTACATTACATTGTTACACAGCAAATTCGTAAGTGTTAATCGGATTAACACTTCCAAAAAAACAACACTTTTGAAAGTGTTATTTGTGATCGAGTTGAATAAACACTCTCAGTAGTTGAAATTTAATACACATCAGTGTTGATGTACCCAACAGTGTGTAGAATCAAAAGTTAACACTATGAATGTGTTAACACAGAAGTGTTAAACATAGATCAACATAGAAATCAGAATTTTAAAATATTACTGATTAGGGATGCTGTGGTGGTGCAGAAGTTAAGCACAACCCACCTAGTTCTCAATGCCGCTGTCTCAGGCTCGCTTCCTGGCCTTTGCTGTACGTCCTGATTCCACAACAAGGAAGGCATATAGCACAGCTACATTCAAATGGCAAAATAAAGCCAATGAGCTTGTCGTGAGCTGTTTTGGATTCTTCTTGTGACCCTTGGACATAGGAAGAAGCACATGAACCAACAGAAGAATGCCTGTTTTCTCAATCTGGAGGAAAAACTGGAAAAATAGCAGAAACATAGGCTAATAAGTAAATATTGTAAAGAGAAGTGTGAGCAAAACTAACCAGACCCACCTGTGTGTCTCTATCATATTCATTCAAAATACTCTGCCCACCCAGTTTAGCCTGGACAGCATTTTTCATCACCTACATTATAAAGCATAAAAAGAAATCAGAAATGATTACCATGAACACAACTCAGACATTAAGTATCACATAATCATTAGGTATTCGAGAAACAAGTCAGCTTACAGAAATATTCTGTACATTAATAAAAGTGGTGCCGACCTTTCTGAAGAAATGCGATGAAGTCATCATAACAGGTTAAATCACCAACATGACATACTAATGAAGAAAAAAAAATACAAAAGGCAGCATCTATACATCCAATAAATGTCATTATTTATTGGATGTATAGAAACAGAAACATTTTGGCTTAACTTTGACTGCATAGATTAAGCCACTGGTCTAGCACAGCTACTCTCCCCATTATGCCGTCTAGAGCCAAAAACTTAAAGAAAATGTATCCGCAGCTAAATAATGTTAACGCAAATGGCTTTCAGATTTTTCTGACAGTTTTAATGTCGATTATCCACCAGACATCTTGTACCACACATGCTTGGCTAGCTTTAGCTGCTAACAAAAATACTAAACCAAGGACACTCAAGCCAGGCCTTGACAACTACCGTTGTGCAACTTTTAGAAGCATCTTTACTCCAACAGACCAGAATCAGCTCTGAACAGGCCTGCTAACGAGCCATTCATTTGATTCAGGTGTGTTGGAGCATGGAAGCATATGAAAGTTGCAGGATGGCAGCTCTTGAGGACTGGACTTGAGTTCCTCTGTACTAAACACTCGTATATACTGTGATATCCAAACAAATAAACTTACATTAAGCGAACGTATGACTCAATACTGCTGTACCCCCTCCTCAGGCAAACAGTGACGTCACAGATACGTTACAATTGTGGGAGCAACTCAAATTTACCTCTCTGGAATAACACTAACTCTTTAGCAGGAGTGTCAAACTCCAGTCCTCAAAGGCTGCTCTCCTGCAGTTCTTAGATGTGCCACAGGTACAAAACACTGGAATGAGATTGCTTAATTACTTCCTTCTTGTGTAGATAAGTTCTCCAGAGCCTTGCTAATATCCTAATTATTCTATTCAGGTTTGGTGTACCAGAGGCACATCTACAAGTTGCAGAGCAGTGGCCCTCCAGGACTGGAGTTTGACACTTGTGCTTTAGGGAAACTAACACTCGTTGAATCAGACTAAACAAGTGTTGAATTAATACTGTATTTTTAAAATACAACACCAACACTGGAAATCTAACACTTTTTAATTTGCTGTGTAGGACCAGTAGTTCTTACTTTATTTAGGATGCTCATTATGTATTCCCCAAATGTTGGGAGAAACATTGTACTGCTGTTTAAAAATATTGCTGCTGATTTTGTTTTCCACTCCTAAGTGAAAGTTTTTGTTTGTTAGAATTCAATCAGTGTTTCTATTTTTCCCAGTGCTATTGTGCTTTAGGACTTTCTCCCTGACAATTGTAATCTAGTCTATTGTATTGTGCTATTTTGCTGTTGTCATTGATGCTTCATCAGTTAAGTGCTGTGCCAATTTTCAGAAAGGTGAGCGTGTCATTCTTTGTGAGCAAAATTCACCCTTTAATGGGAAGAGTGTGGCATTTTGTTTTAATGTATCACATGTTCACCCTGTAATAATTTAGACTGTGAGCAATTATTTTGTCTGACTGTTGTGAAGGGAAAGTAGTACTGTTGAGTCTGATACTTTGGTCTTTATCTCCATGAGCTGCAAACAAAGAATTGATCAAATGTGTTGAGTTGTGTAGGTTTCAGTAATCCTCTGCTTTATAACATTTGCTCGCACTGATGCACCATATAAATTATTTATGTTTTCTCCACTTCCTGAATGTTAGTTTCTTTACTGTGGATATCCATTTTACAGGTGGGTTCCCCTACATTCAAGACTGTTTGTTTTATATGAACTCACCATCATCCTTCTGACCACAAATCATGTTGAAAGTGGAGAGAGACGGTGGAATAAACTGCTATCGTGGGAGGGGAAAGTACCTTTTAAGATCCGTCAAAGCCTTTGCTAATAGGGGTGATCCATCCAGGGCTTTCAAAATGTCACTTCCCTGCCTTGTTCATTTGCATAACCTCTAAAGCTTCCAAGAGAGCACGTGATACATTGATTTAGCTGGCAACTTGGGAGGTGCTTTCCTTGTTGACACAAACGTTTAAGTGAGTGTGACTGCGGCATTCCTTAATCCACTAAACTGCATAGCTGGTAAGTACTCTGCCACAATTTTACAACAACATCAAAGCACTTAAGCATCGTAATCTGCCAACTACACTTGGGTAAATATCACTGTTTGATCTTTGGAAAATTATGAGTATTTCCAGTGGTGGCCACTCAGTTTCTTTTCGGATCCACAGTCTGTGTTTTTAACTGCTGTCCGTGGCTCAAAAGTAATTACCTAAACGTATTATTAAATTTAAAATTATACCACACATTTTACCATATTGCTAGGTTAATAAATGTATATTTTCGTATGTATTATATATATATATATATATATATATATATATATATCAAAGGAGAAGAAACGTGAGCAATAGTGGAACCTTTGTTTGGGTGCGTTCCTTCTGGGTTCGTTATGGGGCGGACTTCCTGTTTGACTCAGGCAATCTGAATGCAACAGGCAGTGCTTTGGTCGTAATTAGTGAATCCTGGTACACTATTCTTCAGGTCAGTACATGGTGAAAACACGACAAACCTACTCTGTAAGATGTCTTTTATTTAATCAATAGATAGCATAGGACTATGATACGGTTTCTGTCCACTTTCTGCTAATTAGATTTTTCAGCCGAGGTTTAGATTGGCAGGATGTCAACGCGCAGTCGAAGCCTTGCTGAATTTGGTGATTAAAAGATCGTGATATCTTATTAACTCCAGGTTTTAGGAGTTTTATTTTGCTTTTGTTTGAATAATATTTAGTGTATGTTGCTTGATGACTCAAAGTAGCTTAGAGCACGAGAGTAAAATGAGTTTAGTTGTAAACAACAATGTAAACAAGGTATTTTCTATAAATATTAGTATTGCACACTATAAAAGGTAGGAATGCGCCGATCAGTTTTTTTGCTGCGGATTCCGATACAGATCATCGATAAGGCCGATGTCTGCTGATCACCGATCACTGCATATCGCCTGGAATGCCTGTTAATTTTCTGCTGTAGGTATAAATCATGAAGTGTATTTGTTTCTAATGTTAAGCTGCTTTTATTTGTTCTGTTGCGAGGACTGACGCTCCATGTGGTGGTGATGGTTACCCCTGGTGGCGTGTTTTTTTTTTTTGTTTGTTTTAAATGCCTAAAATGATCCCTATTCTTCACTGGATTTTTTTCCTGTTGATTTCACAACTTATCTCATTGGTAAGCATTGGTCTCCCCTGACAGTTTAAAATATTAATTTCAAATGTAATATTTCAACTTTGGAGTTAAAATGTTAGAATATGTATTCTAAGATACATATTCTTTTTATGTCAATATATATTCTAACTATGTGAAGTTAGAATATGTGTAAAAATAGTTAATACATATTCTGTGTTTTATTGCAAATTTTAAATACTTTAAAACATCTTTTGTGTTGCACTTTATTTGAATCTGTCTCCTTTTTCTCCTTTTTCCTTTTACCTGTTTTTTTTTTTTCTGGAGTATGATTCCAGGTGGCATTTTTTCTCAGTCATTGAACATTTATCATAGATGTAACATCCTCTGTTAACTTTCATATTGAATAAAACCCAACCCAGACTGTCACACAGAAAGTAAACTACTAATAAAACAACTATGTTCAATAGAAACAACTGGCTCCAATTCTGGATTAAGAAAATACATTGTTTACTGAAGCTTTCTTATACAGGGTACAGTTTTCTCTCATGTAATTTATATTTTTCAAGTATTTTTGATGCATGTATAATATGTATTTCAGTTTCTTCACAATTGCTTTTATTTTTTCCTGTAGAGTGTATTAAGGTAACTTGTGTATAATATATTTCTCTCTTGCATTTAAACTCTAAAAGCAATTTAAGACAGCTAAAGATGCATGTACTATTTGACTGTCTTAATGAAACAAACTCAGAACAATTCGCCCTTGCAGCTTTTGCAATGTTGTGACGGTTGTTGTTGATCCTGAGGTCAAAAGGTGGAAACACCAGTTTCCAAATATGATTTTAAATGGTTTCCCAGTGAATAATTTCCTACCTAGAAACTGCCTTGTTTTAATTATAGTTGCCCACAACTTTGAATGTAATTTGAATGTTAATGTGAAAGTGTTTTACTCTGAAAAGTCTTCTAATACAATGCAATATTTTCACTAATGAAAAAAGTAAAATATTGGTGTCTATTGTGCCATTAAATCTAAGAAACAGTTCACATATGCTTAAACAGAAGGACAAAACAGTTTAATGAAACAAAAAACAAAACTCCCACACAGTTAAACTTGTTGTGAACATTTATTATTTCAACAGTTTTTTCCTTGTGAATTTTCTCTAGAATCAAAGCTTTTAAAAGCAGCTGAATTAAGTTATTCCAGTCCAGAAAAAAAAAAGCTTTCAGAAACAGAAATTACAGAAATGTAAGAGAATATTCTATCAAACACAGAATTAATTTTCAAACCATAACATTTCAATTCAGTTTTTTAAAACTTGGTACAATATGTAGGCCTCCTAATTAGACTTAGGACAATGGGATTTTTAATATTTTTATAAAGCCATGCCAAATTCGTCATAATTGAAGCCTTCTCACGTCATTTAAAAACTAAAATTTACTTTGCTTCTGAAGGCAATGTGTGTCACTGGATTTAATTTTATTAGCTCTTGCCACAATACAATTCTAATATATATGACACTTTATTTCACTGTTCAGATCTGTGAAATGTAAAATCAGAAAGTCTTCTAGGTATTGAGGGAAAAACCAAGAACTGGTAAGATAAAGCAATAAAACAGAAAACATAACATAGCTGAAAGTATAAAGAAGTGGATAATATGCTGTTAACATCTTGTTAACAGCATATTATGTATGCTAGGTACATGTAGATTCTAATGTCACACTAGCCCATGGATTATATAAATGTTTGGGAGTGAGACATTTTACTACGGTAAATGTTATTTACATTTTTAAGTCCCTTAGCTCTCCAGCTGCTAAAAAGAAAAAAAAAATCACAGTAAATCTTGACATGTATATTTAGGCTTTTCTGCTTTCTTAATTATCTCTGTATTGTTTCTGACAGAGAGACGACCCACAACAAGGATACTTGAATCACTTTGCTAAAACTCATAAAGCATTGTATTTGTTCTGAATCATTACTTCATATTAAAACCCTTCACTCTTCAGTGCTTCAGAGCATCAATAGCAATCATTTTTGGTTTATTCTCAACTGTCTGTGAACCCTGATAGGAAAAAAAAAAAAAAATTCCAGTTCATCTCGATTGTTGGTGGGTCAGTAGTTAGCAAGATAAGCTTTCCAGAATGCGTGCTGTTTTTAAATGTGTATTCTCTCTTTATGCAGAACATCAAACACACTGGAGGTAATGCTAAGGTAAGAAGGAAGCTGAGTGTAATAAATTAATTTCGTCAGAGATATAACTGCTTGTGAAATGAAGTTAATTTGTACAGATTGAGAAGATGCCATGAGATCAGTTGTTATATAGCCATCCAAGTTTTTACCACATAGATTACAAACATGAGCTTCCAATATGAAAAAAATTGACCACTGTTTAAAAGTAAAAATGGCTGTTGGCTATAACTTTATTGATCTGAATAATACCACTTATCAAAATTGACAGAATCGGATACCAGAAATTGTGTAGCTCCTTCAATAGTTTTGTCCAGAGCAGAACAATGTGAAATATTGAAAGACAAGGCAAGTATTATCTGAAGAAAGTTGTACATGCCAATGTTCTTCAGTCATTTTGTATTTGTGGAGTGAAACATAAAATCTCAACAAAGATCAGAAATTTTTGTAAATTTTATCAGCTGTCCGCACCATTAGCACAGATGGTATTGATTACTGTAACAACAGATTCCTGGCATTCTTTTAGATTGTAAATTATCCATCTTGTCTTTAAATTGGCTAGTAATATTTCCAAATCATTAGTGCTTCATAAAACTATTGTTTTATGTGAGCTTTACAATTTTTATTAAACTATTTCAGAAGCCAATTTATAGCTAATGGCCCAAACTAACGGGAGTAAATAATGGTTTTATGTATTTACTTTGAATCTGTCCGCCCATCCGTCCATTTTCTTCCGCTTTATCCGGTGGGTGGGGGGGGTCAGGAGGCATCCTGACCTGATGCCTGAGCCCCTTCAACTGGCTCATCTCGATGTGAAGGAGCAGCAGCTCTGCTCCGAGTCCCTCCCGGACGGCTGAGCTTCTCACCCTATCTCTAAGGGAGTGCCCAGACACCCGACGGCGAAAAACCATTTCGGCCGCTTATATCTGCGATCTCGTTCTTATGGTCATGACCCAAAGCTCATGTCCATAGATGAGGGTGGGAACGTAGATCGACCGATAAATCAAGAGCTTTGCTTTTTGACTCAACTCTCTCTTCACCACGACAGACTGGTACAGTGCCCGCTTCATGGCAGGCGCTGCGCCAATCCGCCTGTCGGATCTCCCGCTCTCTTCTTCTCCCATTCGTGGGGGAATCCCAAGATGCTTGAACTCCTCCAAATTGGGGCAGGACACCCCTCCCCCCCAACCCGGAGAAGTCACGCTACCCTTTTCCGGCTGAAGACCATGACCTCGGATTTGGAGGCACTGATCATCATCCTGGCCGCTTCACGCTCTGCTGCGAGAGCTGCAAATCATGACTTGATGAAGCCAACAGGACCACATCTGCAAAAAACAGAGATGCGATCCTAAGGCCACCAAAACGGATCCCCTCAACACCTTGGCTGCGACTAGAAATTGTGTCCATGAAAGCAATTAACAGATTTGGTGACAAAGAGCAGCCCTGGCAGAGTCCAACTCTCACCGGAAATGAGCCCGACTTAATGCGGACCAGACTCTAACACAGATTTTACTTTGAATCATTTGTGTAATTTTGACCCCCAGATTGATGTTGAAATATTACTTTAGATATGAGAAAGTTCACTTTAAACTTGTGCATCCATTTTCTGTTTTTAGAAATTACTGATCTTCTTATGAGGATTATATTCCTTTTATCTAATCTTTGATAGATTTACATTCAATAGAAAGTCATTAGTCCTTTAAAAATATTCTCTTTTTACTTAGATTTTCATTTATTAACTAATCTAAGACAAATACTTTTACTGTCTTTAAAAAAAGTTAATAGAGGTTAATGGTACACACATTGTACTGTGCCTTCTTAATTAAACTCTGCTAATAAACACTGTTATTGTTAGCTAGTGCAATTAATAGTTTTGACAATACACAGTTGCACAATGTATTTTGTCCAATCTCAGTCGAAAAAACAATGAACCATTTACATGCATGAATGTGATGTATTACAGTGAAAATAAAATAACACTATACCTCATATGCTTGAGGCTCTGAATCGATTGGTAGTTGCAACATGAGCTGAAGAGTACTGATGCATGAATGTGTGAGTCTGTGTGTGTGTGTGTTGAGGAGAGAAGAGAATGATTCATTGTGAGAATGGCTGGGGGGAAGGTTGAGGGCTGATGATGAAAATCGATAAAGAATAATAAATGAGAAACAACAGAGCAGATTATAGAGGTTATGAGGATGTGGAAAAAAAGACTGACTTTGTCCTTTTAGTTCACACTTGAGTACAGCGGGAGACAAAGACGTGGAAAACACCTTGAGTTGTGGGAATGTGGATTATGCCGCAATAAATGATGTCCCCTGCAGTTTTTTTTTTAAATTTTTTTTATTCAGAGGGTGGTCGTAGCTTCAAGGCCACAGGACTGAATGTCTCTTAAGTGTAGGAAAGCGGTAAACAATCTACTGCCCCAAACTAATTAGATGCCCTTGAGAGTACTGTTCAATCCCCAGTGCTTCTATGTTTCTGGTTAACAGTGCACTGCACAGACCATTTCCCAGGTGCAAGTGTTTGATCTGTAAATAGAAGCACTCGTTCTTTTTCTAATAAACACATAGAAACACAAAACTAAAGTTGCAATGCAATGGGGTTTGTGTGTGGCCCAGCAAATTTCAAAAGTTCCAAGACTACACACAAAGCTGGTCAAAAACACAATCATCTGCAAAAAACAATTGGTTAAAATTAAAAAAGCATACCTCCTTTGCCTTGCGTTATCTTTAAGAAAACATGCAGACACTGTCTGCAGATTAATTAAAATCCGTATAACGCACTGATTAGAATGTGCCTGTAGAAGACTACTTACAAATAAGTAGACAGCTGGTCCTTTTTAAGAAAATTCTCACGCTTTGACAAAAAACAAACTGTTATTTTAACAGACAGGTGAAAACAGAGATAACTATAAGGAGAGAGTTAATCTTCATGGAACAGCAATAAGAGGATGTGTGGGCAGGGATACTGCAGTTTTTAAAGGACCTGTCTGGAATCTTAATCTTTCCGTTGACAACATTGTCAGCAAATAAAATTATACTTGAGCTCATTAAGGTTTTGAGACATATTTCAAAAATAATTTCTTGTAAAAATTACGTGACGAGATATTACTGCAAAGTAAAAAATTAATTAAAATTTGTAATTGTAGTAATAAAATTGGAATTATACTTTCAAGTCATATCTAGATGTATAATGTCTGTTATTTGGAATTAGGCAAAAACAAAAACCTTTTTTAACCAGCTATGTAAACAAAAATAATGAATGTTTCCTTAAATATGACAAGTATAATAAACATCCATGTTGGAAAATATATGTCATACATGCAATAAAATCTTGGACTAGCATTTTCAAGACATTTTAACTGAGATTTATCACAGTTCTGACTGAATATCAGATGTGTTTAAAATGTCATGTTGGCAGTGTTGGTTAAAATCCTAAAAAGTAACATAAAGAATGAACAAAGATTAACAATGATTCCCTTCCAAAAGCGATTACACAGTATCCAATATACTTTAGTTTATGTCAGAGACTATTTCTCTCTGCTAAACCAAATATCAGTGACATATTTACTACTGTGGTACATGGATTACTTGCCTAGTATTGCAATTCTTGTAATAGGGTTTATAATTAGTCTATTTTAAACATAAATTACTTGGCTATAATGCTGAAAAACATTTTAAAAATGAAGTTGTAAGAATACATATTTATTTTGACATTTCTGCAACAGCTAAACATGGGAAACATACTACTGTAATTTGTATTTTTGAACATGTTTTTGGGGACTTGAATGCATAGAATGGAAGTTATCAGCTTTTACCGATCCTAATTGGTAGCATCACAATAATTACATTCCACTGACTTCTGCCCTGATAATGCTAAGCTCAGGTGTGGAGTTAGTCCTACATTCCAGTTTCCACTTTTGATTGGAATCAATATGTCCTAAACTGAATCATACGTCACAAATAATGCTTCTTATTGTTATTTGTTATTCTGTAGTTTTAGTGATATATAATTATTTCACCTTTAGATATTTTCACGTCAATTCTGAAGCTTGCATTTTTGATAGATCTTAAAGTATGGTACAGAAAGTAATGCAAACTTCAAAGTTAAAGCAAAAATCAAGTAGAGCAAATACAATTTGCGGCCAAGAAAAACTCATAAAATAAAACTTGTTTAATTTAAATATGTTTAATTTAGCATCTTGGAGCATCTGTAGAAATGGGCATTGTGTAGTTAGCCAGCCCACAATAATTCACATTTCTCAGTGATCCACTCTCTTTTGATTGCCGCTTATTGTATTACCCACATCATGCATTGATTCTGTATTGTATTATGAGGTTTTGAATTTCAAGAAACCCAAGGGATGATGGCCTTTGGCCTTATTTTAAAGGAACGACCAGATGGTTAGATGAAATTGCACAGGTCCTGTGCAGCTGACTATGATGGATGTTGTAAATGGACTGGTCAGAGAGTTGAGTGAGCTCGGGGTGTAGATGTTGGCATGGGCTTACCGTTGAAGCAGGAATAGTCCAGGCATAAAGCACACCTCAGAGAGATCCATCTGTTTTTTTTTTCATTAAGCCCTGATGAACATTAATCACAGAGCTAAGTTCTCACTGGCTGTCTTCCTTCTTAGAAATTCACATAAACATATACTCATAGACACTGTAAAATACACACACAAGCTCTTGATTTAATTGAAAACTGCCTTGAGAATCTGTGAATCTAAGAAACTGTTTTCTCATATTCCATGCTTTCTTTCACCTTCACCTTAAGACCTCAGAACCAGCCGTGTGCTGGCACCAACATCCAGCATTTCAGGAGGGCGGAGAATCACTGTAGTTCTTTTAATGCAGCTTCACCGGGGTGCTCAGGGCTGATTCACCCACACAAAGAAAGCTGAAACTATTCAAAGATGACATGTAAAATTCAGTTTCCACCGGTTTTGGAAGGAACAGCATAACAGTCTCTTCTTCAGAGGCCAGGGGGAGTTATCTTAGAGAAGTGCCTCTGCTGTGGGTTTAAAATAACTTTGACAGCAGAGCTGCTCCCTTGATGAGATTTCAAATTTCATTAGGATGGCACTAGTTATGTCTTTTCCGAATTTGAAAGAAGGCACAATATTGCTTTAATAAAAAGTTTACTTTGCCTTGTAAACATCCTCCTCTTGAAGTTCCCTCAAATTTCCTCATGTTGAAACAACTTTAATAAACCCAAATGATAATTGGTAAATGGCTTGTACTTTCATCGTGCTTTATGAAGTCCGAAGGACTCTAAAGACAAACTCGTGCTCTTTTAGTATTTTAATACAACCTTTTATACTCAGATCCTTCTTAATAAAATTAAGTGCAGACCATAGTCTTGGAAAATCATTTCATTAGTCGGGTTAGGTTATAAAAGAATATCCTGCATGGGGAATGCAAAGGCCCCCACATACATGGATGAACTTAAATCAGTGGAGCTATGTGCATACTCAAAGCGAACATCTGTCGGAC
The DNA here is from genome assembly GCA_010277075.1 of Poeciliopsis retropinna. Classification (NCBI taxonomy): domain Eukaryota; kingdom Metazoa; phylum Chordata; class Actinopteri; order Cyprinodontiformes; family Poeciliidae; genus Poeciliopsis; species Poeciliopsis retropinna. Next base: position 6,430,664 of record VMRM01000007.1, read on the forward strand.
ACATCCGCACAGAGGTATGCTTTTATGACAACGTATGTGGTGCGCCTGAGTATGTGAAAGGAGTTTTAATCAAGCACCAGAATGCAGGAGCTGATATTTAAACGTAAAACTTACCAAGACACGTGACCATCCACCTGAAGTGACTGGCTGGGCAAAGAAAAAAATACATCAGACAAGCAGCAAAGAGGCTAATAGTAACTCTGACCTGGAAAGAATTACAACTCATGTGAAAGAAACTGTCAACATAAAAACTATCAGTCATACACTCCATAAATCTGGCCAGCTACAGCTCAAATTGTGCATACAAATCTAATTGGGAGCTTTATATTGCACTTACTGTAGTTGTGAGTCTCTCTGCAAGGTTGTGGGTGTGCGTCTGTGATTTTATCCTGAAAAGAACTGGCAGCCTATTGAAGGTATACCATAACACATACCCATCAAATAACAATGGTGGATGTTTGTCTTTTTCAGAATTGAATTTATTCTTACCAAATACAGATCAAGCGCAGAACAGAGCAGCACATTTGCTTTTGAAGCTAAATGATGAAGTATATGTTGTGATCTTGCTTGTCAATCAGTGAAACCTTTCTGCAGGTTTGATCTCTTGATTTCAAAAACAAATTGTGAGTGGGTGCAATTCTTTGTTTGTGAAGCTGTATGTGCAGAATATGAGAACACATAGTGCTGTTTCACAGTGTCATTCTAACCAGCTCCAAAGACAATGAGAGGTTTAAGGACAGAGGAACTTTTTCTGTTCTTGACTGCTTCTGTTAATCTATTGTTCTGTAAGAGAAAAATCCATGTTAGATAGAGTAGGAATCATTCTTGTCATATAATGTGACTGATATGTAAAACAGATTTTGTATAACTAAAATATTTTTCCACAAAACTGTGGTGGTGACGCAATTGAAAACCGGTGTGGATTATTATTTGGAGACAGAATGATTTTCCAGAAATGATTGTTATATAATATGAAAACATAATGGTTTAAAGGGACTTGTAAAATTTTGTGAAAGAGTTTTTTCAAAACATTTTCAGTTTTATTTATGACATTTGTTGGAGTTGAAATCACTTGAAAATATCATGTTTCATGGCATACAATAAACCAACTATATATAATTCTAAATAAGGCCTTGTAATTTCTAAATTTAATTTAGAAATATTTTTTATAATTTCCAAAAAAATTAAGTACGTTGAGAGCTGAAGTCAATAATGGCCTTTATAGAATTACTGGAAATACATAGAATCATTATTAGAAGCATTATAAACCATTTGCTTTTTACTTTCTTTTTTTCTACTTGTGATATACTCACAAGTATATGTGATGAGTATATCACATATACTTGTGATATATGTGATATACATATATCACATATATACTTCTAGTGCTAACCAACATTCCTTCTACGATTTAGTCAGGTGGCTTCTGATATGTTCTGCTATTCATGTGTGCAGTTTTCTGCAGAGGCAGATTGCTGGCCCATAGTTAGATGAAATGGCCCCTCTCAAGGGTCCAGCCTTGGGTAAATAGCTTTGGATGGGTTCTATCAATTTGTAAAGGGGTTCATTAGTTTTTGGCATTTGTGGAGTACAATTGCATGGCTTTTTTGCCAGTAGGTGTGAAACATGCTTGAACATATTGCATTCAAACTCATTATCCTTGGGTGCCTGCAAATAAAATGGCCTTTGCTTGGTGTTTCAAAGGGTTTCTATGGTTGTTTTTTAATTCCTCTCACTATGAAATGTTATCATATATTATGCCATTTAATAGTTATATTGTTGGATCATTTATTTTGTTTTACTACACAATTAGCAAGCTAAGGTATAAGAATATTATGTTTAATTAAAGAAAATCGAGTTAAATATGCTCTTTTTTCAATTGAAAAGAAAAATGTAGAGTGTGTCAGCGAGGAAAAAAAAACATGGAAAAAGAAATCCACAGGCCATCAGTCCACCGTCTCAGTTTAATGGGCACACGCTGTATATTACAGGCCACTGGGTGAGAGGTCTTTAATACAACTGCCTGAGAAAATCAGAGGCTGTAAAGAATTAATAAAGGCAGTGATCCACCCTTTTAACCATTTTGTAATTCACAGATTCAAATCTCATTTGTAAGCTGTAATAGCAAGGATATCCTTTCATAACACTAGTGTGACAGGGAGCTGCCCGCCTCAGTTGGACCAACTCATGCTTGATAGTGCATTATCATTAACAGGGAGCTGCAGATTAATATTTCATTAGGATTGTGGCTTTGAAGGGGCTTCCAGGGAAACCAAGTGATATGTTATTCCCGGCTTCACACAATCTCTCTCTGAGGGCCAAAGACAGGATTTGAGGGCTCTTATTATAATGGACAGAAAGGTGATGCAAGGTGTTCAGAAAAAAGTAATATCCCTATTCAAAGGTGAATAAGTCTGGTGAGCCTAAACTGTGCTTAAAACATTTAGAACCATTGTTGTACTTCTTTGGGTCCCTAGGAGGATCGGTAGTGATGGGCTTCTTGTGGTGTTAGCTAATCCATAAACCCCCTTCTCTCCAAATGAATGTTTGGATGAGATTTTGAAACAAAATCTAACAAAAAATTAAAAGAATAAATAACATGTCAAGCTTTTGGTTATTTATTTAGCTTTTCAATTTTAAGAGGAAGCATGCAATTTCCATTAATGTTTAATGGAAAAATAATTCTCACCTTGGCTAAAATTTTGCAAAACTGCTCAAGGAGATCTCAAAATTTTTAAATGTTTTCTGAAAAAAAAAAAAAAAGTGCAATAATTGGGCCATGCAGGATTTTCTTGTTCATAAAATCAGAAACATTTGGCTAGTTTCTATAATACTTGAAAACTCTGCATCATTTCCATCCTTTATTAGTTTTTGGAGTTGGTTTAAGTAATGAAATGTGGGAGAATTTTACAGTCTTAGTTTTTTAAGAGTGAAGAAAGATTGTTCTATAGAACCACTGAAAATATTAAGACAGCTGTCTCTTGAGTGAGCATGCTATGGATTTGCAGCTGTAAATAATCCAACATGTTGTCCAATGAAGGAAAAATACCAGGTTAATACACAATTGTAGCTTGTTTCCTTCCAGTCTGCTCTTATCTGTTAACAATTTTTCTGCCAAGCCTGCTTGTGATTTTGTGACCAACAAAACCACAATGGATGACTTGCAGCAAATACCGGTTGAAAAATGGGATGTCATTCCATAGCAGTTGTGACCACCCTGGTGACCATTGGTGACAATTGAAGAATCTTGGTTTACCAAACTAATGTGCATTTCTGCAATGCTTCCATTGTCACTTTTACATATTTGTTTTACCTATAGTTTAGCCACAGACAACAGAATGATCAAAAGTTCTGTACATCTACAGGTATGCAGTTTATTTCCAGGTGCTCAAGGGGGTTGCTTAATACTTGACATGTTTATCCGCAGATTTGGAAGGGAGACCAAGATTTCCAATTGAAGGAAAGAGGTAGAGGGATTGTAGACTGAAGCAGAGGTTGAGTGTCATGATGACCCAAGGTAAGGAAAAAACAGATTGAATTGAAGAAAACCTAGAACTAGGAGTACCACATAAAGGGAGATTACAGGAACAGGATCCAGGAAACACAAAGGCCATAGGCCACAAAGAGACACACATAAGTTAAAAAGTCTTATCAGGTCTGAGGTGGATTTGCTGAATAGTAACTAACGTTCCAGCAATGAGGTCTGATCTACCTCAGCCTTACATACCCCTAATAGCAATTTCATGGGATAGAAGCCGGCTGGGCAAAATCAGACTCCATTTTACTCCTCGGGAATCCGCACAACCCAGGAATCAGTTCATTGTTCCTCCATTAGCCTACTGTTTTTTTTTTCTTTAACAATTTCTATCTGTCAGAAGATGTACAAGTCTCCAAGCCTTTAACGAACTGCCACAGTTATTACCTCAAGCTGCTTCCTTCTTAAAAGAACTGACCTGATAATTTTCTTTTATCTTGCTCTATCTTATATATTGTAATCGCTAAACTATAGCATCTGAAATCACCTCCTTTTCACCATTACTATTAGGACAATGTTTAAGTAATGTCTGTAAATGAGTTCTGTATCAAAAAATTGCATGTATTATTTTTGTACCACCTAATATATACAATACCCAGATGTAAATTCCTTGTGTGGGTTGCACTAATATACCTGATTCTGGTCTAATTTAAAATTAGCAGTCAACAGTCAAATTTTTTGTTAAATGGTGCAAGAGTTGCTAATTTACCCTAAATATTCAACCTGAAAATCCAGTGTATGGTATCTTTTTACTGTGTCTTTTCAATAACTCTTTGATAAGTGTATGCATGTCTTGGCTACAAGAAGAAATTGACTTTTTTCCCTTGAGTTTCAGTTGCTTACATGCTTGGCTATGTTGAACAGAATTACATTTTATCAAGACAACTGTTTGATAAAACCTAAGCAAATCCTTTCCTCTGCAAAGTGTCTGTATTATTTTTGACATTCCCTTGAAACTGGGAGTCTTCAAAGACAGCGCGCTTAAACCTCGAACCATTTGAAATATCAAAGTGGTCGAATGGCAACTTTCTAAATGTCACGGTGGGGGATCTTCCAGTCTTTTGATGCTCATTTCTTCAGGAACAATAATAATGGGTTTGAGAGTATTTCAGCAATCCTGTCATTGCAGCAGTGCTTCTCTTGTGGCAATTTCCCCTGTCATTGAAGACTTGCATTCAGAAAGTTAATGTAGTTTTTTATATATATTTGGACTGTTGTGAATTGTAGATATCAATTGCTCCCCTCAGAAGTGTATTTTACTCAGTGAAACATTATGTGAAAAAAAAAAAAAAAGCAGATAATCATATTTATACCCTAGATATGGACTTGGGGAAAGTTAATCAGACTTCTGATCTTTTTAATGTCCTGACGGCCACAAGTGTTGCTATGTGGTTCACAGCTGTTTCTGACAGATCGAGTTATGTATAAGTGAGTAGATTTAGCTGCAGGGCTTTTGTGTTCAATGCGATCTCTATTATTGACTTGATTGACCCAACAGGGAGTATGTTGAAGACCAGTTTAATTCCACCATGTTCTAAATAGCAGCTTTAACAAGACAATTCTCTTTGTGATGGTTATCCAACACAAGGAAGGCTTTGTCTGTTTGGGCTCTGGCTTGGTTTCATTTATCAGTGTGCCTTCAGTTCATTTTAATTCATATCAGCACTCATCCCATGCTCCTCATAGAATATTTAGTAGGTGTTAATTAAGTTGCTCAACAACTTCTTTTTCTTTTTTTTTTCTATCATTCTTTTGGGATCATGAGGGCCCTGGGAAAAATAAACAAAAGCCTATCATTTCTAAATAAATTAAAGTATAACAAAAAGATATATATATATATATATAAACTCAAGCAACATGCACAAAGTAAAAGGGTGATATTGAAAGATAAACAAAAGGAAAGATAAACAAAAGGAAATTATGCGTTTCTTGCAGAATTCAAACCATAGCTCTGAAGGGACACCCAATATGTTAGAGACAAACCATCATACTAGAATCTTTATACTCATAAATTTGTAAATAATGGTGAATTAAACAGGTTAAACTAAAAAAAAAAAAAAAAAAAAAAAAGGTATCTTCACCCTCAAATTAGAAATGCCTTAAGGCAACAGCAACTCAGATATTTTTGCTGAAACATTGCATTTACAACTAAGTGCACTTGAACTTTTTTTACTTGACTAAAAAGGACAATTAGCATTACTAATAATTTACCAGAGGGATAATTTTGTGATTATGCTATGTTCAGGTTTTTGCTAAAGCAAATTTAATAAGGAATGACTTAGAAGTACTCAAGCATATAAATGGTTGCTGCAACTTAGTCACAAAAATAACAGTGAGGTTTTTATATGCAAACGGTCACTCTTTGTCATATATTCAGTAAAAATCTAATGTATGCTTTCAATACAACTTTGAGGACAGGATCAAAACATGCATCTATGAAATATATCCAGGTCCTCTGGATTTGCTTTATAAAGTCTGTTGTTACATGTTTTGTAAAATTAGATTTTGGTGTACATATTTGTTTTAACAAATCAAACAGATATTTCTAATAGGTTCAAAATTGATCAACAGTATAGTTTGTTTTATATTTTCAGTGGCGAGCTGCTGGATGGGTGCTGAGGTGTACAGTTGCCTCTACTTGCCATTGCATCTTCCATTCAGTTTAACATTCAGCATGGTTTCCCCAATGCTCCCAGCCCTTTGACCCCTTCACAATATTCTTCCAGACTGTTTCTGACTCTTTCTGACCTTGAGCTGTGAGCTCAGCAGACATCCAGAAGGACTGGGAATCATCCTCCACCAACAGCATCAGCATTTCAGGGTCCATGTTGACACATTCAGAAATCAAGTGGGAGTAAGCTGAATTAATTTTACTTATACAGTTTCCCATTCTATTTTTAAGAGTAAAAACAGTATAGTAATTGTCACATTTTTCTAGAAATAATCACATAGTGTTAGGATGAAATGCTTAATGAACTACTAATCTGGCTACCTACAGCTTGATGGTTTTGTTGTACAGGTAACCAGCTTTAATTGCTTTTTACCTTGCTGTCATTCAGAGCAGACAGGAAATATGACATGTGAATTTCTCAAATTACTTTGTATTCAAAGTTAACAATAGCTTCTTCTACTTAGAATGCTGAAAAAGTCAAATTCCCAGGGCACTTTTGTAACAGTTTCTGTGTAACTCTGTATGGTTGATGTTATGGCTTCGAGAGGGTCCTCTGAAGTCCCAACCTCGTCAGAGCTGATGCATTGTGGAGTTGGAACCATCAGAAAACAAAGGGCTGAGGGAGCAAAAGCTCTCATTTTCCAGAGAAAGTTAAAAGCAGCACAGCTTCTTTAATGCTCAGAGGCCTATTTGAGATATTCTGAGCTTTTAATGTCAAATGCATGCAGCTAGGCTCACCGACAATGTCAATGATGGAAAAGGGGCTTAAAAATCTTACCTAACAAATAATTTTCTACTCACGTGGCAAGCTGAATGCAAAGTGGTGTAAGAAAGAAATTTTAATGAAAATGACCAAATATCTCTGCATATTGTAACTGGTTACAATTTAAATATTGTGTGGATAAGTAGAGTATGCTACCATTTGAAAAGATTTGGTGCACATAGAGGGAAAATATCTGTTCATTTTCTGCAGCCTCGCCTCCTGCTGAGGATTGCAGAGACGTTGCGGTCTATGTCAGCAGGAATTAGATATGAGACTTTATGTGCATGGAAGAAACACATTGTAAAATGCTGTGTTCTGCTCCTACATTTACAGCTCTGTATGAAAGAAACATCTTCAAATTTTTCTTGCATCTTTGTATTTCTCTAGTGTTATCTTGAGCCAGATGCACAGCAAATATATGGAGATTTTAAAAACAATAAACAAACCAAACTCTTGTCTCAATAAATGCCTTTCAGACAATAAAACGATATTAAAACACTGTAAATTAACTTTATGAGAAGGTTTAACACTTATTACCCATGTTATGTGTCATATGACCTTGGGTTTCAACTACAGGGATTGTTTCAAAGACTGGGAACATAACATTTTAAATTAACCAACTCTTAAAACTGCAAAGAAACCCTTATAACGATAACGGGTACTAAACTTAAATGGAAGTGGAACTACAAGTTTCATCAAATCTTGTTCTGGCTTTGCTGAAAGGTATGCATTTAGACTTGAACATCTTGTTGTTGAAGAATACTCCAGGGTAAAAGTCTGCAGAGGAACATTTGAAAATCATGTATTCATATCCAAAATGTCAACAATTCTACTAACATGACTGCATTTTCAGAATACCCTCCAAATACAGCACAGGTTCCTTATTTTTTTTTAGCTCATCTTATTTCCCTTTACACCCCAGTGCCTTAAGCTTCTCTTTGCTTGGATTAAGCATAAACACCTTTTAAGGTTTTCAATGCTATCAACATGGAATATTTTAAATATACATACAGAATAAACTTAACCTGACTTTAAGTTGACTTTGCTTGTAAATATTCTGCTCTCATATCTGAATTTAGTTGTTTTTGAGTACATCAGGCTCACACTTCCATCCTCCTGAAGCCATTTTTAATCTTGGCACTTTATATCCTTTTTGTCACTTTGTTTCTGTTGCTCATGAGAACAGTTCTGTCTCCAACCACACTGTGTAGCCTACAGTGATGTGTACTAGATGTCTGCCACTTTTCCTTAACCTTAAATGTCACTCCGAGAGATCATGTTAGAAGGGATAATACACTCTCAGCCAATTCAATTGGTCTAGCTTCCACACTGCAGCTTCATTGTGCTGAGAGAACCCCATGATAACAATCAGCTGTACTGATCTGTAATGACAGGACAGGAGTATTGGGGGTCTGGCTGAGTAGATCTGATGAAGGAGTGGAGAGAGGGACAAAATTGCAGACAGAGAGTCCCTCTTGCCAGAAGAGGGCTCTGCATGTTAGAAAACAAATGGCTCTTCTTCACGGCACATTTAGTGCCGTGAAGAATATTTTAAATATATATTTAAAAATATATATATATTGAAAATATATATATATATTTATAAATATATATATTTATTAGAATAATTTCTTTGCAATTATTCAAATAAGATATTCCTGCTATCATCTTTATTATCATTTTACTCATTTTGTTCATCTTCTTCTGTCAGTTCACCTTTTTACCCCCTTATTCCCTCTCTGCTACCCTTGCCCTCTTCTCTTTATCCTGCACACCAAGAAACCGAGCATTAACACCCCGGTGGAGTCTGACTTGTGTTGAATATTTCAATATGGGTCTGCTTATCAGCCAGCCCCTATGACCTGCCTGGGTGAGCAAGTGAGAAGCAGAGATTCGCATGACGAGCTGTGGAATGGATACTATACACAGTCATATATAAGTGAAGAGCTTGCCTCTAGGTGCACAAGCTCATGAATATTAGATCTACTCCCACTCTCATTTATGTGGACAAATCTAAAAATTCTTGATCGGATAAATTTCAGATTCCATTTATGATTTTGGCCACTGTTTAAAAGCCAAATAAAATACAGTACAATCTTGGTATATCTTCTTTTTTCTGTGACTGTTTTTTCAACATGTTTTGCAACACAATTAAAAAAAATAAAATGGTAAATACTCCAGGACAATTGCACCGATGGAGCTTGAAATAATTTCCCTAAAGAAATTAATTAAATTGTGACCAAAGCACCATTGAAAACTCTGCTGGTGAGATACACAATGCACTAGGTTTTGGGTGGTAATGAAGGGTGAAAATTTAAAATACTTAAAATACTTTTCACCAGCCACAGTGGTTGGTAGATAAGTTTTTTTTTTTCTTTACCAGCCACTGTTTTTATTTTTTCGTGTGTAATATTTTCCTTTGATTATAAGCCCCACCAGTTAAAGCAACTTCTATAAAACATTGTTTTATTCTTATCTCCAATTAACTTCAGTCTAATTTAATAGTCTGTAGATAAAACATGGACTTTCTAACACAGGTGTAGAGCAAGAAGTTCATTTTAAGTAATTACTAACAGCAAACTTTATCTATACAACCCTAATATTTTTAAAATCATTTCATATGTTTAGTATTTACATATTTTGGATACAACTTCCACAGACAATATTTCATGAAGATGTGTCTCTAGTTATATGTGCTCCATACACATGTGCATGACTTCATGTGCATTTGAAATGTTTGAGTTTCATTTCAAACAAATTCTTGTTTGAAATGTTTATTTGAAATGTTTGATTCTTGTTGTAGAAAATAATAGTTTTCTTGCACCTGGTTGTCTGTGTAGTAGAGGTTTATACACAGGCTCAAGATGAATCAGGTTACGTTCTGCTATGCAGTTGGTCATAATGTTTTCAACCTCCTGATCCAGCATAGGTATTTGGTTTTTGATAAAAATCCAACTGACAATGTGAATGCAGATATATCAAATATCTGCAGTTATATCAAATATCACTTTTAAAAAATTATCCAGAATAGCATAGTCGGGTACTGTTGTGGAAAAAACTGCATTGCCAAGCACTGTTAGGTGAAAATCACTCAGTCAGGTTTATTTAATACCATGCGCATGATATAAGAGCCACCAGATCAAAAACTCATGAACAGGTCAGACTGAAGCTCCAAGTAAGGCTCTGTGGTTTCTGTGTTGGCTTTATGTTGACTCAAAGTTGGCTCTGACAACTTTGAGTCAACATAAACCCAGAGTTCATCTGGACTTTGATTGCCATCATCAAAACAGTGCCATCATCACTGTTTTAATGATGGCATACAATATAACAGTTTTATACCATGAATAAGAAACCTTCTGGAAAATTGCTAAACAGCTGAAACAATGGATTCCTTTAAATGGAAGCTAACAACCCACCTTTTTAGAGTTGCTTGTGAACCATAATTAATAGAATCTTGACTAACATATTTGATGTATATTGATGACAAAATGCATGTTTGTCACTGGTTTCTCACTTGTTGACTTTATGGTGTTCTTCAAGACTTTTTATTTTTGTGGTTTTATGATGTGAAGCAGTTTGAACTGCTTTGTTGATAAAATGTATACAAACAAACTTGATTGAGTTGTTTTGTGTATACTTCGCCTTTTGCTGTCTGACCACCGAAGATAGTACCAGCTACCGTATCCACTTAACACCCATTTGATCCAGCAAGAACCCAAAAAGAATCCACATTTCTCATAGAAGACATTCTCAACTCAAAATATATTGTTTTGAACTCAAAAATTTTTTAAACTTATGAAGGTAACAAAACTAATTCTGGAAAAATGTGAAATTTTAATGTGAAATTGAGCAAATAGTTGTAAAAGTGCAAGTACAGTTTTGAAAACTTTTTGCTTACATTTTAAGAAGCAGGTTACACATTGAACAAGGGTGTATCCTTGTCAATATCTGTTGCCATTAGAGTGATTATTTCATAACTATTGCTAATACATCTTACCACAGCTCTTGAGTGGTGCCTGACATGCTACTAAAATGCAAAATCAAGCTGGGAATACACGAACAGAAAAAATACCCTCAACTTCTTATTGTTGGTTCCTTTGACTTCATGGTTTGTAAGACTTGTGAGTTGCTTTGTTGTTACCAAAACTAACTCTAAAAACTAGGAAAGTGTTAGGCTTTGCAGTAAAGTCAGGCCATTGGGATATTGGTCAGTGAACCACAAAGAACAGGAGGAGGCCCTGGCCCCCAAATCAAGATTTTCAGCCAAACATTATGATGGCATTGCTTGAGGAAAGGCTTGACTCAAACCAATAGTGGGGAGTTAAAAGGATCATGGGGTAGCACTGTGTGGGGGACCAAGGAGGGCAAAAGACACAATGCAGCCTCTAATTGGTTTTTCTTTCTGAAACCACTGCTCTTTTTCTCTTGAAGATGTGCTGCGCTCAGACAATCACAACTGAGAGGCCTGCAAAGCCTATTGGATTTAAAGGGAATCCGTATCTTAAAGGGGTGCTGTGCTGCCGAGGGGAGGGGCACTGCAATCAATAATTCATAAGGCCTTTCCTTATTAGGATTGCTCCTGACTGTGCTTGCAGTTTTTATGCCCAGCTCTGTGTCGGATGAGAAAGTTCCATCGAAGGCAAAGCCACACTGGAACTGCCTGTTCTTCACTGTTGCAATGGCTGCCTACTTTGTCATTCCCACCATGAACTCACAGCTTTTTCAGTCTGTAGAGATCCTTTTGTTACTCATGATTTCTCAGACTCTTTAAATACAAATCTGCTGTTTTCGCATTACAATGAGGATACAATAAACTATTTAGTATGTAAACTGCTGTTGTCATTGCCACAATAGAGATTTTAAAATATCCTTAAAATATTTTAAAATTTGACTTTGTTAAACATTTTTACATATTGATTTAAATCACTAAGTATTTAATTATTATTATTATTATGTGTTAATATGGAATGTGTCAGTCTATGTGATGGTACTTGTATACAAACTTTTAAGCTTGTGGATTGTCTTCCTTTACTCTGAACATTTGAGATCTGCTGAGTTTAGAGTCACGGGTAGCTTCTGGTCAGATCATTCTCATTAGACTGCAGCTGCAGCACATTAGGAACTGATAAAATACTTGTCTGTCATGTGTTAAGAACTAATCACACACACAGGGTTTCGCTGGATGCCTCTCTATCATTAATTCTCCCTTATTTTCTCCCACACCTTGTTTGGCTTGTCATCCCAACCCATACAATCTATATCATTTATTATACTTAGTTTAAATTATCTTCCAGTTACCAATCCTTTAACCAAGGATGATTAAAATTACTTCAGTTTGCCTTATCACATCTGTAACTACTGTGATCATCCTGCTATGATGAATGAGATTTTAAACATCCTGTAATACTCTCTGAAGGGATATCTTCCAGGCGGTCTGAATTCCACATGTTCATTTAATGGCACTAGAAGTGACTGCTGTGCAGGTAGGAGCCATGATGTGAAACAGATAAACAGTGATTACACTCACCATGATAAATGAAAGGGCAGCTCGCCAATGTGAGGAGTTTTGCTCATCATAGATCACAATTTGTAAATGCTGCTTGCTCAGGGTGCCATAGTGGAGTGGAGGGCAGCTCTCCTTAATTCAATCAATAAGATTTTATGCAACTGAATGCTACATTAAAAAGGTGGGTCTAAACAAGTAGTTTCTACATAGAGCATTTTTAATCCATCCTAATAAAACTATTTGTCATATGTATGAGATTGTGAGGGTAAGCGAGCAATAGGTGTATTTCAGTCCCCAACAAAAACTATTTCAGCCTCTTTTAAAATATTCAACCTTTGTAATTTTGATTTTTGTGGCAATTCGGTTCCCTGACAAAATTTAATGTTAATATTTTGAATAGTATGTTACCACAGCTGATTTTTTTACATCATTAGATAAAAAAAAATCTTAGTGTGGTGGATGTCGTTTTTCTTTCATCAAATAGCATCTAAAATTTACAAGACAGTATGAAATGAATATATGCAGCAGAAACTAAATCTTACACAATATGAAAAGGTGCAACGTTTCTCCACAATACTGGTGAAGATTCACAATTCTCTTTGTGGTATCTTGCCTGATCTATTTAGATTTTCCTGAGATGTCATTGAAGGAAGCAGTGTGTCTGAAGTTTTGCCTTAAAATACATCCACAAGTATCACTCCATTTGACTCTCATGTTGTGAAATAACCAGAAGCTGACAAGTGTGTAACACCATCATCTGGGCTTTCTCTGATAATTTAAAGGCCTAATAATCTTACTGTGGCTAAACTAAAATAAATGAAAGCTATAAAATCTGAACAAAATTCTTAAATTATTCCGGAGTTAAATTAAATGCGACTTAAACAGCCTTGCAAATATCTTTAACAACATGGCTAGATATTACAAATACATTTTGCATTGCATTAGTTACTTACAAACCTCTGAAAGAAAACAAAGATTAAAAACAAAGTGACTGCTGCTTCATTACTGTGGTTCCTAACACGAAAATGTATGTGGAAGAAGAGGGTCACTTTGATTATTTCTCAAAATATCAGTTTGACAAGTTTTTTTTTAAAGTTTTTTTTATCGGTTCTCCTGATAAAAAAAGGGACAAATGCAATGGAGAAAAAAAAGGGGGGGACAAGACTTTTAATAGCATGGAAAGAGCATATACATGTATGGGTACAAATTCCAGACACAAATATGTGTGACTTGAGTTTGATAACCTTTAACATTAGAATGACTGAGAATTTTGTCTTTGTGCATCCATAGATAAGAAGGTATGTGTGTAAAAAAGATTTGTATTTGTAAAAAATAATTACACAAAGTAAACATTTTGTTGGTTTTGTTGTAGATACAAATATTTAAAAAAATACCAGCTGACCTTAAAATTCCTCCCAGAATTACAGAGATATTTACCAAGCTATTGACTTCAAGCCAAGTGTTTTAATAGCTTGGAAGCCATTCATATTTTACAACAGAAACTCAAAGTTAAAAAATCTGTCATTGTTGACACACATTTTGTGCCTTGGAGCAGATGAGAAGCATGAACAGGAATGGGTAAAAAGCTTACATGATTCCAAAAGTGCTCTTTCCCATATGTCAGTGATGTTTCCCTCCTTCAGCATTCTGGAGTTCACTGAATGAGTCATGGACTGTCTTCAGTAAAACAGGATGACGCAGGACAAAATTATTCAAAACAGCTGAATCATGTGTTGCAGCAAGAAAACATGTAGGATAGAAGAAGTGGGTTGGGGACCTGGGAGCTGAAGTCTACCTAGCAGTGGATATGAAACAAGTGGGCTGCCAGTTGCTGCCATAAAGGAACAAATCACAAGCATGTGTCCAACTAAAACACTTTCTTTAAAAATTCATATTAGACTACACTACTATTAGTTAAAGTCATTTACAGTCATGACCTTTGGGAGTTTGGTTTTGCATTTTGCTATTTTTGCAATTTTGAATGCTTCCTGTATTCATTTGGGTGTTTAGTTTTAAGATTCTTCTTGCTGTTGGTTTTGTACTTTAGTATCTTGTATGTTTTTCTTTTTTTATTATTATTCTGTGTTCCTCTAGTTCTTTTCTCCTTTGGTTTAATCAAATGCATTTCATAATCTGTAGTATTTAAGTATCTTTGTGTTCTTAGATTTGCATTTTGCTTATATTTTCTGGGTAAACCTGTGTTTGCCCAGTGTCTTAGTCTCCTGCACTGCAGAGCTGTCTGCTTGATAACTTACCTATCTTGTAATTTAGTCTCCCTGGTATGAGTATTGGTTGGTTCTCTTGCTTGTGTCAGATCCTCTGCCATTGCCACTGGCCTGTTTTTGTTCTTTGTGGTCCAGTTGAAACACTTTATTTTAACCTGTTTGAATCTGGATCTCAATATTGTCATTATATAACCACATGACACAAAATGCTCTAGGGCTTGTATACAATTAATCGTTTATTCCCTAAATCTTAGAAAAGGTACTCGTCTGTTTTAACGTCTGCCTAGACATGCTAGTTAAGGGATACTCTAAGCTTTCTAATTGATTTCTACCCATCTCTATGGCTGCCCAAGTTTTCAATATTTCCAGGTTCTACCATGCCAGCAGACCTCTAATTTCAACTAAGTACTCACTCCAAAATGTGCTTTGAGTGTGCAGATGGATGCACAAATTGTTGCATTTCAATGTATCAGAGTCTTTCCCCAAAACTGACTCTGAATTATTTTTGTTTTTTCTTCTTGTCTCTTTCTCCCACTGGCTGTTATTTTTTTATTATTTTTTTTTAAGTGTAGCTGGCATTTTCTTTTACGGTTTAACTTGTTTTTCTTCCACTTTCTCTGTAGTTGGCAGCTGCAGTATTAAATTCGCAAACGTTTAAAATTGCAACAACAAATATTTTTTAGACGTGGGTTACAATTGACAGAATTTAAGACATATAATAACCAGATTAATATTGAATGTAGTTTTGTACTGGAAAATGAAACAAGACATTGCATCTTCTTGACAGAGAAATTGTTTATACTCCCTGCATTCAGGTGCTTTTTATACCCTCTCCACTTCATCATTTTGTACCTCACTTTTTGGCTATAGAAAAATTGTGTAGATTATCACGGGTTATTTGCAAATGGCAATTCAGACCCACCAAGGAGATGTTTTGTTCTGACTGTGTTTAAATTTGGACCCACCACAGGAACTTTTTATAGTGACACAGACAACAGATGATTTTATTTTCTTATTCTATTCATAGTCTGCTGCAGAAAAATTTGACTCGTCTAAGCAGTATCTACTGGCAAGTAGTTACTTAACATTTTCATCACATAATTTTTATTACAATCTAAGTCAAAGGGCCCAACAATGAATCAAAAACAAAATAAAAGGTAATAAAATTGAAAAGTGAATCTTTTCAATTTTCAGTCACACTGCCTGTTACAGTCACACTGTTACAGGCAGTGTGACTTACAAAAATAAATAAAGCATAGCCAGGTTCTAATATTCAAAATCCAAATAAATAGAAGCTGTAAAACACAAGATGGCAATCTGACCAATCAGCTCCTGTCTGAGCCGCTCGGTGAGACGTCGTTGAGTAGAAATAGTGTTGAAGATGTTATTAGTGTTATATAATTTAATCAAAATATGTGAGATTTTAGCATCTCTATGTCAATTTATTTCCTCTTAACACTTTACCACAACAAAAAGAGAAAAAAAAAAACAGATCTAAATTGCAATGGGTAAAGTACGTATTTTGTTTACAAAGTGCAAATGGTTGTTTTTAACCATGTAACTGAGACAGGAATTTACCACATTTATTGAAGTTGTTAGAAAGACAATGAAGTCTGTGCGTGGGCGCACATGTGCGTGTGTGTTTAACAATACAAATATGTTAAAAAGATATGCACCAACTGCAGAATAATAGATGCTGACCATGACTCAATAAAAATAAAGATAAAGAGTGAGAGAGAATCAATTAATCAAAAACAAAACATAGGTTACACAGAGAGGGAAAAAAAAAACACTTTAAAAGTTAGAAAGTTGCTACAAATTGTCTCCTGACCTCAGGCACATCCATGGTCTCTGTCTGACAAGGGACTCAAATGTATTTTAAATCACAAAAATAATTCACAAACTAAATCATTAAATCTTTTAAGTATATTCAATTAATTATTGAATTCTACTTTTGATGCTTTGCTATTTTCTGATTTTTATTTTCAGAACCTTGAAGTTATACTTGATTTATTTTGCCTCTTTTTTCCAACTGAAATGGCTCAATTGCTAATTTCTTTCATGCATTGCTTTCTGTCCATGCTTTATTTTTATTTTTTTGTCTTTGCTGTCTTGTGAAGCACTTTGGATTGTCTTGTGTATTAATAATGCTATACAGGTAAACTTGCCTTGCCTTACCTAAAGACTAGCAAAATATCAGCTCTAACTTGGATTCTTGAAAGATTCATAATATCACAAACACAGGAGAATTTATTTTGCCAGACTTCAAGCTGTGACTCTGAAACTAGAGCACAGTAGTTTGTGATCAATCAGCATCTTCTACTAGAAGCTACAAGGAGGCTTTAGGATGTGATGACAGTCAGTAGTGGCAGGTCTGGAAGATATATAGGAAAAATGCTAGTTTAACAGCAGTTATATTAGAACAGGAAAGAATCTCTGTTAAAAAAGGCAATAGAAAAGCTTCTCTGTGGAAAGATTTATGTATTTTTTAAACTCTTGTACAGACTGGCCTAATCACAAATTTAATTTCCTCAACTGGCTCCACTCTGTTGATTTGATTGTAACAGATGGTTCAACTAATCACCTGCCAATTATTTTTTAAACACTTGCCCTTCTCCAAACTGTGTTCCACACTGACTTCTCCAATAATTCTTTCTAACAAACCATCTGGAGCATTAGCTTAGCTGGTTCCCATCACTTTCACTTCTGTCCTTAATTAAATGTAAAATAGAAAACTAAAACATTAAATATCTAAAGATAACTTTATAGTTTTTATTGTATGTGATTATTTCACACACACTGTTTTTTTGCTCAAACAATGGAAGTCACTTGAAACAGAAAACTGGCTAATGCAAGATAAAAGGACTTTTAGACCTTTTTCAGACTCATAGCCCACTCAGAATTTATTTGGATAAGACACATTAAAGTACAGAATGATACAAAAAAAAACATACATTTAAAAAAATACATAGTTTTTTTTAAATATATTTATTCATAGTATGAGTGTCATACTATTGACTGTTGCAACTCCCTTTGCGCAAGTAAACACAAATTTTACTTGTGCAACTAACAATAAGAATATGTTAAAAAGATATGCACCAACTCCAGAATGATAATAGATGCATGCTGACCATAACTCAATAAAAATGTTGACTAGCAGGGGCTTTTCTGGGCATTGCAGGTAAATCAGTAGCTATAAATAAGACACCAACTTCAACATTGTAAGGACTGGACTCAAGAATGTAACTTTTTGAAACCTTTACTTAATGCAAAAGTTAGGTTAGTATTCACCAACATTTTGGAAAACAAAATGAAGACAAGAAAGAAAAAGCTAAATGTTGAATTTATTCAATTATTAAAACATATTTATCTTAAACATATCGCAAATATTTGATTACAGGTAAGATATCATCAACTGCTCATGTAGAATATAAACAATGTCAGTAAATGTTAATGGATTAATGAAAGCACATTTATTTTGAACATGTATTTATTTTAAACAAAAAAGACAAAAGCACAAGAAAAAAAATGTCACTGATCACACACATAATTTGAACTGCGATGTAAATTATTCTTACTCTGCATGCCCCTGTCTAAATTCTAAATATTATTATAATGCGCCTTTTAATTCGTGATAGTGTTTTGGGGGGAAAAAACCCCAGCATTGCTGTAACGTTAGTGAAAATGAAACGTATGTCTTACACTCACATCTTAGCGAAAGGACAGACCAAGAACAAACACATATTACCAATACAAACTTTGTGCTTTATCTTCTTGCTTCAGGGACTTATTGTTTGTGTCGAACAACAACACTATCATTAGTTGTTTTATCGTAATAAGTGTCAGATTGGGAGAGCGAATGCTGCATGAAAGACTTATTTGTACACTGTGAAGGTATTCCAAAATAATCTCAAATAACACAGAAATGATTAGACATTGTTTGCTATGGAAATTAATCAGGCTTTTGTTTATCAAAAGTTCATCTTAATGTTGTATTCTCTTTGAAATAATGAATCGCACCAAGATAAAAAACAAGTTAATTTCTTAATCCATTCATCATTTTGCATCGCCTAATTACCCATGAGTATTGATAATTTTTTTTTTGTGCTTTTTTATTTGTGTGTTTCTAGAAAACAAACAAATATTTCATTGCCATTTTACTCCAGGCTTGCTTGGAGAATAGTTTAGCCTCTACTATTATTTAAATGTGTGAGTTTAGTTAATGTTCCATGTTTTAGTGCTGCAACATAATAAATTAATAAGGTTGACGCAAGGCATGTAGTTGGTATGTTTGTAAAAGTCAGATATGAAAATAAAGACAGCACAAAACAAAAACAGAATGAAATTGAGGGAGATGATCAGCAAAAGATGAGAAAGCAATAAGAAAAAGAGAACCAATTATTAAATAAAAATAACTATAATTTATTGGTTTGTTAAAATATTTTGAGTTTGTAGCAATGTAAACATTGAATATCCTCAACTGCATAAAAATAATGGTTAGCATCAATACATGCATTGAAGCATTGACACTAATATAAAAATAAGAGAAAATAAGAGAGTTGTGATTTTTTGTTGTTGTTTAACAGTTACTATATGACTGATGGGGAAAAACTGCTGTTGACTTCTCTCTACAACAATAATAGAACAAGGTCCTGTCATAAAAATCATTTTTGCATCATCATCACGTAAAATGAAAAGTGTAAGTATATGCCTGTCCATTCACCTCTCATCCACCTTCCGTCTGGGTTTTATGATAACAGTTTAGAGAAGGTAGGCTTCTCCTCAGAAAGCTGAAGTGACACCTAGGCAGCATAATAGCGTTCTGGTTAAACGAAAGCTGACTGCTCATATGCATGTATTGTGTTGTCAGGAGGTTTGTTTTGTTTTCTTTTCCATGTCTGTACCGATGGATTCCTACATGCTTCATCTCAGCAGCATCACCTGCTTGTCGGGGAGCTTTAAGCTGATATAAATAGCTCCATTTTCTGTTGGTGTGCTTTGTTAGTCAGTGTTGCTGTCAAAGCCTGTTTACGCCATAAACAGCCTCTTCCTAAGGTCTGCGGTCCTCATACTGTCACATGTGATTGGCCGTCTGCTGCTCGATGGCCCATTCTGCCGACATGCAGCAGAGGGAGGGAGGAGGTGCCCCAGAAGCACCAGCCGCCGCTGTCAACTGTGGGCCTAACTCTTGGCGAAAAAGCAAAGGTAAAGATTGATAGATGACATGAACAAAATGTTGTTTAGGAGGCGGGGGGCAGCTGACAGAATATGCTTCCGAGGTCCTGAGAGGGCTAACTTGACTTCAACCACACATGACTAACTGCCCTGAAGGCAGTAGAGAGAAAAGGCCCTGTCATAATCTATTACTGCATCTCGGCTCTTGAGGGAACATTACAACTACACAACAAATGCATCTGAGCCTTCTGTACTGAGTTGAGGACACAGAGTCTGCAGTATCCATGTTGGCTGTAGTAAAGTACAAGTTCTGAAGCTTGTTAGACCTAAAACAAGACACATTGCCAGCATCCCCTGAGAAAGGAGTGTGATAAAGCTGTTTTCATGACATGTTTATCATGCAAATGACAGTAGAGTAGTCCAAGAAACACTTGGAATGAGATGTGTTACATATTTAATATTTAATTAAGACATTTAAGACAATATGCAGGATTTCTAATTGAGAATCAGAATAGGGAAGAAAGGAATTAACAGAAAATTATCTACACAATGAAACCTCCAGTTATGTGGACTAAACAACCTTGTTTATGTCAAAAATCAGATGAGAATTGATACTTCTTCCACATGATGGAAAGAAAACAGAAGATATGAGAAAACATTGCGCTGAAAACTGGTTCAAATATTCCATAAGCATGTACTACATAATTTGTTATATTACTTTATCTATTTATGTGATCGAAATAGTCCAGTCTGTGGTCTAGAGAACCACATGAACAGTTATGAGAGACCAGATCTGTCCCAACAGTTTGATTTTAACAAAGACCTCCCTTTTGTTCCTTGATAATTTGATAAGTTTTCCCTAGTCAGCAAGGACAGCTGAGAGTTGAACATGGATTTGCTCTCCGTAATTCTGCTGTGATTTTATTGCATTGATCAGGGCAGAACATGTTATTATAGGGTTGCACTATTTAGCAGTGCTTGTTTACTAGTCCACTTGCTAAATGATGAGTGAAATATTTCATATGTGAAGCTAAGATTTGTCTTTTAATATATTGGTTTATGTTATTTTGAACCTTTTTTCATGGTTTTATGGAGGCACACATTGCTTGTACCCTGTTTAATGTTTTGACCTTACAGTTCAGTTGTGTCCTTCAGGGATTCTTTTGAATTGTTGGAGATATATTTTAAGTGAAAGGACAAACAAAACTCTTTTTTGAGAGTTTAAAATACATTTCTGTTATCATCATTATTACTCCCCCGAGTTTTTCTTTATCCAGATGGATGCCTTTCACCTATCCATAGAGTGGTCACTCAAGTGTCACTCCATGAATAGGAGCCTGATCAAGCGGAGGCTGTTGTCATAGCAACTGCCAAGGGGAACACAGGTAAGGGCACAGATGATTGCCTGAACTGAAGAGCGCTTGATGAGGGGTAGGGCTGCTGCACAATCACAGCTCAGTGAGTCAGATCTCACGTGACAAAACTGGAGGGAAAAAAATGCATCGACTGAGCAGAAGTTTCCAAATTTTTCATGACTTCTCTGTTAGTGCGACTGTCTTCAAGCTCTCGGTTCTCTCAGCTCACATTATGTAGACAAGGACACTTTAATGTGATTGCCATTTTTTAAAAACAGTAGCATTAAAGAAAAAAATGCCTCCATGAGAAAAATGATTGGGGATCATGAAAGTTTCCTCTCTGCAATACCTATTTATCCAGTATTATTTCTTTTACTCCTGACATTATCCTTGTGTTCCAGACTTTCTGCGAATTATAAGGATGTTGCCTCATGTAAGATTATGCCTCTAATAGACCACTACAGGTGCCCTATTATTGATTTTTGTACAGAGGGAGAACAGTCAGCTTAATCTACCAAGCCACTGAAGCAAAACTGGCATAAGCCAAGGCTCTTTTTTTAACACTGGCCAAAGAGATAAATCTTTGTCTTAATGTCACAGCTTATATTTGAATCTTAATCCAGGCTAATGTAATTATGGAATAAAGAATGCTTTTTTTCTGCTTCCAGTTTTACTAAACATGTGGAGAGAAAATGTGCAAACGAGAGACAACATCCCAGAATGACCGCTTGCACAATGCCACAGTGTGGAATTCCTATCTTTTTTGTTAAACCCTGCGTGAAGTCTTTGTGACCATGCTCTGGCATTGCATCAAATGTGGGGAGCAAATGGCACTTAAAGTCAAAATCAGGCTTGTGAGAAAGAAAAGATGTCAGCGGATAAAAAGAATAGCAAGACAGCTGCATTTGTCACAAGAGGTGTGAAAGATTACCAGTGCTTTTACGGCTTGGTTTGTCACACTTTAAGGTAATCAGTTTCTTAAAAACAGAACAGAGGTACATTTTAGTCGTGAATTTAGAATTCTCACTTTGTTCATAAAAATAAGTTATTTTTTACTTGTTTTTATACAGTGTGGTTCATTTCCCTCATGCAGTGAAATATCAGGTAAAACTAATATTTACTGGTGTGAATTGTATGAGTAGTGCCTTTTTAAAGGTATTCGCTGTGCTTTATATGTTTTACATTTTGTCACATTACAAATACAAATATTGTGGTATGTTGAGGGTAATAATGTTGTGTAGCAATGTAACAAATAACGGAAGTATAACAAAAGAGATACAATGCCTTAGTGGGTTTGTTAGACTAAATTAGTAAGAAAAAACAGCGTAATCAAGACCAAGAAATGTGCCACAAACTTCAGAGTTAAAACTATAGAGCAGCAGGGGAAAAAAAATAAAATCCCAGACTACTGTTCAAACCACCATCGATCCTCTATATTCATTTGACTGCATTGTCACAGAGGAGGTGGTACTGCTTATCCCCACTGGTCATTGAGGACAAGCAGGAAACTCTCACAATAAGAGAATTAACACATTTCAATTGTTGTCTATCAAAGGTCAGAATGTCAATTGAAGTATATAATGATAACGTGAGTTTTGTGTAAACAGTCACTGGCAAACTTAACGGCACATTGAAAATAATTTCAAATGTGCAATAAGAGATGTTGAGATAAATCTGAAGTTTGAGTGAGTTCACTCACCATTTTTGTGAAAGAAAATGGTAAGAGCTCTGATGGAGCTTCACTGTTTTTTGAAAGAGGCTTATAAACTCTATTGTATGTAATATCTTAAAGGGAGTTTCATTCAAAGTTGTCAGTCACTTGTTGATTTTTTAAAGTTATTTCTTATTTTTTCATCCTCCTATTTCTTGACATAATTTTATTCGTAGAAATCCTTGACTGTTCAACTCCATGAGCTAAAATTCTGATGTTTTTTTGACACACTTAAAATGTATGTCTCAGCAGGCATCCTTCTTGCTGATGTCAGCAGGTATAAAGAGACCTTTTCCGGACATGCATGGCAGTCATCTCTGATGGGATGGCTTTTGCTGACATTTGTCTATTCAAATAGCATCAGCACCAAAGACTGTTTGACCCTGGATGTCCTTCATTCAGTCAGGGACAGCATGCAGTTGGTCAGTGTGATGGGTGCGATTAAAACAAACTTCCAGTGTTAGTCAGGCAATTTTATATTTATTTCTCTGCAGTAAATTTTGAATTGTAAATGTGAAGTGCTGTTTTCTGTTACTTGTCTCCAAAATATATAATAAGTCATGTGTTTTGTCTGCCTGTTTTTAAACAGATTCACAGAGAGTTGGAAGATTTGTACATTAAAGTGTAGCTCACTATAGGCGTGTTTTTTTTTTGTTTGTTTTTTTTTTTCTTCAACTTGCAAAGGCATTGCCCCTTTTTTTGCACCATGATTTTGCGATGCCTGCAGTGAGTCTATCTTGAATTGGTATGAATTGGAAAATTAGAGCAGCCAGCATGTATACTGAATTGCCTTATATTTCTGTGTGTGGGCCAAAGAGAGAATATGAGAGTGATGATTGGACCACTTGGTGAAACAGATTATTAGGTAGATAATTTAATTTCAATTTTGAACTCTGTGAGCACAAGCAGTGGACTTCAAATAGCCATTTAATTCTTCCTCTTCATACATTAGGATGGTTGGCTCTGGACAGAAAAAATGTACTTATCCAGCTGATAGAAACCAAAACCACTGCTTATAGAACTTATTTAGATAAAAAAACAAAACAAAAAACAATTCATACTGTTACAGGATATACTGCAGGAAAATCTAACATTCCATATTACAGGAAATATGGAATGATTTTACGTGAATGTATATTCATGTAAAATCTGATATTTTATGTGTAGTTTTACTTTCCTACTACAATGGTCAGAACTTTAACTTTTATAATTTTTTACTTTTTAAAGTACACATAATATTCACCAGTATCATCACAAATGTTTGTAATGTTTATTTTTTGTTTTAAATAGTTGTCATACATGAATTTTTTTTTTGTGTTTGTTTTAAAGCATAAACGGCACTATATATATAACATTAATACATATTTTATAACACTCACACATGACTTGTAATTTTTTTCCTTAAGAGATTTATTAACAAGTAACAATGTTTACCTGTATTTTTTTATTTCAATATACTTTTTCTAATGTTTTTGGCTTTTGAAATAGTGCTCTTTTTCTTTTCTTTTTTTCTCTGTCAATATTCATGATTATTTGAGACATATTTCTTTCAATTTTATTGGTATAAGACTCACAACCTTCACCTATAGGTACAGTTTTTAATATTTGCTGATCTTTTAAAATATTCAGAACATTTTTAATATATTTTCCCTTTTAAAATGCAGTGAAACACTTTTTTTTTCTCACATATTATTTCCTATGAAAATACTTAGGATACTGTCCACAATTTTATTTGTTTTTATATACTGATAATCACAATGGAAAATAATGCAACTTTTCGAGAAGTTCCTGTACTGAACAGGTAAAAAAAATAAAAGCTAAAAAAAAAAAAAAAAAAGCCTGATATTGAGGCAAGAGCAGCTCCCAGAGTCCCCAAATACTCATTTATTATCATTTGTAAGTCCAGTTCTATGAAAATGGTTGTAGCCCTGTTGTGTGCAAGGAGCTCATACATTCCGATTTGGCGCTTTCTCTTGAGGCAGACCTTAGGTGTCAGACTTCATCCACTTCCGTGCTTCTGGAGGGGATATCTCCCAGTTTGATATATTGTGAATTCCTGACGGATCGCCTCCAGTCAGTCAGTACACAGAAAATATCTCAGAGCTCATATGACAAATGTTACCCTACCCACACACTCCATTTGACCTTAGGAAGGATGGACAGCCTGCCTTTTTGTTATTTTTTTCCTCTATTTTTTTAAACAACATGCTTAGCTGTCAGTAATGCTAACAATTACCACGTCCACCCACCAAATGAGTACATTTTCAGTGGACAGATTTAATCTGGTTAACATACGCCTGGATTGATTTTAAGCTTTGGAATCATTAATTAAAGCACAGAACATTTCCTGGGAAGCTGCACATTGATGGAGAGCAGATCATTAGTGGTCCTTTGGGTCCTTGTAATATACTCTTCTGATAGTGGGCAATTCAGCATGACTTGGGTAGGAGGACCCAACTCACAAATCAAGCTTGTTGACCTGTAATTTGTTGTGGGGTGGATTTTCCAGCTGCTTCAAGAATGAGGATCTATTCCCTGTTGGTTTAGTGGGGATTAAATGTCTAATGAAACTACAAAGTATATACATATAGTAATTTGTATTGAGATAGACAAATAGAGAGATTAGACCATTTATGTTTCGTCAATCATTTGAATTTCTTTCTCAGACCGGAACCCAGTTCCTCCATTATTATTATTATTATTATTATTACTATTATCGTCACAGTTATGATTCAGTTAGTAAGTTGAACCTCATTCAACTTACTAATTCACTGCAGTAAGTTGAATTAGGTTCTAGAACAGGAGGTGAGGGACTTGGTTAATAACTATGATCACCAATTTCACAATAATTTATGTCCTTATTTCCACACTTGTCAATATTGGCATTTTGATAGATCTCCTGACTTCAGGGTGTTGCATGTAATGAAAAGGCTTTATAAGAAAACTTGCAGTTGCAAGGCTTTTTATGAGCTTCCATCACTTTTACATTTATATCTTGGTGGGGAAGAAGAAATATTAAATGGCAGAATTTCTGAGAACATGAAACAAAATGATATCCAGTGTCCCTGCCAATACTTAATGACCTTTAAGAGAGAGAAGTGCTTATACTCTATTGACAAAATGCTCAGATATAGAAAATGTTCCATTGTTTCACTAAAAGGACATATATTACAATTTCTACAACTGTCCCTTTCTAAAAATGTAGCTCACGATAGTTAACATTTATTTCCGCTAATGATCAATAAAATGTATTTCCTGATAAACATTATTCTCAGACATCACCCATCGTTGTCTCTGTGGCCTGGCTGTTGACTCCACTTACAGATGTCAGTTACAGCTGTACCATGAACTGTGTTTTGGTTGTTTTCACCCTTACATATAATGTCCCAACAGAAAGTGGTTGAGGAGAACTCTGACCTACCTCTTTGTGTTCACTGTCTCGCCACCTTTTTCTGCCAATGGGCTCACTTTATCTGTTTTCTGTCGCCATCCATTCTTTTTTGTCAAGAAAACCATTTATTTTTTTGATTACCATGAGAAATGTCCAAATGGTGCTGCTACAGGTGTTGCACCATAATCCAACTTTGTAAGTTGTTTCCCGTTTTCTGGATGTGGCTCACAGTTCTTTTTGTTTCAGAAAATATATTTCAAAATTACTTATCTGCTTGTAGGGTATCTAGTTTTTTGAGAGGCTCTACTTTTAATACATGCCTTTTGAAAACTACAAAACATAAGTAATGAATCAAATAGTGACCTGCCTTTAGAGCAATATTTTTAGGTAATTAAACATTTTAGTGGCTGCAGACTGCAAATTCCTGAATAGCACAACCTCAGGTCACAAATCAAATTAAGTCCTTGACTGCAACCCCCATTGATTTCTTGGTCTGCGGATGACCACAATTCAATGCCTTGCTTCTGATTAAACACCAACACCATGTTTTAAAAAAAAATACCAGAAGTTATCTCCTGCATCCCTGTTATACCACTGGGAATTCAGTCGCGATATATCTGTGGTTTGCTCTCTGAACAGTTTGTTAATGACCAGCCCCTCTGACATATAGGTGGTTTCCAAAGATCTTGATAAGCCAAAAGCAAAGTAATTAAAAACCTAAACATCACAAAGCCGTGTATCAAGAAAACTGGTTCAATATGGTGATATACAATGCAATTTTGTAATAGGTATGCTATTTTTTATATACATATAAAATTAACCTTTAAGGCTACACTGTAAAAACAATTAAACTAAATGAATAGATGGTGATTAAAAATCTAGCTGTACCACCATGTATGACATTTTTATAAAGCAACATTGACCCACTTTTTTAAAATTATTTTTATGACATTTCTTTAGCTAATTTAAGATTAAAGGCAATTATTCAGACATAGTTCTCATTAGGTCCCACTACAGCATTTGTCTGAACTTTGACTACGTAAGTGCAATACAATAATTCTTTTCTTGTTGTGTTCTTTGTCATTTTGTTATAGATTTGTCTTTGTGTTAAGGATCATTACTTGATTTTTATACCATGCCTCATTTGTCAGTGGTATCACAAAAAGCGTTAGTGGCATCAGAGTGGGACGTGCCCGAAACACCTCACCACAGAGGCGTCCAGGAGGCATACTGACCAGATGCCTGAGCCACCTCAACTGGCTCCTGTCGATGTGGAGGAGCAGCAGCTCTACTCTGAGTCCCTCCTGGATGACCGAGCTTCTCACCCTATCTCTAAGGGAGAGCCCAGACACACTACGGAGAAAACCCATTTCAGCCGTTCTTTCGGTCATGACCGAAAGCTCATCACCATAGATGAGGGTAGGAATGTAGATCAACTGGTAAATCAAGAGCTTCGCTTTTTGGCTCAGCTCTCTCTCCGCTTCATGGCAGACACTGCGCCCATCCGCCTGTCGATCTCCCTTCTTCCCTCATTCGTGAACAAGATCCTGAGATACTTGAACTCCTGCACTTGGGGGGTGTCCCCCCAAAAGCTGTGCTTTCTGTGCTTTTGCTTTTTAACACTAGTTAAAGAGCAGTTTTTGCCTATCTTTTTCTTCACCACAACATACCAGAACAATGCTTAAATTTCTGCACACAAGGTCCCAGTTTTTTTCTTCATTTTAACGTTTGTGAAAAGGACATAAAGACAGTCAACCCTCCAAGTCAGGGGTGGTAATTTACCCCGAGCTGGAGGAAACAATCTATTTTTGTCCAGTTGAGAACCATGAACCATGATGCATGCTCAACACAGTTGAGCATGCATCAGATGCTCAACACATCTGACAAATATTCCTCTTGTATAACAAGAGGAATATGCTTCTCTTGCTTCAGATATACAAGAACATGACTGGAACTAAAAGCAATTCAAGTGCCTCATACTCATGCAGCACTACACACAAAATACTTTAAGGGACATGGTTGAAAGATTTCCTCAGTTTCAAAAATTTACCAAACAACCAAATTCCCAGGAATTCCTCAGAAATTTGGCAGGGACAAAGATCTGGCCCACAATTACACATCAAGGACAAGAGCTACCCTTGTCCTGTTTATCATTTGTTTATCCTTAGTTAAACAGATGATGTGAACCTAACTTCTAACATTCTGGTGTAAAAGAACATGTGAAATTGCATTACAAATCTGCTGCCATTTTTATACGGTTGTGTTTTTGTGCTTACAATAAAAAAAATTAATTGATCCTCCAGAAATGTAACTTGCACTTAAAAAAATATTGTTAGGACAGTGTTCAGTCTTATCTGATAACTTGCTGAACACCAGAAGAAAATAGGAGTTTTATCCTTCAAGGAGGATGTAAACGGATGGGGTGCTTTGCTAAAGTGGATTTGGGGGAACCAGCAGAGGCTGACTAATCAGGGGGTGCTAGGGAGAGCATTAAGACAGACGTGTGGAGGGGAAATGTGACACCTGGAAATTACACAATGTAATGGAATCAGCCAAGTGGTAAATGTAGCTTTTAAATAGGTTTTGTGTTCTCCATTAACTTGCCAGACACTGATTGGTCTTGACAGCAAGGGAAAGTGATGGTCAGCATGTTTCTCCCTCCCTTCAGTACTAACCCTCATGCACATGCTTGCACAGACACACAGTCTTTTGAGTGTGTGACATAAAGTTCTTTGTAGTTAGTACAGTGTCTGGAGTAAAATAAAGGGCTGGCAGAAGCTCTTAGTACAGGTGATCACAGCAAAGTGCTGCAGTTATGTTAAATTCATCCTTTGGTAACAGCTTGTCTTTTAAGGTAATCACTTTCAGTCAGAAAGATGTCATCTGAAAAAAGATAGAGAATGTGATTTATATAAAAGGCATGTAAGAATAACATATCTTTTTTTTTAATGAGAGTCCATTATCTATTTATTTCTAAGTGTCCTGTGTACTTTTTTTTTTCTTAATGAAAATATTATTTTAGTTTTCAGATATAATTTACTGCCTAAAATCAAGGTAGGACTGAATTTTTATGTAAAATCATTTTAAAAGTATTGAGTACAAATTATGAGATGTAATAGGAAGCTGCTTATTCTTTGAAATAAATATGCAGATTTAGCTAGTAATCATGAGCTACCTATCAAATTTTTTAACTATTTTGTCATTTCCATTAATATCATATTTGAGAAATTTCTATATAGTCCTGTTCTAGCAACTGTTTCAATAGAGTCAAGGAAATTCATCTGATATCTAAAAATGAAGAGATGGGTTTATTTTGATTGATAGAATAAAAAATAGGATATGTTACAGTCAAATTGACAATATGCCACTGTAAGTTCATTTAGCAAAAAAAAATTGGTATTTTAAAAGTATGATCAGTCAAGTTAAGTTTCTTTGTATAGCACATTTCAGCAATGAGGCAGTTCAAAGTGCTTTACATGATTAAAAAAACTCACAAAACTCAGTAGCCAATTATGGAACAACCAACAAACATTACATTTTGTCAAATGTCATCATAGAATTAGATTTGAATTAACACCACTGCTGTTTTTACGTTTGTGTTTCTGTCAGAAAGGCATTCAGGCTGTATTATATGGATTGAATTTAGAACTATACATTTTCTGGTTAACTTCAGGAGCACTTTGCAGCATTCCGTCACATTTGTAGATTTATTGTGACTAGACTAGGATTCAAAGTGAAATAGATGGCTGTTGTTAACAGCTGATGTTTGGACTGATAATAATGGTCTTTCAGTACATTTTAAAGTGCATCGTGGTGTTGAAGGATAGACGTTTTGCTATAGTGTTCTTTTGTCTCAAAGACACAATAATTAGTGTTCTTACAGACTTAGTATTGTAACATGATGTCACAAACATCCACTACACTCCCAGTTTCTCATTGGTTCAAAAATTGGCCTCATTGCTGTATTGAAGTATTGTTTATTTATAATCACTGAAGAACTGATAATTCCTTGTGCACATAGGCACCCACTAATGTTTAAGTCCGGCATTCAGTTTTGTATAGATGGTTATGCTGTTGACTTTTTAAACTATGTTTTGCGTCCCTTATTAGAAATTAGCATTCGTGTGCAGCTGGGATTAATAAGGCAGCAGTCTCTGTGCTTACTTAGATTTCCAAAATGCTGTGAACATTACCAAACACACCATGTTCAATGACAGAGAGGTTAAACAAAACAGTGCAAGTTTGCTGTACCTCATTCAGTCATGCTGTTATGCACTCAAAGTCTTGCTTTCTTTCACTCTTCTGCAGCCCAAATGAACTGCACATACTACGACTGGCCTCATAAAGCAGTTTCATTTTAAGTAACTTCTTCTGTCCTTGTGCTTTCTATGTCTTCATTGAAAACTTTTTCTGACATTTGCCTTTGAATACTATGCAGTAAAACTTGGTAACTTATGTTTCCATGTTTGTGTATTTACTTTTTGAAAATATTCTTTTTAGTTTTTGAACCACCAATAACCATTAAAACCAGAATATATGGCGAGTTTTCTTATTTCATGGTGGATCTACACTTTGAGTCTATTCTGTATAAAGGTAGCTTGAGAAGTAGCAAAATACTGTATCAAAAAACTGTATCAAAAAACTTTGATCAATTTGGTAACTGAACCTTACCAGTACTTGTGCATAGTTGTAGACTGGCAATATATCACTTCAAATAGATAAATGTAATATTTATTTTCACTTAATCAATGCACAGTGCAGATCACATACTTCTTACGATGCTACTCTTTTGCCAACCGCAAAAACCACTAGCACAAAATGGTTGTATAGCCTCTCCGTTTTAGAAGCAAAATAGAGAGGAAAAAATTAAGATTCATCAACATTCCCTCTAGCAGATAAGGGGGGAAGATCTACAAAATAACTCACAATGGAAGGGTCGAAATGACTGTATACTTAGCAGTGACTAATACCGC
Organism: Poeciliopsis retropinna; assembly: GCA_010277075.1. Classification (NCBI taxonomy): domain Eukaryota; kingdom Metazoa; phylum Chordata; class Actinopteri; order Cyprinodontiformes; family Poeciliidae; genus Poeciliopsis; species Poeciliopsis retropinna. The sequence continues at coordinate 6,461,969 of VMRM01000007.1, forward strand.
CATCACACTTTTGAGTATGAGCATTTTATTTTAATGGTGATGAAAGATACAATGCCATGGGGAAATAACATTCTTCATCTTCTTTTTCACATTTAACACTGTAGCACAGATACAATTTGATCACTGCCTAAACCAGCCTGGCACAGATTTTCGTGGAAAATGTCAAACAATTCTCCCACACAGGCGCTGCAGTGCTCGCAAAAACATCAGGATCAACATCACACAAACATCAGGATCAACATATGCGTAGTAATGTTTTGCACAATAAATACACCCATAATATGACTCGCTAGCTGGTAATAACCCAGTAATAACATCACTTCATCTCACCCAGTGCTACACAGGTGAGATGGTTGACATTTGTCTATCAGTATCAATTAGTTCATATACAACCAGACTGCACTTCAGTAATGGCCAGGGTAACACTGAATATAGAGCAGAACAAATTAAACTGTAACTGTATTCTCTTTTTGTGTTTACAAATTTAAAACACCCCCGAAGTAAGTGTAAGATCAGTTTCCTAAGCAAACAATTGTTTAACGTTCTATTTGACTCTGATATGGTAACACTGCCGTAACCTGAAAATTATTTCCTGCAAAAAATATTCAGTCCAACCAGCCAAGTGAAATACCACCAGACCCCATAGCACATTAAAATATTCGGTACTTGAGTATTTACCCAAGTGTTTGCATTATGCATAGCGGCCCGAAAAAAAGGGACTGAGAAAAGTGAGAGCTACTTTCCAAGCCAGTGCTCAGAGCTCTTACATGTTCTCCAACATGTGGGAGTATCAGCTGGCTCAAGGGGGGGCCCACACACTGACATGAAGCTCATGAGCATCAGCCTTCACACAAGCCCTGCAGTCCCTTTCAATGCAAATGAGTGAGGAAAAGAAAGGAGGACTTAGCTGTGTAAATTCAGTAACTGCCTCCCTGCTTTTGCATTTCAAATGAATATAAGATAAAAGCTCACTTTTTAGTCAGCTGGTGACTGTCCTTTCTCTCTCCCTTTACTCAACATCCCAACTCTCCGCTGACATACAATCGTTCCCATTTTAAGTTTGCTGTGACTTTCCCGTGACTGCCAGGTTGTTCACCCTATTATTAATCTGAAGGTTCTTTTGCTCATACTAAACAGGTAATTGGACCAGATGCTGTTCATTTTTTTGTGTTATAGCTAATTTATTAAAAAAGACCTTACAGCTGGCCATTGGAAAGAAAGACAGACTGAATGTGTGCTATTAATAAATGGTTTGTCAGGTTTAGTTTCACTAAGAAATATCTGCGTTTAACTGTGGCTCAACTGTAATACAGTGGTAATACCTATCCTCCCATCATTATTTGCACCTCTGCTCTTTAGCCTTAGCAGCCCGTGCTGCAGTCAGTACACATAGAAATAATGGGCCATTATTATTTTTTTTTTCAGAGAAATACTGGATGGCCATGTTCACAGAATAGTGGGAGGGTGTGTTGAAAACTGTGCCCTTCCTCATGGGATGCGGGGGTGGAAAAGAGTATGCCGAAGTCAAACACCAATTACTGTAGGCGCCGAGAGAAATACTTGTTGGAAATCTGCAGACTTGTTCACATGTATCAGTGTTGGTGGAAATTTGTAGTATGTGAGGAAAGAAATTATATGAGTTTATCAATTTATACTGTTGCTCTCGGAAGCTCCAGATCAGGCACAAAGTGAGAAGATTTTTCTTTAGTCACTGAGGACAATTCAGTAGTACTGTTATGCACAATATATACACAACAACAGACATTTTTTATTTTACTTTTCTTGGTCTGGTGTGATTCTGATTGTCCATAAATACACAGTGTACCTGTTGGCTGGTAGAGAATAGTTAATTACTGCAAAGAAGTTTGTTAAACACAATATGAGTATACATGGAAATAACGTGCATTTCCATGGTTTGTCTGACCATGGAGAGATGCAAGAAAATGTCCATGTCACAAAAACAAGAGCATTACAAAGCATAATAGTATGCTTCGCATGTGGATCTACATATTGTTGAGTGAGCATAGATTTCTGATTTCAAGGGTATTTTAGTTTAAAGTTTTTGAGAGTGATTGATGTGTCCATGCTTTGTAGATCTCTACCATCTTAGTTTTTTGCTCTTTTTTTTTTTTTTTTAGGAAATGTATATGCAAGTGAATGCAAGCTTCTTCATAAACTGTTATGTACATTCGTGTGCATGACAAATAGTGTAATTTGCAATATTTCTATTTCAAGCGCAACTTCCATAGCTTTGGTAGTGTTTTATCAACTAGTGAAAAAACAATGAAGCAGGTGAACATTGATGGGAAGGGAGCAACGTCAGCTTACTGAACGCTGGAGATGTATGTGTTGGATCAAACAGAAACAGATTCTTCAGCTGAATTTGTTTCAGCTGAAGAGTTTTCAGAAATGTATTTTAGCTTTTTAACCAAGTAATGTTGTGCAGCATATTGATGCTGACCTGCAGAATCTCTGGTTTAGATAGAATTTCTGTTGCTGTTGGGAATAAAATGCAGTCTGCTGCATCGAGAAAGAGGATAGTAAAGGAGCTGTCTAATAATACTGATGAAATGTAGTTATATTATATTGCACTCTAGAGATACCCACAATCTTACTCAACTATTTTCAAATCACTGCAATAGGCATTCAAGAGAATTCCTACTACAGGTCTATGAGAAAGGAAGACCTGTAGTAATTTTTGATAGTTTGCCTCTTGATTTTAATAACCTTTTCATATAGATATAAATATTCACCTGCTGTAATATTAATTGCCCATTTGGGACTTGAATAAATCTGAATTGATCTGAATGGAGTATGGTTGGTTAAAACACTGAGATGTTAGTGTAGCCTTTAGTAAGTGCATGTTGAACAAGTTCTTAGCAGAGATTTTAATATTCTGAGGGACATGTTTCAGAACTACAGGGATCTCCTCATTATGCTTAGTGGTGCAGGGCATATGGTGACTGTGCCTCTGGAGAGCTGCATAAAATACATTAAGTGAAGAAGTTGTTAACAGTCAGTAAACTACAGGCAAAGGATTTAGCTGCTGCAATTTTTTTGTTAAATCACTAAACTAAAGGGAACTGAGACCTCCCACTCCTAATTTGGCCTGGTAGTTTTCTCTTTACCCTCCTGACACACATGCAAATTGGCAAATAGCACCAAAAACTGTCTCTGTTTTTGCTTTGCACCTGTGTGAAGGAATGAGTAATACAGGATGAGTATGGCAACATTTTCCAGTAACCAGTCTGAAACTGATGCAAACAGATGCAAACATACTGCAGGGTTCACACAGACAGGAAAATTGATACTGTTCTTTGGCAAAAAAAAAAAAAACTAAAATAAAATGTGAGTTTAAATAAAACTACTTCAGGAAAATAACTGCAAGGAAAAAAAAGAGAAAAGACTGGAAGACAGTAACAGGAAGAAATAGAGCTCATATTGAGTTCTGAAATCAAGAGTTGACACGCAGGAAGACTGCACACAAATCTGACCACTGAAGGTTGTACTTATATGTGTCTTGCTATCCACAAAATTAGAGCGGCAGGATAAATTCACTGATTCACTGACAAGCAGGCAGGATTAAATATCACCTCATTTATGTCTCAGTATACCTGTGACCTACTGTGCTCATCTTCAACAAAACAAGAGTGCTTCCAACATTAAGACAGTTCAGAATGCAAACTGGGACATGATCTGACAAACCTAACATTTTCTATTTCTATTTTCAGCTGAAAAATTGGGCTGTGATTGCATGAAGGTGACACTGAAAAGAAGCCCCATCACTCTGAATCCTGAATGATGCTTTTCCGGCAGACTTTTCATCCCCAGGGACTCACTGAAGAGTCACAGCATGACATTCATCATCGCGTCATTCTCTGTACCTGAACTCTATGATGTTACTTTGTTTAAAGCATGTTTTTGAAACCTGGTCTCATGAATTTACACATGAATAGAGTGCCAGATCATGTCATGTGTCAGTGCAATGGATTTTGCATGTTTCATTGTTTCATTTGTCGCTGGATGCTATGTCCTGCAAAAGCATGGCATCACTGAGCTTGGTGTAGCCAAAAATTATTTTTATTACTTTATGCTGCATATTGGATGGTATGCTGCCCTGTCACCCTAATCAAATGACAGATCAATGTAACACAACATAATTGTTAGTAGTAGTAAAGTAGATTGAAGATTATAAATTGTTTTACTTTTTTATTTTTAGATCAGAAAAGTGTTACCAGTCCCTCCACATGTAGAAGAGCTACTTAAAGCTGTAAGTTTTCAGATGCATGTCTCAACCAGCACATCTAGAGCCAGCTTTCTGCCCATTCTTCTTTGCAAAATAGCTTGGGATTGAGTTAAAATTAATCTCAAAGCATAAATCTTCAAGCCAACAAATTCTTAATTGGATTTAGATGTGGACTTTTGTTGGGAAATTCAAACACACGATTTTGCTTTGATCTAAGGCAGAGATGTCACACTGCATCTCTCAAGACTGGTGTCTTCTCTGGTTCAAGACCCCTGAATCAAATGACTGGATTGTCTTCTCGCCATCAAGCTCCTCAGAGTCCTGGTAATTAACTATTTATTGGGTTGAAGTTTCCTGCAACAAAGACACTTCTAAAAGTTGCAGGACACCACCACTCAAGGAAAGAAGTTTGACAACCCTGATCTAAGGCGTTCCACAGTTACTTCGATTGAATGTTTGGGTCTGTTTCCTACTGGAGGTTGAAATCCATCCACTAGCTTGATTATTTTGCAGGTTTTCTTCCAGTACTGACATATTTTGACCTATTTTCCATGAAGGTAGCCGGACCATAAAGTCCGACCACCATTCCTGTTCCTGCTGAAAATATTCCCTACAATATGATGGTGCTACCCTCATCTTCCAGTGAAAAGATAATGACCTGAGTGCCTTTTGCCAAATGTTTGCTGCGTTTCCTTGATAGATTTGGAAAACTGCAAACATACATTTGTGGGGCTTTTTCTCATTAATGGTTTTCATTAGTGTGTGACTAATCGTTGACCTACCAGCAGATTCTTTCACCAAGACTGCTTTTCTGATTAATACTCTGATTGTTAGTTTAGCTGGAGGGCAAAATCTTGGTAAGAATGCATTTGTGCACATGATGTCAGAGTGATGTGTCAAAAGCTGACTGTTCAAAGGGCATAAATAGTTTTTCAAGAAACTTTATTGCTCAATGATGGAAGCTATCCATGCTCTGCCATAAGAGCCTATTTTGTTACATAGTGTACCACCATTATCAGATGAAATCACAAAAATACAGTTAATAAGAATGTGAAATGTGAAAAATGACTGAACTCTGAAATTCCTCTTCAGAATGAAGTTAAGACTTTGAGATTGAACTTTATTCATAATTGATGCTAGTAAAAAAATTATCATGGTCAGAATCCTGAACTATTTGTAGGACATGATGATAAAATTAAAATTTCTCCTCTTTTTTTTTCCCCTTAGTTTTGACTACAGTCAGTTTGCATGCTAAAAATCTGGGACAAATTCATTCATTATTGATACAACTTTTATTTCAACACTTTCTCATTTGATTATCCACTGTCTGGTATGGCAGTGCTCATTTGCCTTCATCCATTAATAATTCAAGATTTACACTGGTTCTCAGACACAGATTCGCACTCGAGGTGTTGTGTAACAGTAATTCCACAAATCCTTTTCACATGCAGTTCTTTGCAGGCTTTCTTGGTAGGTTTTATTGCAGTTATCAGAAAAAAAAAAAAAAAAAAAAAACTTTTAAACAAATATGTAAAAAAATTGATCTGTTGATGAAGTTGTCATCCTAGCCAGTTTTAGACTCATACTATCAAGTCGAAAGAAAATGAGACACTCAGCAGGATGTATTCTGAAGTCAAAATATCAAACATTGATGCACCAGTGCTTTTTATAATACCGTATTTTCCGGACTATAAGTTGCAGTTTTTTTCATAGTTTGCAGGGGGTGCGACTTATATTCCGGAGCGACTTATGTGTGAAATTATTACCACATTATTATATCATATCACGTTATTTTCACACTAAATAACAACCGCAAGAAGGCGCTCTAGGCCTGTGTTGATAAATTGTGTGGTAGAAGCTACGTTCGGAGTTAGCGGAGTTGTTTACAAGCAACACTGAAGACGAAGATTTAGTAATTTTGGAGTGACACGGATGGTTTGGCAAACTTGTTAGCATGTTATTTATGCTAAAGTTTTCGGAATAACTCTTAATATGTTATGCTAACATACCGGGCACGTTCTCAGTTTGTTGTTTATGTGTCATGTAACGTTAGCATACTGTACATTTATTCAGCCTGTTGTTGCCTCTATTTTATTTTTATTGTCTTTCAAGATGACATGTCTGTTCCTGGTGTTGGATTTTATCACATATATTTCCCCCAAAAATGCGACTTATACTCCGGTGCAACTTCTAGTCCGGAAAATGTTTTGATTCCTAATTAATTTTGAAGTCTAGTTCAGTCTTAAAGAAATTCTGTGATAAATTCAGAGGTAAGACTTTTCTCAATTTTTTCTTTTCTTTTTATTTTTTTTTTTTGGAGGGGGGGTGTAAGCAGTATGTGCACTGCATTGTTTGATCTTTTCAAGTGCATTATAAAGAGACTCATTCACCCCCACAAGTTTCTTCTGGTTTTGATTATTATTATTATTATTATTATTATTATTATTATTATTATTATTATTACTACCTAAATTAAATAATAAATTGTGCACTCCTTAGGCTGCAACTGATACAAACTGGCAATATTGTTTTAATTCAAGGGTTTTGGGGCTCATTTTGTATTTTTTGCACTTGAGGTTTCAGGTGATAATCTGGAAATTATGTGTCAATTTTGACATCTTTTATCCCATTTCCTATTGTCAGCTTGTTCTCTCAAAGTAATTTTTTGATTCTACAATTTACGAAGTAGTCAGGAACTTGGTGTGCCTTGTGGAATTAAACCCAAAATAAATGATTAATCACCGTTACTTTATGATTTGATTTAACAAGGGACCAATTATGGTTTTGACATAGGAAAAAAAAATCAACTATGGAAACAATCTATTAGGGTACAAATACTTGTATGAGGTAAAAATACCTTGTTACATAAATTGCATGTGCATTCGGACGCAGAGTGCAAAATTCATCAATCTTGAACTTTGAATGAACAGAGTAAGTGAGTTTCTTATATTTAATTTTTTTGCTTAGTCATTGTTTGACCATCTTGAGCCTGAAGCTCTCAGGTGGTTAACTATAAGCCAATTTATTCAGAAAATAGTAGCAGGTCTAATGGCATGCTGGATACTTGTTACTACATTTGTGTAATATTTATGTACATTTTTTGTTCTTGACAAAGAAAAGGCATGTCCAAAACAAATTTATGGCAGCCAAGTTTAGCTCAAGGTCACAGGTATAAAAAGTTAAGCATTAATCATATATATCATATTTTTCATTCACCAAAGAAATACAGGAATACACAATATTGAGATATGTGTATTTTATTTGTTAAATAAAAAATACAACACAATATTCTCTTTTTTTTTCCCTTTTTCCAAATAACACATCCACTGAAATCATCCATGCCTTGCTAAAATGTTCAAGCCATGATGCAAGACAGGTCTTATCAGAGAAGACAGATGGGATTGTTGATAGATGACAGACATGCTGATAAAGGATTTTGATTTTATCTCTGCTCACTTCATAGGGTGGGAAACCTGACAGTCTGCATCTTCAAAGCAAAGAAAGGAGGCCAGAAACTCGCCATGGTGTAGCAGATGGAAAGACTGTGTTTTTAATAACCTCAGTTCCTCAACTTCCCAGCAGTGACGCCATGCATCAGCGTGTCAGTACGCAACGCTACACAGTTGTACCTACTCGGTTGTCAAATTTGTAACATGGCCAAGGTGATAACATCTTTTCTGGTGTTACAAAAATTACAATATGGTAGAATGAACACTTGCCATCTGGAATTTGCTCTTTCTGCTCACTTTGAAATGGTAATGTCTCCTGTTTTACATGAGGTCAGATTTAATTATCAGCCAGCAAGGCCAGATGTCCAGTCACAATTTTGCATTCCTTTGAGGTTTCTTAATTTCAACACACTGAATTCAGTATTCCTAGAGCTGATGCTGTCAAGTTCATATTGTGCTCTAGATATTTCAACTTAATTGTTTTTTTTATGCAATCTCTCGCTGCAGTTTTAAAAAGCCACAATTAATGTCAGGTTGATGCCTCTGCTCTTAAGCAGTAAAACTCAACTCATGTGACATTCACTCATCAAGTTTAAGGACCTTGATGTTTCATAAGGTGCTTAAACTGCATCTGTGACAGTTGGAGGAAGAGTCACAGCTGACCACAGAACATTAATGTAGACTGATCTTGTCTTTGAACCCTGAAATTACTTATAATTTCTAGAGACATGCTCCTTTTCAGCAATATGAATCAGTACATTGGTTTATCATGGTGTTGCTTTGGTAATGACTCACTGCTGTGTAGGTTCACTGTAACATCAACAATCCATCCTCCCTGGACTGAAATCAAACAAAAAGAATCATTCAAAGCAATCAGAAAAGGACATCTGAAACAAGAACCTCATCTTTCATAAGCCTTCCATTACATATATTGCCTTTAAAAGAGAAACAAAAGGAACTCTTCAGAGCAATGAAGCTGATTGTACACTGCCCATTGATAAATAAAAAATAATTTGACAATCTCAGTGGATATTGTCCACTGATAAGGTTTAGGGAGTTTGTTAAAGGCTTTGATAAAGCAAACATCAAACAGTAACAAAACTATTTAAATCTATTTAAAATTAAATTTTTTGACATACTTGAGTACATTTTTTTTCTTAATTTTTAGAACATTTCTGAGGAGATATTTTATTTTAATTAATTTTTGAAAAAAAATCTTATTTCATGAAATCCTGAATAATTCATGTAAAAAGGTTTGTTTTCGTAATTAAACTTTAGTATTTTGTCTAAATGTTAAGGTCTCCAAGAATTTTTAATCAGTAAAACATCATTTCTGCAACTGTGTTAACACATTTTAGGTCAAGACATTAGTGTGTTTTGATGGTTTGTTTTCCTTTTTGTCTCTAAATGAGTCAACACTACCTGAACAACAACATAATTGTCCTCCAAAATAGCAATAGACTGTTGATGAGCAGCGGGAACCTCAGGCTTCTGGAAGGCACATCTGTCAGGTAGTTTTGAACAAAAGCGAGTTGAAATATTAATGAAGTACCGCTTGCAGGCTAAGCCCAGGGATGACATTTGACAGAGAAGAGCACATCTCTTTCTGGTTTGTGGCACTTTATTTAAGACTAAACACAAAGACTGAACTGTCTGAGTTTTAGAGTTCTTCCAAATTGACTTCCTGTAAGCATAAGCTTTAAATTTCAATGCAGTCTTACACTGCACTGCTTTGTGGTGCTTTGTCAAACAACATGCTTGAGGCTGTTTTAGAACTCATTAGTTTAATTGGCAATAAACTGCAATTATTTTTGCAACTGCAGACTGCATTTCTAAGCTTCTACATACACTATAGGACGTGCAAATGAAAAAGATACCAGCAGCAGATTCCCCAGATCCCACCCTCGGTGTCCTGGACATAGCAATAATAATTACTGCTCAGGGAATAGATAGGTAGGTTCAACCAGAACGTTCTCTGCACCAAAAGAGTCCCCTACTTTAATAACAATACATTTGTTAACTTGTCAGTGGCCTCCATGACTCAATAAGAAATAGATAAATTAATAATAGCCTCAATTGAAGGTATCTGGTTGACATTCATGTTTCATCCAGCTTTATCTCCCTTACACTGAAACCTCCCTTTTCCCTGTTCATATAAATTATTCATGCATTTAGGAATGCACGTGGGTGGTTGGAAACCTTACTGATTGGGGGATTTGTACAGTCATTGATTGCTGCTGGTATGCAGACATCTAATTTTCTTTTGTTTTTATAAATGTTCAGTTATTAAACACACAGGTTTTCACGGTAAAAATTGGTGATGATTTCATTCCAACTTGTGAAAGTGTTATTTTGTAAATATATTGTTTCCTGCTGTGAAAAATGATAGTTGGCAGGAACATGAAACGTAATATGAATAAAAATTAAAAATTCATCTGAAGTCAGTTACCACAAACTACATATAGAGCCAGCCGGCCAGCCAGCCAGTCAGCCATCAATTGCTTCTTGATTTAACCATCCATCCTGTGGTCTGTGCTTTTTGGCAGTTTCCCATTTAATGTGTGATCACTGTTGAAATAACTGCAAGAAACATTTTTCTATTTACATTTTAAATGTTTTCTAAAATAACTAAAAACTTTACACATGTGAGCCTGAAAGAATGCTTTTCTTTTTTTGACATAGAAAATGTGTTGACACACATGAACAAGCTCTGGTGCAGCTTGTTCATTTAATCTCTGTAAACAAACAGTTTAACTCAGAGGTTTGGATTAATTGTGCATTCATGTATGTGCAGATTTTTCAATAGACTTGTTTTCTGCGTGTGCATGTGTGATTGCACATTTCTGCCAATGAGACCTTGGACAGGAGAGTAATTGATTCAGAGAATCTTCAAATCAATTCTTGGACAGCTGGGGCCGAGGAGATTAGAAGTGAAGCACAGGCGGCCTGCAGTGCAGTCAGACAGGCCCCAGAGCAAACAGTCATCTCAGGATTATAGACCTGGGGGAGATGTACCTGTTTTCTCTTTTTCCATTCCCTCTTGGCCTCCTTGCAGTGACAGTCTATACTCACTACTAACCACTCTTAAAAAAAATATCAATCCTGCTGTCCATCTTCAGTGCTTCTCAATAGAAGGATAACCAAACGCTTCTGCTGACACTGTGGTGAATTACGGCTGAGTGATGTATTCTGGCGAATAAATTTTGACATTATGGATCTCTTCTTTTTCTCCAAATAAATCTTATGACTCTCATCTTCTTTTTCTCCAAATAAAGCTAACTGCAAAAGTAGCAAACTCAGGCTTAGGTACATATCATATGCATGCATAGTTCAAAGGAGCCACTTATCCTAATGAAGTAAATAAAGTAATGTGTTCAAAGGTCATTTGTATAATTGTTTTGGTCGGACTGGACAGATCAATTGGACTGACCTTTGTTCCACGTCTCAGATATATCTTACCTATCCAGCCAATTGATTCAATTAAATCAGAAGAGTAAATGTGGCAGCTTGATGACAGAAAAAGTGGGCTTAGAAGATAGAGAAGAAAAAATGAGAAAAAGGTAATGCCACAAAATGAGCACTTGGCACAATCTGATACATCCATCCATCCATCCATCCATCCATCCATCCATCCATCCATCCATCCATCCATCCATCCATCCATCCATCCATCCATCCATCCATCCATCCATCCATCCATCCATCCATCCATCCACCCATCCATCCATTCATTCATTCATTCATTCATTCATTCATTCATTCATTTTCTTGCACTCTTGTCCCTAGTAGGGTCAGGAACAGTCTGATATATTTACAGTTTAAATTTGATATGAGAAGAAGCTTGAAAAATGCTGTATTAGATATCTTAATTGATCTTGTACCATAAATTCTTAATGGTAATATTGTTTTATGTGCTTGTTTGAATAGAAAAATAAATAAATAAACAAAATAGAATTGATATCTTCTTTTCTGAAATAAAAAAGTTTTTGAGGTATGGGACTAAAACATACAGGCACTATCAAACTCTTTAACATTAAAGACATACACAAAGATCAACATTTAAAACCAAAATGTGTCAAATATTACGTAATGGTGCCAGACAGCAAATTTAGTGAGGACATTTACTACAAACAACTGCTTACCAGGAAATGTGGGGTGAATGAGGATGGATTTCTTTTCACTCGTCAAAACTGTAAAAGTTGTGAGATTTCAGTACAGTTCATGGCCTAATTATGAGAGAGCACTGATTCAGAATTAACAACTAGACAATGATTCGACAACAGCTGGTTTTTATAAGCATAGAGTTGATCAGGTAAGAAAGTGGTTTCTTTTACTGATGATTAGGCATAGCAGCATCATTATATGGTGGGCCTAAGGCAAGACTAACTAATTGCAGGTGCTGTCTGAATATTTGAACTTTCTTCCAAGCATGTCAAAGTTGGAAGAAAAGTTGTATTTTATGGAAAAATAATATTAGGCTGTAAATTAACAAAGTATTTGTAGAGAGCTTGATTGACCTGAGCCCTGGTAACATTTTGACGTTGTGACACCTTTGACAACTGCATGAATCCATAGTAATGAATTGTTGTAAACCAGCTGTTTACAATTGCTAGTCAGAACCACAGCAAAAATTGCATAGCTACTTGAATGTTTGGAATGTTTGTGTTTCATATTACAGTTTTTGTAGCAAAAGGTTTTGCCTGTTTTTGTGAATTAGAGACAGACTTTGTTCAGAGAGCATTTTAAGCCCCTTCACAGGGTGGCAATTTGCTTAGTCTCCAAGCCATTGCTCTGACAAGTTTTCCTGGCTTCTTCCTTGTCACTGCATTTGCTGTGACCAATATTATGTATGATTTGCACTGGTTTATGCATATAGCTGGAGACAGCAACCACCACGATTATGCAAGAATAAGCATGTGTAACTGATTGAGCAACATCCTGTCCAGGTTGTAACCTGCCTCTTACCCAATGACCGTTGGAGATAGTCACCAGAAGCACCAGTTGGGTTGGATTGATGAATGGATGGATCGTCCACTGTTGCCTAGCATCACTCTGCAAACATGTCAATACTTTATTTCACAACTTTCTGCTGTGTTTGACAAGTTCTAAGTGGCTTCTTAAGGCTGTAGTTAGTTGTGCTTTATTGCGTTGAGCATATGAGTGTGGCTTTCATGGATTTTACGTACCTCTGTGCAATGTTCTTCAAAAATGAGCCCTCACAGAGAACCCATAGTGCAGGTGGACCTGCTCTGCAAGAGCACCTTCCAAATCATACCGTTAGAGTGAATCTTTGCACATGCTGCAAAGATTCAGAGGAGCCCATCAGCGCATTAGGCCTAGCGGGTTCAGTGAAAGCTGAAATAGGACTTTAAGAAAGACTTCCTCCCTGTTCAACGTCTGTTGCTGGTGGAGTTACCTGACCACAAAGGTGCTCCCAACGATGTATTACACCTCCTACACAACCCTCCCTCGTATATTAGAGTTGGGCATTCGAATTATAAATTAGACCCAAGACATTTTGGGTTTCTGAAAAATAGAAAATCTTCTGGCATTGTGCAGGTTACAAGTGTTATTTTTATTCTGCCTGTTAAATGTTTGTTTTGGACAATTTCTGTTATCCAGATAATTAATAGTGGATTGTTTTTTGGGGGGGTTAAAAATACATTTCCTTTTCAATTTTATCAGTGATCAGCTGTGTTTTTTTTTTTTTTTTTTTTTTCATTTTTATTGAAGTGTAAGAATTTATTTTCATTTTAATTAAATTCAGGATACTTAAATACAGGTTTATCCAAGTGATTTGTTTTAGTATTATTTACAGAACTTACTGAAAATCGCTGTCCCACTTGATTTTGAAAAGTTATGAGAGTGAATGCTTAGAAATAATCACATAATTTAACTTCTTTAGAAATCTTTCATTTAGAACCATTCACAGTGTACTTGAAAGAGTTTAAATTGTAAAAAGTAACAAATTGAGGTGGATGTCTCTCATGCCACATAGATGAGAAAGGTGTGTTCCACTATGCTTCATCAAGGACCTGCTGTCTCTCAAGGTGATTACTGGGTGATTAACTGTAAAGTAATCAGAAGATAATTCTTGATATGGATGTGATTGTTTCTTTGGGGGTTTGTGACCTCTGCAGATGCATCTTTCATGGAAAAATGAGGCTGGGCAGATGAGAAAACTCTGCCCACCCATGCAGAAACATGATAAATTTGTCATACAATACAGAGCTGTCAGAATGAATCTGCCACCTTGTTCTGCAGTCTAACATTGAATCTGTAGTGGACAAGACATTTTGGATGAATTTCACTGTCTTTATTTACAGAAGGGATATTTTTGAAAATACTAGTCAATTTTGCAGTTTTACTTAAAGTTTTTAAGTTCAATATTATTTTTGATGGCTCAATAGTATTTTACACTGGCTCCTAATTTGGCCTCTGTGTTAGATCTATTTGATTTCATCAAGCAACATTTAAAATGTTTTTCTATTAAATGCAGTTACATTTATTTGTAACATATATGTGGTGAAGTGAGCCAAATAGTAAGAAATATGGTTCCAAATACCCAAAATGAGGGAAAACCTGTGCTGTTTACCATTACCCTGCAGTTCTGTTTGCTGGGCTTGCTATTTGGTGTTTGTGTTTATTATTAAACATTTGTGCTTAGCAACGCTGAATAGGGTCAAAGGAGGAGGGTACCAATGAGCAAATATGGACCGCTAGATTAAACCTTTACTTGAAAAGGCAAAAAAGAGAGAAAAAGAGCAGATGAGTGTAATAGTTTTTCTGCTTTCTAAATCTAACAGGTTTAGCAATGAGAGCTCTAAGTCCACTTTAAGAAACTGCAAATTGATTCCATGTGTTCTTTTTATGTATTCCATTACAAATACACAGATTTGTTGTGAAATACAAGAGATACATCATGAGATTTAAAACATGTGACACCTCAGTAACATATTTGATGGTGATACTGGATTTTAGATAACCAATTATGCAAAGCCCTCAACTGTTAATATAAATTTTACCTGATTTTGACTTCTTTATGAGAGCTATAAATGACAATAAAAGTTTACTTTTGGAAGAAATGAAAAAAAAAAATCTCAAAAATTATTTGTTTATAATGCCAATTTATTAATAACAGTCCAATGTTGTACAGGTGTCTTAACTTCCCTGAAAATCCTCAGATACAATCTACTAGTGTTTCACAGTCCTGGATCCATTGTCCTGCATGTTTTAGGTGACTATCTGCTGCCATACATCTGACTTAAATTAATGAATCACTAAAATGCTTCTGCAGCACTTGATGGGATGCTAAGGAGTTAATGAATCAGTTGGATCAGCTGGACTGGAGCACAGGCGCATCATGAGGGACAGTGGGCCCCGAGAATCAGATATGAGAATCACGGCAATAGAATATGCCACAAAAATATTTAAATAGATAAAATCTAACTAAACAAATTGCGGTACATGTGTTTGCTCCTGTGCAAGTCAGATCATAGCTCATATGTTGTTGTTTTTTTTATTTATTTATTTATTCCCCACAGCGCTTGCATCATTATATTTCATCAGTTTTTACTAGTAGCAATCTCTGGGGATTTTGTAGAATGCTGTCTTAAGTGTGAGATTTCCAAACGCTTGGAAATACTAGTCAATTTTGCAACATTTTGTAATCCAACATTTTTAATAACATATAGAATTTGACCAATTAAAAAAATAAAACCAAGCAAATCTGTTGTAATGTGTTCAATTTTTACTTTTCTGGCGATGTCAAACTTCCATTGTAGCTGCCTGAATGAACAGCTAATATGCCTGAAAATAAAATTTCCTTTTTAAGCCCCCTTTGTGCTTCCTCTGATTTTATTGTTACATTTTAGTCTGCTTTGTGCAGTATAACAACTTCCACATCACAGAGAGTTTTTGTAAGTCCAACCCAATAATGCTGATAAGTTATTTTAACTGATTTTGAAAAGTTTCAATTTTGTATTTAGACGTTCAGAAAGACAGTTCTCCTGCTCTGTCATCTTGAGCAATAAGATTGTGCTTAAAAATGCATTAGATCATAAACAAAACAGCATTATTGCAATTTTTGACTGCTTGTTTAATGTTTTTGAGCTTTTGATAACAAAGAGAGAAAAAAAAAACTGTAAAGAAGGGCAGTGATGAGGGCCAGGATTTCTAAAAATGTTGAGATGACGAATTATATTTTTGCACAGGCTCCCATTGGCTGCTTAAAGTTAAAAACCATGCTGTGCAATTTTTATACTTGTCAGAATTCATAGAAGATCTGTCTCATGTAAATTGAATTGACAACAAAAGCTAGGGGGCAGGAAAGGCAGCTGAGGTCTGAGGTTAACCCAAAACTCTAAATGAGCTTAGAGGTTCCTCCATCACTCTCCAGTAACATAGGGGTGGGAAGAATGAAATCCCTATACCTCACTTGTCTATTAATGCATACCAGGCTGTTTAACTTTTAGAAGTTAGTAGCATAGTTGTTTTTGGCTATTGTCAGAAGAACATTTTTTCAGACTTTTTGTTTCATCAGACAGATGAAGAAGCTGGGATCAGGAGGCCAGGTGAGGGGATTCACTGAAAAAAATTTCAAAAGGATTTCTCCAACAATTAAAGGAGATCTGTAGTTGTGGGCTGACCTGCCAGTCACACATCAACTTGCACACAGCCTTGTGGATATTTAAAATACTATACTTTTACAGAACCCACTATGAAATAACTTCCTTGTGGAGCATTTGGCCGAAATAGGCTTTGAAATTCACTTCATTCACACAAAGATAGTTTACCCTGCTGTCTACTTTGCAGAACCCACTTTAACAGTCGTAATTGTGTAGTGTCTGTATCACTTGTGATGTCACAAGTATGCGCCGCTGCTTCTCTGTAGAGAGCATGGGAGAAACGTGCTACAGATCGCAACATGGACTGAGACGGACATGTTAGCTCCCTAACTTTTAGTAACGTTACAGGTTGTTTGGACTCTGCTCATTTTCATGTTTGATAATATAGCAGCTATTCAACTGGGCTTTGTAAGTTTGGTGAAGAGTGTGTTTATTAAAGGACACCGCTGTGGAATTCCCAATACCAGAGTGGTTGTGAGTTTTTGACGGTCCTAATGAGTCTGCCGCCTCCTCTCCTCCCTTAAACACAACCCAAGCGTTTCACCACATTGAAAAAAAATCTGTAAAGTAATGGCATCAAACTCAATTCCATGGAACGGGACAGCAAGAGAACATCTAAAAATTACATGACACCTGACCCTGAGACTAAGAGTTTGACAAGCCACCTTTAAAAGATGAGTGATTCAGAGACAGATAAAACGCTGACTGGAAAATATCTATAACCTGGGATGGGAGATCTGATGGGTAGAGCTATGTTGTGTACTTTTGTAATGTGTGTTATCTATGTGGTTTATTGTAACATTTATATAATTTGATGTAATATACATAAGAATAAACACAAAATGTTTGTGGGATTACTTGTTCCAGAAATCACAACTACCTTCAAGAAATATGTAAGGTTAGCACAGCTACAGAGCCCTCTAGGGCCTTCATAAACTTCAACATACTTTGATGTACTCCCTATTGCAATCCATCTTTTTATAGTGACACAGAAACTGACAGATTATTCAATATCAGACGCAACTCATGAGTATAATAAATAAGGGGAAACAGATCAAAAGTAAACAAAACTCTCTACTCGCAATTTTAAGTATTTTCTTTTTTCAAAGTATTTTGCTTTCCTCTGAAGCTAAATGATTAACATTTCCTATACAACACCAATCCTTTGCTTTTAATCCCCACAAGTCCAATTTATTGCAGTCTTTAGCAACATATAGCTGGTAAATCCAACTAGTTTCCCATTTCAGTGTCCACTCCACAGGAAATTGGAGTATCACCTCCTCAGCAGTGTTCCCATGGGGAGAACCAAACAGCGTACAGAAACTGCCTCAGTTGATGCTGAAAATATGAAGCTACAAAACATGACATCACTTAGCAGTAAAAGGACAGGTCTTCTACTGGTCTGCCATTATTGAAAGAGCAAACATGGTGCCTAATCAGACCTTTGGAACTTTCCGGGAGTGAAACCCTTTAAAACTTGGTCTTTAAGTTGAGCTACAGACTGTACGACAGTTCTCTCCAGAACTTTATAATAGTCATTAGGTCTTTGTCCATTGGAAGACACAATTTCACCCAAGTTTTATTTTCACAGCAAATATTATTTCATGATGATGCCATCTATTTTGTCAAGTCCACCAATGATCTTCCTCATATGTTGTCTAATTTCCTTTTATTCTTCAATTATGTGGAATAATTAAGAAATTTGTTTGAGATGTTGCCTCTAAAACACTCAAAGAATATAAATTACACAATCAGAAACTTACAAAGTCATAAGATCATAATCTGGGCTTTCTCAAATTATTTTAAGTGTAGTAAAACATTGACTTTGTAAAAACAAAAATATAAAGAATTGACACAAAACAGGATATTTATAGAGTAATTTAGTTTAAGAAAACCAGATTTAAAAAAAAAAAGTTTTTATGCAGCTTATAAAAATATATTTTGTATAGCTACATGTTTTATAATTTTTAAAATATAGCTGAACCGGAAAGGTGAGGGAAATAATAAATAAAAATAAAAGCCCTTTAGATCTGCTACATGCACCCATATTATAGTTAATCTGTCAACTTTAAAATGTAGAAGTGAATCTTTAAGAGGTTTCATATTAAAACGAAACCAACAATTGTGTAAAGCTATTTCCAATCCCCAAGCTATGAAAGAAACACAGTCAATATCCAACTGTATCCCTTAAATAACTGGAAAGTGATAGTATGATGCCACATGATAAAGTGAGAGTGATTCCTGTAATTCAATATATGCAAATATCAGACTGGCAAGGTTCACGTGTAGCGATTATCCATGTACAAGAGCCTTGATTAAGCCAACAGAGAGAAGTGTACATTGATTAAAGGCCACATTTTCAAATGACCCTTACCTCTAATTACAAATCTTTTTTTCTTAACCCACTCATTGATTACTAGGGAGTGTCAGTATTTCAAATGCAGTAACACACTGTACTCCGCCCAGGTCAGCATTGTAAGTGAAAAATAGTTCTAAAACATCTCACCAGTTCGAAGAAGGTTAAATGAATAAAATAAGAATAAAATAAACCTGTTGTCATAAAGTTCTTTATCTAGCCAACTTATTTTGGCACATCACAAAGTATTCTGTCTGTCCAATCATGAGACTTTGTCAGATATCCCTTTTGTATCCATGAAGTATGTATGTATGTCACTTATAATGCAATTCTACACTGTGTAGAAAGTATGTGTAAAAGGAAGGGTTCTACACACAGTGTGTGTACAGTGTGTACAGAGAGTACACACTGTTACTTTAAGATCACCAAACCATCTGGGGATGACAGTTCAATGCTTTGTGCATCTTGTATGACTGCCCCCAAGTGGTCAAACAGTTGTTATCTTACTTGATCATAAATCGGGTCGTACTTCTATCAGTTGGGGGCAATTGAGACATTTTGCATTCCAAGGTGAGTGAATAATTAGCAATCCTGCGAGACAGTCAATATTGTGAGACTGTTTGACCTGTAATGTCACAGCAGTAAGTTCCATTGCAGATACATCTTTTATGTGAAACATACTGTTATCAATCTTTCTGAGGTTACCAACAAATTATTCAATTTTTCCAAACATATTAAATTTATAGGTAACATCCTTACTTATAAATCAAACTGCGTATGCTAAAGTTGAAGATGTGTAAAAAAGTAATTGATTATTGATATAAAGCATTGTATCTTCAGATTCATTTTGGATTAAACTGTTATGGGGATGTCAAAATAATGCCCATCTATGTCTTTGCATTTTTTTGTCTTTCTGTGTATTCCTTGGGTTGTACCATTCCCATTATTTTGACATTTTAAAAATGGCTGAAAGAGAGCAGTTTTGCTGCTCTACAGTCAGACTTTCTGTTATCTGCCTTAAGCCTTGCTCTCTCTTTCTCTCTTGTAGCCTGAATGCTACTTTTTCTATGGTTTACTCTGACTCAATTTTAAATACCACATTGACACTACAGTAACAACACATAAGAGATTAAAAGAATAAAATTTGATTAGGGTATGTTTTATCTCTTGTGTTGCTGGGCAAAGCAACACAAGAGAACACATTGAGGAGTTGTACAAACTCCTCAACGTTCGTTGGACAACACTGGACAGCCAGTGTTGTCCAGAGTGACAACAGACCAACATGTGGCTATGAGTGACTGACATGCTGCTGACTCCGACAAGCTTTACCTCACAATACTGCTCCTAGACAACATAGTCATTCATTACTTTCTGAATAACTTTCCGAAAAGGGCTGTGAAATACAAAAAAAATGTCCGTAATGCTCCAGGTTGTACTAAAGTGGGTTTATTTATTCTTATTGTGAGCAACATTTGTGATGTTTTAGCTCTTTAAAAGACAAAAACATCCTGCTTTTAAACAACATTTTTTTCCCTTTTTCTATTGAACTCCTTGATTTATTTATGAAAATATGTGGCACAGCAACAAATATCACGCTGTTAACTCATAAGATTGCTAAAAATATTTTCATTATTTAAGGAAAATATTCACAACTTGAGAGAGATGGTGAGCGAGACAGAGACAAAGAGAGTAATTATTAAAGACTCCAGTCATTAATGCTAGAGAGAAAGTTCACTTTGTAACATAATTAAAAGTTGTTCAGGAGCAAGCATTGCTGCAGGGTGCAATTACTCATAAATGCCAATGCGATAACATGAAAGTGAATGAATCCATGCATTGTACGCAAATTCAAATAAATTTGAAGTTGGCTCACACACTTTCCTTTACACTTTTCCTGAGGAAAAGTGTATCAGATTAAGACTTAGATGTATGTGATAAAAATGCAAACATACACACACATAGAAACATGCAGTCTACATGCACAGCACTTTAAACATCAAATGTGGTAAATGTTATAATTTTTTTTACCAGAGAAAATTTAAAAATAAACAATCTGGTTTTTATTCTTCCAAGATATTTGATGAGAATGTAATCATTTTGCTGGTGGGGAATGGTAAATCAGTAAGCAGCTGGATACCCCCGCATGCACCTGCAATTTTCCCCCTTCCCTAATACTAGCCCTATGATGGCGCCTGCAGATTTTCTAATGGGCCATTATTTTGGCAGATACAAATGAAACCAAGGTGAAATTGCCTTTTTTACTATTTATAATGCAGTTTTGAAGTAGCTAAGGTTGTCATAGTTGCATGATGCATACAATTATTTTCTCATTGTTGGCGTTATATAGGGTCATTGAGGTTAATTGAGTCTTACTTCTGATGGGAAGTCACACAAGCTCTTTTCACAGCATATTCATTGTAATTAACTTGAAAGAAGTAAAAAGCTGTGCCTGCATTCGCAATGATGAGCAAACATATAAACAACAATAAAGGCCGGCCCTGTTCAGCTGTCTGTGCAGTATTTGAAGCTGTGGAGTTAAATCGTTCTCTGTCTGTTGCTACTCCTCTTTTAATGTAACTGAAAGATGGGATACTCAAGTAAAATAAGTAGAGAATTCAGACACCCTTCTAAACAAAGCCTTGTGGATATAGACTGCTAGAGCATTTTGAATATATAGGATAATACAGACTTTCACTCTGCAGGAGTTTAAAATACTCTCTGAGGTTAGTTTCTCTGCTTCTAAACATTACCCTCCTCAATTATGCATATTCTTCCACAAAATTTTAGCTTTAAACCTTCCAGTTTATTGAAAACTAAGTAGAACCAGAAAGTTGGAAATATTACAGTTTTATCCTGTTGTTCAGTACTGATTGCGGTTATCTGAAATGGCAATGCAGTCTCGTACTTGAACACATAATAGCAATGTTGGTCTCCATTGTTAAATAAATGTAGAATGGCAGTGATTTTCCTTCTTGTCTTTTTGTGCTTGCAATCATGTCAAGTTTAAAAATAGATCACAAAGTCCATTCTTGCCATTGGTTAGATTGGTACCCACCAAGAAGGCTTCCTGTTTGATTTCCAGCTGAGTAGTATTTTTTGCAGTAGTCCAATGTCCTTCCACTGTCCAGGCATGTATGACAGGCAAATTGAGAAGTTATGCTGTTTAGGAGTGAGTGTGAGAGGGCATGCCATCTGTATTATCTTATCTGCATCTCTGATGTCCTTTTGATTAACTACTGACTGCACTTTTCATAACTGTTGGCATAGTATAATACATGGAGGAACATAAATCAAAACAAAGATCTTTCAATTAGAGTCTTTATATATCTCTCCTTAGTTAGATAAGAAGTTTTTATTTATTTAAATATTTGAAACAAATGTATGGAAAAAAGAGTACATTATAACAAGCTTGCCAATGGAGATAGATGAGAAAGACAGGGGAAATAAAAGGATTAAATAGAAAAAAAGAACAGAACACTTAAAAATAGGGTCATATATAATTGTATCATAATATTACAATGCACTGATGGATAGGAATACTAAGTGTCAGTATATTGCAGTCACCTTCCACCACACACCCATGACTCAATTAATACAAATCAACAAGACAATTTAACTATTTAAAAAAGAAGCTTAGTTATGATTTTGACAGAAACACACAATTAAAAAAGAAGTTTGCCTGAATTGCAGCCTTTAGTTCATCTGCATTGTTGGTTCTTCTGTCTCTCATTTTCTTCTTGACTATTCTCTCCTGTGAAAAATAAAATCAACATCTTTAAAAGCTTGTCAGTAGAGAGGGAAGCATGGAGGCTGTAAAATGTTCTTGTAAGGTGACGAGGTTGACTTTGGAAGTGAGAAAACACAGTGGACCAAACCAAAAAAACAATTAAAATGGTTCCCCAAATTGAACTTCACAGCAGATCTCAAACAACTTGGAATCTGTATCGCTTCTTCCATGGCCAGGTAAAATGTCTGAGATTATTTGGTTTAAAAGTGGTTGTACACAAACACCAGCACAGTTCTTCTCATGTCCTAATGATTCCTGAAGATTTGAGTCAAACTGCAGCCACAACTTGTGAACTCGTAATCCTCTGAATTCTGCAGTTTCTCCTTTTGCCACACTTTTTCCTTCCACCCAAGTTTCCATTAACATGCTTGGATGCAGCACATGAAAACAGCCAAGTTCCTTTACATTGACCCTTTGTGAATTGTCCCTCTTCTGAAGAGTGCCAATGACTGTCTGCTGGATACTACCAACTCACTGTCTTCCATACGAGTGTATGCCATAACATATAATTTAAAACAATATTATAATAATAACAATTTCTAAAAAAAAAAAAAAAAAATCATGATTGGGTTTGATTTGTCATAATAATAAAAATGAACATAAATAAATGTTTGAAAATGTGTCACTCTGTGTATAACAACATATACATTCATAAACGTTTTCCATTTTTTGAACTGAATTAATGAAATAATGTTACAGTACATTGAAATTAATCTTAACTGTGATAATCAGTCATATGGTGTCACATGACAAGGGTAGAAGTGAAAGACAAACAGAATACAAGCAGAACCTCTGCAACTATTACAACCAAAGCATCTCAATGACTTTGGAGGTGCTTAGTATGACCTTAGATTTAGAGAGAAAATCATGATTACATTGTAATGACAGTCTGAGTGTAGGTCAGGAGCAGTGCTGCACACAGTACGTTCACAGGTCAGGAATAATCAGACAGGGTTTAGTGAGAAAATTAATAGCTCTTTGATTGTGATCTATAGGTTATCGTATTGAAGAGTTCAAGAGGATTTTTACTTCTCCAGTTTGCCTCCTTGACCTGAAAGGTTTTCATGAAGGAGTATTTACATGATAACCTAACAAGTCTGGATTTATGGAGTGGGTGTTTGTCTGTGTGGGACGGGATGGAGGGTTGTGAGGCAGGCCTATGGAGCAGTCTGTGGAAGTATAACATTCATGATACTATTTCCTGACCCGTACATACACTTGAGCTCCAAATGGAGAATAGTTTATTTAAAGGTTATGAAGCTGTAGCAGTTTTTTTCCCTGTCATACACATGTATAAACTGCTCTCAAATTTGAAGCTGGCTTTCCGTGGTTACAGAAGATAAATGGCAGGGATGATGAGTATGATAACACTAATAATTCAATTGATAAATCAGGTTGGTCAGAAATCCATTATTACTCACTGCCTTTCTCATCTATAACCAGTGGCTGAATCCCACTAGCAATCGCTTCCCATCTCACAGACTGTCTGGATGACTGATCAGGGTTGTGATTGTCTCCACTCTCCCCATCACACCACTGCCACATGCGTCAGCAACAGCACATACATCTTGAGCGGTCTCTAACTCCGAGCCAGCATAGTCTAGAGCCTCGGTAAACGTTGCAATCAGCAGAAGAATTGGGCCAATTCCTCATAACCTTGTCTGCACATGGCACCTCGCCTTGAATCATAAGACTCTGCTGCTGTAGAAAGCCTTGAGTTTGCCAGCACAGAAACCGCATGGCCCAAGTAATGTTGAAAATTGGTAAATGGATATTTAATTATCTGCCTTGTCCCACAAAAACTGGGCATGGTGGATACATTGGGGTGACCACAGACTCATGGATAACAATGTGTGTCAAAAACCACTCATGGCATTGCTGCATGTTTCAAAGCATTCTATGCCATGATTGTGGAGAACTAGTGCTCACAAAAATAAAAAAAAACAAAAATTGAAATCCAACATATTTGTGATATTTTATATTTGCATAAATAAAATATATGCTGTTCAAAATAATAGCAGTTAAACATAGCTCACTGGATCAATAGCATTAAGAAATTATTGATTCATGCCAAACAATTTACGATATTTCTTATCAGTGAGATCTCAGTGTCCCAGGTCATTCTGCAAAAAAATAATGACAAAAAATATTTTAGATTTTAGATTATGCTTGCAGTATATCCATCTGAAAATCAGAGTAAAAGAAGTAAATCCAGACATTGCTCGGAAGATTTTTATAAAAGCGATTGAATAACAAAGTAATTGGAGAGGGCTAAACAAATAGAGAAATGCAAAAATACAGTCTGCTCAGCTAAACAAAAACTCCAGGAAGACAATAAAAAAGTCTTGTTATAATTTAAAGAGGTCAAAGGTATCCAAACTGGCTTAGACTCAGCAAATTATTAATAAAGCTTTTTAGTCCCCTGTGAGTACTCTAACAATTATTTTAAATGTGCTTAAGAGGCTACAACCTGCCATAGAACACATGAAGTAATCTAAAGACAAATTGTGCAACATTTTGTGTATGGAAGCAAAATATTCTTGTTAGGACGAGACAGTTTTGATGACCCATAAGCAACAAAGTTAAGCTAAAATACACTGTGAATCATGGTGAGTCAGGCCTCCTGTTATGGGGATGTTCCAAATATTACATTGTCGAGGTAATTATTCAATTGAAATTAATTATGGATAAGTTTGAATGGATCGACATACTTTACAGGTTTATGCTAACATGTTAAAAATAAGAAAATGCAATTAAATAACTTTTCATAAAATATTGATACCAAACACACCAGTAAGTGAGCAGCATCTCAATGCCAAATCAACAAGGTTAGCTTCATGGACTTGCCATTACCTACTCCAACACAAAACTTGTGGGAGGCATAAAAATGCTTTTTAGGGGGTAAAAAAACCAAGACATTCTCATATATTTTGGAACAGCTGTTCACACAGGCCAAAGCTGGTTGACACCACACAACACAGATGTGCAAAATTCTTAGGAACAAAATGCATGCTTCTAAATATCAGCTAAGTGATATACAGAAAAAATAAATCTCCAAGATTTTTCCAGTTTACACATTAAATGTTTGAGTTTGTAAATAAAAAAATGTAGGCAGTACTATTTATTAATAACCTAAAGTAATTTTTTCTTCTGTTTTGTTTGTAGTAGAAGATGCACTGTTCCCAGTGCATTTGGCTGTGAAGAAATAAAAGCTAAAAATTTTGAGTTTTACTCTCTTTTTTTAAGCACTGCTATTTTTTCAACTATATGAGTCAGTCACCATTCTCTCTTTTCATGTAATCAATACAACTTTCAAAGAGTTTGAAAAGTTGACTTTGTGGTTTTGATGAAACGATATTTAAATGAAGCCTGAGCTGCTGCTTCAAAAATATGTCCTCCATCAAAGAGACTTCAGAAAAGCAGACATGAACTTTATAACACATTAGACTTAGAGATGAGTTCCCATTCACTATTGTTAAGGGGAGATGTTCGATCTTGAGCACTGCATTCACTCTAGTGCCAGAGCTCTGTATGTTTTTTTCTTTTGAGCAGAAAATCTAAATCAATAGTGAAAATGTCTCACGTGATTCATTTGTTCGGCTCAATCGAAGCAGCAGCAATTTTTCCATATAATTATGAGCAATCCACCATCTTGAAGTGCACATCTTCTCCGTCCAATCACAGACTTATGAGCAAGCAGAGAAACACGTCATGGAAATTGATTGTTTTTCTCCTTTCTCAAAGACTTCAGGAAAAAAAAAACACAACAACAATGGGCTGATCAATCTAGTAACATAAGTATACCTCTTGTCAATGTCCCTCTCTTTACAATGGGGACTTGATGTTTTAGGAGCTATTTGTTATGACCAACTTGCCAGAAGAGACATCGATCGTCGGCTGCTTGCAAATGCAGCATCAGTCATTTGCAAAGAAAAACGGAGCTGACTGTGCTGTGCCATGTGTGGATGTGAGTCTTGCATAAAATGTGTCAACTTAAATGACTTTTTAATTTAGTCAAAAAGAGGACCGAAGTTATGTTAATGGTAGCTCTTATTACAAACCTTGCCTTCCTTTACCATCATTTTTCCGCTTCTTGCTTTTCACATCAGTCCAGGCTTTGAACAGTCGCATCAAATAACCACAACTCTTGATAAAATACTTCCCTTTCTTTCAGACCTCAAAGGGAAGTCTGTTCAAACAAATTGTAGAAATTTGTTTGCTGAAGAATATTGTCTGCTGCGTAGCTTCAAACACAAGTGGCTGGGCAGTGCAGTTTTTATTCTGTCATAAAACTGAGGGATCATTGTGCATACCTGATTAATTCTGGTTTAAATATAGAGATTTTTTTTCTTTCTGTTTTATTATGTTTCATCAGTGCTAAACAAATATCCTCCTCTATTTGAACGTGTACACTGTGTAACACATTTTAAACTTCAATTGATCATTTTAATATTTGTCTTTGCTTGTGCCGACTTTTTAGTCAAACGTTACACTACAACACTTCATAAGAGCATTCAAAGGGCTTAAATAAAGGATGATTAATGGTAAATCTATTCCACATAAAGATTAAAAACTATTTGGTTTACTCCACGTAGTCTCAATTTGTGGTTTAACTATCCTGAAACTACATTAGGATCTCACGATTCTTATCATTAGTATGAAGTCTTATGAAGCACTTTTCTGTTGCTGCCATTATAAAATTTAATATCAATGGCAACTTGGTGGAAAGGAGAGTGCAAACCTTATTTTAAATTATTATTGGAAATGGATCTTAAGTTCTTCCCTCTTTGTTTTGATAAAATTGGCTAAAGAAGGGGTTAAGCAAACTGACAGCAATGCACACTTCTCAAATTTCATCATAAAGTCATTTGTACTTCTGAAACTTCAGGATCTATCAGAAAACCCAATATTGTGACTTCCAGCCTGGTAGTCGAAACTATTGAGTAAGGAATGAGTCTCATGTGAAGCTCACACAGCACTTTAGGAGGCACTTTTAGCTAATAGACTCAATTTTGCCTTCTCCCCACATGAAATATCAGTTGTGGACCTTATAACTGCCATGGAGTCAACCATTTGGAACAACAACAGTGCAGAGCAGAAATAGAGCAACTTAGGATAAAAGTTATTTCAACCATTTGCTAAATCTCCTTCTTTAAACCTCACACCTTAGAAAATTTCACCATTTTGCTAGAAGATAGGGGACATACACAAAGATGCTCTTAATAAATTCAGTGAATTACTTAAATTAAACAATAATCTATTAATCCCAAAGGGAAAATAACTGCAACTTGTGTTATCCAAGTTTCTTCAAAGAGTTGTAAATGCAGATGGCTGTGGGCAAGAAGGATCTCCAGTAGCAGTCTGTATTACAGCAAAGTAATGAAGCTTTTCATTGAAGACGCTGTGTTGTTTTGTAACAGATTCAGCTGGGGGTGCTCAGGATTGTCTTTCAGATTTTCTCCAGGATGAAAGACCAGTTTTCCAGGCCTGCAGATGTCAGGAATTAACAGATTACATTGGAATTAACAGATGTTTACATGCTTAGGCGATCATGTTTCTCTGTGTTGGAAACTGCTGTTAACGAATCATGGGAGGGAGCTGTGGTGGTTTAGCTGGGGGACATGCCAATGGTTCTAATTTGCATCTGATTTACACAACATTGCATCACTTTACGAGAAAAGCTAATATTGGCTGGGATTGTATCAGTGTAAAATACATTATTCGTGATACGACAGTAAATTTACTAGTGAATGCAGGTCTGGATAAACCTCCATAGAGCATGGTCCTAATATCACAGAGCCCATATCTTCCCCAACTTTACATAAGAAAGAAAATTATAGTAAAAAAAGCAATTCATTTCTAATTACTTATATTGAATGCATATGCATTGCAATATGTATTTCAATGTTTTTATCAGCACGAACATCACGCAAGAAAGACACAAAAATATACAAGTTATAATTTGAAACAGAATTTGAGGAGTCAAGCCGAGAAATAAATGTCCCTTTGTGACAAATGTAGAAGGACCTAAACTTCCTCAAGAAGTACAGACTGCTCTGTCCCTTATTTCAGGTGGCATCTTTAGGCTGGTCTGTTGTCCAGGTGAACACAGAAGTATTTATGCTCCTCCACTACCTTCACATCTGGAGGTAGTGGAGGGTTAATACTGAATTATTGGTACCCAACAAACTCTTACGAGAATAAAGTCACAGACTGCCTAAAATAATTGGAAAAAGATACCATGCATACACTGTCAAGTTAATTTTAGTTCTGTTTAATACTTTTCATAATCTATAAAACTAAATGGAGAACAAAGACGCAAATTAATTAACAAAGGAAAACTAAATCAGGACACAAAATATTTGCTTTCAGAAAATGTCAGGAAATGTGTGTTGGACAAAATTTCAAATGAAAGAATGCTTATCAATGACCACATTATTAAAGTTCTCTTGTCAATAATTAGTAAACAGATAAGGTATAAAAAATGTAAACATGTAAAAGGCTTTAAGCAAATTAGACTTAGAAGCTAAGTCTCAGAGTGAACATTTTGCTGCAGTTCTCCAGAAATAACGGGGCAGCATTATGTAAAATTTGAGTTTTATGTCATGTATCATGCTATTCCCTCATCAAGAGCATCACTGAAGTGTGATTCTTTCATGCGTTTTTGTTAAATACTTTAATCTCTAGTGGCAGTCATTCAGGACTTCAAAATGCTTGGCCTCACTGAGCACTGCTTTTCCCCTGCAGCTTCTCCTTATAGTTGCAGTCTCCAAGCTGAGCTTCTGCCTCATATGAACTACTATGAACTACTTTTCAGCAGAACACTCTGTGATGATGTGTTGAAGTCAAAGTTTTCACATTTACCTTATGAGGCTAACATGTTTCCTTGCCTTTCATATTTTGAAGGGTGACAGAAAGAATGGGGTTTGTGTCATACTTTACCGACATAACTTATACATAATAACGACTTCCCTGGTGTTAGTAATTGTGTCACCAGATTATTTGGAAATGAATAAAAAATGTACTGCTGAATGTATTTACCTAATTTAAAGATTAAATTTAGATTAAAAAAAATTTTTTTTTATGAGATTAGGCTTTTATTTGTTTTTTTCTGAATGTTTTCAGTAAGGATATGTCACAGCAACATTAATCTGGTCTGTTCCAGCTGTATTCCTTACTCCACTACTGTTGCACTAACACTGCCATAACAATTTTTTTCTCGTAATGGTAAAGAAATTAAAACACACGATGGCCTATTCTTTCAGAGACAGCACTGAATGTCATGGAAATCAAAATGTATTGCCAGTAGAGATAGAAAATTCAAAAACTTCCAATGTAATTCAACAATTCATATTCAGGAACTTAACAGAGTTCCTTAATTTTATGCTCAATATTTTCTCAGCGGGGTATTCCTCAAATTTGAAATCCAGTTTCCAGCTGAGGTGATTGAGAGCACAGACCAAGATCTCTCTATAGAGGGCACCCACAGACCCGGAATGTCTTGTTTGGTTGGCCTGTGTACATTTTGTATTTGAAAGAGCAGCAAGTCAATGAATCTCCATAATGCGAGAGCCAGGCCACATAACTCACGTTGATAGTCCTTACATTGTGCCAAGAGGCGATAAATCTGCTCTGTAAGACATGAATATGCAGTGGCAGTCAGCCTGGCTTGTTCTTGCTCGCGTGTCCCCTGATGAACAGTTTATTCCTCTCCTCTATTCACAACAGAAAAAATTAAGCCAATGAGCTGCAGCACTGTCTCATCAAGAGGCTTGTATTAAGCACCAAAATATGTAACATTGTTTATTCTTTCCTTAAATGTTTGCTAATTTACGCAAATATCTTTTGTGATATATATGGTAGAGAGGGAGTTTAATATCTATCTATCTATCTATCTATCTATCTATCTATCTATCTATCTATCTATCTATCTATCTATCTATCTATCTATCTATCTATCTATCTATCTATCTATCTATCTATCTATCTATCTATCTATCTATCTATCTATCTATCTATCTATCTATCGATCGATCGCATCCCAGTTCTATGTGTCTGCTGGTTGTATATGTATATTTCTGATGTGTGAACTTACTATACAATTTAATTATTTCTTTTTCAAAGCAAACAATTTTCTTATTTGATTGATTAATGACAGGATTTGTAACATTGTTATCTTTCTTTAGAATGCTATAAATTTAGCAAAGTTATGCTCGCAAAGTTTCAGACTGTTTTTATGAGTGAAATAAAATATATGTATATATTCTATTCAAACCTTTAAGCTGTTCCATAACAATATGGCTGAATAAAACTCCTTAAATTCTTTCACGGCTTTTGTTTGTGGTGGGTCCTCTCCAAGATTATTTATGGCCCCTATCTGGCCACCTCAATCAAAAGTTTCTGGAGGCAGCCCTGGAAGCCAACATTTTGCAGTTTGTTTTTGATGACTCTTTGCAGTGATGAAAAAATGGACAACAGGACAACCAGAAAGATGCTGCAGGGCATCCACACCACCACACACACCAACAGAGTGACTAATAATGCCGGGGATTCTTTGGTCTTTTTTTATTTATTTTTTTTCGCCTGACCCCCAGCTGAAACCTATTTTCCAGAAGTATCTCTGCTGTAGAGATACTTTGGGGAAAATGTTCACCTTTTTGCTTTTGCTTGCCTTCTATCATGAATATGATCCACGTGGTTTAGTTATTGGACTTTCTCACCAAAAACCAGAAGTGAAAAACAAACAACCACGTTGTTTTATTGTTGCGTCCATTTCGATAAACCAAAATAAAATTGTCCACTTTATCATACTTCTGTTACTCAACATTGGCTAGCAAAGTTATAGTTCCCCCGTGACGTCACTGCCCATGCGCAATAGGGATGAGTAGTTTTTTTTTTTGTTTTGTTTTCTTGATGGAAGTTTGACTTACCTGCGACCAAACTAAACATTTTTTTTGTGACAAAAAATGATCTGGGGCACCACTTTTGAAGTCCAAAGAATAAACAGACCCTGTATTTGTCTCAGTATGGTCATACAATACCATGTCTGATATTTGTCTTTTTTTTTCTTCGTCATATATGTTGTGCTACATTATATTTTCTTGTTTTAAGTAAAGAAACGTTTAACCTAATTTTAACTCCCAACTAGTTTTTGACAGCCAAATACAAAAAAAAAAAAAAAAAAAAAAATCAGATGTCTATGTAATATAAAACAAAATCACGCTAAGGACAAGAAATAATGTATGGACTGAAACAAAAGTAGAGGACCGGGTGGTGATTCGGATCCCTCTCATCTCCACGGAACACTTGGACATAGTTGACAGCAATGCGTAACGACGCGTGCCTCTAGTGGCACCGTGGAAGCAGGGTCGTCAGACGCACGCAGATACACGGCTGCCCGCATTATATCCCAAACTAACACATAGTAAAACATTTGTTAATTCAAAGCGATGTAGCAAGAATCTCTTTGAACAGATGGACCTTCCTAAGTGACCTCCCTATTGCCAATGACGGTGCGCAACCGGACCGGAGCGGGTTTCCTTTCCCTGCGTTCTGAGCAGTTTGCTGAAGTGACGCGATCAGGACTGGAGTGACTAAACTACGAGAAGCATTTCTGAGTCACCGAAGTATGTTGAAATTTCTCAACAATCACAGTGCAAGCTGACGAAGACAAAATCATTCGAGGAGAGCCAAACTTCCGCAGGCGCAGTTCTAGTCGTCCACAGTGGCGCAGCGAAGCGCAGGAGTTCGGCTCGGCTTTTCTGCTTGTAGACAGACAGCACCGTGTGCAGGAGGGTATACTGAGAGACTCCTGCGGGGTAATTGTTTGCAGCCTGCAGAAGCAGGTGTTTTCGCTGATCCGCCTGCGAGGGACAGAGGGGGGCTTATCCTCATCTTTCTTTCTAAGACTGGTGAGAAGAAAAAAGAAAAGAAACCCGAGGAGAATGTTGCACCAAGAACAATGAGCGCAGAGTTGTCGCATTTTACCCAAATCCACACATGCTCTGTAGAATTCAATTTTCATGAGCAATTCTGACTCATCTTTGGAATTTTTAGAGAGAAAAAAGTGGATTCAACGACTTTGCAACCATGCGAAATACTTGGCTGAATCCCCGGAGTGCGATTTGGGAATATTGGACTTCGCTGATTGCATTCCTCTGTTGGATTCAGTACTCTTGCGGGATGCCTCACGTTATACGAATTGGTAAGTTGGAAACATATGAGCTGTATCCACTCATGCGAGCACTCACTCAGGTTTGGATGTAACCTTGGAAGTTGCTCCCAGATCATCACATTTACGTGCGAGTCACAGTTAGTTATTGTTGTAAACGAGAAACCTCTAAGGTCTTACCAAACTCTAAGGTCTTGTGAATATTTAGAAATAATCTCAACGAGTGTGCCGGTAAGTAACATTTTAGGAGTAAATTGTGAATGCTTTCTGCACTCAGGTCCCGCGCAAGTAAACACTGTGGGCTTGTGTGACCTCTATGCACTATGCCTTGTGTGCTCCATTTTCTACGGGCAGCGTTTTGAGTCACCGGCTATATTCACATTGCCTCCTGGGAATGTGTTTTAAGGACGCATTTCTGTATTTGAAAAATACTTAAAAACAGGAAAAAATAGCAGCCTTCTAAAGTTTAAAACATCAATTCTTCATGCAAACCCAAATAGTAGGAAGCATTTTTGAAATTTTTATTCAATTAAATACTTGCACAAAACTCAAATGCATAAAAAAGTATTGGCAAACACTAAGTAAAAGTTGTCCCCATCAGTTATATCTCATCACTGAGAAAAAAAGATGATGAAGCCAGGTTTCATTAGCTTTCTTTCTCAAATCTCTCAGTGAGGAAACAATGTGAGAATTGTCTTTCACAGACTGGCCATGTGATAAAATATTGTGTGCGACTAAGAGACAGGGACAGAATGAAGATCAATATGTTTCGTTTCTCTTATATATATATATATATATATTTGCCACAAGGGGTATAGTTTTTTACATTTAGTGGAATGATGTCAGAACAATTGCTCAAAAATGGCAATAGCCCCCTCATTAAAATGCCACTACTACAGCCAGAGTATAGACATTGGGTAAGACCAACTTAAAAGGAACTGGGCTTTTTTTTCCTTCCAGATGGCTAAAAGTGGATTAATTGGTGCACTGTATATCTTGTATTCTCAGAGCTGGAAATTGTCTCTGTGTGGTACATCAGATCATCAACACTGTTATTGTAAATAGTCATTTCTCTGCAAATCTCTTGGATGCCCAATATATATGTGAGGTGTGCACAAGTTAAAGCTAAATCAATGTTAGAGGTCAGTGAGTCAAGAATGTTGTTTATCTTTACTGTTAATATATTTCTAGCATTTGCATCTAGATAAATGGAAAACATGAAGTGTAACTTGTTTGCAGTGATGTGCAAAACGAGACATCAACCAGCTTTTAAGGGAGGCCTAGCGCAAGCTGTAATTTTTCACATTACGGTGTTTAGAATATATTGACGTCTCAGAAACTGCACAAATTCAAAAGTTTTCTCATTACTGATCTGAACTTAAATTGTTTGGGTCAAGGGTTATTTTCTTTTCCTTCTATGATCTTCTTTTCAAGTGGCAGCAGCTGAAATGAAGACCCAAAATAGATTTGACAGGCTTTGTTTTAAAAAATGTCAAGGTGCAAAGACAAATTTACCCAGAAATGTGCTACAATAGCACCATTGCTTTTTATAGGATCTGTCATTACTTGTGTTGCAGAAGCGGTAAATGTCTCTGTGTGCCAAGAGGGGAGAGATGCATGAAAAGGTTTCTTCACCTTAATAACCAAAGAGAAGAAAAGAATAATCACAATACATATCTCTTGATATTATCTTTTTAAAGGAAGTATTTGTGTAAAGCGGCTGGCTTAATTAATATATGTTTTTTCTATATAAAAATAATACAAGAATCTAATATTCTCTTTAAAAACTACTCCCACATAAGCTTAATGTGTGCACAAATAATGCAAAATGCATATGCAATATTACTTATAGTAAAAGTTTGTTCTTTAAGTGCACCGATAATTTATAGCTGAGCGAATTTCTGAAGGAGATGTCAGTGGGTTATTTTTCCTGTTCTTTTTTTTTTAATTTGTAGTTTGTTTGGACGCTCTTTGTCTCTCACTCACTTTGCAGAGGCCAACAGAGGAGTCTCTCATAGTCAGCACAGTGTGGCTAATGTTGCTCCTCAGCACTGGTTACCAATCCCAGCGAACCAGTGAAATTCATCGAGGTGGGCGGTAGTGTGTCTGTGCCGTGTCTGCTCTGAGTTAGGTGGCCTGCAGTTCTCCAAGTACACCATCTGGGTAATGGTGGGCATCCAAGGTGGAGTTGTTGCCATTGATTTTAGTGCTTTTACAGTGCATTGCTCCGAGTTGATGCCAGATGGTTGCTCTGTATCATTCAGCAGCTTCTATCTGTTGGAGGGAATAAAAGATCATTTCTACTGTATTTGTCCTCTCACATGCTGCGTTTCTCTTTAGTTTCCCTCTGCTTACCCTTTGCAATTCTTTTTTTCCCTCCTTCCTGACATGTTTTGCAGCCTCCTATCTCATAAAGGAGCCGTCTAAGCAGAGCATTGAGCATTTTCTGTAAGAAGGACGAAAAGTGATCACGGAAGCAGGGGAGATTTTTTTCCCTTCACAAATAATATTTTTAGGTAATTTGCATGCTTGGAGAGATAAAAGGACACTAATAATGGAGTTGTTTTTGTCTTTGTCCATAACCACATTCTATCATCAGTTGAGAAATGTCTTGCACTCATTATTTTTAGCCTCCTTATTAATTCAGATATATACTTATGTAAAAATAACATTATTGCAAGTTTAAGTTCAAAGATAAAAAAATAGAAATTATTTATTGAACAATTATTTTTTCTTGGGAAATATATTTCTTTCAAGCCTTTTGACATTTTACTAACACGTCAAGTAATCCAAACAGGCATTTATGCATTTATTACAAGTGCATAAACCATTTGTAATAAAATTTGAATGATATGGAACAGCTACTGACATTTATCAGCAGAAAAGCTTTTTGGGTCATAAAAAATTCCAGATGTTTTCCTGATAGAGATGATGCATGCATTGCTTAGGTATCACAGAAAGTAAGTGGAGGGCAATGCGATTTTGACTTATTCTTCAAACTATTTTCTCCTCTGACTTGTTCTTGTGCTCTCTGATCTTATTATTGTAGTATTTCTCTGGCTTGTTTGTATTTTTTTGCTAAGAAGATTTAAATTAGCGTCAACATGCTTTTTCTTCAGCGGTGGAGTTTTGTGCCAGAGGAGTGAAATAAATTACTTCATTGAAAAATTGGACCTGTGAATTTAAATTGTCTTTGGAGTGGCCCTAAACACATGAACAACAATTTTATATTCTTTTGGTTCCTGAGGTCAAAGGAATAATGACCTCGGCACTATTAGTGCTGTACACTCGGAAGTTTAGAAATCTGTCTGTAACTGGTCCCAATAGTATTTTTTGCAGCAATACGGGTTCTTTCTTTTCAGAAACCATTGGTTGATTGTTGTTTAATACCTTGGTAAAAATGATCTTTTCTATTGGCTGGGATATATAAGGAATTCATTTGCATTGATAAGGACAACATAGGAAGGGCCAATTAGTTTTCAATACTGATAGACTTCAGCTATTTTGTTGGTTCCTTTCCCTTCTTGCACTTTATTTTCTATATGTATTCAAAACTTTATTATGCATAACTTGATTTGTTTTGTTTGTTTCACCTTTTTGCATACATGGATTACTTTGATTGTTGCTGAAATATAGTGATAAGTTAATTAAAAATGTATTTATTTACAGAAATGCTGACATGTTCCTCACTTATTTTCCCCAGTGTTTCTACCAATAGAAAATACAAAGATAGTCACATAGTATGTGCAGTTTCTTTTCCATAGTATGAGACTAATTTATCATTTGTTGTCACTTTTCTGTATGTGAGGCTAGTAACTGTATGACAGGGATTTATTGAATAATCAATTACTTTATCTATTTTATACTTAAGTCACTTAATCAGTGCCACAAAACCAATCTCCCTCATGATTTTGTGTTTATTTCATTATCTCCACTCTTCGCTACTCCCCTACAACACCTGCATGCATACATTTTCCATTTAGTTTTTCCAAAAATGCTTTGAGAAGGCAACGTTCCCAGCTTTTATTATTGTCTTTGAAACAGCCTCAAAGTTTCAATGTGAGCTGACAAATGTGCAAGCACTTGAAGCCGCATTGTGCAGCATGAGCTGCTCGCAAGCTTCAGCAGGATAAATCGGGTTTGTGGTCACCTCTTTTAGTTGAAATCTTCAAACACACGGAGGCACTTCAGTGGCTTGTTGTTATCCCCGCACAAGCAGCAGGAGAAGGCTGTGAGAAGTTTTCATGTGTTTCACTCGTCTGCAGGGAGCTGCAAGCAGAACACACTCCACTCACATCCTCCCGAGATCCTCATCGACAGGGTCTGTGCAAATGTTTCATCTGAAATTATTTAGACACATTTCAGCAGCATGCAACAAGCTGTAATGGTACTTTAGAATCCTACATCTCAACAAAGCCAGATTCAAAACAGAGGTGCTTGTATGGAGAATTACCCAAAGGAGAGCGATGTAGCTGGGTCAGAAGAGCGGGGAAGAGGATGCGTTTGGTGATGAAAAAGAACAATGAGGATGTCGCATCAAAAGTTTTATCAAATTAAGATGGCCATCAGTTGCTTAGTGGAAATGAATATTTCATTTTCATCAAAATTTAATCTCTCCCTTGACAGAGATATAAAGTGAGCAAGGAGAAGGCTGCAGGCGGACGCAGAGGGCCGGGGAGTTGTTGTGGTGAATATGAACAAAGGCTTGTAGAGGTCACAGAAGAATTGGATACACAGAGAGGCTTCTTTGATGTGTAATTCCATTATCTGTAAGTGAAAGCAAAGACTGAAATGGGAGGAACAGTGTGGTTGTTTTACCTGCTTTCACATGTGCCTCCTTCATCCACATGTATAAACCCAGATGGGATAAACAAAGTGCAGAAGAAATAGCACAGGGCCCATTTTCTGTCTCCTTCACTATCAGGCATCTGCATCTCAGCTCTCTCTCTCACACACACACACTTTATAAAAGCCGTACTTGATTCGCAGTATTTTCTAAAACATGTCCGGTCTCACTGGGCCACTTGTACACAATCCAATTCCTTTCTCCCTGTCAGCGGACTCGTGGCTCATCATTAGCTTCAATCTTGCTGATGAGAAACTGCAGATGTTCTTTTTGTTGAGCGAACAACTCATCTGTGAATGTGGAGTCTCCTCTACTCGTTTGATTCTGTTAAAACATACTAGAGAATGTTGCTCTTTGCACAAGACATGACATTATCTGTCAGGAAGGACATGTAAGAAACATATAGCTTTACTCCAAGTCAAAAAAATTAAAGCATGTGTGCTTGATAAGGTGAAATGGATGCGTAGTCATAAATACTTTAATCTACACGTAATGGGAGGTGTTAACAAGCCTGAACTCCATCAGGGAAGCACAAGTACCTACCTCCAAATTCAGTCACACATGGTAATGATCATCCAATAATCCAAGCCACCGGGGGCTAATAGAATGGATCTACCAGACAGTATGATAATCCTGTGACATACCAGGTTCGTATCTACCCCCAGCTAGCTTATCTTTGCCGATGCTCACACACCAGATGGTGTTTTCATATCGTACTACAGAGTGGGTGCTCACCAGTGAAAGGTCCTCTGCAAACATATGGTTCTGCCTATTGAAATAAACAAGGCTGTGATTTCCTGATGACTGTGATTTCCTTTTTTGTGGCATTAGAAAAATAGAAATTACCATTAGCATGGATTGGTGTAAGATGTTCAGAACATGATAGGTTTGAGTTAAAGTACCACAGTTTTACAATATGCACAGCATGATTGTATTAATTTAAAACAGATACTCGACAATTATTCTTTCCGATATTTAAATAACATAATTGATTAATTATCCTTAATTGATTAGTTATCCTGATTTTAAAAATATTAGGCAAGTACATTTATTGAGTAAAATATTCCAACTTTACATAAATTAACTCAAATCCTACTAGGAGATATTCGCTGAACATCTGGGGCTATCTGCAAGTAGACAACCTGCTGTCGTCAGCTTTGTTTACATTTTGCCAACTTTAATAGATTGCCAACTCTAGACCCAAAACGATGAACAAAAATGAGTTTTGGGAAAGGGATGAACTTCCAAATAGCTGAATTTATCTTTCTTGTAAGCAAGGAAAAACTTTAATAGCCATCTGTCAGCCAGCTAACCAGCCATGTCCAACAGCAAGTGAGGGAGTGGCAGGTCTAAATTTCTTTAAACTCCATGAAGCTTAAACAAGCCTTTTGTGACTGGCACTAACTCTGGCATTTCAGTACAATGATTTTAAACTTTAAAAATTGTGCTATTGGAACATTTTAGCGGTTTAAAGAAATTATCTTTTTAAACCTTGATTGTTACATTTACCTGGGCAATGCCTTCAAGATATATTGATTATTTCTGTTGTGGGGAAAACTACAGTAAACCATGATATAGTTTTGTTTGAAACAGAAAAGCAGCCATAATATGTTAATATTCATAATAAAAAGCATAAATTTTACATGTAAATCATAGTGTGCCTTTTGTTTATCCACCATGTTTCATAGTCTTTTTTATTCAAAGACTAGAACTTTGAATAAAAATACCAGTTTCATACTATTGTGGTAACTATTATTTAATTATGTAGAAACGGAGAGGACAGTGATGAGTGTTCTCAGTCATTGTTTAGAATCAGCCACCTATTACACATACTCGAGATACTGATTTACAAATCACTTCTGAATTTTACATAGGCGAAAGATAAAAATAAATAAATAAATAATTTGATTTTGAATATGTACACAGTGATGGAAAACAAGCAAAATGCACAACATACAACTGCAGAATGTCTGAGGAGCAGTTCTCTGAATAGATGGAAGGGAAGCTTGCAGCACAGAGAGTGATCCCTTTGTGCCCCTCTGCTCGAATAACGGTGGGAGTCCGACAAACTGATACTAGCTGGTTAATGGATCGACTTGCCTACCTTGCAGTCAGCTACTGTGCAAACGGGTGCTCTTAGCATCCCAAAGGAGTGGTACCTTAACACTTAAGCGATGGGCAGCACTTATGAAAGTTTAACACAATAACAGAGTTTATTATTATTATTATTTTACATTAATAATAATAATAATGATAATAATATATTATTATTTTTGTGAACAAGAAAAAA
The DNA here is from genome assembly GCA_010277075.1 of Poeciliopsis retropinna. Lineage (NCBI taxonomy): Eukaryota > Metazoa > Chordata > Actinopteri > Cyprinodontiformes > Poeciliidae > Poeciliopsis > Poeciliopsis retropinna. The sequence goes on from VMRM01000007.1 coordinate 6,501,741, forward strand.
AATATGTAGGAGTGATCGCCAGAGGCGGGAAAGTGGACCAGCTCCTCAAATCAAAAAGAGAAATCTCTGGTTACTGTTAAAGTTTGTATGTCATCCAATTAAAATACTTTAAAATGTAAGAATGCTATAATGTAAAATTTAGTTTTGAAACCAAACTGGTTTTTGGCTTTAAGGTATTGCTGCCCCTACACAACTAGTTGCTGTTACCTGCAGTATCTCTGCTGTTCTTAAGCCCAGCTCTGCTGTTGTTAAATGCGTTCATTTGGGAAAAACACAGACAAGGTCTTTAAGCTAAAAGTGCAATGGCTCTCACTTTTATAAATCTAACTTTATGATTATTAAAGTTGGAAAGCTGATTTAAACCACTGTAAACGCCTTGTTTTGTTACAATTTTATTTGAAATTGTATTTATTATTTGAATATTACTCAAATAATAAATAAAATTATTACCATGATAACATAGCACTATGGTGTAAGGTTATTGTAATGTTGGAATCTCCTGTCAGCCCATGTTGTAAGAAAGACAGGTTTGATTTCTATTTAAAGGAATTACAAGTCATGACTTGACACTAATTTGTTTCATGTGTACAAATGCAAAGTTAAACCTGCAACTGAATTCTGCTGCAAAACATTTATTGTAGTTACTGACAATAAATAACAATAATACAAAAAAAAAAAAAAAAACTTTTATAAACTTAAAACAGGCATTGTGATTGTAGCTGTTGAGGCAAATGTTTAAACAAAGACATATTGAACTATGTCCACTTTTTCTTTGCATATTCATAAGTTCCCAATTTTTTGAATGGAACTTAAGTTTCATTTGGGATGCAGGTGAAGATTGGTATTCAAGTGAATGATATTCACTTGAATACCAATACATTATTTTAATGCTTAAAATAATGTGCATTCATTTTAAGAAATAACTGAAAAAAACCCGTTTTGGTTAATTTTGTTAATAATTGGAATTTGTCTCCAAAGCAACGATACAATCGTTGCATAGTCAGGTCTGAAGCTAAAATTTAAAAGACAAATTCAGTGATTGATATAATTTTGCCCAAGCAAAGACTCTTCAATGAATCTTACAATCAGTTAATTTAAACAAAATGTTATTTTCTCACATTTAGTTCACACAGTGGAGCCAGCAGGCAGGAAACTGCAATTGCACCAGCAACTAAACAGAAGAGAAAAAAAGGAAAAAGAAAAAGAACAGACAAGGCCACTGGCTGTAACACTTCAGTCTAGAGCTTGCTGGAAGGCCTTTGAAGTGTCTTCCCATAAGTGCTGCAGCTGTCCTTATTTGGATTTAAATTTATCTGAGCAGAGAAAACAAAGGGAGAAGAAGAGCAAAAGCTTCAGGGTTTTTTTTTTTTTTACACCTGTAGTTTGTTTATGTTGGTCCCAATTAATTGGTTGGTTTGTTAGGTTGTAACATTTTCCAGTGGTTGGCTTCCTTTTCACACAGAGAAAACTCAAGGCGAACATGTGTTTGCCTTGAGTTGTCACTGCAATCAATGCAAGAACATTCAGCCTGTTTATTGGTCAGATGTTTCAGGCGAAGGAGTACCAAATGTACTCCTTCGCCTGAGTACAGAGACTCTATGCAGTCTGTTCTGACTCCACAGAAAACACAGAAAATTGCATCATATCATTAGTGTATTTCTCAGTTCTATTTCAGGCAAAATTATTATTTTAAATTGACTTAATGATTTTTACAAGACAGCTTCAAGTTGCACAGGACTTTGTTAGTTTGCTTACTCTACCACATCTCACAATGCATTTCAAACCTGCCTCCAGACAAAGGTTTGGCTCAAACTTACAGTGTACACTTGATAGCTAGTGTGTCTTTGTAACTGTACAAAAAGCACCTTCACCAAATGGTTCCAGTACAGTTGTTTTGGATAGGAATCGCTGTGTTCCCATCTACAAAAATGAACTACACCAAGGTTGGGGAATGAAATGGAGAGAAAGGAAAATACCTCTATTCTGGTGAACGTGGAAGACATAGCGCCACGGGTAAAATGGAGATTGTGTTTTTGTAGCCACAAGGCAGTCAGTCCATGTAAAACCTCATGATATGTTCGGCATGAAGCTTTCCTGTGTTGTATGCTTAAGGAAGTTTTTAACCTTAAAGACATATTAATTTACAGTTTGATTGATATGATGCATTAATTGGGTTGGAGCTGGGCCTTTAAGGTATTCAAAGTCATTATAGAAGGCTTTTGGGGGGTGGGGTTCTGACAATGTTTTGAAATTCATGTCATGTCAATTTTGGCCATTTCCTTGTGAACATTACTGTAGCAAGGCAATGAATCAAATTTCATGCTCTAGCCATTTGTCTTTATTGTGTGCCCTTGTCCTTGCCATTTGACTCCCACTGCAGTTCTCTTTGGGGCTCCATTGGAAATCTCAAATCATTTCAAAACAGTTTGGGAAGAAAAAGAAAAGCTTGGTGAAAGGGCATTGTGCTTAAAGGGTCATGCTTGCAATGTAACATAGATAATTAGAATGAGTTTTTTTTTTTTTCCAAGATAATCTGGTGATTATTTTTTTACATTTCAGCACAAAGAGTAATTTGTCTTTCTTTATCCCAGACACTCTTGCACCGTGTTTGTTGGCAAATTTTGCAGACACTATAGGCACACAAAATAATGCAGCAAAACAGGCAGAGAGAAAAAAACAGCAGCGGGTACAAGGATGATGCTGGAGGACTTTTATTTAGCTGGTTAATTAGCTCGAACCTTTTGATCCCAATTTTAAAACTAGCCACATTGCATTTGCTGCCTTTCTTTTGTATGTTGTTCCATGCCCGATAAAAACCAGCTTTATTTGGCTGCCTTTCAAACACCGAAGCATTCACTGAAGCAATATGAGCTTTGCTTTGCCTCCCTGCGTTAAGTGTCCAGCTTATCTCATCCCATACGCTCTGTGTAAACTTGGTCACCTTAGACACCTCGCTTACATACAGTCAAACCCCTGCATTGCAACAGCCGTCCCTTTTCTTCTCGCTGCTTTAAAGCAATCAGAATTTGACAGTGGAGGTATCAGCCGCAGTGCACAGGTTTAAAATCCTATTTAACTTGGGCTAAGGACAATGAGTGTAGGGTGACACCATTTCATTCTGCCCTTTTAATCAAGCTCTCATTGTTATAGGTGCACCGCAAATGTCAGGTCTTGGTTGTGCAATTCCCTCCAATTGCTGTTCCATGACTGTAGGGAGATTTGTGTGCGGCAGCGTTCATTGAAGGTGGGGGAGAGGCGGGGATGAAGTGTGTGCATAACAGGGGTATGTATAAGGGGAACTGGCATAGGATCCCTGGAGCGTATGGGTAGAGCAGGAGTTACTAATCAACTGTGAGAGAGGAGACTGGAGAAGACTCACCCTCTATTTCCCCTATGCGAGAAAGAGAATGAACAGATAAGACAAACCTCCTCGGGCTAAAAACACTAGAAATGAATGGCTATCACCTAAAATATGAGGGGGGAGAGAAGTGTAGCATTTCTTTCTTCCATGTTTTGCCTCGCACAGATCTTCTTTTTCTCCGTCTTATTCATGCTGGCAGTGAAAAAATGCCACAACTACCGAAGGGAATGCAATAGACTCGAGGGTTACCTCTCAGGGCCTCTGCTCGCCCCTTCACTGATGGATAGCCTGGAGGTTAGAAGCCAATGTCAATTTAGTTAGCACAGCCAATACCCAGAAGATTCCACTCAGCACCCACGGTCTGTAGAGGCAAGACAATCTTTGAGGGTCTGTCCCCCGTCTTGTGGAGTGTTTCTTCATCTGACAATCCTCTGTCCAGGTTGCCTCTGGAGAGCAGTGTGGTTAACCACAAAATGTTCCCCTGTGACTCATGTGAAGACAGGCTGACGGCATGTAGCCACCTTCAGACATATGAAACAAGCAGGAGATTATTGTTGACAGGGAAGGGAAGCAGAGAATGTGGGCGGTTTGAGGCTGGCAGCACATTGTAGTAAGGCTGTTAGTGACGCTTGTATGAATTAGGACCTTTAATGTGGAGCCAGAAATGCTGCTAACTGTCCTGTAGGTTTAAATACTGTTTTAGATCTGCTTTTCTAGAAGTACAGATGGCTGTCATAGTAACCAATTTGTGGAAAACTAGATTGATTAGGGGAGATTGTAGCTTGTAATTAAGCAGCAGGCTCTTTTTGGTCAAATCAATTCTTCCTCACAGAGAGTTAATGAAGAGTCAGCCTTCTGATTATTTCTAAATTGTAGTTTTCAGTCTCAAAGGTTCTCAGTAAAATGTATTATAAAATGTATATTTAAATATATATATATATACATATAAAAAATTCCCTTCTCACCCACCGTGGGTGGTTCTTATCCTCTGAGCTCGGGTCCTCTACCAGAGGCCTGGGAGCTTGAGGGTTCTGCGCAGTATCTTTGCTGTGCCTAGAACTGCACATATCTGGACTGAGATGTCTGATGTTGTTCCTGGGATCTGTTGTAGCCACTGCTCCAGTTTGGGGGTGACTGCCCCGAGGGCCCCGATGACCACAGGCACCACTGTGGTCTTCACCTTCCAGGCCCTCTCCAGTTCCTCCCTGAGCCCCTGGTATTTCTCCAGTTTCTCGTGCTCCTTTTTCCTGATGTTGTAGTCACTCGGTATTGCTACATCCACCACAACGGCTTTCCTCTGTTGTTTATCCGCTACGACAATGTCCGGTTGGTTCGACCTTACCATTTTGTCTGTCTGGATCTGGAAGTCCCATGGGATCTTAGCTCGGCCATTCTCCACCACCTTTGGGGGTGTTCCCCATTTTGATCTTGGGGCTTCCAGTCCATATTCTGCACAGATGTTTCTGTACACTATGCCTGCCACTTGGTTATGTCGTTCCATGTACTCTTTCCCTGCCAGTATCTTGTGCCCTGTTGTTATGTGCTGGATTGTCTCAGGGGCCTCCTTGCACAACCTACACCTTGGGTCTTGTCTGGTGTGGTAGATCTGGGCCTCTATTGCTCTGGTGTTCCTGCAGGAACACCAGAGCAATAGACCCTGCATATATATTCCTGCATATAGACCCTGCATATATATTCCTGCAGGGTAATCAGATACCCTGCAGGAATATATATGTATATATATATATTTAATTTACTCCACTACAATTGGCATAATTTCTTGTTCTCCAATAGGATTTTCCTTCCTACTGCCATTTCTATACTGGATATTTGTGTTGTTTTAATAGCTGAGAAAAACATGTGCATTTGCTAAATAATCAGTAATATAGATATGTAACATGTTTTGTAACATCAAAAAAATAAAGATGAAACATATCACATAGATGTGTCAATCCTATAAACTTTAATTCAAATGCCATACAAATGTTGCAAGAATAATAACACAGAAACTCTTTTCACACTTATGAAGATTCACACACCTCAGAAGGCTTTGACATTTCTGTAGAAGTGTCCAACTAATAGCTCAATATTGGGGACACTAAAACTACATGCATAAAACTGAACCCTAAATTATTAGATAATGAAGTTTGGGAAAAGAAAAAGAAAACAACCATTTGCTATTAACCATCACAATTATTCACAAATGAACATTCAATGTCACACTCAGTCAATATCCATTGTCTGAAAACAAAAGACCTTCATATCTTACACATTTTTCTTTTAATTTTTAATGGAAATAAACTGGAATCATGTTATTTTTCCTCAAGGTTATGACAATAAAACAAGTGTGACAGCAGTTTAAGCTCTCCACCATTTTGTCTCCAAGATAGAGAACAAAAACATTTACTTTTACATACAATTATTCACATCAGCCAAAGAAACAATTTTGACAGATAGTAACATTTAACTAGGGATGCTAGTTAAATGTTTATCTTTAGATTGACTAATAAGTCAATCTAAAGTTGATTGATCTTATCAATTGGTTAACATTTAGTTGACAAGAGGCCATTTTCTTTGAAACCTTACTTTTTCCTGGATCAAGTTCGGCTGTCTTTCCATGACATGAAGAGCTACATCTTATAGAATATGCTATATTAAAAAAAAAAAAAAACACTTAAAAAATCACATCCTTATATTCTAACTATTTCTTTTACCAAATGTATTAAATACTGACTGAAAAAAAATTGACAAGAAAATATTAATGCAGCCCAGGGTGAAACCCAACACAGACAACCTGATAATGTGAGCAGTGACAGTAGCAAAAGTTGAACATTTTAAAATTTTGGATGTAACTTCCCATACCTGCGTTCACGTGGACATTCTATCCTCATCATATGAATACCACAGGTAATGAGTGGAAAGGAAGAATTATTACCTCTTGTGTGTTGCGTCCTTACATTGTGCTTCCAATTCAGCTACCTTTTTTTGTAGGGCCTTTCTAAGCAGGTGGTTATAGTTGCTATTGAGGGAATGTTAAATCTTTGTTCCATAGAGTGCATCAACTCACTTTTTTTTTTTTTTTTTTGCGTAATTCCCTCATTTTTTTTGTTAATACATCTTTGCCTTCTCAGCACATCAATAATTTTTAGTCGAGAACTTGACTTTCGTCTATGCAACAAGGATGAGTGCTGTTAAAGTGCTAACTAAAAGAGCCAGTCAAAAGTTTATATCTCAAAACACAACTGCAAAAAGTAAATTTTGCATCCCATATTGGTCTCCATTTGGACCATTTCGCTTTCCTGTTCCAGCCCTTGGATATTTCCCCCAAGATTATTTTTCTTACAACTATCAATTGGCTCTGCTCAAAGATGAGCAGTAACACTCTCATGGATGGCGGCCAAACTACAGCACTGAAAGAACTTCCGTCTAAGCAGATATTGGTAGTTAATTGAATGGTATGAATTTAATCTAATAAACCATTATTTGATTATGTGTTTACATAAATGTGGCAGGGAATACTGCCACATTTATTATTTTTGCAGTTGTTTTTCCTCAGATCACTTTTGGACTCTCCTTTTTTACTCCCAAGTTTAAAAAAAAAAAATATATAAAATATATATATATAGCGATATATATATATATATATATATATATATATATATATATATATATATATATATATATATATTTTTTTTTTTTTCATGAAAAACTTGGGAGTAAAAAAGGAGAGTCCAAAAGTGATCTGAGGCAAAACAACTGCAAAAATAATAAATGTGGCAGTATATATATATATAATGTATTTTTTTAAGTGGAGGCTTCTTTTGTATGCCTTCTTTTTTTTTTTTTTTTACCAAGACAAAACAATATACACAAAATATGTGCAAGCCAAAACAATATGCAATCACCAAGAATTATCACTTTGATGAAAAGGATCCATTGAAATAATGCTGCAATAATCACATACATATTTAATGATGCATCTGCAACATATTAGGCTGATTATTTTCATTGCTTAAGCAAATGTTGGATGAGCCTCCTGAATGCCAATTTAGTGAGAAATGTCACAAGACATGAATATTAGATTCATATGCAGACATGTTAAGTGGGTTCTGTTTACAGTGACATTTAATATGTGAATGCATCAACTGTGTGCGTGTGATTGTGTGCATTTGCGACTCAATCTTTTATGTAGAAATCTTGAAAATGTATTGTTGTAAGTAGAAAGAATAATAAGATTAGGTATTGTTTGTTTACTTAAAACATACAGAAGGCTTTAACTAATATTCAGAATTGCTGTGCATTGTTTAAATGTGGTTGTGACTATTATTTGTCCATAATGGATGTTGTCTGTTAAAAATATAATTGGATAAATGTATGTAAAGCATAACTGGACTTCATCAACTGTCCTGATATAAAAACTGGAAAGAAAACATTAATTAAGTAATGTCTTTTAATTGTGCATCTCTTCAGTTTTGAGGTTTAGATAACTGTTAAACTATATTAAAGTTTTACGATCAAAATCTTTATTCTGTTGTGTAAAGACAGTTCAAAGATTTGTTTTTTCCTTTTTCTCTTTTAATGTTGCACAACTGAGGGAAGAGATAAGATGACAAGAGAACGGAATGAGGGTGTTTGTGTTTTTTTGAGTGGAGCCTATTAGTCGAGAAAGGGTCTCTAAGTGACTGTCAAACTTAAAACACTGGACTGGGAGGGTATTACCTCCAATTATGTGCTTTGGGACATTGGAGAATATATGCACTATGCACCTGCAGACATTTTTGCTACACTTTTGAAAAGGAGTTATTTGTTCCCACCTTTCTTGTCTCCATTCTCTATTCTCCATTCTTATTGTTTTGGCCACATTCACGTTTCTTCTTCTTTTCTTTTCAGACAGAAAATGTGACCCATTCTAACATATGCTCATTGTGTTAATCCCCTGTCTGAGCAAAAATGAGAACTGCTCTCTCACCTGTCTTGACCCACACACCTTCTATCTCCTTAACACACTTTATTACACGCCGCGCATTTCAATTTGCAAGCCCAATCACCTGGATCTTATGAGCTGCTTGTTGAAAAGCAATTGAGTCTCATTCAATCTGTTCCCCTTATGTTCCCACTGGATTTATGATTATTTAAAGAAATTAAAGGGCCCGCATTTACAGAACCAACATTTTTCTCTTGTTCTTTTCTTTCTGTGTTTTTTGAGCACTTCCTTTGATTGCACCCACCAGCCAAGTTTTCTTCCACCAGTGTTTCCCTGGTCTTCTGTAGACCTTGATTTCAGAGTCGAAGGTTGGGTGGGGGTTGTGGGAATAATAGCACATGGAAATGGTCTGGTGATTGCCTTCCTCCTGGGGTAGTGATAGAGGGTTTGAGCGATCGCACACCTCCGGCCCCTCCCTCCTTGGTGGCTGATTAGCTTTGAAGCCCCGGAGCTCTGGCACAGTGGCTCATCAGACCCCGTTCAGACTGTCAGGAACCCACTTGATTGCGCAATCCCTCATAATTGTCTCCTGTCCAGCTTTGGTGCACAGCATACTGCCATTTCATTTTCATGCTACATGATGTTCAACCTTCCCCGTAGGTTTTTATAATTTTCCATACAAGTTTTTTTTTTTTTTTTTCCATTCTGGAGATTTGACTTATTAGCTTAAAGACACAATAGTATGGCTTTTTGAGACATCGATGTGGCATAACAATCAATATGTGTAATAAATGAATTAAATCATTTATAATATTTTATAATCGTTATAATCGTTCACACATTTTTTTTTTTTTTTTAATATGCAAGGTTCAATGGAATCCAATGCTGCAGGAAAATGGACATTATTTTTTTGACAGGAAGTTGTTCTTTAAGCATGTGTTTAACCTGCCAAGACCAGAAGCTGAAATGGGCCTGGTGCAATATTTATATTTTTTAGGAAGAGAATTGGAAAAGAATTGCCATCATGGCATTTATAATTATTGAAGTCGAAGGCAAGATTGAATGTTAAGGCGGCCTAGAACTCGGAGGCCTCCAGCCCCTGCTATTGATTCATATAGCACAACTGAGAAAACTGCCAGAGGTAAGAAACTCATCATAGACTGCATCAATTATTTTTATGTCCCCGCATTAGCCTCAGGGGACATTTGAGGTTCTTCAAGTTGAGTCCAATCTTACTGTGATCAAGCTGTAATTCTCTAGCTCATATTAATTTATTAGTCTTTGGAGACTCCAGCTGATAGTTTTGAGGTAGGACCTATGTGCAATTCATCTATGAATAAAAACACAAACAGAATACATCAATGGAAAGGCAGATTGAGGTGGTGGTGTGAAGTCACCAGAGAGAATGTTACAGCTATTGTTGGGATCATACTTCCAGGGGATATGTTGTTGTTCAAGGGTGTTGGAAAAGAGTTCAACTTTGACCAGTAACCCTTCTGCCCAAGGAACTCCTCAGGAATGAGCTAGAGAGTGGATCTCGGAGGAAATGTATCACTTCTGGAACTGATTCCCCATCTCTCTTTCTGGGACTCCATCTGAAATGGAATAATATGTCTGGATAGATAAAACATACAGGAATAAAATGTCTGGATAGATAAAAAATACAGGAATCTGCTGCACAATTTTGTCTGTTAGACACAAAAGTTATGGTTATTGTGGAATCTTGACACTTTGTTGGCAAAATAAAGGGTTAAAATTATTTGACTGAATTATTCACAAAACAGTTTTTCTTCAGAAAAAATGATAATACTACCTTATCAAACATATATTTTAAATTATTATGCAGAATACATATTTTCATTGTAATCGTCGGGAAGAATAAATAAAACAATACAAATAAGGAAACTATGTAGGTAGCACTGGTCCATATGTGGTCTCATGTGGATGAAATTAATCATATCACATTTAGAAGTATAAAAAAAATAACTGCTCAAAACTTCTGTTTGTGTAGCGTGGAGTTAAATTTTCCCATTGCCTCTGGAAAAAGCTTTTCATTTTGTTAGACTTGTGGCTACAAACACTTTTGCCTGACTGCTGAGGCAGAAATAGTTTGTTGCTGGGGTGGTGTGGCTCTTTTGTAATCCCACAAGCTTTGAATTTGCAGAGCTGAGAGCACAGATCCAATGCTACTTGCACCAAAGAAGAGAGAACTTCTGTCTGAGTGTATGGACTATTTCAGATTCCATTTGTTTGGACTATGAAGCAGGTGCTTGAGATGCTGTCGAGCTGCTTCATACCACATAGTTATGTCGGTACAGACAGTAAATCTGGGAGCCTTTAGGCATTTGGAGCGGCTCAAAGGGGCTTTTCAAACAGAGCGGGCATGGTTCTCATTCTTAAAGGTTTCTCCTGACAGTTTGACCAAAAAAAAGTTTAAACAGACTTACATTTTTTTAACCCACTGAATCATTAATTGTGCCAACATGTGTTTGTACTACTAGCTGAAGAGAGTTGCTGATTGTATGCAGTGATTATTATTGTTCTTTGCGACTCTCGATGCTTTAATGCAGCAATCTGTTTGAAGTGATTTGTACCTAAAGTAGAGTTTCAACAATGCACTAAAACTCAAGCTGTGTGTTCCTCTCTATTCTTCTTCCATTCTCTCTTCTTCTGTCCTTTTTTCTTCATACTCATTTACTCCAGCATGCTGTGGTGGCGTAGGGGATAGCGCAACCCACATTTGGTCCTCGACGCGGCCGTCGTGGGTTCGATTCCCAGACCCAACAATATTTGCCACATGTCTTCCCCCCTCTCCTTGCCCCTTTCCTGTCAGCCTCCTTTCATATAAGGAACACTAGAGCCCACAAAAAGAGCCCCTGAAAAAACAAAAATCCTACTCATTCACTCCATTGTCATACAGTACAGAACCTGAAACCATGTTTCCTTTGTCTAGTTTTATGATTGGTGGTGGTGTGCTCCTGCGGATCTGGGCAGTGTCCCTAAAATTGACATTAGCCATTTTCACCACCTCACTCTTGTTTCCCCCACCTCATCCCTCTCATTCCCTTCTTTCTTGATTTTAATTATTTTGTTAGTTGGAATCATGTTTCAGTTTTCCATTTTGTTCATCATTGTTTGTTCATTAATTTATTTGGATAGTTTACCTGTTATGTAAGTTTTATTGTTCTTCTTCATTAGATAGCAGGTTGGTAGCTCGGTGAAGATATTTATTTATGGGATATTTCAGCTGGTGGAATGTTTTGTTCATAAATTCTTAGACTTATTTGGAGATGGGTGTTTGTGACCATTCATTGTTGTGTGAGGAGATTTCTGCTTGAAGCCTTTAATTCAGTCCTGAGAGAATTACAAGTTTGGCTTATAGATACTGAAATTGGTGCAATAAAAACCCCCCAAACTTTCTGAACAATTTAATTAATTGTAAATTGATAAACATAATTATTAATAATTACATAATCTGAACATTTATACAAATTTACATTCCTAACACAAGGTTATCATTAAATGTATGACATGGTTATGTCATTTAATTATACTTTTAGATTATATGTTGTTGCCACTGGGGACAGGGGCAGATGAACTTCTGTGCCTTGCACCAGGCTTTCCATGTACCAAATAGCTTGGATGACCTCCAGTTACTCAGTTCAGCAGCTGCTTATCAGCAAACCAAGACACAGAAAATGACATTTTTCCCTCGCCTTCACCAATGTTGAAGTCTTTTGCTTTCGTGCAGCAATGTTCAAAGAAAACTTTCATGTTTTGTAAAATAATTTGCCCACTTTATGATGTGTGCAATTGCATTTAAGTGAATGCCAGTTTGTATTTTATTTTTCACAGACGAGGTGATGACTGTGGCCACAGGCTTGTTTCTGTCCAAACTCTTACCCAGTATTAGGCTTTTACTCTTGTCAACATTTGGATGAGTGCTTTTTGTTGTACTCCTTTCCTTCTTTTATTTCTAAAAGTATTTTTCACTATCTTTTGTATTTTTTCTGCCATTTTTCTTGTGCTTTCTGCCATGTAATCTATCTACGGTGACAAATTAGCTTTATTCGTCTGTAATAGCAGCAGTTATTCCACCAGATGCACATTCTCACATTCTTTATATTGTTGATGCTCTCGAATGAAATTGGAATCAATGTTGGCTTTGTACAAGGTGATAGACTTTATGGTATTGGAAAAACTTGTGATAAATTGTAAAGCTGCCATCAAATTCAAGACAAGCCCTTACATAAGTAGAAGCTGAGTGGATTGTTGTGACATTACACATTTGTTCAGTCACAAAAATGAGTCAAGGTGTTTGCCAGGCACAGAAGGCCTCAGAGGAAAATATCAGCTTTCTCAAGAATCCCTGAAGAGTGCTGTGAAAAATGACATGTTGGTTTATCGTATCTCTTCATAACTGTCTTGTGTTTGAATCACTGCCCAATGACAATAATCTAATAAAGACAATGAAGTATTTCTAGCAGAATCTAAAATTTTCTGCTGTTCTTTCATTTGTCACATGATGTTAGTCTTAGAGAATTGCATTGAAATCAGTTTATCCTATTGTTTGATTGCATTGTCTGCTTCATTGCTTTATGAGACCCATTTTGTATACTTTTAGCACTGGGTTCTACACAGATAACTTGACTCTTATATCAAATGATACAAATGTTAACAATTCACATAGACCTTCTGATTCTTACTTATTCTGTACAAACCAAGTACAATACTTTGGGTGTCAATCTGAGTTATTTTTGGGCTGGTGTCAGAAACACCATCTCTTCACACTTGTTTACATTTCGAAAAATTTGACAAAATATACAGGCAATTGTGACATCATCAGAGCAATGAAAGGCAGAAGTATGGTAAGGTTCTTGAAGTTAAAAATAGAAATATTGGAGAATATTCTCATAGCTTAATCATGTGCAGCAGTCAATTATTGCCCTTACTCTGAATACTCAGATGCATTCCTGACCAAGCGATGACACACATTGCCTAACCAAGGGCAGTTCCTTCAGTTTAGGACAAAATATATAATTGTTGCTGCTCTAAAATGAAACATTACTTCATTTGAACCCTTTTTGCAAAAATGATGCAATTTAATTTTGGATTGTTTAATTGAGATGAAAGGAGAAATCTGTTTTTTTGTTTATCGAGTTTCTTTTATGTCAAAAAATATGAAGTTATCTCTGAGTCTTTTTTTCTGTCTTGCATTTGTCCAGAACCAAATTCACGAAAGTTGATTTGTGCAAGACATCTCTATTTGCAGTTGAGCTCACAGTTGTGCTGATTCCATTATGATGAAGTAATATGAGTCTTTTGATATAACGCCATGTCTACACTGAGCGCCTATTGCATGTGGCTTAATAAATGAGTTCACTGTGGGTGTTGCTGCTTATGCCACCTTTTTGAACGGAAAACTGAAGGCAGTAGATGACTAATGCTTTACCCCTCTGTAAGGGAAAATTGTATTTGCAATAATGGACACGTGAATACATCAAACCTCATTAAAGCACTGAGTAGAACAGGAAATAAATAAAACCTGTTTCACGACTTCATGTTACTTCACAGTCTTTTCTTACCATTTAGTCAAGATGTGATTGGAAAACCAGAAGTAGTCTCCAATTTACTGTATATTGTCATTAATCACAGCTGCTATGTTTTTAATTTATTACACATGGCTCTGGTGCTCACTCTCTGTACAGTTCTTTTTAATATTCTGAATGCTATGTAAGATTTTTCAGAGTTGAAAATGTAATGTGCCACCAGTAGAGTATATGATGGCAGTTTGTTAACAATTTGCTGGCAGTGGAGAATCTACAGAAGAAGACAGTTAGTTTAAAATTTTTAGAGTTACTCATTAAATTCATTGAGCAAGACCATTTAGCTGTAACTTAATATTTATTGTAACATAGTTGCTTATATATATATATATATATATATAGGAACTTGCAGAGGCTTGAGTGTTCCACCCTAAAAACAGACTGAACCTATGTGAAGACTGAATGCTTTGATCTATTCAAACTGGTATTGTCCATCTTCTTGGCTTTTGTTTATATCTGCATAGTTGCTGCATAGTTTATATCTTATGTAACACACACGATACATAAACACTTAAATATAAGAATAATTTAGAACATAATTAAAATTGTACATTCATTAGATCAAGACAGATTTGCCCAGCTTTATATAAAATATTTTCTCGGATCTGTTAATATTTTTGTGGAAAATTTGCATTAGAGCCACATGTCCAGATGACTCAACGCTTAATAAATTAGCATAATTATCTTGAAATTTTGTTGGTTTAACTAAAGATGTCATAAGTAAAATGCTTGTTTAATTCTAAATTCACAAGCACATGCTGTCTTACGCACAAACCCATCCACCTCATTGCTTTTGGTTGTCTAGCTTTTTGTAATTTTCCTTTTGAACTCAGAAATGTAAAAAGGCGAAGGAACAGATTACACACTGGCCAAATATGAGGTGTATCATCGTAATTGGATAATTACTCCACAGTGGATCTGCTAAATAATACTCTGGTTCAAGAGAATCAAAAAGAATCATCAAATAAGCTGTGCAATATTAATGACCAGCAATTTTTAAACATAGTCTATCCATTTTATTTGACTTTGGTCAAATAAAATGGACCAAAGTCCATTTTATAAGTCCATTCTTACATTATATAGACATTCTATATAATTCTTACATTATATAGATATTCTATATAATGTAAGAATGTCTGAATGAATTTGCTGCTACTACTAAAACCTGATCTTGATAAATTGATTTTGTGGAGAAGAAAATACATCCAAAGCAATGCAGATGGCAGGCTTTTACTTGTGGCAGTCATTAAGAAAAAAGTAGTAACTTCGAGGTGGCAAGGCAAAATATAAACCACAGTGACTGGACACTGAAATATTATTGCTGCCAGATTCTAAACTAATGAATGATAAAGAATGCTGTCAGTTCACCATTTGTACTTTTGTATTTCATATTTGGCTGTTTGGGACAAGAAGCCATCTATCATGGGATGTTCTGTGTCAAACATGCATGACTCAATACTGCTTTTTTCAAGTGACTCAGATTCATTAGAGATCTGAATCATAGTCAGTAGAACCTGGGTGTAATAGAAAGTCTTAATATATTGTGATGTCTTAAACTTAATTACACTTAAGAATTTATTTATTTTTTTAATTTATCACTTTGTTTCCTGCAAAGTGAGGCAAAGTTTACATTCAAATATTCTTTCTTAGCGTCTTTGAATGCAAAGATGGCATTCAACATGTGTGATGTTTCACACAAATGCATTAGTTTACTGAAGTTTGGTTTACGAGTTTTTCTTTAGTTGAAGTAGCCACATGAAACAGAAGAGAATGGATTAATTCTTAACAAAACATGGTGGTTTCTCGTAAAATTGGTATGTATTATCATAAAGCTTGTTATAAAATGTTTTAGAATCATTTCCCTTGAGTCACCTGCAATATTGAAATTCGGATAATTTGAAACTCATGCAGGCTTATTGTTCTGTTTGAACATTTATATGACATACAGCTTTAATTCATATTACCCAATCTTGAAATTTATACAAAACAACATATTTCTTGTTGCAAACAAGCCAATCTAAAAACCACCTAACAAAACTGTTGATAGAATTTTTAATAATAACTTTATGTGGAAGCACGCACTGAGAAGTAGAGAATCTCTTGGCTGCTCAGTTTGTTGCACCTTCTGTGCAGAAAAAAAGGAATTATTAGATTTAATAGTATGTAGGAGAGGGGAAAGCAATGAATAAATAAGAGGTTATACAGTGCTGCAATTCAAATCAGCCTTGGTTTCAATTTGTTGATGGAATGGTAATAGCTAAGGCAGAGAGTGAAGGCAGAAAATGGTGTGTGATTTCCCACACTTGCTTGCATCAGACCATGCTAATTTGTGTTTTCATGCTCTGAAGCTGAAAAGCAAACCTGTGTTCAACATTTTTTTTTATTTGTGAGAAGCATGTTGATACCTCTACATAATTATTTATTTGATTGTTTTTAAAAGAGTTCATACCTGTCCTTGGTTTTAATTTGTTTTTGATCAAAATCTTCACTGCTAGTGTTGGCTCCTGGTTAATTTTTGTCATGTCTGAATAGGCTTGTGGATCTCTTCAAAGACGACAAAAAAAGTATGTGAATAAGAAAAGCACAGCGTAAATGTCCCTCCTAATGACTCTCAGCAGGACTGCTCCTCATATCTTTTATGAGCCAGGAAGAAAGGCGTGCATCATTATGGGGTGCCCATGTGAAATCTACTACCAGCATGATGCTCCACAAAAAGAATCCCCTCCTGGCAAATCGGGCGTAATGGGACACATTAGCGTATCGTTAGCCTGTTAGCATGCCTGGAGGTCAGATACGAGCTGCCAAATTCCTGCTGCTCCGCAAAAGAAAAGCTGGCTCTGGATGTCTGCTCAGTCATTTCAGAACAGATAAGACAGAGATGAAGACATCTCTTTATAAGACTAAATATATTCCAGGGATTTAGGGAAGAAGGGGATTAATAAATGCAATCCCAACCAGTTTTTCCTAGTTTTTTTTAGATTAAATGTCACCCAAACGCTGCAATCAGTGTTTGGGTGATTTTTGAAGTTTCTTTCAAAAATGTTCACAACCCTTGAAGATGATCACATTTTATCAAGTTGCAACAAAAATCTGGGGACTTGTGTGATAGACCAAATATCTATCGCACAAGTAAACATAGTTACTTTTTTACTATGTTTACTTTCTAACATAGTTAGAAACATAGTTAAGACATAGACTATGTTTTCAACATAGTTAGAAAGTAAACAAAATACAATACGCAGCTTTCACATTTTTTCTATGAATAAATTCTGAAAAGTGTATTCTTTTAGTTCCGGTTTGTCATTGTAAGCTAGACTGTACTGCAATTTCAGCTCCAAGAAGAACTGAGAGGTTCAAAGCTTATGATTGTTTTATGTTCCAACCCTTCTTTTACACAACTTCCTTCCTGTCTGATGTGCACCTTTATCGTGATAGTTCTTTACTAATGCACTCTAGTAATCTAATAGATATTTGCAAGACACCTGTGTTGATAAAATTATATGATGCTCATGTGTATGTAATGTATAATGACGATTGATTACAGTGGATTTTATTTAGGGATCTTAGAGAAAATGTGATTTTCAGTAGGTGTAATGCTAAGTTTAGTGTTAAAATGCACTGAAAAACACTTTAGATGTCCATTGTGTTATTAGATTATTAAACTGCACCAGAGAAAAAGTTCTGTTTTAATGACTAATCAATTTTCTGGCCCCGAGTCTGAAACTGCCTGGAGTCTGAAAACAGTGGAGAATAAAATGTCACCAGCTACAGCTGGAGCGAAATATGAGCATATAAAAGAGGAGAGGCTCTTCATGATGCCCAACGCATCAATCAAGGGAAATCTTTTATTTTGAGAGTTGCTAATGGAGAGCTCTGCTTCATTTATTGGTTTGCTTCCTCATAAACTTATAATACTCATCTCCCTCATACTTAAAATAGTTCCATTATTAAGCTGTCAGTAACTTGAAAAAGAGAACATGAGGCTTATTTACTTAAACAGTTTACACCACAGCATGAAAGAGATAAATAGAATAACAACAAAGATTATATTTGCAAGGACAGATGATTTTCAGTTCAACAGTGGACTATGAAGGTTCTGTAAGTCGCTTATGTTGTCAGTTTATCTGGTGGAAATGTAACTCAAAATCTGATCAAATTCAAAGGATATTCACCAAGAGAATAATGAACACTCAACAGTAAAGCAAATTATCTAAAAGACTGCACTGCTCCATCAGGCAGTATTAAACAAGAGATGTTTAGATTTCCTTAAAATGATAAGTGACATCTCCATGCACTATCATGCAATCTTGACTAGATCTGAAAGGTGAGAGATGAGGGTTTTCTAGGCCAAACGAGAGCAGAAGGTAGTCAGCAAATAATGGGCAAGTTATCTGTGAGCGATGACTATCAATTAAAGACACTTAAGGCACTAATGTTCAGCAAAGGGTTACTAATGAGGATATGTGAAGGTGGAAACATGTCTTTGGAAGTCAAGTGTGGTGTTAAGATTCCAGCAGTATGCTAAAAGCCATCAAGACACACAGGCCCACTCATCACACTATCAAGGTCATTATATGCTATAATCAACTTAGTTAGCATTGTTTGTACAGGAAACAAAGTTGCCTCACTTTAATGTGGCGTTTGGAAACCATGTACTGTGTTACAGCAGGTGATTACACTAATTAGTTCCCTCTGTCAGCTAGAAGGCATGCTAATCAGTGAAATCGTTTTGTGTGGTGTTTGGCTGGAATTAAAACTCGCACACTTGGGCTATTATCTGTCACACGGTTGCTTATTCCCATAATATAGGTGAGATTTTAAGACAATAAACTCAGCAAGGGCCTTCTAACTGTGAATAGGGGTTCAAATAATTAGTTAACATGCTTCAAATATGAAACTAGTTTAAGACCATCTGACATCAAAAGCTACAAAGCCTTATAGCAAATGATGACAAAACAAGCCCAGTGGTTTTAATTTTACTGATGCCTTAAAGCTGTATCTGACTCATTCTTTATTTTTTTTCTAGAATGAGCTCAGACTCCAGCTGTTTACATTGTGCTTTAAAATAATCATTATAAATCCTCAATTATAAATATTTAGAATGTCCATTTTAGAACTATGGGGCTGACTTTAATGACTTGGCTTCCCCTCTATCAAAGTTTTCCTCTTGACTCAATCTCAGGATTTGTGGTTTTAACCACATTACCCTCTGTCCTCCTTCTTTACCAATTGTAATTGGTAAAGCAACATGTTTGAGAGACTTATTTTTTTAAACTGTCAAGATTTAAATTATAAAGCACATTTTGATCTTATTAGGCTCAATGAAGCATCTTACTGTGTCGTTTAGTTTTAAATTTTAACATAGCTGCTGTTACAGGCTTTTTTTCAATACCATCCAAACTATTTAGAACACTACTAATTTCTGTTTATTTTGTGTCTTAGCTTAGCTTAATTATTTTTCAGAATGGTATTAAATGTAAATGTAGGATTTAAGAATGTAAGTTATTGATTAATGGGTTAATCTAATTGATTGACTAACAATTAATTTATATTAATAAATATTTTCTTTAAAATGTGAATTTGTATGAAGAATGTCTTTCCATAAGAAGAAGGGCAAAATGGATTACACTTTTTAATAAGTTAACTGAAAACATTTAAGCTAGGGGAAAAAAAGATAAAACAGAATAACATGTATGAAACACTTAATCCCCTATGATTTTTAGATACATTTTTTTATGTATCTAAGATTACATAAAAAAAACTCCTTTGATCATTAATATATATGAGGTATGAGTCAAGACTTTTGCACAATACTCTAATTTGACAGAGCAATTTTTCTTTGCAGTCGCACACTTGGTTGTATGTCTATGGCCTACTTAAGGATTCAGCAACTTGACCAAGGATAGCCTGTTCTGATCTCCATCAGCTGCTGGAAGGTACAAGGACAGGCAGCAGATATGTACATTTAGTCATCCACACATTCTATTCAAGACTGTCAGAGGGCTAAAAGCAATATCTGGTCAGGTTTATAACCCATCATTGAGCTACATTAAACCAAGCATTATATGTGTAGAATGTTATCGATTTTTTTTAAATAACCAGAATAATAGTAAATAACATGTACATTTGATTACAATATCTCAAAAACCTTTTAAATGTTACTATATATATATATATATATATATATATATATATATATATATATATACACACACCTAACATTGCTTTCTAAATTGCTTTCTCCATTTTAAAACCCAGAACTTTGCTGAAGCCCAAATCAAATGAGTGAATAAGCTGTGAAGGATGAAGCTTTCCGTGTAGAGGAGGGAAATATTGTCTGGGCAGGAAAGAGCATGATACCAATGACACTGAAAACTCTCTCACACCTCAGGGTGTTTTATTATCTCCTTAGCAACCTGCTCACAGCTGACCCCCATTACCACCCTGGCACACAGGTCAGGCATGTATTGCATCAAATAAAATGTATTTCCTGACAATCTTACACAGAAGGCAGCAGAAGAACACAGAAATACTAAACAAGTATGTTTTAGGACAATATAGCTTGATGGACTTGTTCCATGAGCATTATCCATCCCAGACGACGGTAAAAAACTGAAGGGTTTTACTTGCATCAATCGAGGCAACTGATGTCTGGGATTTTAAAGGTTTAGTATTTATTTGCAGAAAATGAGAAATGGTCAAAATAACAAAAAAGATGCAGTATTTTCAGATCTCAAATGATGCAAAGGAAAAAAAAAAAATATATATATATATATATGTATATAACACACAGAAATCCACATTTTGCTTGCAGGTGTTTATTTGAATGTGTAGACATTATCTTGCAATATTATATTGTGCCAATTTAAGATATTTTCTAACCATAATGAAATTGTATAGTTTATTCCTGTTTAGATTTAGAAAAATTAAAATAAAGCAATTTCTGAGAGAGTGACATTCAAAAAACCAAAACATTCTATTTTCTAATAACTATGTTTTTCTTTTAGTAATAATGAAATGACATCACTAAAAGCAAAGTGGAGCCAAAATCCAAATCACTGTTTGTTTGCTCAAAGTTAGCAAATAAAACATATCCTGATTCTGTAGCTCTTTGCTGTGTATGTCAGAGTCAGAGATAGTAAATCCTTAAGAAACTTTGTCTGGAGTTTTACATCATTTCAGGCAGTTCATATGTGAAACCACAATTGCAATGAGTGCAAGTTCCTCAGAGAAAAATAGAGAGCATTATGTTATGGATGCCAGAAGCAGTAATCTTTTTTTTTTTTTTTTTTTTCCTCACCCGGTTCCTCTGGCAAAGTCGAAGCATGTCTGAATATGTCTGTGTCATTTGGTCATGTGGGTGTGCTGAAGTAGACGGCAAGCTTTCACATATCTTGTAGATTATTTTTTCAGTCACTCAACTGTGGTAAGAAAATGGTGAAAACATATGCAGCCCATCAGTTATTATATTTCTGTCCTTTAAAATTATGAAGAGAATGGTTTTCCATATATTGCAAAAAATAGTGCTGGTCTTAAACTGTGTATATAGGAAGCAGTGCCTAAGTGATTGTATTTTGATGCTCAAGTAAATTGAAATTAACTTAGTAATTTACTTGGATTTGGTTCAGTGTTAGTCTAACATTCATTACTAATGTCATGCACAACAACAGACTACAAATATGATAAAAAAATAAAAAAATAAAAAATAAAACAAAAAATCTAGACCATCGTTTAATCAGTTGTAAATGCACATCCGGCATACTTCACTGTTTGAAAACCAAGTGAAAGTAATGGTTTTCTTGAAGAAAGGTAGATTTTTCCAGATACAGATAGATGCAGCTCAGTAATTAGAGTATTATTGAGAAGGTCATTTATATAGCTCATATACAGACTCATTACACACAGTGATATTTTTCAGTTAGTCATCACTCTTATTGCTCATGACAACGATTTAGTAATGAAAACTTAAAATTCAGTTTTTCAGAAAATGTTTTAAGAACATTTCCTAAAATTTTGAAGAAAACAGATTTTTTTAAAACAGATATATCAATACACTAACATGTTTATCCGTAAATGCCATTTGCCTGTGGCATGGCTGAGGAAACAAACCCCACTATGCTTAAGTAGCAGCTTTTGGATTGTCTGTGTGGTTTACACAGGTTTTCTCTGTGGAGGCCTGATATTGATAAAGTTTGCATCTCCTCTTGTTTTAAACTTGAACACAATACCTTCTTCTCTGGTTTAGGTTTAACAATGTAAAAATTAACAGACACACCCTATCTAATTAAGCTGAGATCATTTTTTTGCTCTTTGATTTTGCAGCTTTATGCATTCTATCACCTCTGTTTTCTTTCTTTTTTTAAAAAAATCTCAGTTCACCGTACATTGACAAAACAAATGTCTGGAATTTACTTGTGTGACAATTTTGTTATCTGACATTCTTAAGAATTAGGATTTTGTTAACACATAATTATTTAATGTGACTGCAGTTAGAGACATATTCTTAATGGATTGCTTTTCAGTCAGCATTCCAGAGTATAGTAGTTTTGCTTTCTGACAACAAACACATATAAATATATGAATTAGAACTGCTGTTTTTGGAATCTGGCCAAGACAAAGCATACTTTGTGTTAGCAAAGAGAACAAAATAAAGCCCAGGTTGCAAAAACTGGGTAATGATATTTGATGTACCAATTGGTGAGTGATATCATAATCTACCTATTTATGCATTTTTACATGTTATTTCAGACAAAATATAACAAATTAATAAGATCTTCTTCGTGTTGGAACTGAGAA
Source organism: Poeciliopsis retropinna (assembly GCA_010277075.1). Lineage (NCBI taxonomy): Eukaryota > Metazoa > Chordata > Actinopteri > Cyprinodontiformes > Poeciliidae > Poeciliopsis > Poeciliopsis retropinna. Next base: position 6,524,428 of record VMRM01000007.1, read on the forward strand.
TTTATTTCAGAATGTTTAGAGAGTGAAAAATGAATGTGAAGTATTTCTATTTAACCTGGCAGAACTGAATTTAGAACTAGTTTTTGTCTGGTATGAATTCACATAATGCTGAGTGGATCCTCGCACTGTGAATGGAAAGAGGTAGTGATTATTTTTATTTAGTTTGTGTGAAATAGTTTATACAAACTATTTTACAAAATAGTTTAAACTATTTCAGATTGCACAGCTGAAGTAGTTCAGTTGTGTAAACTGAACTATTTATTCAGTTTACACAAAACAAATACATAAATGCTATTGTCAGAGAGACATCGATAGGGCTACTCAATTTCTTTGCAAAAGCACACAGACATCCTTTTAACATTTGGCTTTAACTATTGTAGGCTTCCCCATCTTTGTCTTTTTTTTTTTCTGAATTCAAACTGTACACCAGAATAACAATTCCCTGTATTTTTTCACATAATTTTAAGTTAAAGTCATTAGTTTCGTAGATGTATTATTTCATTTTTGGTGAGAAAAACATTTGGTTAAATTCTGTTTTTATGGAATTTATACAAACTGATGAAATCATCTATGTGGCAGCCACAGTGACTTCAAAAGACTAGCAAGTCTCTGACAGTACCAAGCAGTTTTTTTTTACCAAACTGGGCTCCAACTGGGGAGCCTCTACGCAAAGTTCTCAAGAGATGTTCCTAAAGCACCCTCCCACACCTGCCTGGGACAGGCCTTTCTACCATTCCCTTTCCGCTTCCTCCTCCCACTGGCAGCAGGGTAGGCTGTAATTAATTTCCACATTTTAACTAGGAGGCAAAACGCTAGTGTCCTGGGACCGAGGCGCATGCCACCAGTCTAGGTTCTGGATTTAAGGGATTGGGATAATTAGCCCCCGGAAGATTGGGCAGACAGATGGAGAGAGTAGATGGTGGCACCTTATGGCCTATGAGCCTGATCTCGCCTGTTCTTTTCACTATTTTATAGAGTAGCTGTAAACAATTATTTCCTAACTTGGTGAAAAAAAAAAAAAAGCAACACAAACAGCTGAATATTTTGCTTCAGGATATTTTTTTTTTCAGCTAACATACTTTTGGAAAGATTTCAGCTTGTGCTTCTGTGGCATAAAATCCTCCTAACCTTTTACAAACATCCAGAGCTGAATAAGAGATAAATCTTAGGCTGTGTGTTAATGTGTATGAACACAAATATTTCCTAAAATGGGTGGCTGCTAATGGCTAATGTGTGCGTTGACTGTGCAGGCTGTTTTGACAGCAGCTATGCTCTCCGTCTCACTCAGCCTGCAGGAGCCCTCAGTCACTTAATGAAAAAGAGAGTGAACTTGTTGTAAGTCACTGATGCAGAAAACAGATTAACTCTGGTGGGCCACACTCGTCCAATATCATGTACAACAAAAGCACCACCTCAAGTGGGCATGAACATAGAAAGAACCTGCATGATAAAGAATATATACACTGCATTAATGCTTAGTAGTGGCTATATTAACCTGGCTAATTTACACTTAGTAATTTCTACTATCATAAAAACTTCATTTATGTCAGCAATTCACTTCAAAAAGTGGAGCTTACACATTATATATGACCACCACACAGAACACTATGTTTATTTTATATTTATTTCTGTATATTTTGATAGTTTTGGTTTTCAGCTACTGGAAACCCTAAATTCAGTTTTTCAGAAAATTAGAACATTAAATAAGACCAATGAAATAAATACATTAATAAAATGGTAAATTATTGAAATGCATGTTCATGTACTGAACACTGTTTGCTCTGTCTCTGTACTACTTTAAAATAAATCACTACATTAATGTAGCATGTCATGAAAGCAATCGTTCTGTGGCACTGCTTAAGAAGTCCCAGGTTGCTTTAATGGCAGCCTCCAGCTTGTCCACATTGTTGGGGCTGGTGTATCGCTTCTTCTTGGCAATACCTCATGACATCTCTATTGGCTTTATGTCAGAGGAGTTTGTTTGCCGTTCAAGTGAACCATGGGTATTTACCAGATATTGCTACTTGTGATAGGTTTTTTGTTTGACAAAACAAAGCTCAACACTTGCAGATGTTATGGTTTCTCAAATCATCACTCACTCTGTGAGTGGTATATTGATTTTGATTCACATTGTTTTGAATACTGCAGTATTTTGTACGTGGAATTCTGTTTGCTATAAATGTTTCTTATGCATTATAATACAGTACTATAAATCACACTTTTTTTTTTTAATAGTTTTGCTAGTTCCCCAACATCAGATGGGACTTATATGTTCTTTCCTCTTCATGACTCATCTATTGACTGGTGTGTTAAATATTAATCCATTCTGATTGACATGGGCCAAGGAATAAAAATTACAGTCTGTAGCTACGAGGAAAGCTAATCACAGGCAAAAAGTCCAGAGCTGGTCCAAAAATGTGCTGCAGTTATGTCTTCACGTCCTAGTAGTTGCCAGGAAGATTAACTTAATGACCTTTCAGGCAAGTCTTCTTGGTGTTACCACTTCATGCAATGCAACTTCCTCTCTATCAGTTCTTTAGCTCTCTTCTTATGGGGAACAGTTGAAAGATGTTTGTAAGAAAAAGAGAAACTATTCTTTATATAAATAAGATCAACAAGACTATTTGAATAATGATTGTATCATTCACTTAAGGTAAATTCCAAACATTCAATGAGTTAACATCCACCAAAAATGGAACTAAATAAGTAAATAAATTGAGTCATAAAAGGTTCACAAATGATGGATTGTTGCATTTTTCTGTGCAAAAGAGAGTTGGCTGTGCACATGGGAGTAATTTATTCTACCACAAAATCAAACCAAGTCACATTAATGTGAGTGTTGGTACACAGCTCAAATTGCTTCCAATCCACACCATGAGCAACATACAACACTCAATATTTGCTGTCCAGGCAATCTGCTGTTACAATTGGCCTTTCATGTGTTTCTAGGGATAATTTCCGGCTGACATATTATATAATTCAGGATACGCAAACACAGCCACAACCATTTCCCTGTCAGTTTCAGACACAACTTCTGAGTAATTCATTGGTTTGTCAAAAAAGCAAACATGGAAGTCTGAAACATGGGAAACAAACAAGAAGCTTTCCTAAGAGTGCAGAAATTTTATCTAGAAAAACCTATAGTGCTTTCATAAATATAGACAGACAGAGATATCAAAGAGAAAGTGCTCTTCTAAATTTCCTGGAAGTTGTAGCTTTTTTTTCCTAGGCATCAATGTACTGCTTCCTGCTTTAGATCTCTTCTTATGGAGAACAGTTGAAAGATGTTTGTAGCTTACTGTTCCCACATGCACAATTACACCCATATAATAAGTCAGGTATTAAAAGGTTAAAAAATTAACTTTGAAAATGTAAAAATGAAAATCAGATTTAAAGTAGCTGGTAAACTGAATGGAGCTTATGTCAACTAAAACTGATTACTCTGATTGTCATAATAGATTACAGATTTCTGAGAATATTTAACTTCTGTATTATATTCAACCTTTTCTATCTGTCAAAATGTAATTTTGTTTGGCTTTGAGTTTACATTGATCCTGCATTGCATTAACTTCTACTTAGTGTAAAAACTGTCAGTGTAGCATCTTTGCATCACTGGACTGCATAGCACATTAGATTATAGTTGTCATCATAATATCAATATGTACAATACTAAAATCTCAAAGGACTGCTTAGAAACAATATTTGATAACCTACTTTATTCCATATGCCATGCATCCGACCTTTGAATGCCAAAATTATATTTACCTAGTTAGATGGCCTTTCACTGCCCTTGATGCTCAAACCTTGCATGTCATTCTGTGGTTAAAGAATCTAAATAAAATCAGTCAGTTTTATGACTATTTGACATTTGAGTTGGGTTCTGTCTTCACACAAAGGAAGAAAGGCAGACACTGCTTTCCAATGTCTTTCTGGTTATCTTATGAAGTGTTTTGGAGTCAAGACATAAAAGACAAATGGGACCAAGTTTAGAACTGGTTAACATAGAGAATAAATGGGTTTTATTTGCTATTAATGGTATTAACAAAAGTTTGTGAGAATTAAATTATTTAAGTATCAAAATTAGAAAATATTTTGCCATGTTTTCAGGGCTATATTTGGAGCAAAATGTCATATGATGATTAATTAAGTTGGGTGCAGGTTAATCGATAAAATTCAGTACTTATTCTGAGAGTTGTTCAAAAAAAGTTATGATAACTGCAAGCTACTGGAGTGTAAGCACTAAAATTTAATGGAGTTAATGTTATGAAATTAATTAGATAATCAAGCCTATAAAGTAGTTTTATTATCATTGTCACACACAGGTCCCAATAATGTATGTCCTCTATTTTATCTGTCCACTGCCCCTCTTTGCTCTAAATTATACAATAAAGATGCTGAAATCTGACACCAAAATCTGCTGATCATTATATGCTGACGCCACATAAATGCAACATATAGTGTAAAGGGGGAGAAAAATTCAGATATCTGCCTTGTCCCTTAGCATACTGTAACAACATCACTGGCTACACTAATATTACATGCCTCCCAACATGTGTGCAGCCTAACGATTCCCATCGTCAACTGACAGTTTTGGCCGTGTCTTCCCTCCCTGAGTGAGTTTTTGTGCTTTTTGCTTCCTCGCCCTGTGAAAGGCATGAGAAAAAAATAAGTGACAGTTAACTCCAGAGACTCCTGCGCAGTGGTGCAACATGTCTGAGGCTGCTATCTGACAGACAGCAGTAGGGGGCCTGTAAATTGTGAAAAAGGCTGAGGTAATGTGGGGGGGCCTGGCAGTAAAGGAAGGGGAGCCAGAAGTATTTTGAAGGCTGTTGACAGGTAGACAGCAGGAGTGTGTAAAAAGGATATGCTTCTACCTGCGCACAGGGGCTACATCAATCTTGGTGTCTTTGATATCATCCTTTTTATAAAAAATATATAAATATGATAAGATGTTTTTGTGAATTTAGGTTGTGTGGACTGAATGGTGAGCTCTTTCTCCACTTATTTTAAAGGCCATAAACTATATGCTACACACACTATTCTACTGATGTACTTTGCAGATTTCTGGTCACTCTTTTAAAATGTCAAAGAAATGGCTACTTGTTGATCAGTAATCACTCTCAACTGTTCTAGAAAACACGGTGAATGGAAAAATGCCTTTGAGGTCAACTTATTGAAGTGCTGCTGTTTCTATTTTGTGTAATTAGACCTCACTCTGAAGTTAACTGCACTGTTTGAATTAATTTCTGCCCAATTCCCATTTTTAATGAAGTTGACCTTCAGTTTCTGAAGTGAGTCAGTTAAATGAGTGGCAAAATAAGAGTTTGTATACACCACACACACACACACACGCGCACACACACCCACCCCCACACACACACACACACATATATATATATATATATATATATATATATATCAGGCCACACGCCTGTTGATTTGACATTTCTGCGTTATCATCATCAAACAGAGAAAGAATCAAAATGTTTGCCCAAAATGTTTTTTTGTTTTCTTTTACAAACATAAGTTTCAAAGAGAATAGGTGATATACCTTCAGATTAATAGTTCTTTGAGTTGTATAACAGCATAACAGCACTTGTCATGAACTTTCCATGAAATAAATTGCTGACTCTTGCTGTTTTGTTTGTTGTGAACACTCTCAAAGGCAAATAAAATTTGCTGTTTGTGTCAAATTTCTGCTTATAGATTCAGACAGATTCAGAGGCTAAATGTGGGTCACCAGAAGGAGACAGGTGGAAGCTGAGCAAGCTTAATTGCTTTATATCTCCTAAGGTTTGAGAGGAACAAAACTAAGAGTGCCCTCAACTTGTTTCAACTGAAGTGAAACAAGACTACAAAAATGCTAAGAATAGTTATTATTATTTTTCTATACAGCTTCTTAGGTTCTTAACAACAGTGGCTGGCCGATAGAACAACCGTATAGAGTCATGCTGCTCACTATATCTTGGAAAAAAGAAAAATGATGTCCAGATTAGTTGGTAAGCAATCATTTAATTTTCCCTGTCACAATGAATAAGGATTAATTTGCAGGCAAATATTACAAAATGAATTATTAAGCAACTCATCTCCAAGGCCAAATTAATCTTGAGGATTGATGATGTGCATGTAACCTGTGATCGGAGGAACATATTTCATGTGCCATTGGCTTGTACACTTTGCATTCACAGGGGCATTACCAAATGATGACTTGATTCTGACTGGCTCTCCCCATTTGGAATCTAGGTTATATAAACAAACAGGAGACACCAGTTGGGCAGCAGACCAGATTTTGATTACTTGAAAAGTCAGCTTTTTAATTAAGTTCATTAACGAATTATGACAGTTACTGAAACATTGTGATTTGCATGTAATGGCTCAATAAGCGTCCCTTCCTGATTCCAGCAGACACCCAAAATGATTTATTGAAGTGTCCTTTAAAAGCTGAGTGAGGCTCCCTTGCTGTTTGGGTTTGGTACTCAGCAAAATGTATCGGTTCTGCTGCTCTACTACTTTATTTTCTACGATCTGTCATTCTTCTTCAGAAAAATTATAGCAGAATGGACATGATAGTCTAGATCATATTAAAGTGTCTTTAAAATCATACTGCTTTCTGTTGACTCTACTTTGAATGACAGTTTGCAGATATTTCACTCCACATTTAAATTGTCTATACAACATTGGTCCTGTTTAAATGAAAATGACTACTTGTTCTGTGTGAAAGGCCAAAGGGAAGAAAGTTTGTCATGGTGGATTTTCTTTGTACTGACCTTTTTCTGCAGCCGCACTATTGGCTCTCTTTAGGTCAAGCGTTACGCTTGCTATAGGTTCTTGATCACAGAAGCACCCTTTAGGTTTTCCAGGTAGAATTTAATATCTGCCTCTGGCATATGGCCTTCATTTTACTCTTGGAGTACAGACTATCTGAGGTTCAAAGGAATCAGCAACATGACATAATAGTTCTTAGCCACCTTTAACACTGTAACTTATGCCTCCTTTAAGGAAACTCGCATTACTTACATGAATGTCAGGATAATAGTTGTACCAGGAAGTGGTAGAAGGAAGGCAGGGTGATTCAAAGATAAGAAGACTTTAATAAAAAGGCAAGTTCAGTTCCAGAATCCATTGTAAATACAGGCAGCAAACAGGAGAAACAAACAATAAAGAAAGAGAGGAGTAAACAGAAAGCTGAATATAACAAAAAGATCTGACAAGGAATAGAAAAACAAAACAAAACAAAACAAAAAAAACAAGGGGTGTATTTGCTGAGAGAACCAGGAACCTGTGCTAATTTCCAGGTTTACTTCATGAAATCTGGCTGATCAAGACCTAAACCTGTGGCTACGTTGTCTCCTGTCTCACAATGCTTATTAAAATCATTCACTCCCTTTGATGTTTTGCTCTTATTGCTTTTGCAAAACAATTCTGATCAACAAAATATGGCCTTAATGACAATAACACCTTTAAATGTCAAAGTGAAAACTGATTTCTACAAAATAATGAATATTAAATAAAATTATTTAACATAAAATAAGCGATTTCATAAGTATGTTCCCCCTTTTAAATGGCTGACTTAATGGAGTCCATCTCAGAGCAGTGAGTACGACTCAAGTGATTGCATTTGTGTTTTTGTGTTTATGATGTAAAGCACTTTGAAATGCCTTGCTGCTGAAATGTGCTATATAAATAAAATTTGATTGATTGATTGATTGATTGATTGATTGATAAAGACGTGTATCTGAAAGGTCCAATCATTGGTTTGTATTATTGTGTACAATTACAGTATGAAGTCAAAAGAACATTCCAAGCAGACCAAAGAAAAAGTTATTAAAAATTATAAATCACAGAATGCTTTCTGTATTAAAGAGAAATCATCCAAATATAAATGTACATATAATAATTTTAAATTACATTTCATGAAGTGCTGCAGGTGCGACCCCTTAAACATCAGACATTGGTGTGGTTGATTTGGGATTTTAAGAACACATGGTGAAAACATTTGGAGAGTATGATGGGTTCTTCTCTCAGACACTGTTGTTAAATAACATGGATACTTTTTGAGATTTAGGCACTTTATTTAGAAAGGTTTATCCAGCTTTTAAAAAGGACAAACAGAAATGAGTAATTTTAGGATCCATTTATGCTGAGATATATGAAGAATTAGGAAACTGAAGTATTGAGGGAAAGTGAATGCACTCCTTAAGTGCTATCAGAGGACTAAACATGGTAGAAAGTATTAACGAATTGGAGTGGAAGGGGTTCTCCGTTTTAATGGGGTGGAGGGGTGGGGAGTGTTTTTTGCCAGTGGGAGGAGGTCAGACACATCCTGTCAGTTCGATTGATTATTATGTCATTAACCACTGACAACATAAATGAGCGAAAATGAAATATAAGCTATCAGAGATGCCCTCCTGGCTAACACAACATGAAAGTCATAATATTCTATGGATTTTCTGACATTATGCACTACACTGGGCATATTTTTATCTTGACATATAAACTACTTTTTATGTTTATTTCTATCACATGGTCTCACTGGTAAATCTAAAAGAAGAATGCCTGCACTAATGCATGATTAAAAATGGTTTGCAAAATATATCTAGCACCCCCTTCCCCCCAGTTGGCAATGGTGTTCTTCCATTGATTTGAATTGATGCTGAATAGAAAGAAACACAAAGGAAACAGAAACCTAAAAAAACAATCAGTAATCACATTACAAACGTTCAAGAGCCAACTATGAAAATCAAATGGTTGATTACCCTATACCATTCTTTAATCATGGCTACTGTGAATGAAAACTGTTATCAATAACATTTTTTTCCAAGCAAATGTAATTAAGAGAGCTTCTTTTTGCAGATAAATTCCACTTTAAAACTCTTTCAGCCATCTGTCCATCTGCTTGTCTGCATTGTAGGGCAACTAAATCCTGCCCTACAATGCTTCAGTTTCTATCGAAGAAATTAATTTTATTTAGAATTACCATGACCTTCATTTTACATTCAGTATTGACATTCTGTAACATACCAGATATGTTAATGACATTTTATTGTTTGAATAAAATACTTGCTGGGTAATATAAAATATATGAAAAGACATTTAGCATATTAGTGTTTTTATATATAAATACAATTCATATTGAAATTAAAATAACAGTCTTCAAGCAGTGATTCTATAAAAGTGTATTTGTATTATTTTTTTATGCATTTGCATGATTTATGGACATTTAAATATGTGACTCACCCTTCCACTACTGTGGACTGAAAATTTACCTTCTAGGTTTTTCTTATTGCACATGGACAGTCTGCTGTCTCCTCTTTTGAAGAATGGAATAGAAATCTGCTGAGTATGATATGCAACATCAGCTACAGAAAATGTGTGAGAGAAACTATAAACCATAGAGGTAAAATCATGACCCCGAGTTGACACCAAACTAGTAGCAGCTGTATAGAAAATGCAGAGTTTGCAGATATTTTTGTTTCCTTTTCTGTTGAAGATACATAAAAAAGCTGTTAGCTTGGTGATTTCATCTGGTAATTAAGTTGTCAACTGTTTTTTTTTTTTTTGCTTTATTCTTTTCCTGTGATTATTCAGCTCACCACCTTGCACACTGTTTATTTTGCTCTCTTAGAACACTTTAGTTTTCCCACTGACCCACAGGTATTTAGCCACCTCCCTTTTAAAATAAATGATCTGCTTTGGACACTTTCCAACTGTATTACAAAAATGCTATGCAGCTAGTTCTAACAGAAGTCATTTGTCAACGACTCAAAGAAGTTGTGGTAGATAAATCATATCAGCAAATGTTACACTGACATGAGTCATTTTTCAGGTAAAATGTTTTTGCTGGTAATTTTTATTGATCTATTTGAGAAATATGTATTTAAACAACACAAAATGGGAAACAAAAAAGTTTAACTCACACTTCTTACTGTTTGAATAAACCTTTTCTTTTTCCTGTTTTCAATAATTTAGGATTATCAAAACTGTCTCTGTTTGCTAAGTATATTTCTTAGAAATATAGTAGTTTTAACTTTTTAAAAATTTTATTTATAGAGTTTCACTTTAGAATATTCTGACTTACATTGCCAACTGTTAAATTAAGTGTTAAATAAAAAATAACGAGTTAAGTTTCCATACATAACTGTATTTTTAAGCCAGATTACAGAAAGTATAAGCTTTCTTTCAAACAATTGACTACAGCAACCGGTGGGGGAGGGCACCACTCTAGTTACTGTCTCTGGCACCTAACAAAGATAAAAGATATTGTTTTTTTTGTTGTGTTTTGTTCTAGTTAATAAACCTAAATTACTTGGCACCCTACACAACCGTAAGCTAACAAAAAGGTCTGCATTAAAGAGTAAGCATTGTTGTCTTTCTACAGACTGCCACCTGCATCATCCATGACTCACTGTATTTCCTTTCCCAAAAAATGTGAATGATTGTGAATATGTAAGAGTCTATGTCATAAAAAAATTCCCTTTTTAATTAATTAGAATTTTAGTCTTGCATGAGAACTTTCTGCAATCAACTGATAATGTCAGAAGAATAATTACAGAGGACAAGCATAGGGTAGATGTAAACAAGGAAGCAATTTCTTTTGATCACATTTTAATGTAGGAATAACAGATCAGTGTTTTTTGTTCATGAAGACATATGATTGAGTGTGCCATGTACAGTGCACTTCTAAGCTAAACTTCTTATATTAATATAACAGCAATCCATTGATAGACAACCAATTTTTTCAACTGGATAGGACAGAATAACAAGTGGGACAGAAAAAAAAACTAAGTTGGGAGAACTTGCAACACATCAAACAATTTATTGTATTTGTCATTTATTGTCCAAATATTGCTCCATAATTTTAAAATAATGGTCCAATACGTCTCAAAAAGGTAAAAAAATTTTTTTTTTTTAAATAGAAAAAAATATAACCTTGGTTAGGTTAATTTTTGTTGAAAACTTATCATCTGTGAAGTGCTACAAAAGTGCCACATTTAATCTGTTTTAGAAAACAACAGACATTATGTACCACCAGAAGTTTCATCAGTCAGAGGACCTACAGTCTTCAGTAATCAATGTTACTGCTGCTGACATCACATTTGCTAACATCTACACATTTGCCTTCCTCACATGTGCAGAGGAAGGCAAATACAAGCAAGCTTAACCTTGATTTGACTTGTTGACTTACTATTTTTTGTGAGGACTGTCAAAATTTGATGTAGTGTTTTAGCTGCTCACTATCCAACTGTCTCCTATATTGAAAGCTGTCTGGGGATGTCAAAGCAGAGTGCAGAGCAGGTCACATGTCAGAGACAAACACGCCGTTGCAGCAGTTAATACAGTCGCTTTTTTCCAAGAAGCATTCTTTTAAAAAGTGAAAAACACATGTAGGGGAGATTCCCAATGAAGAAAATAATGTTCATGGCCACAAAAAACACTGGTTTGAGCAGATGGCTTTAAGCAGATATGGAATACTTAAAGAATCAAACAGCATCTATTTAAATGTGGTTGCTATTACAATTCTCACTGTTAGGTTTATTGTAGGTCTCTTCTGTGGCTGCCATAAAATTGCAGACAGTTTGCTAACGGTAGTTATTTTGGGATGCGTTTAATCTGCTACTCCAATACTGATCATTTAAAAATATCTTGTAGGGGAGATTCTCTACAAGAGATAGTGTGTAGACTATCATTGCACTGCTAACACCATACATTCCCCTTGGAAAATTGTGTTGAGTAAGTTTGACATTCTCAGTTCTAAAAGTAGCTTCAATAAATCAGATCCAAAGATTAGTTCTAATCTTCTTTGAGCCTATTTGTCCTTTTCTGAATCAGCAAAAATATGATTCAGATTCATCAAGTGATGATTGTTTAGATCATCACTTCCAATAATCCCTACAGAAACATTGGTGTCTTTAACTTTATTTATAAAAAATCACATTGTGTGCCAACCAAAAAATGAAACAATACAAAGAATAGGCCACAACCTAACAGCCTTCAGTTCTTAAATATTTTTTAACAGCAATATGCATGAAAATGTGAAAACCTGACATTTATTGCACATGCATTAGCTGCATTTAACTGAAAGTTAAAATAAATGAAACATTTTTCTATGGAGATATGTAAATACATACTTACATGGCAGGTCGTATCTTTTGCTTGTCATAACTAATCAGTAAAGATTAGTTTGTGAAGCTCAACCAGTTATATTTGCAGTTTAATTTTGGAACTCTGCCATTTTTAATAAAGACTTTATAATATTAGCCTTTATTATAAAGTTAGCATCCCATTTACAGAGTTATAGTTTGTAGGCCAAGTGCAGATGGTTTAAAATTTCTGGTGCTGTTTTCAGCTAAAAAGTAACACAGGATAACTATATACCTGTTCTATGAAATTTTCAAAAGGTGCACACATCTTGTGTTCTTTGAACAATGGAGTTTTGAATGATTGCTAGTGAGTCCACATGATGCTGCTTTAGCAGAATGCCATGTACACGCCAAGGATCAAAGCAAACTGTGAAAACAGTTTGCTTTTGCAGCATGTGTGACCATCAAACACTGGGAGAGTGAGAGAGAAGCTACGTGAAAATAAAACGAGCTGCATCGTTCTTAGATGGAGAACTTGCTGTTTGAGCTCCTCTATGAGTTTTTCTCAATATTTTTCTTGGGTATTTATCAAATTCTGTTTTAATAACTTTGAAATGATTATAATTGAAGGCCATTCTAAGTGATATGTTTTAATTTAGTTTTATCAGGTCATTGAACACTGATTATGTAGATTGTTCTTTTAGATACTTAGTGTCAAACTCAAGGCCTGCTGGCCAAATCCAGCCTTAACTATTTATGGGACACATAAATAATTATAATTGTTCAGGCTCAGGTGGGATAATATCCATTTTAGGAATCAAATCAGGTTTTATTTGTATCAAGCCATATTACGTCAAAGTGAAAAAATGTTCAACATTTAAATAAATACTCATCAAATGCAGAGATGGCTACTTATTAATTATTTTTTAATGTGTAGTTCTATCAGTACATTCTGTCACAACTGGCCTCGTGATCTTGATGCGGCCCAAAATGAATATGAATATGAACACGCGCTTCAGATAAACGAGTTGCCCTTAATTTTTGTGATTCAATAGTCATCAACAGACTACAGTGTGCTGAAAAAGTTAGTTGCAGCCACATTAAATTAATTTCCTTAGTAGGTCAGTATAAATACATGGACTACTGGAAGTAAAGTATACAACATAGTTTCCTTATATAAAGATCAAATCAAGCTGCTCTCTTCCTGTTTTTTGGTGTATTTAATGGAAGAAAATTAAACAACATATCGGTATTGCCTCGGGACTTTATCAGTTGTGCAATAAAACACACACTTAATGGGTTTGTTTAAAATGGCCTAATGGTGTTCTTGGTCTCTGTCCAAAATACCCAGAAAGGCAATGCAGGAATAATTTAGACATTTAACTCTGGGCCGTATGTTTTTGTCAAGGGCACTAGTCTAATTAGAAATATTCCCCAGTGCAACCAAATAACTCTTGTTTTTTGCGATTTGACTTGTTGACAAAATCAAATCAAAATCAAATGTTTTGTTTGATTTTGACTTCACTGCTCTTGGTGGTGCAAGGGGTTCTTGGCACTATGAACACAGCCGAACACAGCTCTGACAGTATCTCTATACCTGTCAGAGCTGACCAGATCAGGTAATGAGGAAAGTCCCTCAGGATGTTAACGAAGCCATTAAGTGCTCAAATGTGAAACTGCAAAGAAGTCGTTGTGTTAAACTGCGGTGGCCAAATTAAAATTCCCTGCACATGGCACTGAAATGTAAATATCCAGCCTTCGCAAGGATGAGCTGGCCTCCTTTTCCATGCCCCTAATCGGCTTTGAAAAGACGGTGCAAAGTGCTGAGGAATAATGCTTGTGCGCTGAGATAAAACAGGCAGCCTTTATTATAAAGCTACAATAGGCATGCCATGTTTTAAAAAAAAAAGAAAGAAAGAAAAAAAGAGCTTTGTGCATTTTGTTCCTTACATTGAGTATAAATGGCTCTAATTCAGGAGATAAATGCAAGAGTTTTGTCACACAGTATCTCATGGATTATCATTTTGTTTTGTCTCATCAGAGCAACAGAGACACTGATGTGCGTGGTATCTTTAGACTGCTAAATTTCTTTAACAATAATGTTTTGAAGTAAAATCATGAAAGAAACAATGTTTTTGCCATTCAGAGCTACAGCTTTTTCTTTAGCAGTTTCACAAAACTAAATAATCATCCTTTTTTGAATTTTACAAAAGAGATGAAAAAGTATTGAACACAACTTTTCCCAAAGAAATATATTTATTTCTATTAGAAATAAACATATTTCTAATAGATTTTACTAACAGCCAATGAAATCCACACAAAGACATAAAAATATGTTTTTCTTAATGGGGAATAGATTAATGTGTTTCTATGAAACTAAATGAGTCCTTTTCTAATACCCTAAATATAAATTTTCATAAGTTTCTAACTTTGGCTGCCAACCATCATTTAATGTTGCTTGGTTGACTGGTCCTTCACATTTCTTGCTCCTTGCTAATCCTCTTGAGTGCATGGTCCTCTACATGTTCTGAGAGGGAATAATCTCCCTCCAAGCGCCACCAAAAACGTTGAAGAACATGGATAAAAACTTTTGTGCCTTGAGCTTTCAGTCTAGATGTTTTAAGATCGGTCTTGGTCAAAACGTTGCACACACTCGTGTCCATTGCAAAGTTATTTTTAATTTCAACCTCTTTTGTCCCAGAAACTAGTCAGAGGTGTCCTATATGATCTGACCAATGTGTTCTCCCCTCATTTGTCTACATTAACTTTGCATGTGTGGTCCGTCCAATAATAAGTGGGGCAAGGTTTATTTTTAGCAGCACCTGCAAGGATTTTGACAGAAAAGGTTAATTCTGTATTGTCCTCAATCAACATTTTAATCCCTTTGTTCTGTCATAGGCCATAAACCTGCACTAAGTTTTAATATTTGAGTTCATTAAAAATATATTGACATCTCTTTGTCTTGGTCAATATTTGAGATGCAGCCAAACTGCATGTTGTTTTTTCTGCCTCATGGCTGAAAATGTTACAAAGCCTGCCAGAGATGTTTATTGTTTTTTAGCAAAGTAGAGCAAGAGATCATAAAACACGCTTAACATCCAATTTTCATTATGCCTCTGGCAAAAGACACTAATTTCTGAGGGTGGGTGACCATAATAGCACTGTCAAAGGCTTAAATGTGTTGCTGAAAATTGTGTTCTAATTATGTAAAACATTAAAGCAACTAAGTGGCTGTCAAAACCACACTGTGGGAATGTGGCCTAAACTAAACAATACCCTTCCATTTTATCCCGGACTCTTAAGAAACATGTAATGATAGACCAAGGCCAATAATTTCAGCCCTGATAGTAAAATCAATGTGCTAAATATAACTATTAAACCATTTGCCACATAAATTCCAATGGATTCCACAAATTTCTATTCTTTCTTTATTCCGGTGGTTGGCTTTCGTTTTTCCAATAAAGTCATGATATAATAAACAGTGATGTAATGGTAAATATTATAGACTATTGATCAGTTCCTTGGTAATAAACATAGTCCTCTCAGATTCATTGTGGACCATTGTTTGTAAAAATTGTTTTATTGTGAGTGATTTCATGGGTGCTGATACAGAGCTCATTTATTTTTCCACTGTGTAGAAAAAAAAAATGCATATAATATTTCAAAAATAATGCTTAGTATGTAATTACCAAAACATATCTTTGGTTTGGGTGTGAACAGCTTGGTCAGTTATGTGAGGTAAATGGTCAGCTGAATTAAGAAGAGTGAAAGAGCAACTTAACAATAGGTAAATGCTAAAGTATAAACATCCTCAATTTGATTAAAAGTGTTGGCTTTAACGGACATGCTCTGTTTTCCATAGGAATATGTTGTTGTCTCAAAGTATGCATGGAAGGACATATTAACTGTAAATTGTGTTTTTGCCAGAATGTCTCCCTGACCAAGTACAGGCCTGGTATGGGTGCTTTTCGATAAATTAGAATATTATTTAAAAGAGCACTTGTTTCAGTAGTTCAATTCGCTAAGTGAACCGTTCTATTGATCAAAACAGACTGATGTTTTCAAGCCTTTGTTATAAGATTAGAAGATTGCTATGACAAACAAGTCTGTTCAGAGCACATATTCCAATATATGCACTTGCATTGACACTTCTAATATAAATCTAGTGTAAACAACTTCCCTCAGAGGTCACCTAATTAATGGTATTTTGCACTTCATAGTCCACCATCCCATAACTGCGATGATGGTTTCTGACTGCAAACCTATTAGTAGGTCTGCAGTCACAACTGCAAACCTGCTAACACATGGCAAGGGCTTTTCAAAGAAAGCAATACTCAGAGATGCAGCCAAAAGGCCCATGATAAGCCTGGATGAGGTGTAGAAATCTGTAGCACAGGTGAGATCATGTATGAAGAGGCAAACTATTAGTTGTGTATTCCACAAATCTCAAATCTGGTCTCTATAAAATAATTACAAGGAGGAATCAGTTGACTGAAATAAAGTAAATAGAAGTCCAGTTGAAAATATACCATAACTCATGTAGGTGACCCAAGAAGATGCCAAAATAAATATAAAACGACATATGCTAGCAAGCCTACACTGCACATAGCACTGAACACACTATCCCCTTGGTTCAACATGGTGGTAGAAGCATCATGGTTTGGCATGTTTTTGTTCAAGAGGAATAACTGTTTAGAATTTTTGGGACATTTGATGGATCCCAAAAATTCAGAACAATACTAAGAGAAATCCGATCTGAGTCCACAAACATATGAGGAAAGAATAAAGCTTCACCTTCTAGCAGGGTAGTAACTGAAGTATGAAGCCATTAGAAATAGAAAGAGTGCAATAGTTTAGATCACAGCATTTTTAATTAGAATGACCCAGTCCGAATCCAGATCTAACATCAATTGAGAATCTGATATATAACCTGAAAATTGATTCAAATGCAATCTGAGTGATAGTGAACCGTTTTGGGAAGAAGACATTTTGTTGCTTTTTACATGGTATGCTGCTACTGTTAAGATGCTTGACAAAAATTGCTCTATTTTTCTGAGTACAGAACTCACTTACTAATACACTTGAGTAGATCACTTATTCAAAGTGATCTACTCAAGCTCTACACTGCTTAAGTGTGTGAGCACATCGATTTAAATAAACAATCTACTTGGGTGTATGAGTAGATCACTTCTTTAAAGAACAGGCTTTGAAAATGCATGCATTTTGGGGATTGTACTGGTGCACAAGCTGTGCTTACAGATCTGTGAAAGAACAATGCAGCTGTCCTTTATGATGGCTGCTTTCCGCTTGGTGTGAAGATTTTTATAAATGTATTTTCTTTTCTTGAAATCTAACACAAATGCACGGTTGTTATTGGTGAAGAAGACTTGTTACATTTCAATCATAAAACACTTTTACTAATTCAGTCATAGACAGTCTTTAGTATATTATTTTGCATTTTGCTGTAAAATAATATTGTATATTTTACTGTGATAGTCATTTTTCTCTATCTGATTATAAAGGTGGATATACTACACATGTAGAACACAAAACTATCTTTACTCTGCTACTTGGCAAATAATTACCATTTAAAAGTGAACAACTCCAAGGTTACACCCAATATCTTTGCATTAATGTTTTAAGACTTTTCACAGTTGCATAATACTGCTGACATTACAGGGATATGCTAAAAAGAAAGGAGATACATGGCCAACGGCAAAATAAATGTGAGGCTTTATAGTTGGATTGTATGCTAAATTGTATCTTTGGGGGACAATATCATGTTACAGAAAGGTTAAAATATTATTTTAAAAGGCACATTTACAATTGTGCTCATGCTTATATCTCATAGTAATTATCTTAATTGTAATGATCAGAATAGAGTAATATGAAAAAAGATACAAAAGAAAAAAGGCAGCACAAGGCAGTTCATAATTCAATCAAAAATGGTCTATTAGTGATGACGTCAAGCTTGGCAATCAATGTATAAAATTACATCCAGCTAGGAGTAACAATAAAGTCTCCAGTCTAAATGTGAGTTCATAAAATGCATCTTTCTGTGGTCATTTATTGAGTAAGAAAGCAGTCAGGACAAACTTTGTTTGAACAGTAACTTGTAGATCTAACAGACTGGCACATTGTTGTTGACTTAAAGCAACTTGTCAAAAAAACTACAAACTATAAGCAAACAACAGTTGCAGTTATCTGTTACAACTACTGTTCCTAACTCACCTATGCTTTATCAATCCTTTTTCTGTCTTCCCAGTGATGCTGTCACTTCCAAAACACTTACAAGTCACGTATGTTCTGTGCGGACACCAGTGTCCTTATGATACTTATAAGGTTAAAAGAAATATATTTGACAGCTCTGAAACGCAATTAAAATATTTATGATCTCTCTGTAATTCATACTTTAACACAGGGTAATTTAAAGTGTGTTTTTTTTTCCCTAAAAGATGAAAAAATAAAATCTTTAGTTAAATGAATAATACTACTCGTGTCATTTGGATTCCTGGCTAAATTCCTTATTAACAAATGTTACAAATGAAGGATACTGTAGGTAACATTTTCCTGCAAATATTTCAACTTGTTTCTTAAACACACACACGTAGGCAAAGACACACACACTTACAAACACTATAAGAAGGTACATCTTCCGATCCTTTCTTTTCATGCACAGTGTGGAGCTTTTTTGTGCTTTTGGTTTGCTTTGAGTCCCACTGAGATAAAATGCCAAGACTGCAGGTCTGCATATTCCTCCCAACACATGTGGACAAAGAAAGGTGACTGCAGGTGAGGAGATGGATGGGGTAAGGGATGGTGGCAGACACAGGTAGCTTGGCAGATCGCAGAGCCACCGTCCACCTGGTGTACTTACTATTGTCTCATCCCCAGTTTTCCTGGCAAAGCCTTTGATTGAACTGGCGCTGAGACAGGGATTTGGCAAAGGGAGTGTTTTACCCCATGACAACAATAGGGCTACAGAACTGGGAGGTGGTTGTTTGTGTCATGTATTGTGCAGCAGTATTGTGTAATGTAGATTTATTGTGCATTGTTTTAGCTTTCTGGAAATGGATTTGTGATTTGTAAAAGGAAAACTGAGGCCAGCTGCCAATCAATTCTGTGTACTCTGATGTTGTCCTCACACAGTATATAGCAGATTCTCTCAACTGAAAGATCAGATTAACTTGGCCAATTGTTTAAACTTGTAGAGAGAGAAGGACATTCCCATTATTTCTACTTTAAGTGAAAAAATAGTATTTTTATTGCAAGCACGCCCCTACCCCCTAATCAGGGCCAGGTTGCCCTGCATGATGCGAAGCATAGGCCCCCGCCCTGACAGATTATCCAGTGTGAATGTTTGGGAATGATAATGAGATCAAAATACCTCACTCACAGCTGGGAGGAGAGGGTAAAGACTGGAGAAGAGAAGGGAGTGAGAGAAAAGTTAGTGGGAGCGTGCAGAAGGAGAAGGTGAGCGATAGCTGCGATAAATTGCAGAAGCAGAACCACTTGAGCATAAAATTAGATTTTACAATTGTGTTGTTACCTGACAGTCCTCTGACAGTGGAGATATCACAACATTATAGGGCTGCATGAGTGCTACTAATCGTATCAAATAAATAGGAACGCCTTTAAACTGTGATGGAGCTGAATGAGATTCAGTGAAACATTAAGTGCGATGTTGAAAGAACTAATTAAAATAGCATTTCTTTTTATGGACTCAAATGCTAAAGTCCCCAAATAAATCTATAGTATATTATACAGTGTGGAAGCAAAGTAATATCTATTATCTGTCCCCATGGTCTATCGGTTACAAAAAATTCACTCATTGCTGATTTCATATGTTGAAGAGCTTTTCAATTTAGAAATTAGATTTTTAAGCTTTGTTACATACATTATTTGCAATTTTGTTACTGTTTTATGTCTTCTAGTGTATGCTATGAAAATACTCAGCATGTTGGATTGTCCAGGATAATACTTTGACAATTACCTGTGGATTGAGATTATTTAAACAGTCAGATTTGTTTTGTTTGGGATCCTACAAAAAACCTGATTGAGAAGACACTTCCCTTTATTGGATGGTAAATTTGTATAAAGTAATACAATAAAACATACATTTTACTGTTAGCACAGCACGTCAAAGTAAACAGTAATTCTACGTAACGGATGGCGATGAGGGATTAGAGGAAGCAATTATTTGTTGCTGGGGGTTACAATAGTAAGTTAAATGCATCATTATGACAACAATGAGGACTGAGCGAATCAGTCTGAATGACAAATGGAAGCTCTAAGTCAAGTCAGCTTACAAGAGAGACAGTGTAAGGAAGACAAGTTGGAAAGCAGGCTTTATCTGTAGTTTTCTGAAAAGGAAAAAGAGCTTCTTAGTATAAATCCTTCACAATGAACAAATGCACGAAAGGTTTAAAACCTGAAGAGGACTATTTTGTCCTATTGTTTATTACTTGATATTGAAAGTGATAGAGTTTTCATCAAACTAGTGCCAAGATTAGAAATTTGTTCCATCTTTGTTCATAAATATAAATTTGACTATTAACAAAAGCTGGTCTTAAAATATTTGTCTGCAATATTATTACCACCTGACACTGCAGATCCTCAGCCTTCTGAACAATAAGTAGAACTGATGGTGATTTAATAAAAGTTTTGGAAAATATTTTCTGTTTTATTCAATTCAGTGGTCTGTAATTATTGTGTTTGCTGTGTGGGCTCTAAAATTATTATTTCTGGAAACAATGGTCTCACTGTATGAGGGAATTTTAAAACCTTTTTTAGTTCTGAAATTCAATTTTGTTATCTGAATTTATGTATTTGGAGATATTGATATTTTCCAATGCAGAACAAATTTCATTGAGTATTATTTTTAGTTCTCCGGGTGCAAAATCTAACATTAGTAACGCAGGCAAGGACAGTCAGAAGGTTGTTTTTATTTATAGGAGTGTTGATAAAATAATGAGAATCAGGATGATCTTTGCAAGTCACTTTTCATCAGCTGCAGAGCTGCTAATTCTGAACTACAAACTGTAGATGGGCAGAGAGATGGCAAAATGGTATAAGGGTAACAAATGAAACAACAAAATTACTTGCATATTGCATAATTTAATAGCATTTCCATCACAAACGATAATTAATCATGTACACATGTCAGAGATTGAGGGAAATCATACCTAACACTTCTATAAAATGGAACATGCAATATTAAGGCAGTTTATAAACTACAATAGCCATCGGCACCATAAACATTTGTATCTAAAACAGCAGTGAATGTGTTCATACCTTTACAACAAATGCAAACATTTCTAGATCCTACATGTCCCAATAAGCCTGTCAGTTGACATGCATTGTTGCTAATCTGTCGAGCACAATGTTGCAAACTGTGTCCTTAGTAATTACTACTGTACAACTGTATTGATACAAATTTTAAGGCTGTAAACATTTTCACTAAATAACAACTGTCTTACACTATCTCTCAAAGATAACATATTTCCACAAATATAATATCCATTGAGGAGAAGACTAGGAGAAGATCTGCAGGTACCATTAAATCTTAAAGGAGCTCACTCATCTGAGAAATGCATCCAAGAAATTTGTATGTGTACATCATGATATTACTGTCAATATATATGGGGTATAATTACAGTTACATAGCACTGTCAACCAAAATGTGACCTGCAGTAGCACAATATCATTTTGTGTGGCTCCATGACTTCAGTCCGATATCTGTTCTTAAATTGATATCAGTATCATGCCCAGTGCTGATGCTGAATTAGATAAGTCCCATCTCTTTATATATTTCCAAAAAAATGTAAATATAAAATTAGCACTTCATATATGTATTCTCCTCCGAATTCAGATGTTCAATTTTCTGCTTTTTGTATCCATTAATTGGCTCTGCCTAACCAAAGATCATACTCACATTTAGTCTGTGAGAACACAGAACAATAAAACGTCCTCCCAAAAAAAAACAAAAAACCCTGTTTAGCAAACCTTTTGAAGTATATTTTAAAGCCCACATCTAAAACAATCAGTTGTTTGATCAGATGAGAGCCAGACAGTTCATCATTCCCTGAGGCAATGCAGTTAATACAGAGTGGTGGCAGCTTAAGGTTCTCAACACTGCAATTAGTTGTGAACAACTGAATAATGTGGAACTACTCCCATCTTGGTTTGAATGACATCACAGAAGACAGAAATACAGTCCCTGGAAAGCGTGGTGAAAAAAAAAGTGTTTTCCCCTTTGTGGTTTGTGATCTTTTTGTTTGTAAAACGTATGTAAATGTTTAAGATCATCAAACAAAACCCTAAATCCAGTGTAGAATTGAAGGTATTTATAACAAAGGATATTCAGAATACACCAGAACCTATTAAATATAAAATATGGTTGAGATATACACATCTGTTGTGCTAAAATGTTTTGTCTTGCGTCGCTTGAGCAATCTTCAGAAGTATCACATTTTTTAAGTAGTTTCATATTTTAAGTGGCTTGGTCCATTGACGTTATGTATCAAGTTTCACAACTATCCAGCTTATACTATAGGAAAAGTAATCATCACTTTTACCACATTGCTTTATCAATTTTATTTCTGCATTTTCAATGTTTTCCAACTAACACTTTTTATCAGACGGCTGCATAGTGGCAAAATTGGTAATGCTGTCAGCTTGCAGTAAGCAGCTCCTGGGTCAAATCCTGGCCCCGGGGTCTTTCTACATGGAGTTTACATGTTATCCCTGTGCATGCTTGGGTTCTCTTTGGGCAGTCCGGCTTCTTCACTCAGTCCAAAAACATGACTGTTTGGCTGATGGGTCTCTTCTCCTTAGGTGTGTGTATGTGCGTGTATGATTGTTTGTCCTATCTCATCTCTGTTTCCTTGCGATGGACTGACGACCTGTTCAGGGTTTACACCGCCTCTCGCCCGTTAACTGCTGGAGATAGGCACCAGCACCTCTTGCAGCCTCACTAGGGATAAGCATGTAAAGATAATGGATAGATGAACATTTTATCAGAGAAGAAGAATAATGAGCAAGAATAAAGAATCCGTACAATTACAATAGCTGGAGATATTGGGAGCAAGCTCAGAGCCATGCTTTGCATGAATTGATTGCTGACTTCCTCTTGGAGCCCTAAAAATAAATAACCAATTATTTCATACTAGTCAATAAACTGTAATACAGTAACAAAATTTATTCTGCTATTACAATGAATCACATTTTTGTAGTGAAAGTGATAGTCAATTATGAGATTGAATTATATCTTATATTTCAAAAGCTTTTTTAATGATGTTATGGTCTAATGTTTATTTGTTTAGAATGTTAATCAATTAACATATTTGTATATATTTCACCTGCTAATCTGTACTTCACCAATGCCTTTCATTGATAAGGCTTATACGATAACTCACAAGTAAAGAGGTGTAAACAGCATGTGCTGATCACCTCTCCTCATTCTAAATACAATTTAAATCTTTCATTCATTTAAACTGAATTCGTTCAGACTCCAAGAAGTAACCAGAGCCACCAGAGGTAGAAGGGAACATGAACAGATATACCACAGCTAAGATCAAACTCTGAACTGTCTTGCTGTGAGGTGACTTTGCTAACTAATGAGCCAGCTTGCTGCCAGAAACCATTAATTAACCAGCAACCTTAATTTCCTCTCATGATACTCATCATTGATTAAATGAAACAGATTCTTGGCCTGATTTTCTTTGTCTGGTATAAAATACAACACTGGCTAAGTCCAGCACTACCTCTCAGTATTTTATAAATGTTGGTCCCCAGTGTTGTGTTGTTACCCATAATTATGGATGAACGTATTCTTTCCAAAATTGGCTGCGTTTCCAAATGTTCATGGTGATTTGTGTGTGCGCTTTGTGCTGGTCATTGTTTGCTGCCATCATTGTGTTGTTGCACATCCAGGGAGACGGGAAGCTATTCAGAAGGAGATTGGTAATCCCACCAGTGAGAAGAATTACAAAAGAGCAACACTCAGAAATGCAGTGGGCGAGTACACATGCATCCAAGAGCATAATGAGTGAGTTACATTGTTTGGGCTGCTGAATTGGTTCGTCTGGAAGCAAATAATTTTTTCTAACAAGGCCGTATGCATTGGGCAATAAATGAAAGCCTCAAGTTCCATTTATTTATCTAACTTTTTTCTCAGCTTAGAACAGATTGAAGTTGCGTGGTGCTTATCTGATTTGAATCAAATCCATAATACTTTGCACACGAATATGTAGTTTTAGTGTGCATAAAATGCATTGTCCATTTTTCCTTAAACAAAAATTTGTTCTGAAAAGTGAGGATTGGTCAGAATCAGAATGATGAATTATTTTAAGTATCAATCCATAAATAATGGATTTTAGCTCTTGATGAGAACAAAAAAAAAGAGCACATGAATTTCATTCAACTAAAGTGGGCCCAAGTTAAACACCTCCCTTTTTAAACCTGTCTAAAAATAGCTGGCAGTATCTGCAGATACAGTATGGCCAGATTCCTACTGGCAAGAAAATTATAGAAAAGGTCATTGATCTTGCCTCACCCCAGCACAAATTTTATGTTGGACAAGGGAAGGGCTGCTGCCATTTTTTTGCTACCTCAGTAGCAAAAAAGTTCAGCAAGCAAATTTGACCTTTCCTTCAGTTTGAAATTGTGGTTGCTACATTTATATTGAGTGTGCATCTTGTTTGACAGAAGGAATAAAAAGAAGGGGAAAAACTCCACTGTGGGTTTTAAAGCAAGAACATGCTGGGAATGTTAGGTGAATGTTAAAGGTTTCTCTCTGCTCCAGGTGATGAATCCTACTGTAAAAGATCTTTGGTTGAAACACAGAGAACATAAGAAGCTTCATACTAAAGGCAAGGAGAAATGGGGCTGGACTTCTCTTCCGTGTCTCATAGTCCTCTTTTTATACATAGACGGCACATTTTTTTTTCTAATTCTTAGTCACTAAGGTTGCAGGAAGAGAGGCGAGGCAAAGTATCCTAGAAGATTTAGGTCTACTGTGAAGTGTCCAAAGTCATTGAAGATTTGGAGCCTCACGACATGTGCTGGTAATGGTTAGCTGTGTTTTCTGAATACAATTCATACTTCCAGCTGCTAACACGTTTTATGGAAATTTCTTGCTTTTTGCTGATTCCTTTTTTCCAGCAGGTTGTGGAGTGTGCCTACACTACCAAAATTACTTATACTTGCTTTAATGATTATGGTATCACTATGCTTGATTAACTTAAAACCCATAGAGAATCAATGGAGCATTGTCAAGAGATCTAACAATGGAGAAGAGCTGATTATTGTTAAATCAACCTAAATACCTCCATGCCATACTGCATTGGTGTGTGATGCAAAAGGAGCTCAAGCCAAAAAATTAATGCATTCACTGTCATAGTTCAAGGACATATGTTTATAAAGGGTTGACTTTAAGATTCTTTTTTATTTACTCGTGTGTAATTTTATAATTCTCAGACAACCTGAATTTGGAGTTCAGTAATTGGATTGGAGATCGGAGACACTGATGTTATTTTGTCTTGTTTTATTGATTTTAATACAGTTTTCCTACCACATAGGATCACATTCCTAAAGTTTTATATTCAAGTGGTATCTTCATGATTCCAAATAAATTAACTAAGCTGTCTTACAGCTGCCTGCTGCTACATAACAGCAGAAGTTGGGGATTTATGCTTAAGTGTAGGCCTGTGTTGTTTGCGGGTATATGACATGTGAAGCTTTCATGCTGCTACCTCAATTTTTGGGCGGGCATATACATTTAAAATGTGAAACCTCTAATTCTGACTCGACACAGCATGTCTCTGTCAGTTCCTTCAGGCCCAGCAGACCTCGCAGCACCCACTGGTTCTGTTTGAGATTAAAATTCAGCCTCATTTTTATTCATACCACAAGTTACTGAGGGCTTTCATTTTTACAGAGACCACATATTTTAATGTATAATTTATTCCCTCAAATAACAACCTTTTATCAACATTAAAGAGGGGCTTTAGTCACATATTTAATGTGACTATAGATCATTTAATTTAAAATTGCTTTAAAACTGTAATAATTGTATACTTATTTGTTCTATTGTAATATTTAATAAAACACACATACTGCGCATCTCTTTTTATTTTAACTGTTTTTTGGCACTCAGTCTCATCTATTTTTAATCTTTTCTTTTTTCATGGGTATCTTTCTGCAAATTTTTAAATGTTATGTAAGTGTTCAAACAAAGTTTTGACACCACTCATTCAGCTTTAATCTTTTAACACCTGTGTTTTCATTGGAAAGCTGGCTTTACATTTCCTTAGGTTATTTTTGTATGATATGATAGTCAGATTTGTTCGTCCATCCATCCATTTTCTAACATCCTTGTCCCTAGTGGGGTCGGGACGGATGCTGGTGCCTATCTCCAGTGAACGTTTCGGGCAAGAGGCGGGGTATACCCTGGACAGGTCGCCACTCTGTCACAGGGCAACACAGAGAGAGAGGACAAACAACCATGCAAACACAGATTCACATCTAAGGAGAATTTAGAGAGACCAATTAACCTGACAGTCATGATTTTGGACAGTGGGAGAAAGCTGGAGTCCCTGAAGAGAATCCACGCATGCACAGGGAGGATATGCAAACTCCATACAGAAAAGCCCCAGGCCGGGAATCAAACCCAGGACCTTCTTGCTGCAAAGCAAAGTGCTGGATTTGTTTATGTATCAAAAAATAAAATACAGAAAACAGTGGGCAAATACTTTCTCACCATGCTAGAAATCTTTCACCTGAAGGTAAAAGACAAGTATAACATTCAATAGAGCAGATTTTTAAGAAAGGCAACAAATAAAGGTCTCACCAAATTATGAGGTGCATCACATTATTGATAGTGACAAATTTTCTTTCTGTGCACAGTTTAAACTACTTAAACATGGCATTATGTAGTAAGTCACCTTCATGGCAATGATGAAACCCAGTAGTGATGCTCTGTTGAGGTGTACTAAGTTTAGGTGATCCATGCAGTTAAAAGTTTTTAATCATCTGCTATTCACACATATCCTTATGTGGCTTTGAAACAGAGATGATCCACAAAGTCCTCAAAGGACAAATTATGGAAACAGCTGCAATTAGTGTCTGATTTATATATTGTGGTAAGACCTTAGAGACTAATTAAAGGCCTTTGTGTTCCTGTCTATTGGAGACATGCTAATTTAAAGCCTTTTGACTGTGATTCACGAGGAACAAAATCTGAAATTCATGCATCTCAATTCATGCACGCCCACTACGAAAACGAACACTCAGCGTAGTTGTTTATAGGGGCCTAGTAAACATCCAATCTCTGCATCATTAGACCAGAATCTCCTATGATGCTAAAAGGAACAGCTTGTCCTTTATTTGATGGCATTGCAGGAGGTCTACTGCATACAGCCCTCCGTATTGTGCTTATGGCAGATATCTGGAGAAAGGCGGAGCAAATTATCTGCAGGATTTTCCTCCCAAGAAGCGGGATTCCTAGTGTTTATTAAATTTTTTAGAGTGCTTCTGAGCAATGCACATTTTATCCTCTTAACAGTCAAATTACTATATACTCCAGCAATTACTTAATGTACTCTAATGAGATTTCGCCATGAAATGGAAGGATTCATTTATTTTAATGTGACGCATTCCACTGGGCAGGTTTATGCATCACATCCCCCTTGTGATCCAGAGGAGGCTTTGAGTCATAAATAGTAAGATGAGCTTGGCTTCCAGGTTTACCATTTCCCCCACAGCAACTGAGGTATATGACTCTGTGATCCAGGCACACAGGGTCTGTTCAGGGGCATCAGCAGGTCACTGTTACCGTTCTGAAGCTTAGCTCTTTACAACCAGATATTTTCTGGGATTAGTAAAATAATACCAACCTGACAGGTAGTGTTAATATCATAGACCATGGACGTGCAAAATCCACCACACAACTAAAACACAAAGATGATGCACCGTTGCTTCTCACTGCAAAATAAAAATATTTTGATTTTTATAATTCTAAGGCATCTAACATGTACATGAATTACATTTGTACCCTGTTTTATACAACATAGATTGGTGTGAGATTCTCAGAGTAATAATGTTGAATAAAAATAACTCGTTTTTATGATATGATGCTGCTTTAAAAGCATGTTGCTGGTAGCTTGAAAACTCACGTAATTAACTACCAGAAATGTTTCCAAACACCCAAATTGATCTGCCTTATAATAGAGGAGGACAGCAGTAGCTTTTATCTGACAACTTATTAGCAATGTGCTGCAACAAGTTTTTGCAGGGGCTTCTACATTTTAACATATTTGTTAAAACTGTCATTATTTCATGAAAGTATGGCATGAGAGTCTGTGAAAAATCTGTTTCATCTGCCTTCTCCCAGCGCTTTCTAGAAACAACCAATCAGTGGCAAGAGGCGGGTTTTAGCGCTGTCAATCACAGTCTCGTGGCTGCTCATCCTCACCCCTCCACTCTGTGCTATGCTTTAGCTAGTAACAGCCTGTTGTGAAAACTCAGTCTAGTTAGCATAGATACCAATGATGGCAGATAAACAATTTTCCTGTAACAATAAGTTGTTTCTCCAACATTGGTACATTTAGCAGTGAGTGAATGAAATTGACTGACAGCACTCCTCCTGGTTCTGATTGGTTGTTTTTAGTTAGAACTGTGCATTACTTTAGCCAGTTATAGATATTCAGGGAGGAGGTGGAAGAGGTTGAATGTTTCCACAGGCTATCTCATAACAAACTGTCACGACATGGTGACAATTTTGACAGATATGGAGAAAACATATTTTTTTATTAAAGTGATACTGCAGCTTGAATAAAATGCAACAATATAGCATTTCTGAGAAGTCAGGATTGTTTCATGTATATTTTGCACATTGCCTATGACTGTTTTTCGTGGGAAGAGTCCTTTCAGTAATCTAAAACTAATAGAAAAAATTTAAGCAACCTACTTGCCTACTGTATGCAGACTGTTGCATGTAAAATTCATGAGCAGTAAATATCATGCTAGTATCATTATTGAATCAAAGAAAGCAAGGCATTTACAAGCCTTTAAAATTATGATGCTTTTTATGGGTCAAATAGACTCAAGAAATTGTAACAGTAGCTGTACGGGGTGGCCCAATCAAATTTTTTGTCATGGGGTCCAAGATTCCTGGCGGCACCCCTGTGTATTATTCACTTATCTTGTGTTATGTCATACATAAACTGTGTGTACTTCCTTGAATACATCTTTCATATGGACGCAAATCTGGAAAAGCTCTCAGATTTCCCTGTATTATTTATCACCACAACTAATTATGTTTTTATTCGCGTAGAATTTCAGAAAACCTCATAACAACCAATTTATGCTACTCTGTCTTCCCTTGTTTTCTTTCACTAAGCTCAACATGCTCCACCACTTTGTTTGAACAGCTCAGCAGGCACACAAAACACTGGTTCCAAAATAGGATTTGTTGTAGCTTCTATTAATTCTTCAGTGCTTCAGAGAAGTAAAGGTGATGCTGAAGATTTTTAGTTGGTTGCTGTCTGAAACTTCACCATAGATCTCAAAATATATTCTAAACATATTCTTCTTCATCTGTGAGGATGAAGTTTCATCCTTACTCTTCAGTGAGTATGGTGATGCGTTTTCAGACTCCCACTGAAGAAAATAAATGTTTCAAATGTTTCAAAAATCATGTCGCACAACAAAGTAAAAATTGTAAAATAAACTCAAGGAGCAGAATATTAGGACAAAGCTTTAACAGCACCAACTTCAAATCCGATGATCAAGATTACTTGACGCAGCCGCCTTAAGTTATCCTAGGATGTTTCTAGTTTTAGTCTGCTACCTTTACATAAAGAGAATAAGTTTAAATTTTATTTCATGCTAGAATTGAATACATTTTTTTATTTTATTTTATTTTATTTTTTACAAATTCTCATTAGAGTTCCATTTGTAGATTTTTGTGATAATCAGAATATTTATGACTTTGATAAAAAAATATATATAATTGTACAAAATGTAGTTGCACTCTGATAGATGCCAGGCATTTTTATAACATGGCTATCGTAATGATATTCTTAAGAGTCAAAGAAATAGGATAACCAAAACTGTAACTTTACTTTAGTTATACATATTTTTTATGCATTGAAATGTGGAAAGGTTTTGAAAGGTTGTGTCTGTGACTCAAATGATGAATAAAAGTAAACCTGATGACAGACATTCAGTCGCTGATAAAAGTGGAAATTTTCTTTCTTAACTTTGTTGACAGAAGAGGAGCAGAGACATTTTGCTTTCTGACAGAGAGGGATAATTTGATGAGAGTGGAGGTTGAGGAACGACTCTCTCTTCGTAAACTGATGTTTCTGCAAACATCTTTTAAGAAGCTGTTTGAGCTGTCTCCTTAGTCTTTTGCCAAGCCACAGGGAGACTTTGTTGTCTTCCATTCAACAGAAGATGCTACATTTGTACTCTTACCAATTAGCCATGAGTTATGCTTCTTCACATATTTTAGTTTTAAACATCAGGGATCAAGTTTAAAGGTGTTGAATGTTTTTAGCTGTTTTTGCAGTTGTAGCAGTCTGGATGGTTTCTTTGTGAATGAGTAAGAAATGTGCAGCAGGCTAAAAAAAATATTTTTGCACACTTCATACATCCTGGTTTCAAATTGTTTAAATGTATATGTGAAGATCGGTGCTACAAAGCGGTTTTTGCAAAAACCAACCACCACTGAGACAGATTTTTTCCCATGCATTTTCTGATGAACACAAAGAACACCTCACAAGAAGAGTAAAATAAGATTGAACCTCTACTGAAAATTTGTGAACTAAAAACTGGTTCTGTGCCAGGGAAACAGTTCCAAAGAAGTCTGCTATTTTTGAGAAAAGGGTGGTCAAATGTTCAACCAAAATTCTGTCTGAACCTAGTTGATGGAGACAAAACATGTATGATTTCTGCACAGCTTGCCAACTGACATGCATTTAAAAATCACTGAAGTGCATTATATCATCAGTCTATAAAAATTCTAAAATGGTGATATCTATTTCTATTTCTAGAAGTCTTTGAGTGAGAAGTGGAAAGACTTCAATGCAGGCTGCCAGTGCATTGCGTAGCAAGACTGTTTTTATTTAATATGTTTTAGTGTTTTTACAGGTCCTTATTTTATGGATTAACTTGAGAAAACTTGAGAAATACTTGAAATATTAAAATAAAACACTTTTTTCTCTATCTCGCTAAACTATAGGGTGTAGAGCTGAACTGATGGTCTAACACTCACCACTATCTGAAGCAGCACTTTGATGTAGATATGGACATGTTTTGTAAGTTTTGAGCTGTAGTCTATGCCACCTTAAAAAGAAAAAAGGCTTTTCTTTGAATTTTATGTAAAAGAACAGTGCTGAAGTCTAGTTATTTGCTCTACCAATGTGGTATTCAGGTGAAATGAAAGGATATCCTAATGGAGAGACAAGAGCTTAAGATATTCTGCTGGTGTGATGCAGTGGACATACAAGCACAAACACACACACATACACACATGCTCCTTAAATCCATTACAGCCTCAAACTTCAAAGCTCGTATTGGTTTTTTTAGTATTCCCTGATAGGGGAGAGGGTTGCTGAATGTTTGCAGAGTAAATTCAATACCTCATGTAATGTGCACTGCTGGCTTTACTGCTATTTCTAAGTGCAAATGTCTCTCAATATTTTCCCATCTGTGACTATCCAAAACTTTGCCTGTATATCTTTTTTCGCCTCTGTTTATGTTTGAGTGCTAATCTCATGACCACCTCGTGTGCTTTTGTCTTCTGTTTTTCAGGTGGGATTTTTGAACAAACAGACGGACCTGTTTCACTTGTTAGTGCAGAAGAACTTGCCTTTAAATTTGCTGTGAATAATATAAACAGAAACAGGACTTTGTTGCCAAACACAACACTAACATACGACATACAGAGGATTAATATCTACGACAGCTTTGAGGCATCAAGAAAAGGTAAGTGATATTATTTATTGAATGATTTGTTAATGCAATGACATGAGCTGTCTTTGAGTGTGAAGTAGGATACACTTTTTGCATTCAACTGCAAAAACTAAGACATAAATTTGGGAGCATTGCCTTATTTAAACAAGGAAACTTTCTCATAATGCAATGCAAAACTTATTTAAAAAATATTGTTCTAATGAGATTAAAAAACTAATTATACCAAAATTTATCTCTCAATTAAACCAAAATATATAATTTTAATGTAAGAAAGGTCATAACAGTAAACAGTAAAACCTCTTGTGATTTTTAGATGTAGTCTTAAAGAAACGGTGAGACGAATGAGGGTTCTGGTGAGCCCCTCCATGCCTTTTTTGCAAGTCACAACTAGTCAGAACAGCGTCATCTTATGTCTTGTTAAAATAAGAAACATTGTTGTTAAAAAAAAAAAAAAAAATTATAAAACTCCTATCATTTCTACAGGAAACTTTCTTGTGAAAATGAGAATTGAAACATAAGACACTTTATTGTTAAAACAAAACAAAAAAAAAGAATTTAAAAGAACTCATCTGTATTCTTGTTTAATTAGAAACTTAATTGTTTTAATAAGAATAATGACATAATGCACCTGCATTTATTTACCAGATCTGGCATCGAGTCGCAGTCGCTTCCAGTAAATCTTAATGAATAAGAATATCATTGAAATGTTGTTCATGTTGTGTACAGTATGCCTTTTAAGCTTGGTTGGAATGTGTTTGCATGTATTACTGGTATTACTGCCCCAGCCCCCAACAAAAGTACTTTAGTAAAGAGGAGTTTGGACCTTCCTCTCATCGTCCCAACTAACTTTCATCTGATGTCTCTTGTTAAGGACTGGCTTAAGACAAACAATGTGACAGTTAACAATGACCCTTTTTGGCTGACCATCATAACCCAGGGTGTAAATGGCTGTTTTCAGAACAACAATTGTTACCTTAATTTTGACTGCTTTGTTATTTTGTCATTCGTAAGTCATTTTTGATCAAAGCCCCTGACAAATGCATTAGCAACAACATAAACAACTGTTAAGTAGGTGGTTTTCCCTATGGTTGTGTTTTTCTGGAAGTTTTTATTTCAACTCTAGTTTAGAGGAACAATATCAGAGCCCCCTACGTGCACAGTTTTTCTGAAATAAATAACTGTAACATTTGCATTTAAAATCTTGTATTAGTACCCATTATCAAACTCTCATCTCTTTCCTTCCATTAGCTTGTGACCAGCTGTCGTTAGGTGTGGTTGCAATATTTGGGCCTTCCCATAGCTCATCTTCAAATGCTGTGCAGTCCATCTGCAATGCACTGGAAGTGCCACACATCCAGGTGCGGTGGAAACATCACCCAATGGACAACAGGGACACTTTTTATGCCAATTTATACCCAGATTACTCATCATTAAGCTATGCCATTCTGGACCTCGTGCAGTATCTTAAATGGAAAACAGCCACTGTTGTATATGACGACAGCACAGGTGAGGAGTCTACAAATAACTGCATACTTTTAAACAGAAATGTATGTATGTAAAAAACTGCTATGCTCTAGTAAGTAACAGAAAAAGCTGTGCCTTTATTTGTGCTGTTTTCTGCAAGGTCTAATAAGGTTACAGGAGCTGATAATGGCCCCATCAAGGTATAACATTCGATTAAAGATCCGCCAGCTTCCTCTAGATACAGAGGATACAAGGCCCCTTCTTAAAGAAATGAAGAGAAGTCGGGAGTTCCGCATCATCTTTGACTGCAGTCACCACATGGCTGCACAAATTCTCAAACAGGTGAGTTCTAAACTCTTATAGACAACCATGAGTATCAAACCGGAAGACTAGACAACTTTATGTTCCCATCTAACCAGTTCCAGCTTCAGTAACCTCCTCTATGATTCTAATGCTGTAAGATCTGTAAAACATCAGCTGCAGCTGCACATTTTGAGATGCACTGAAGAAGAAACTGTTCTCCCGTTCTCCCATGGAAAAATGGAATGCAGGTGTTCCATTGCTTGTTAGAGGGACAAAAGCAATATTTGATGTACTCATACATTACCTTGCTGAAAGCATTAATGTCTCTTAAATATTTTCATATATTGTCAAAAACGTCAATGTACTTCATGTGATACACCAACATAAAGCAGTGCAATAATGTAGTGTGGAGTGAAAGCAGTGGATACATGCTTTTTTTTTTTTTTTTACAACTAGAGCTTGGACGGGTAACATTTATATATGTAATACCATTAATTAAAGGCTAGTCTAGATAGACTAAGCCACAAAATGCCTTTAGAAATCACTCAATCATAAGCAGAGTCAAGATGTGTGTAAATTATTGTCAGCATCAAGACAACTGTTCTGTGAGAGTCTCTATTTTTGTATAGAATATTAATTAATTTTCTCATTTATACAGAATCATCCAAGACACATTAAAATTATATACATGCAGCACTGCACCATTATATTTTGCTTCTTTATAGCTTAAGGTTCTGATTAGTCACAACCTGTTTGTCTGTAGATTACATTTCCATTTTGTGAATTACATTGTTTTGATGCATTCTTTCACACAGTTTATGAATGCAAAGCTGCACAGTGAAAATGGATCAATCCAAAAGCATATTTGCATATCCCAAACCTAACACCATGTTATGCTTGCTTATTGAAACAGAAAATAAACATGATTTGATATAAATGTCAGTCAACAGGGAGCTGTCACTATTTTGCACTGAGTGATGAATGTGTAGGTGGTCTGATGTATTATAGATGTCAAGAATAGGCCGTTGAATCCCCCTCCTTTCTACATTTTTCTGTCAACTTATATTAACATGCTTACCAAAGGCATCATTGCCAAAAAAGTTGTTTAAATAGCTCAGTCCTCTATTGTTGCTGTGATAGACGATGACATGATCGCTCCTAGCCAGAGCGCACATCTAATGCAAAGAAGTCAGTGTCTTGTTCAGTGGAGTCGTGAGATAAAACTTTAAGGCAAAAAAAGTTGCATCATCAAGTTTCAGTTTCAGCATGACATATTTTAATCAGTTCTTTATCCAGAGGTTGTTCATGTGCCTTGGAACAATAAAAAATGATGACTTATTACAGCAATTGAATAGATGTTCAATAAAAAGGTTACTGGAGTGACAATTAAATGCTCTAGCTGTGATGATAATAGCAGCTAGCAACAAGTATGTTTTTCAGATATTATGATTTTATGGGTTAAACTAGAAAAACTTTTCCTCTGCCATAACACTTTGTGTGATTTTTCTCAATAAGATGAAGCAACAGCAGCAATCAGAGCAATCTTTTAGACAGGAACAACCCTTTGTTTGTCCCTCAGCATTGAAACTACTATTGCTACAGTAGGTAGCTCTAAAAGACACTACTGTCTGACAAAACACTGAGTTTCTATTTTTAGAATTTTTTTGTACACAGGTCAGGGATGTACAAAGTCAGTCCAGTAATTCAGTTTCGGGCAACCTCTATAAATTGTAGTCTCAGTTTCTTGTCCATTGCTGACAGGAGTAACACTCATTTTGGTCATCTGCTGGCGTGGATCATTTACTTCTGGATTTGACATGTTGGGCTTTCAGAGATGGTTTTCTACATCCCTTGGTTGGAAGTAGTGGTTAATTAAGCCAGTAATTAATGTACTAATGTACTTTAATTTGTACATTACCTTGTATAATATAGTTTGCCCATTCTCTTTTGACTTCTAACATGATAAAAAAAAAGTAATTTTCACATATGCAGGTCACTAGAAAGTTTTTAAAATAGAGACTATTCTCCATAAAGCCAAGAGATGTTTGTGTATGAAAATCCCACTAATTCCAACCAGCCTGTCTGCCACCAGCAACTGTGCCATATTCAAAATCTCTAAAATCCACTTTCCTCTGAATTCTATTGCTCTGTTTGAATTTCTGCATGTCATGTACACCACATCAAAATGTCTAAATGCACTGAATTGCTTTACAACCAGATTCCAAGGCAAAATAATAATAATTGTACTGCACTTCTAGTCTATGTAACATTCATGCATGACAATATGAATCCTAAAATAATATGTTTTGCAGCACTACAGAGCTAAATTATGTTAAAAATAATTATGTTAAAAATAATTTCACCTCTCTGTTATGCCTTTGGATTTTATCCTTGACATGCGATGGTGCTTAACAAAATGAAAGGCATTTTTATTTTCTTTAAAATCTCATTGTGACTCAACATGCATCTATCAAATTATATTATATTTTAGATTAAGATAATGAAAATGATAGGAAGTTGTTTACAAAATAACTGCCTTTGTCCCATGGCTTAACCCTATTATTGATGAGAATATTTGAAAAATAATAAAATAAGTAGATGGTACGTTATTTGAGTCTGGAGATCTAGGATAGTAAAAATAACCTCTGAATGAGTTAAATATATAAAACAAAGTTTCAATGTCAAGTATTTGGCTTGATGTCTTTAGCTGCAGAGGTGAATTTTCTCCACAGAGGCTTAACATCTCTTTTGCATAACCTTGAGTTTTGAGGGGTTTTTTTCTCTTCTTTTTATAACACATGGTACAGTAGAATGGAAAGCACAGACACCATGGTGGATGTGGTGCTTTGAATGTAGATGGAGTGAAACAAGTCAGAGTGATGGAGTGTTTGGATATAATGCAAAGACTAGTAAGCCCTTGATTGAAGACTCTTTTCTCCGTTGCAGTGGCTTCAAATGCCCCAAGCCATCTGCAAACAGTTTAAATACAAAAATTAAAGACATGCTAGTATATGGTAAATCAACAGTCTGCTTATGCTTAAGAAACATTAGCTAGTGGTAACAGAATCTTGCTTGGAAAACTATCATGATAAGAGTCAATAATCTCATTAAAACAAATGTTTACTCCATCACTGATGGCTCTTTTATTGAATCTTTGTGGGACTGCTTATTGTAAAGATGCTGTTTGGGATAATGAACACTCTCAAATGACAAAATAATAATTTTCCCTACCACAGCTCATTTCATTCACACCTTTAATTCCATGTTTTTGTCTCTGTATTCTTCCAGGCCCAGACCATGGGGATGATGACAGAGTATTACCACTATATCTTCACCACTCTGGTAATGTATCATGCTTGTTAATGCAAATAGTCTCGTTTGTTCTCATCTCTTCTCCACTAGAATTTTTCATGAATAGTGGCTAATTGCCAATAGAGTTTGGATCCACTCCATAACATCAATTCAGTTTGACAAGTTGGAGGCACAATGGAGTCACAGGTTTGCAGTGGCAAACACTGCTTCATAGAACTGTCAACAGCAGTCTTCGAAATACCACAAAACACCAGCTTGTGATTAAAAATGGAATTTTCCATCATCGTAAACTGATGAAGATTAGACCTATTGCTTTGGGAATTAAAATAAACAGTTAAAATAATGGGAAGTTTGGTAAAATGTGAAATGAATGATTACAACCTATATAAATAGGTTGTAATCAATAAATTGTAGTATAAAGACACCTGTGTTTGAAACATCCAACCATTGCCCACACAATTTGACAAAAGTTTAACACTTTTGGAAAAATGGACTAAAATTGCAATGTCAGAAGTTTGAGTCTGATTGACACCTGACTGTACAGATGCTGTTCAGTCACTACTGACTTGGAGGGAGTGAATATTTATGCAATTACTTATTTTAGGTTAAATATTTGTATTTAATTTTGTTGATAATGATGATTTGTAAAGCAATGAAGATGTAAAACATCCACATGGATGAGGACACTGTCTTATGATGAACTTCAGAAAATCTTGCTCGGTACTAAGTCTAAAAATAGAAATGTTTCTACACAAACAAAAATTCCAGCCAGTTTTTTAAATTTGAAAAAAAATTTTTTTATTTAATTTACTATTTTATTTCTAATAATGTAAACTACTTAAAATAAATTTCTTTATGGCAATGACCTTCTCATCTTGTGTGGTAGAATAAAAAAAAAAAAAAAAAAACTCAACACAAGTGTCCATAGGGTGTTGCTTTTTTCCGTTACTCTGCCTAAATGGGAACCAGCAGATTGAACTGGAATACAAAGCAGCATGCTCTGTGCTGTTCCTTTCACCCTCTGTTACTGTCTTTGTCTCCTGACTCTCTTGAGCGCTCACACTCACTGTCTCTGCAGGCATGGCCAGTCTGTTGTGATAATATGTTATGACACAGGGGTCCAGATATGATGTGTGTCATTTCTCACAGTTGACAGCACAGCAATGACATTGTTATGTGGTGTGTCATGTTCATGTAGCATCTGTTTTGCTTTAATATTGAAATCTGACAATTATTTTTTATTCTTGTATTGTCTTTTTGTGTACTCAACAGCATTTTTATGCATTTGTTTTATTGCATTTTCCCAACTATATTTTTTGTACATAAGACGTGGGTATCTTGATAGGATCAGTGTTATACCTATCTAAAACTGCAATATGGTGTCTTACTGATAGATATCCCATTAAGAAGATTATACCTGGCAACTTTATTTGATCCAAAGTAATGAATTCTTGCACGGTGTACATGGCAATACAATTTCCTCTCGATGGAGTTCACTGATGTCTATGTTTTATCTTCAGAGGTGAGGGAAGTGCCGACTTATTAGAGCGTGAAAAGGCAAAAGCACAGAGCTATGGGGGTAATAACTTCCTTGTCCTTTGAAATGAAACTGTCATAGCTCTTGTCTTGCCACAGCGATCTTAGAGAGCTTTAAGCTAAGAACTTAGTTATATTTTCTCCTGCTGTAACACTTTTGCATTCTCTCAAAGCATCTTAAACTGGAGAAAAAAAATTCTGTATAAGGTAAATGTAGGATCATTTTACACTTGTGTTTTGTTTTGCATGTGTGTGTGATACTTAGTTCTGGTAAAAGTAAACTAGAACTTCACATACGTTTTTTATGTCTGATTTTCTGAAATATAAAAAACAGGTACAGAACAAATCACTATTTTCTCTGTAAATACAATTCTACTTGTCCATTTTATGTGGAATTCACAAAAGATGTTGGTATTAGTCTCAATAATTGAATTAGTACCTAACTAATATTATGTGAAATAAAACTGAATGACATAATGAAATACTTCATACTTTGTTGCAAAGTCAAGGTAAAAACATTGTCATACATTCAATTACAGCTAGCCAGTTGATAGCAGAAATATGTTCTTAACACTGACAGATTTCAGGCATTTTGTTGTTTAGTATTTTTTGCACTCTCTTCTCTTAATTTGTTAATGTGGTTTTCCATTAGTAATTACTCATCATTTATTTGTCTTGCTTAGATTTTTTTAATACACAACAAAATCATAAATATGTACAGTGCTGTATCTCAACATCTTAGTTTCAACATTATATTGAAAAAGTAAAATAGAATCCTTATAGTCAAAAGATACTGTTTCCGTTAGTTTACTTTCCTAACTTCAAATCTATACCTCAGATATTTTCAGCTGTGGTAATTTACTTCATTTAGAAAGGAGAAATCATTCTGCAAGCTAAAAGAAGGAAAAAGACAGATTTATTAGATGGTAACAATGACCATTCTTTAGTGAATGTCTTACATGCTCTCCGTCCCCCCGGCTCTTACTCCACAGGGTGCTAATGAAATATCTATGTTCATCCAAATGTCTTTTCCAAGCCCCGCGGCCCAATTTCACATGACGTGTGTCAACATGTGACTTCACACATCAGATACAATCGCTGCTCCAGAAATAACAAAGGCTCAGACTGAATTCATATTTATTTTTGTTGAAGATGCCAAGGCTATGCAAGAGCTGGATATTAATATGATACAAAACAAATCATTTGGTTTGGTGTTTTCTTTAATTTTCCAAGCTACAAGCAAATAATTAATAATCTCCCAGCCTTAAAAAAAATGCCATTTTTAAATCCAATTAAAAAATAAAAAAGTGGGTGGGATGTGTGTTGCTTGGGCTGTTTAGCCATTTTTCATATAAATGTGACAATGTTAGGGAAAAAATCAAACTCTAGTGCTCTGTCTGATTTGATTTATAATGCAAAGTTTATAATGCAAACACATTATTTTTTGTTCTGTCTTAAATAGATATTTCTCTGTTTTTATTTGATGCTGTCCAAATCTATCTCTGTAAAAGGACAAATGATGCAGAGTATGTACTTCAAACACAAGATGTTCAGCAATGCCTGACTGCATAACAACCTTTCATTTCTTTCTCTTGTCTCTTAAAAGGACCTGATGGCTATTGATCTTGAGCCATATCGTTTTTGTGGTGTCAACATGACTGGCTTTCGCATCCTCAATGTGGACAATCCCCAGGTTGCATCTATTGTGGAGAAATGGTCAATGGAAAGGCAAATTCCACCTAAGCCAGATTCAGGCCTGCTGGAAGGCATCATGACGGTATAACTATAGAATTTTTAATTTCTTTTTAAAACTACAAAATCAGAAACATATTCAGTTTGTTTTTCATATCTAATGAAAATTTTTATGAAGTGAATATTTCGAAGAGTAATCCAGTGCACCATATGGATACTATTTTTCATGAACTATTTTGTAATATTTTTCAAATTCCACACTTGAAATGCAGAACGTGCAACTGTGATATTTTGATTTGTTTTAAAAGTAGTGCAGTCAGTATTGCACAACCATTGAATTTTGTTTTATTTTATTTTGGCTTAGAGATC
Source organism: Poeciliopsis retropinna (assembly GCA_010277075.1). NCBI lineage: Eukaryota > Metazoa > Chordata > Actinopteri > Cyprinodontiformes > Poeciliidae > Poeciliopsis > Poeciliopsis retropinna. Next base: position 6,565,164 of record VMRM01000007.1, read on the forward strand.
ATGTGTCATGAGAATCATCTGCACACCTATAAATTGAAGCAGAAATCATTATGAAAAATCACTTCAAATTGAAAATTGATTTAGAATCGAATTGTGACACACAAATTTAATCAAATCATGAGATACTAAAATATTCCCACCTGCAAAAGAATAGGTACCTTCTGTGCTAGTATGTTTTAACAAGAATTATAGTAACTTTGACCCATTCAGACTTGACAGCGGACAATGTTAAGAACTTAAAATGTCTTTACGGAAAAAAAAAGACACTGTCTATTTCATGTGTTTCGTGTAATCTCTTTGACAACTTGAAGAAGACAAAATATGAGAAAATCACCAGCTGGGATAAACACAAGATACTCAAGATTTGAACTGTTTTACTGAATGTGTGGGTTTTTAAAAAAATACTGATTCTTAATTTGTGATTTATTCTGAGAGTCTGAAGTAGAATTTGGCATGAAATGCCAATGGACTTCTCAAAGTCCAGGATGTACCACTGACTGCTGTCACGTGAAACAAATTCAGACACATCATTCCAGGGAAAACAGTCACAATCATACTTTCTAAAAGAATAACTAACAAAGCAATTTTGTTGTCTTTTTCATAAAGGCTTTTTGTTATATATTAGCAGATACCATGACATGTGTTTATCTGAGAATATGAACTGTATCCAAAAAGTATTCACAATACTTCACTTTTTCCACATTTTGTTATTTTACTTCTTGATTTTAAAATATAAGTTTAATTTTGTTGTACATCATTTTCTTAAGATTTTATAGGGATTATTTTTGTGGCTTGTAAGTCTGACTTACATTTGTGAAATCTGTATTTCATCAGCCTGGACAGATCGTGACTTCTGATCAAATCAAAGGAACTCTGTGTGACCTCCTGCTGATGGATATATATATATATTTTTTCTTTTTGTTTTCCCTGACAGGCTGAAATTAGTCACAAATTTTGATTGGTTGCCAGTTTCACCTCTTGGCACAAATGTTTAACAACATTGCTATTCACTTCTTCTTATAAAAAGAGTTGTATTAACAGCAATCTAATAGCAGCTCTCATTCATTTCTACACCCGACAGTTGAAGCATTAAATGCCATTCTCCTGTTTAAATTGTAACCTAGCCAAATTTTTCAGACAAATTAATGTCCCTGTATCTGGCTTGTGTTGTGCGTTAATTTGTACCCCAATAATGTTTGTGTTGAAATGAATTTTCAGTGTGATGTCAGAGTGTAAAAAAATATTTTCTGTAGCCACCAGCTGAAATAATGTTCACCCCTTATTCCAGACAGATGCAGCTCTGACCTATGATGCTGTCCACATTGTATCCGTCTCATACCAACACGCTCCACAGATGACTGTGAACTCACTGCAGTGCCACCGACATAAACCCTGGAGATTCGGAGGCCGCTTCATGAGTTTCATCAAAGAGGTGATGGGTCACCTTTGGCCTGCTGCTCTTTTACTCAGATATTTATGTTGAAACACACTGAGTGGTTAACCAGAGAACAGAAGTGGAAGCCTAGTAACTGTGTCTTATTTAGATCGTTAGCTAAATATGTCAAACCTGCTACCAAGAGAAACTAAGCATGACTCACACATCAAAGCTGTTTTTTGTCAGCTTCATCATTTCTCTGTACTCATAACCTATTTTTCAGGATAAAAGATGCCATAACCTTTTGGAGGTACATGTTGTATAATTTCCTTTTATGACATTCAACATAGGCATCTGACAGTGACAAATTAGAGATGTGCAGTGTTGCTTCAGTTTGTATCTGGAAGTTTAAATAAGAAAATGATTTCTCATATTTTTTTTTCTTTTGTATGCTGTTTAGAGATTTTACAAGTAGTACGAATTCTGTTTATTTATTTTTAAATGAAATCATTGGCCTTTAAGTCAGAATGCACTTTGCATTCTCAAAATTACAAGTAAATTTGGTAACACTTTATTTGAATACGACTGTCATGATATCGTCATAAACATGCCATAAGACCTGTCATGAACATGAGTATCCATCCATTTTCTTACACTCTTGTCCCTATCAGGGTTGGGAAACATGAGTAAGTCTTCATGAATATTTATGACTGTTGTCATAAAGTGTCATTCAGTAAATCTTGGCACTTTTAATACAAAGTTGACATTATTGAAAATGTCTTTGTTATGACAACTTGACATTAACCAAAAAATCATGATCTGACATAAATTTGTTTTAAACGTAATACTTTTACAACAAATTTATGTTTTATTTCTTGATCTGACATAATTGTCAAATTGTCATAACAAAGACAATTTGTCTCGTTGACAAGTTGCTACGCATGGTCATAAATAAGTGATATTTTGACCATGCATGGGACTATGCATGGTCTAGACAGATGGAGTTTTCTGAATGTACTCCATTCAGAGTACAGCTACTCTAAGTGGAGTAACTGTACTAAATTCAGACTTCCTGTTAACTGGTAAAAGTCTTACTTTCTTATAGACTGAATGAAGCACAAATATATCTCAACAAATTGTAGAAAACACAATTTCTTTTCAAGCAGTTTCTTACAATTACTCCATGTATATCACCTTACTGGAAATACATTACTAAAACCAAAAGTAGCAAATGACATTTACTCAGTAACAGCATCTACACTGATAAGGGTCATTGATCATTGTTACTCAGATTCGCACAAACCTTGATTGGGGAAAAATCAGCCATTCTAATTTTTATTGAATCTCTTGTGCAGATAAGTGTTTGTGTAGTTCATCTTTTGACTTGTGCAAAAGTACTGCTGCATGAATTCAAACTTAGTTACTGCATTGCCTTTACCTAAATAATAGAATGAAGAATAAAAAGTACAAATATGATGTTTAGAAGATTGGTAAACAGAAAGAAAATCAATGCTAAAACATTTTCATCTTTTTCTTGCTCTAAAGAAAGAAGCTTTGATAGAAAGCGTAAGTGAGGTGTATATTTTGAACAGACACAGCTTGTGGGTTTTTCAAGAATTTCCTTTTTTCAGCTGATATCTTTGACAGAGATAAGCCTGATAGTTCTGTATAGTATCCCTGGCTCAATAACTTCACATACGTTCAAGCAATATATTGCTTGAAATTGGCGTAGCCCAAATCCTCTGCTCACTCCAGTGAATATGAAGCAAAGTATCATTTGTGTCTGACCTGCAAAGATACATAAGGTGATTCAAGTCATTTTTGCTTTTCATCCAGCCTCTGTTCTCAAGATAACAGCCCCTTTGCACACATGTTCAAGATTTTCCTAAGGTCTATGAATTACACAAAAAGAAACCTGTTAGGTTTGTAAACAGTATTTGTGATTTTGGTACACTTCGCTACAACCTTTGAGGTATTTGCAACCGTGCATGCTAATATTTTATATTTCAATGGTAAAAAAGTCTACCCTTTTCAGTTCACAGAGATTAATTTTACTTGTGGTGATATGAATTATTATGTTCAGACTTGCAGTAATGAGGGTTTTTTCTTTGTGTAAACAACATCTAAGGACTTAGAATGTATATATAACATAAGAAATTACAAGAATTTTGCACTAATTAAACAACCTTGTATTTTACATACAGTTGATTTACAAAGCCTTTTGCAAAATAGATGTGTGCTTCCAAGTGCAAAGCCAAGCAAATAGCTGCACAAATGTGTATATATTTTTGCTTGTTATTTCCAGGGTAATAAAAGCATCAGATTCCTAAAGACCAGTCTCAGTAGTAAGACACAGTAACTACAAATTATTGAGAGTATTGTTAAAGTTAGAGTCCATATTAGAGTCCATACTTTTCTTCAAAAAAGAAAAGTAAAGAACATGACAGGGTAGAATTGATTGATTCTTGAATTGCTTCCGCTTGCCTTGATTTGTCAAAAAGTGTGTTAAATCCTGCTTTATGTTGTTACTAATCTTCAATTGGATTACAAAATTCTACGTTTATTTAACGTTGAAATTAAACGTTGAAATTGACTCTAAAACAACTAAAAATAGTTGTTTTAGAGTCAATGTAAATACATTGACTCTAAAACAACTATTTTTTGCAAAAATTACTCTACTGCTTTTGCGTTGGACTGACCTCCTGCACAGGGTGTACGCCACATCTCTCCAGCAATGGCTGCTGGAGAAAGGCTGCAGCCCTGAGGCATAATCGGGTATAGATATTAGATGGATTGATCAAAACCTTCCACTTATAAAACACTGTCTGGGTAAAATGACCACAGTCTGCGTTGGTTGGCACAAAATGGCAAAATGTAATTTGTAAAAGAGTTCCAATGTTGGAATAAAGGTAATTAGATTGAATAGATAACCTTAGCAAATGAAGTAGGAATAGCACAATATGTGAGTCAGTACCATAAGTATTTTATAAAATAGCTTCCACATATTAATCAGTCTTTACTTACTTAATAAAAGATTACTTTAAAAAACTGTTAGAACTGTAGAGGCAATCCTTTCAGCCAAAAGATAAGCCAGACATGTTTTATTTGCATAACATTTACATGCATGTATAACAATGTCTGGTGTTTATTTGTTCCAATTAGACTAAGTAAACATCAAAGTATTGTTGGCCAATTTTTCTTTTGCAATTATATTGGAAAAGAGTAGCAAATCCTGTTAAAGGTTAAACAAATGCTAAACATCTAGTGTTTGGTAATAAAACATTAACTCACCGCTGATTTACACTTGCTTCAAGATCAGAGGCTGACATGTTCTGAAGGTTGAATTGGCCCTCCGGATGTGATACGGCTGAGGCATAGTATATGTCATTTTCTGAATTAAAGCTCTTTGAACATGCCTCCCACCTAGGTGGCAATAGGCCAGAGGGAATGAGGTATGGGAGGATATTGAAAAATAGAGTGTCACAGATTTCTCCTTGAAGGTTCGATCTTTGCACAACACGTTCTTGCAAGCTAGAGGCTGGACAGATAGCTGGTTGTGAGGTTGTCACAGAATGGATTTTAAATATTAGTAAAGTGCAATAGGTTGACACACAGTGATTGATTACCTTATTGTGTGAAGACCTGTTAAACATCCAGTGTGCACATCAGAGACTGTGACAGGATGAGAGTGACATTGATGCCTAATTAGAAATCTCTTTTTATATGCAGAAGCATTAATTTATACACATCCTTTGGTTGGTATAGCATTTAAAAATAATAAATGCTAATTCAGGGGCAACGTCATCAGCTGTTAGTATCATACAAGCTCACAAATGACTTACATTTGAGAGGATCAGGTAAGTAGCATACTGTTGTGGCTGCACCTGCAGTCATTTCTGGAGGGTGCCAGTATCAAGGAATCATAATAGGGGGCAGTTGTGTTTTTTCTCCTTCGGGTGGAATCAAGCAAAAGAAGATGGTTGTTAATTAACTACGTAGTCTGGAGGGAAAATGTGTCAGAGGCGTTGAGATGTAAAATGTAATTAAAAAAAGGAAATGCAGCTTGTATAGTTTGTGTTTATGCTTTTTGTCTGTGTATGTGTGGGAGTGAATTTATTTTCAGCAGGAAGATAAAGTGCACTTTTTTTTGGCAGGAAGTATATTCATTTTATGTGTTTGAGCTATCAAAGTATTTGCTAAATATAAAGAATACAAAATAAATTAAAGAACAAAAACAATGTGTAAAATGTACATTTAGGCAAGGCTTTTGCAATTTACACAGCAAGCAAATATATTCTGCTATTCCACCTCCTAAAGACATTGCAGCAAGAAGGGCAGATGATAGAAAGATGGATGGTTGGCTCACTCAAGCCTCCATATTAAAAATAAATCTGCTATAGTGCTGATATAATTCAAATGTCCCTTAATATTAATATGCAACGTTTTTATGTTTCAGTCTCACTGGGATGGTTTGACTGGAAGATTGTCCTTCAACAAGACAACTGGGTTACGTACAGATTTTGACTTGGACATTGTCAGTCTAAAGGAGGATGGACTTGAAAAGGTGAGTTTGTTTCACCAAACTGGGTTCTGCTGAAGGTTTCTTCCTGTTAAAGGAAAGCTGTTCTTTTCCACTGAGGCCGTATGCTTACTCAAGATGAGGGATATAACTGCAAAGTCAGTGAGTGAATACATTCGGCTTTTACTACATCCTTCGCAAATTATATTTCATTATTTGAAACATCTGCGACAGGCTGGCAACCTGTCCAGGGTGTACCCCGCCTCTCGCCTGGAACATAGCGGGAGATAGGCATCAGCACCTCCCGACCCCACTAGGGATAAGGGTGAACAGAAAATGGATGGATGGATATTTGAAACATTAAAGTATGTATGCACTCCAATTTGAATCCATCTTTAGAAGTAGATTGATGATATATTTATTAAGGTAAATGTAGATGTTTGTCTTGAGATTGCAGCTACAGAAAACATTTTCTTTAGATTCTGTTTCACATCTTTCGGTATTAATCACAAATATTTTTTTTTAATATTGAAATATTAATGTTAAAGCATACATTAACTTTCTTATTAAGAGGAGTATTGGGAGCTAAAACATAAGCATATGTTAGTAGATAATAAAATAAATTGTTTGGGCTACACAATTGGGTATTAGTGGCAGAATCTAAGTGATAATTTGAAGTAATGCTTAAATGGTGTTCGGAATTAAAATTAATAAGTACATTTTACAAAAAGATAAAAACAACATCTACTGGGGCAAAATTGTAGAATATATTTTGTTATACTGGAGGGCAACTACAACAACTATTATCTGCAAAGTGGCTTTCATACAGTATGAATGAATAAAATAAGGATGAGTCCCATTATGGCTTCTTCAAAAACTCCCTAAAGGCTTAGGACTCTACAGTATAATAGCAGAGACTTTTCAGCTTGTAACCCTCCGGAACAGAGCTTTGAAATAATTCTTCTCCTTTTCACTGGCGTCTTGTCCTGCGTGGAGCCATTTAAACTGAAGCGTTGCAAAAATTATTTGATGCCGTATTATTATTGTGCTTTTGACAAATCCTTCACTCAGGCATGTTAGGGTGCTGCAGATTGCTGGATTACTTTTTTTTCTTCCTTCCTTGTATATCCATGGAATCAGCTTTAACTGGGTGAGCCTGTTAAGATGTGGACTTTTTTTATTCCCAACTAATCCCTTGTAATTGAATATTAGCCTAAGTTTATGAACAGGTTCTCAGTGTGTCACTTTTGGTAGATGAGAGCATGCCTAGGATGGTGAATTAAGTGTCATGCTCTTTGTGTATTTGCATGAGAAAATAACTTTTGAATCAACTAATTCATGCTAATCATGTTAAATGAATTGAAATAATTGTAATTGGATACTATTAGAAGGAGTTTTGCAAGGCGGAAAGTATCCTGATATTTTTAAATTCTCTCCTGGAGTCCTCTTCGGTTTTGTGAGACAAGCTGTAACTAATGTGGTTTTCAAATTAAAGCATATGCCTCTTCCTGGATTAGCCAGGGAGGACATTAACAGGCATTTTTCATGCTTTTGTGTGTGTGTGTGTGTGTCTGTGTGTGTTGGATGGTGAGCGTCTTTAAATGGATTCACCTCAAGCACAAATCCCAGTGAATATTAAAAGCTCAGAGTGTAGCAATAGAGGAAACAGAGGAGGGCTTGGTGGAAAGCTTGAGTTGCAAACAGAGATTGCTATAGACAGCCACAGGACTATTTGTGCTAATGATATGTTCCAGAGTGTGTTTCTACAATGTGCTGAGATATTTGCTGTAAGGCTTCTTGTGTGTGTAACTTCTTTTTATTTGCTCAAATCACTTTGCTTATCTCACTGACACTGCAGAGAAAATTACTCGCACAATGGAATCCAAGTTCCAATTTTTCTGCTTCTGTATTCTTTTCAAATTAGCTTGCATTGTGTGTGTTAGTGTCCTACTCAACATTTAGTTCTTTTTGTGTGTGTGTGTGTGTTTTTTCATTCATTGTTATATATTGTTAAAACTGAGAGCACTAATAATATAATTACATATGAGGTAATATGGTTTGTTTTTAGTAGTTCAATAGAATTTTTATGATCACCTCAGGCAAATAACAACACTATTCGAAGAATTTTATCATTGTGTGGTTTACCCAACATGCTTTTTTTTTTTTTTCTTGACTACCTATACTTTGCAGAGCACCTTAGCATGCTGATAAAAGGTGACACAGCCAATCATCTAATGCTGCTGGAGATGTGTTCAACCTGGCACTAATGCAGGAAACAATTGGCGGGGGAGTTTGTGGAGGTCATAGCTCGTCGACAGACACAGCACACTTAGCTTGCGCACTTTTCATCTTCTACAGGTGGGGAAGTGGAGTGCGTCAGGAGGTCTTAACATCACGGAAGTACCGAAGCGAAAAGGGATGAACATCACCGATTCTCTGTCTAACCGTTCTCTTGTCATCACCACCATCCTGGTAGGTCACAAGATGTCACTATGTCTTCCTACTTTTCTTACTGTTGATGTGCTAGGAATCAAGTTTAATGCAATTAACATATTTAGTTTTCTTTAAAAGAAATTTCCTCCAAAAATATTTTTTAATACACTGTATTGGCACAATTTAAATAACAACTGCACTAATTCATCCCCATGGTTTTTTGTTGGGTTTAAACAATAAACTCATTCATCCATGTGTTTATGGACTTTACTTTGTGTACTTCTCTCACTGCAACTAAGGGGCCTAGCCCATACCCTGAAAAGGTTTACACTTGGTATAATAAAGTCTTACAATACCACTTTCCTGATGGCTTCCAAACCAAGACTCATCAGTTTGATTACCAGACAGAGAAGAGTGATTTCTCATTCCTGAGTTGATTGATGCATAGTGTTGTGTTTACACATCTATATCTTACAATTTGCATTGCTCTTGATAAAGTAAAGTTTGGATGGAGCTCCGAAGCCATGAAAACCTATTTATGTGCTTCTCCCCTCATCATTCTTTAGCTAATCTAAGGACTATGTAAAGGGCCTCTGCAGGGTGTTATGCACTCTGTTCACTTTATTACCTACATTTATTTTAGTCTCTGTAAACCTGATAGATGGTTGTTCGTGAAAATCCTATTAAAACATTTTGACTGGAGCAAACGTCCATTTCTCAATCAGCTTCACTTAAATCTTTTTTCTACGTCATTCTGATCCTCTGTTTGAACTCTAGCAAATTGTCATCACCTCTTCTAGATGTCTAAATGGTTTGACTGTTATTCAGGGAATACTTTTACTGTTTTGTCTGATTGAGAAAAATAAGTCAAATGTTTGTCTAATATCATCATAGTGTAACATTTTTGCTGAATTGTATGTTGTAACAACTTGGCTCACTGGACATTTAAGCTTTGGAAGTGGAGATCAGGAAGAAAGCAGCACAAATGGAGCAAGTGACTCTATAAACTAGCATTAATTACACGTTCAGACAAAAAGACCTAGAAAATGCCTCTTTTAGATCCACATTGCCATTTACTTGCTGTTGTTTGTCTTTATCTCTGTGACCTCCTGTTGGTGTCTGTGGAGGAGCTATCACAGAGGTGATGGCACAGACCTTCCCCTGCACACCCCTTAAAGTTACAATGATAAACACTGTTATTATGCCTATATTGAGCCACAAAGCTATAATTATGACAAGCAGGATTGTGGTAAGGAATAATTATTGCCTATCAGGTGCCATCTATATTAATTCTGTCTCAGAATGAAGAAAATAACAAGGATTTAAGTGGTCTAATGTTGAACCATGATACCAGTCACTGATTTTATGCCATTGTGGTGTTTAGTAGCTTTTATTTTCTTTCTACCTTCTTAAATATATATTTTTTTGGATCTGACAAGCCTTCTTCATTTGCAGTTTCTGTGGGAATCATTAGTTTAGGAACATAAAACTTTCAAACTGTTAAGAAGAGCTTATATTTTAATATCAATCTCCCCTCGTAGTGTAATGAAATTGCATCACACTGATTCTCAGTGATGCATGAGCAAGACATCTGACAGCTTTATACTGATAACTTCGCAGTAGAGATTAGGGCACTTAATGTGTTTTTCCTCTTACAATAATTGTTTGCACTCCATTGCCTGTAATGTCTATTTGCAAGCCTGCCTTCCTCCTCTTTTTGTTGTGCACATTCATGCTGCGACTGGAAGGGTTGAGCTGGTATAAAGACTTTGATTTGAGTCCAAACCTTAGGGAATTGCATAAACGGGAAGGCTAGAAACAGATGGTAATGGCCTTCTCGTTAAACATGCAAACTTTTTGATCAAGTTAATTGGACAACTTAAGCAAAGTTTTTAGCCAAGCATTTTGCTATTTAAATGCATTGTCATCAAGTATTCATGTCATGTTGTTTATTTAAGAGGCAGTTTGGTGTCTACAATATCCAAATAGATTTAAACAGGAACAATCAGAGAAATTTTGCCAACACTCAGTGGGGAACATTGGGAACCTGTGTACCCTTCTTCATTTCTTGCAAATATTTTATTTCTTAAATATCTGTACAAGATTCATGGAGAATATTTCTGTATTTATATACAGAAGCAAAAAGCAGCAGCAGATAGCCAATTTCCCAGACACAAAAAGTAACATCTTCTTTACATAGATCATTTCTGGGAGTTTTATTCATTAACCTCTTCATGTGAAGCATTTCTTGACCTCCAATCTTGAAATGGTGATAATGTATTAAAAAATTTAACACCTTATTAAAAACATTAAATTTAATATATTTAATTTAACAAAATGTAATAAGAAATAGCACATAATAAAAATCTGCAAAAAATCAAGCACAGCTGTCTAAAAAAAGAAGACCTCTATTTTATATAGTTAATAATCAATAGTTCAACTGAATAGTTCAATTTCTGAATTTTGAGTATGTCAAGTTATTTGCTTTGGGTGTAATAAATATTAACAAATATGGTTTGGGTGCCCCATAGTATATCAATAACTCTTGATTCTCCTGATGGTCATACTGCAAGTGCTATGGTAACCAGTTTTCTCTTTTGTACCCCCCTTTTTTCTTGTGTACCTTTCTCTCCCACTGACAAAACACAATGGCATGGGGTCACCTTCACAAGAGAATGAATTACTCTTCTTCTGAGCTCAGTTAGTAAATTATACAATGGCAGTTGGGTGTAATAAATTGTAGTTTACTTTTGCATAAATGGACCGACATGTTTTTAAATGTGCAGGAATATTTGCAAGTCTATCTGGCAGGGAAATAGTAACAAGCACCAAATAAAGGAAATCATTTACGAGCAATTCAGATTTAGTCATTGTCTCTGCGGGCAACAGTGATGTTGCTGTCCTTTGGAGGATGTTGACAATTTATGAAGGCACCATCATGTTCATGTTCCTTTTCACTTTTGCTTTCAATCCGTAATCAGACGGTCAAAGTGTGATCAGTCGGGTGGATTATTGCAGGCCTCAAAAGACTGTTGGGTAACTGAACAGAAAATGTCCCTTCTGACAGCTTAATACTGATAACGCTATCTCTGTTACTTTCATATATAATGTTTAGTTGAATATTGAAAAACTAATCACTGAATTGTGTAGCTCCAAGTATATTTATTTGTCATGCAAATAACACCTATTTTCCATTTTGGTCTTTATAGAGTACTACAAGAATTACTTGTACCAGTCACTGATTATATGCCAGTGACCGGTTGGGGTTTGTGCTCAAACAGCTAGTCTGCAATTACTACTTATTAGCTTAACAACATCACCTGCCTCTTTTTCCCTGAATGTGTCTTTCTTGTACTTTGTAAAAAACGTTTGTACATTTAACCCACTCTGGTTAAATGTACTTATTTTATGTGTTAAATGCTATTTGCCATAATGAGTCTTTTTTACACAGAATTTAAGTTTACGTGTTTTCCGGTATTTTGCTCATGGTTGTACATAGTCCTCAATCTTTTTTACGCTTGTCACCGCTGATTTAACTCATATCTGAAAGCTGATTTTCCTCATAGTTTTAAGGCGGACATGAACTTTTGTTTCTAGGTTAAGGGACTTTGTCACAGTTTATTACACTGTCTGCCTACTATGTATCCACCAGCTAAATAAGTTAATATCCATCAATATGTTTAGTTTGCATAGGCCTAATGTAGCTTAGCATTTGGTTATTTCATGTTTCTGTATGTGAAAAACTTCAATCTCCTTTCATAATTTAAGTCTCTGTAGCTGCACACTGAACTTGAATCTGCTGTCACTATCTGTTAAGTGCTACAGCGACTCGTCAGCTCAGATCGCTTTTCTTCAATTAGGTGCATGTGCTGAAACAAATTGAAAAAGCTGACCTCACCATTGCTTCTCATTTGATCTTTTGGGTCCGTGCAGGAGGAGCCATATGTCATGCTTAAGAAGTCTGACAAGGCACTGGTTGGGAACGACCGATTTGAAGGATTCTGCATCGACTTGCTGAAAGAGCTCGCCAAAATCCTGGGCTTCACGTATGAGATCCATCTGGTGCCTGATGGAAAATACGGCTCACAGGATGACAAGGGACAGTGGAATGGCATGATTAGGGAACTTATAGAACATGTAAGTCTTGCTTTATATCAGATTTTTTTTTCTTTTTTTTTTTTTTTTCTTTGACTTCAGCTGATGAGATAATGGGCAAAAAAGCACCTTATGCTTTGCATAATGGGGATAAAATAAACCTGTAAGCATCTGCAAACCTCACTAATTAACACCATAACCGTGTTTGAAATGTTCACACAAGCATTCACTCACTATAGCGATGAATATGAGTAGTCGGATGTTTTTGCATTTCAAAGACTGCCTGGATGCTGCAGTAGTATGAGAATTCCCAGTTATATTTTATATAAATAAACACAAGTGGGACAAAACAAAATGCTTGGAAGCCATGATATGCCAAGATCCATTCCAGACTGTGCATATTGTAAAGAAAGGTTGTTCGAGGTCCCTTCCAATTCAAAAAAGGGCAAATTATTTAAGAAATAAAATCTTCTAATTTAACTCTTTTGTCTGGGGTGAGTGATAGAGTAAGGTGTCAATGTTATATTTGAGAATTCAAATAAATAAAAAAAATTCAAACATCTTAAACCAAACAACTGTTTTCAAGCAGGATGTCCTGATCAATAATGTTAATAAAATCAATTCAAAATACATGCTATAAGAAAGACAACATTTATTTTTTCAGTATTGTATTTTCAGCATTGGCAATGTTATTTTATCCCACTCACCTCAAAGAATATGATCCAAACACTTCATTTTCAATCTGTTTACCTTGACAGTGACATATATTTTGTCCCATCCAATATTTATGCATTAAAGCTCACAATTTTTTCATGCAGTGTAAAACTGCTACACTAACACTAGAATAATTTGTCTCTGTTTTGACATGACTCATTGATTATTTGTGTCATAGCTTATTTCGTGATTATTATGGCTGAGAATGTTCTCTTTTTTTTGGTTTGAACATTGTAGATATTAATGATATTTTTTTAGCTGCCCTTTCTCCAGTTCTCCAGCCTTTAATGGATGTTGTTTTACAGTTTTGTACATTTTGTACACTTGTAAAACCTTGTGTTGTTTTTACACTTCTCAATGATCAGTGGATGCTTGTTAAGTGTAAAAACAGAAGTGTGAGTTCTTCACAGGCACCCGAGTTCTTGAGCCGCAATTTCTCTCAGGTTCAGTTAGAGCCACTCACTTTATGCCCAGACTGCTTATGAATATAGCAGTGATTGTTATCTGTACTTAACAATATGCAAAGCTTTAAAAGATGTCAATGAGAAAAAATGTATTAACTTTTGAAAATAGTTTTTATTAACTTTATCTGTTTCTACTCCTCACGTGAGCTTAATTTTAAATACTCAATGATTTTTTTGTCTTTGAACTAAGAAAAACATTTATTTAAAATATTATTGGAAGTCAAAATATTCCTTTTATTAATATACATCATTGCTATTTACTTTGTAGAATCATTTTGTGTCATTGCAGAATTTGCAAAAGCCTGCCTTTCAGCTGAACTGCAGGTTGTGTCCTCCATGTAGACAGTGATATAGTTATGATTGAGTACAAGTCAGGAAGAGCCTTCCAACCTGTCAGTTACATTTATGGCACAATTATGTCAAGGTTGCCTAAAAGTTATGAGTGTACTGACGCAACACTTGCCACAGCTGGATGACCAGGGGTCTCAAAGAAAGCATGTGATGAAGCACATCTTGAAAGGATTTTTGCAAACACGTCGACCATTGTCTTTCCATAGGACAGTAGGTGATCGCAGCAGTCTCTGCCAAACTCAAAACCTTAGCAGTCATGAAACAGCCTTGCATTCAATTGGTGGTGGTTATTCTCTTCTGGCATTTCATAAGTGTCCCTGTCGGTGCACTCCCTTTGTCCTCAGCCCCATCAGGTCAGAGCTGTACTCAGCTGAAAACTTGTAATAGCGTAAGTGGCATTTAGTGCAGGGAATTGTGTGGCAGGAGTCAATGGCTTGGTGCTGAAAGGGTTGGAAAAGGTGGACTCCCACTGCAGCACTTTATTTTTACACGCAAGCTTTTTGCCAGATCCACGTTGATAACTATAACCTTTAAGGGAACAAATGGATTACCAGAGGCACACAAGTCAGGCACAAACTGGAAATGCACGAGGCCATAATTTAAAAGCACATACATTTTTTGTCTTTGGTTTTTAAAGTGAGAAGTTCCTCGTTACCATAGTGAAAAAGGTTACCGGTCTGTAGGCAAAGAAACAAGCTGCGGTACTAATAGAAAGCTGCTTATCACTTAAGATATAAATGCTGTTTTGCAAAGAGGTAGCGTCAGGTGATAGACACCTTTGTGCTGTGTATAAATTCTAATATAAGCTGTTAAAGGGCAAAACATAAGTAAGCAGTATCATCTTTAAACAAGATATTTACATTAACTGCATGCAGACCCAACACATTTTCCTCCTTTTTTGACTTCAAATTAACTCAATAAGGATTACAAAAAGATTAATTGCCAAAAGCCACCAAAATTATTATTTTTTTTCTGAGATTATTTTATTGTTTTTTTTTTTTTTTGGTTTTTTTTAGATTTAGATGTTTATAAAGAGTTACTTACTACAAATAAATGTTTTGAGTATGTAACGCTTGGGTTGTGTTTAAGGGAGGAGAGGAGGCAGCAGATTCGTCAGGATGGTCAAAAACTCACAACCACTCTGGTATTGGGAATTCCACAGCGTTGTCCTTTAATAAACACACTCTTCACCAACCTTACAAAGCCCGGTTTCATGTATTATCAAACATGAAAATGAGCAGAGTCCAAACAACCCGTAATGTCACTAAAAGTTAGGGAGCTAACATGTCCATCTCAGTGGACATGTTCTCTGTATTTTCACCAGAGAAAATACAATTAGGCAGTCAGAGTAACGCTCTCGACAGACAAGCAGTGGCGCATACTTGTGACATCATTAGCGATACTAGAGTATCTTAAAGAGACACTACACAATTACAGCTGTTACAAGTATCACACTAGTTGAAAAAACTGGAAGTTTGGCCCATTCCTCTTCATAGACCTTAGTCAGTTTCCCAGGCCAATTTGCGTTTGAGATAAGAGCCCTTAATCTCAAAGACTAAACCTCTGCTGCCAGTGGCATCATTTTAGCAAAATTCTTAGAAGTTCTTGAATTGTAAATTTTTGTGTTAAATTTTGCCTTGATAATGTTTCGCTCATACAGCAAGATTTAAAAATTGTCATTGACATTGAAATCCTGAGAGACCACACATATAATGCCAAAAATCTTTGATAGAATAATTCTGGTTGAGTCACACAACAGGAGCAACACACCACAGACAAACTGATTAGAGTTCCAACGTGACTTCAGTCTAAACAAACATGGCAGACTTGGAAGAAGCCAGTTTTGACAGTGTTGACAGCTTTTGTTGTTTTTTTTGTCAATCATTTCACCAGAGAAAATACAATCAGGCAGTCAGAGTAAATTGCTGACAGCTTACCGTCCACATTAATATCAAGTAGATGACATAATGAAATGACCAGCATGGTGAGAGGCTGTAATAAATTACAATAATGATGGGAATGTAAGTACGGAACAATCAAACATGTTGATACTGTGTGATAATTAATTAAATGTTGTACAGTTACATCATCATAACAGTTTTCTTAATTCTGACTAGATTTTATGATAGGTTAATTTCTATGAATGGATTGTCGGTGGTGTACACACACACGCCTCTTCAAAACATTAACTTTGTTTTGCTTTAACCAGTTTATAGCTAATATAATTATATTCATAGACTTATTGTACATTAGGAAAAACTATTTGTTCCTAAACCTCAACTTGTCTAAGGCTTAGGAACGTCTAAGATATTCTCTAATAAATGTTTTGAACATTTAGGAAAATAAAAAATAAAAATACTTATCCTAACTGGCCTAAAGCAGAAATATTTAGTCTGACTTATTGCCACAAAGTGAAGAAAATAACTTTATTTGCTTATACAGTTTACATGAACATCAGGGCTTAACTATTGGTGTATTTTCTTTTAGTTTTTAGCTTTGAAAAGCAAGAGACTCTTAAACCATTGACGAGCTCACCCAAAGCACCATGTGTGCAAGAATCATCAATTTACTCATTGCTTCCAGTGCAACACCTGAATTGAAGCATCTATACTGCCGGTTATTGCTTTTACTTCTTCTTATCCAAGTATTATGGATGCAAGGACATAACGCTGTAGATATTTATTCAGTTCTATTTTTTGGTTCAGTGCTTTCTAGCCTTGTTGATAACAGTAAGCTGATCATAATTCGGCAGACCTGAAGCATGGGCTAAAAGGCAAGCTCAGTCGATTTGACCCCGAGATGACATGAGATGCAGGCATCAAAAGGAATCATCATATCTACACATCTATTGGAAGGAAAAGTAATAACAGTTGTACACAAGATAAAGGAAGTACATATGAACATACTGGTATTTCTTTCATTTTTGTAATTACTTTGTGTTGACCTTCTATAACTCCCTCGCCCTTCTGTTTAGAGGCACTAGATAAGGTGTATAATATTTGAAAGTGTTTTTTTTTTGTTTTGTTTGTTTTTTCAGAAGGGGTACAAATATAAGTCAGAAAAACACATAATGGTCCCTAAACACGTAATGTTGCTTACTACATTTGTTATGCTTTGAAAGATATCTACGATAAAATGTGTTTTTATCATAAATAAAAACACATTTTTATCTATGAAAAAAGTGTTTTTTCATAGATGAAACACTTTCTCATTATCTTATCTGCATTATCTTATAAGCAGATAATATAATGCTTATCTGATTTTCTCCACAAGAAGGGAAATTTTTGGTTGACATTACCAAGTGTCACAATTTAATATGTCCAGCATACAGTGGTTTATTTTACTGTAGTCACAAAACTCACTGCTGTGCCAAAGGGTATTATTTGTAAGGTGCTAAATGATGCAATAGGCCTTGTTAAACTTGATTTAGTCAAAATAGATGATCACGTTAATCATGCTGTGATGCAAATGTTAATAGCATTCTTAACACATCGTTTGTTTCAAGGCAATTAATCTCTTCACCGACAGATACACTGAAAGGTTTTAACCAGCACACTTACTCTTTGTCTGTGCATGTTGTCAGATAGATTTATGGTAAAAACATAAAGTTGCAGATTATTTAACAGTGCTTTAGCAGTATTTTATCTGAAAAAAACAAACAACATTTTTTTTTTGAGGAGCTCATTCTAACCTGCATGAGAGTGACTTTGACTTTTATCAGACACAGCAGGGCAACTTGTTGATGCAACTGACCTGTACTGTTATTGCAGACCTATAATTGATTTATTTGCCTCAGAAGACATACCTTTTGTTAAATCAGTTACAGGTTGCAACTAAATAATGCTTATGCTTGTTTCTTTTTCCTCCAACTTCTTTGTATGTTTCAATACTGCAAGACCTGAATCCCCACAAACATCTTTTAAAACAAATTTTCAGGTCACCCAGCCATCACCCCTATTTAACCTCACAAAAACACCCTGAAATATCAACTTTTTTTTTTTTTTTTTTTACCAAATACCAGAATAAAGGTGCAATAAAGACAGAAGGAGTACGCAGTGGTACTGGTGATAAAATCTTATTGTTTATTGTCAGAGCACTTGTCAATCTATTCTCTTAAAATGTAAAGAATAGGCCACACCTAAAAACTTAAAAAGATGTGGCTGTTCACCTAAACTCATAGACAGGTCAACAATGAATAAGAGAAGCAGCCAACTGGCTACAAATATAGCACGAAAAAGCCCAGGACGCAACAAGAAGTGACATTACTAATTTGTCAAAAGTCAGACAGGGCACACAGGAAACGTCTGGGAAATTAGCTCTTTTTATATTAGAATTGAAGCTTTCGGCTGGTATGTATGACAAAACAACAACTGCCTTGAACACATCTCTAGCATGGTAAGACATGAGGTTTGCAGCATCATGCTGTAGGAATGTTGATATTTTCGTGTAAAGTGGTGTGGTCAAGAATCAGCAAGGTGAACAAACGAAAAGCATCAGTCACCAGCTCCAGATTCTTCTTAAGACTTTTATTTGACTCTGACAACCATCCTGAGCTTCCAAGAACTCACTGTTTTCATAGCCTATTGGCAACACACCTGCACTTGAGTGGACCAAGCCACAATTAAACAGATAAAAAATAAATAAATAAAAATATGAGAAGCAAAAATAAAATTATAAATCTAATTTACAAACTCATCTACATAATGAAATGGTCTGCAAAATAAACCATGTAATACAAGATAACTCAAAAGTTACTTTAAAGAAAAACAAAAAAAGCAATAGTCAAAAGGAAACTAGCAAGATAATAAATTACATCATTTAAGCGGGAAATACAGGGGCGGCCCTTCCTATATGCCTGCCCTGCTGCAGATCTACAAGGGACAAACAATGGTGAGTAAAAACAAAAACAAATTCCATAAATATACTTTGAAACAAATTCAACCAATAGTCCAGAGGTAGTAGCTTTAATCTAATTGATAAAAACTCCAACATAATGCTAACACAAACAAACCCGGGATAGTAAGTTAAGCAACGTTGCAAAGTAATGTTTAAATTTAAGCATTATAACCAACTATAGGAAGTACGTGAATCAGAAATAAGAGTAAGAGACAAGTGGTGAACAGAAACTGAACCACTTTGTCACAGTTAACAGAGTTGGGGAAGCTGGTCAGAGGTGATGGAAAGATGAGTGCAGTTAAATGCAAAGCATAATTGAAATTGTGTCTCAGTTTGGACTTAAGAAAAATATTATATTTATTTAATTCTGCATGCTTATGAAACACAACAGAAGGAGAACATGCACGCCTGATAAAAACCATTGTTGGTAATATTTAATTACTGCATGCTGAGAGCGGCCACAATATATAGCTCTAACTAACAGTTCTATGTATTAGTGCCTCTTGAGAATGTGTTGATCATGTTAGAGTTAATAAATGTTCTCAAGGTTGTTATCAGGTGAGAAGGTCTGCAGGGACAGCAATGTTAAGCCTACCATCTGCAAACCCAGATAAACTGCACCATGTGGCACATACTAGGACATTGTGTGTGTAGTGCTTGCACCCGGTTTGTGTGCATAAGCAGAAAGCAGAACAAGGACATGCTGCATGTATATTAACCCACCGTAGGGATCTCTGGAATAGCATGCTGGCTGATCTTATGGCTGAGTGGCAGGTTGTTTCAAAGCAGCAGTTGGCAGCAGAGAATACGGCGAGCAGGATGTGATATGTGAATTTGAATAGTTTAGGAGAAACAGCGTATGCACAGCAAGATTCTCTGGTTTTTCTGTCTTTTTATCAACTGTGTGTTTAACCACCATGGCGCAGACCACAGGAGCACATAATTCAAGGTGCCACATGTGAAGTGAAAATGTTTCATTTCTGACCTGCGTTTATGGGTATACAGAGTGTAGATCTGGGCCAACAGTTGTGTAAAATAACAGAGTTTAATTCTGACTAAGGTCAATGTTAAGGATAATATATAGACAGAGGAAGACACAAGAATTTCTATTCAGTGGTCAATTGCAACAACCTAAAAACATAAATTATCGTGTAACAAAACCCACCGAAAAACACAGCTTTTATTCATTCTTAATTTTTCTTTATACTAGATTTAAATTCTTTTTGAATAAGCCTTACTTTCACAAAATAGATAAAACAAACAAACAAAAACAAAAATTTCTATGTGTTGAAAATGAAGTACAGTGAACTGTTGTATATTCAAGCCCTGTTACTCTTGCACTGATCAACATGGAGGAATTAAAGAAAGCCTTCCTTTGTGGGTTGTGTCGTTTCTTGGAAGGAAAAAGGGTATCCGAGCGTGAACCAAGCAGCTGGTTTCATTAACCTCCTGCCCAGCCATCATGTAGGGGGAGAGGGTGGTGGTGGTTCTCGGGTTGCACAGCGTACGTGGGTGGTTGGGGCATGGATATTGAGATTATTTAAATTTGCAGTCCAGGCGTACTTCTATTATGGGTGGCGACCGTAACTTAACCTGCTATGCCATGCGTGTCTCTACTATGTGTCGTTCTATGTATTCACAAACTCACAGCCTAGCTCTTATACTTTGACATGTTATTCTCTGTAAAAGTTTGATTTATTGAAATTATTCACAATGTGCGATAAGGGGTTTCCGATGCAAATTGTATATAAATTCTTTATCAGACACAGTACCCTCCTTAAGTCTCATACCTCCTCAACTGTGACAAATTTTGTCATTACACTTTCAAAAAGTGTGACATGCAATTCTATTCAGCCTCCATGAGTTCATACTTTATAGAACCACCTTTTATTGCGATTACTTCACCAAAGCTAGGATTTTTGCCCTTTCTTCTTTGCAAATTAGCTCAAGCTCAATCAGCTGGGATGAAAAGCATCTGTAAACAAAACTTTCAATCGTTCTCAGTGGTGTAAACCTCCCTACCCCCTTCCTGATTTCTTTTCTTTTTTTTTTTTTTTTGCCTGATTGTCACATTTCATTGTTTCAGAATATTATTGGTTTTAGTAGTTTCTCACTTTTTCAAGCAGAACCATGCAGGTTTGGATTTATTTCTCCTTTGATAAATGGCATTCACAAAATTCATTTAAAAAATACATTTTATGTTAACTTTTGTTGGCTTTGGCTAATATTTAAATTGGTTTGATGTCCTGAACCATCTTAGTGTTTAAAAAGAGGAAATCAGGGAGGGCACAGGCATTTTTTCAAACCACTGTAGTTTTGAATTTTGGATGGGGGATTCTAAGACATTAAAATATAGATCCTTTGATTTATGTAGTTCATTTGTGATTTTGCCTGCTTGTTTTCCTGCTAGAAGATAAACCTTTGCCTGTTTCACATATGGCCACCCACCATTGTTTTAACTATATCCATCTCTACTGCTTCTTTCTCCTTACCAATGAACTTTAGATGTTCTCTTATAAACTTACTACACTTTAAATTTACCTGCAACTTTATCCCTGACTTGTCCGATGACTTTCTTGGTGGTCATTATGGCAGCTGTTCCTTAATGTTCTCCATCAAAACACATTAGGATAAAAACAGTTGTTCTCTGAAGGCCTGAGGATAAGATTAAACACGATGGGAGTTTATTAATTAGGTGATTTCTGAAGGATTTGATGCTCTAGATTGTGCTTAGGTATATCAGAATGAAATTTATTAATTAAATGTACAACATCCTTCAGTTAAAATACTTTCTTTTTGTTGCAATTTCACAAAACGTGTGAGCAATTCTTAATACTTCTGCAAAGTACAATAAATCAAAAGTTGAGATTTTATTAGTTTAATTAACAAATGAATTTATGCATGCAGAGTGTTGGACCAGGACAGCCAAAATTAAAGTATTAGTCTGAGAAAAGAAATCTACAACTAAAACTGTTCAATTTTCTCTTTTCAGAGAGCAGACTTGGCAGTGGCCCCTCTCACCATTACCTATGTGCGTGAAAAAGTCATTGACTTCTCAAAGCCCTTCATGAGTATGGGCATCAGCATCCTGTACCGCAGACCCAATGCCACAAACAGCGGCTTCTTCTCGTTCCTAAACCCCATGACTCCGGACATCTGGGTGTACATTCTGCTGGCGTACCTGGGTGTTAGCTGTGTTCTTTTTGTCATTGCAAGGTAAGTACAGATGCTTTAAGCTGTTTGTCCTTTCAGTCCTTCATTCCTTACCCCATGTGGTTTTCAGTAGTCACAGTAATTTGCTGTGTTATCATTACGGGCTGAGTTTTGAGAAGGTGAGTCCAGTTTATCATACTGTGTTAACTGCTGGGTAGTGATCAAGGCAGTTATGTTTGCATGAGCTCTCTACAGCCCAGCAGTGTGAATGTAAAAGAAACCCCTTCAAGCATAGTTTTAAATTACCATCCAGTAAGTAATTTCTGGTTTCATACATGACGTCTTTGGGAATCGCAAGGGGGGCTTAAAAAAACTTTGGAAGAAGAAGAAGAAAAAAAAGACAATCTTGTGTAATTATCATATTCAGCAGCAGAAAAAAGCATTCGCACCTGATGTGAAATTATATCTGAGGAGTTTATTTATAGTTAATCATCCACATTTACATATTTTATAAATTATGAAGTTCAGGTTGTCAGTGTATTTTAGTGTGGGATTATCTGTTTTTGTTTTTTTTTTTTGTTTTTTTGTTTTTTGATTTTTGTTTTTGGTCATGAATACGATTAATATCCTTTTAGTGTCACTGCCTGCATTTCCTGCTGCTTCTCATGCAAAGTGGTACTTGAGGAAGTTCTAGAAAACAGGCGCTGGAGGAAGTTCAAGGGCTTGAGAGCAAACAGCTGCACTCCTTCATCCTCATTTGCTTCTGTGAAACTAAACTAATTTTGGAGTGGCTTTACATAAGTTTAAAATCATCATAAATTTTTTGCAATCATTTACTAAAGGGTACCCCAGAGAGCTCAATGGCTGTCTGTGCCAGGGAGAAGTAAATTGCCTTAAATATTCTTAAATGTATATAAAAGTTAATGTACAGGATAATTACAGAGTTCTTTCAGACAGAAAGGGGTAATTTTAAAGGGATAATAGAAACTTCAGTGTGTTCTTAACAATGTCACACCTAAACTGAACCGTGCTAATTATATTGCAGAATATAATTTTGTCAAATGTAAAAGTTTCACAGTCACATGGAGTTCAGGAGAACATGAACTTCCTGTCATCTACTTTAAATATATGTGAAAGGCTTAAAATTAATATGTCTTTAGTTGCTGTAAGATAAATTTGCCATGTATAAAGTAACAAAGTCTAACTTAAAATCTGTGTTTTTGCTACTCAGTACCACAATAATATAAAGAGTAAACATAAATTAAACTTTCTGTGCATATTTTGTTCAATATAGTTAAAAAAGATACAGTGCCTCGATACTGCACAAATGGATATAAAAATATATTTTTCATAAATATATATATATTTTGCTGCTTAAATTAGTACTATATAAACTGACACTCAGTCTTTGACCAGAATGATTTGTTGGCCTACAAGGATTTAACTGAGAAATTGCACAAGAACGCAGAGTGGTTGAATGATTGTACTGCATAACAAAATCTGTGCATCTGTTCATTGATAGTTAATTTCCTCTTTCACTTCCTTGGTTCTTTTGTGATCAGGTTATTATTACCTCAATGTGATTTAATTGGGTGAAATAAACTTTTCTGCAGTATTAAACAATGTTCTATTAAACACATCATCAATGGTTTAGGTTAAAGGCAAAATCTCTAATATGAAGTTGAGATTAATAGTAACTTTGGAATTAAATTCTACATACAACATATATTACAAAAATAGACTAGGACAGAGTTTCTTAAAAAAAAAAAAAAAAAAAACCTAACAAAAAAAAACCCCAGAGTTTTGATTTGTGTGAGATTTTGTGTTTTCGTACAAACATATTTCTACATTTCTTCCTCATTTTTCAGGCTTTAGGACTGTAAGCATGTGTTCTGAGGCAAATCAAAGCCTCGGACAGACAATAATCTTTAAAGAAACTAGCAGAGAAAACAGAAGTAAGTGCTCCAATTTTACATGCGGCCATTTTAAGGCTTATTCACATGTCTTTCAGCTGCACAGAAGGTCTCTTTGAGTCTCAGTGCTTCTTCACCATCATGTAATTATTTGGCAATGGCTTTCCATTTTAACATTTAAGTAACACAAAATGAGGCTGAAAGGTTTGATCGAAATGGTGACAAGTCAACAGTCAGATGGAGCCTGACTGCAAATGCCACCTAGGTGAAAGATAGCGAAGTAGTAGAATGTAACTTAACGGAAAACTTCACCTATGAAAACAATTTGTTTGTAAAAAATACGAAATATCTGATTGATTTTTCCAAAATAATTCAATACATATAAAGTTTTTTTTTGTTGTTGTTTTTTTTAGCAAAGAGATATGACATTTTTAAAGGGAATGTTCAAAATCAGTCTCACTCAGGGCTGTGTGGATACATTCTTAACATACATTAGAGAAAATCCATTTGGGGCATTTTCCAAAAATAAACACAACAGTATTGAAAGAAAACGTTTGTAATCGGCTAAGCAGTGACATTTCATTCAGCATCTGCCTTCAAAACCAACGTTTACCCTAATAGTATTGCAAAGTTTATGGCAGATAGCAAAGTAAATGGCAAATGGTTTCACATTCTCAAACATGACATTTAATACCCTGTCTGTGTATGCATGAGTCATTGATCACTTTTAAGCACAAAACATGTTTTTAAAAGGCATAAGGATTATGAAGGGTAATCCTTATAAACCAGGCCAGAAGAGTTTTAAAGTATTTTGATGTCCTGTTTGATTAGATAAAATAGATATTACAGCTGTGAAAAAAGTTCAGATGAACGCCTTGGAATGAGAACACAATAATGGAAAATATTCTTGCAAAACAGCTAACGTTAAAAATAAATGGCAGACAATTATTCAGTCTTTAATGTGGAAAGGTTCTAAAATATTTAGGGCACACAGTGTGAGCTGTCTGTGTAAATAAACAGCTTGCTAAAATGGGCATTTGTGTAGTATTTAGCCAAGAGATTTCAGTAGTTTTATGTTTGACACATAGATATACAATAATAAGTAATATTGTTCAAAGTTCAGAAATTTCTTTTATCAAACTGTTAAACCTTAAAAAGGATAAATTATGGCTTTTTGTCACACATACATTTTATTCTCTCAAACTAACTTTAAAGTTAGACAATGATAACATGAGCAAATATGAATGCAATTTTCTAATGATAATGCCATATTAAGGAGAGAAAGCTATTAAGACTAAACTGGCTCCATGTGAAAAAGTAATTGTCTTCTAAATCTGATTGTTCTAACCTTGGCAGCTGCAGCTACCCTCAAGCTTTTATGGTAATTGACTCACTATTCTTTACAGAAATGTTCAGCTAAACTAGAGGGTTTTAAAAATATGACAAGTCTACTTATGGTCATATTTAAATCTAGCCTTTGACTAGGGTTTTAGAACCCTAGATAGACTTGCTGATATGCAATTTGGGCTTAAAGTCACAAACAGATGATTTATAGTTTTCACAATTTCAGAAGTTATTTTTCAAAATTGTGTGTTGAGTTGTAATGGGACAATGAACTTTGACTTTACTCTTTCTGGAATATTTTCTGGAAATTTTAAAACTCAACAATATGTTTAGAAGAAAATTTGATATGAGCCTTTGTTTTTGTTTTTTCCGTGGTTGTTTTTCATCTCATACATGGATGCCATTTTTGCCCCAATTCTTTCTTTTGTTGAATTGTGAACATTGATTTTAACTGATGCTTGGTTGTTACTACTGGTAAAAAAAAAAACATAAAGAAGGCGACAGGAAGTAGTAGGAGGATGACAGTTAGTTCCTCTTACAGTTGTCTGTCAACTTGCAATGTCTTAGATCTGGATTTAGAACCCTTTGCAGGGTGACTTTGTTCTGATCAGTTTTTCTTTGAGATTAGTTAAGATTACGTTATGTAATCAGGATGAATTCTAATAGTCAGTAATCTGGGTGTGGCTTGTGAAATAGTCTTTTCATAAAATGCGGTTAATCGAAGTAAATTTCTGCATAACAAGGAGACAGTTACTTTTCACACATGACTAGTAAGAGTTTGCTTGTTTATCTGTTAATTAATAACATAACAATTAAAAAAGAAAAAATCCTTTGATTTATTGGGTAGCCTTTGTGACCAAAAAGTAAAACAAAACAAATACTAACTCTGTTGGAAATATATTTTCCAAAATGTATTTTAGCACTAGACATAATTGTTTTTTTTAGATCTATTCCAATGAGAAGATTGAATCAGCATCTTCAAAAATATATATATTTTTTAACCAAGATAAAAATTGATGTGATGTCCACATAGGAATTTTAGTCTGGTTTATTCCAAATTTCTTGAACAGCCTAGTCAGTTCAGTTCTGAGATTAAATAATTTACAGAAACAGTATTTCAACCTGCTCTTCCTCCACCCCAGGTTTAGCCCATATGAATGGTACGACGCTCATCCCTGTAATCCTGGTTCGGACGTGGTGGAGAACAACTTCACACTCCTCAACAGCTTCTGGTTTGGAGTTGGTTCTTTAATGCAACAAGGTATGTCAGCGAACATGGCTGCTTATCTTTTCAAAAAGAGTGTAATCATCGCATCACCTCCTCCTCTTCATCATCAGCTCCTGGTTTGTGCCTTTTTAGCTGACAAGCTCCGAGATTTCCTTCACCCGACTGTTTCATAAGACGTTTACCTGTCAGGAACAACTGCAGGGCTCTGTCTCACATGACAGACAAAGGCTGTTGTCACCTAGCTGCTGTTTAAAAAAAGCAAAGAGTAGGTGCCAGGTACTTGTCAGAGATTGGCAGGTCGGGATAGAAAACACTGTTGCATGTATCTTTCTGTAACACAGTCACTGGCCCTGTTTAAGAGCATCATGTGTTGAGAGAAGAAGAGTAAAATGAGAAAGAGGTTTGCCAAATGCCTTTTGTCAGCTATGCTACTTCTGGGCGGTGTGATGATTTCAACTCCAGGACTTGACAACAGAAGTTGACCTAGTCAAAGAAATGTATATCCCTGACTCATAGCTGTGCAATACACAGAGTACAACCAGATATTACAATGATCCTGCAAAACACTGTTTTTGTTCTGTCAGTGCACTTTTATGATAGCATAGCAAATCTTATTTACTTCTTTTGTATATTTTGTGCTTTTTTATTTGACTCTCACATCATTCAGTTCATTGAGTAGATGTGTGTCACCATGTTTGGTGTTTATACCTTTTGTACTTTTGTCAATACTTAGATTTCTGTAAAATATATATTTTTTTCCAATATTAAGTGAATGGGAAAGCTTTCACACTATTTAAATACCTCATGTTCTTTAAGTGCTAAATGCTAGCTTTCAACTAGCAAAGATTTTCAGATTCTAAGCAAGTCCCAAGACATTTGGATTTTAGGAAACAAGTCAGTGTTTGATCTTTATTGTTAAACGACAGTTTGTTTGATAAATATTTCAGTCAAATACAGCAGTTTTCAATGATGACATTGCCCAATGTAGGATTCAAATGGGCTGTTACCTTCCACATTTTTTGCAAACAATTTTTTACTGGTGCCACAACTTAAGCAAAAATTAATTTATTGGACAAAGAAAATATATTGTCTTTAACATTGTTTCACTTTGACATAACATTACACAAATTGAACTACATGACAGAAACAAGAAAGTACCATCTTCAGCTTTAAAATCTTTAATGCTTAACACTAATTATATCAATTTGAACTATCTATACTAAGATGTTTTTTTGCTTTTGCAATTTTCTTGTAAAATCTTTTGGTCAATTTGAGCTATTCCTATTCACTTATACTATTCACTCTGATGATGATTGTTCAGAGTATAAAACCAAGGAAGGTTTCCTTATCCAAGGTATTCCTTAAAGGGATGAATAAGCAGAGGAAGGGCCAGGATTTACATAATGGAGTTAAGTGCGGCGAAAAGGACCCAAGTAAGAAAATGTTTAACCTCAGTGTAACAAGACAAATCAAGAAGGTTTAGTTAGGCTCAGTGGATCTTCGTCTGCAAGGATTGCAAACACATTCAGCAATTCATTAAGCACAGAAACTCGGCGGCACTCTTGTGAAACTGCACAGCAGCTCTTCCAATTTGCTGATACTGGCAGAGAAATATGAGAGCAGCAGAGGTACGCTGTGAGAGGGAGAATCAAATCAAAATGAGCTAGTTAGTTGCCTATTTTATTAAACTAAACAGGGGAGAATTTTCTATTATAATTCATAATGTGGTGCACACTGATTTCTGTAAATGCCAGAGCGCCACTGTTTCTCATTTTCAGGCATTGACTGAAGCTCCTGCTGTTAATCAACTCTTATTCATAGTTCCTTGATTTATTGTTTTGTTGTTTTTTTTACTTTGAAACATAAAAGTTCATGCAAGGTTATGAATTCTGCATATATGCACTTAAAAACTGTTAGCTAATTGGCCAAAAAGTCCAAAGGATCTTGCCAGTTACTGAATGCATCTAATTTTAAAACTGACACCGTACCTGGCTTTCAGTGACACCGTTTTTTGCAACAGCGCCTTGTAACACATGCTGCACAGCGGTATCTGTAGCGAGGTGTATATTTTGTCTGTGTCACATTAACAAACACCCCTTGCTTGTCTGCCAAACACGGTGACAGCAGCTGAGGCGGAAGCCATTTCCTTGACATGTTTAAAATGCAAATGGACGCGTTTGAGGAAACCCGCAAAAAAAAAAAAAAAAAAATCTACCAGCCTGTCTGTGGGAGGGAGGTGTCAGAGACAACAAAAAGAACATAAAATATCAGGAGGTGCAAAAGCACTCAGATGCATTCTCAGAGGTCTGGGTTTCTCACAACAAACACATATGTGATGATTTTTTATAAATTGGTTTCCTTCTGTAAAATGTTTGAAAATATGTTTGATCTAAAAAGTTAAATGTAAAAGTAAACATAACAACCTAACAAATTAGTCTGTTAGATTTTGCCTTCAGCATCTTGAAATGGCTTATTTTTAAAATGAAAGACACTGAACTGAATTTCTCTTAGAAAAACATATTTGTAGAGAAAAAAATCAATTATTTTTGTAACTCCAAAGAATTTCTAATATTTCCACAAATATAGGGTATTAATTGTTGCAATCATTTTTCAGACAGTATATTAGTATATCTGATATTAACTATAACTCTCGCCACATGAGCCATGATACTAAGATTAGGACAGAAACTACAGTGGCTTCTGGTATCAAACCAAAGAGATCTGAATAAAAAACGCATCCCACCCCTATTTTTTATTTTATTTTTTTCAGTTCGTATTTATGCACTACCTTATGTTGGTCTATTGCATAAAACACAAGTAAAGTAAATTAAAGTTTGTGATTTTAACTTGACAAAATGTTAGTCTCAAAATCAAAAATCACTAATTCAAAACATTCTGTTTTGGTATATTTGGCTTATGGCAAGGTTTTTGCAATATACTAAAAAACACCAGAATTAACAACAATTTTTGCAAATTTGTACTTTCTGTGTCATAAGACTTTCTTTGACTATACACTGTTAGAGAA
This sequence comes from Poeciliopsis retropinna, assembly GCA_010277075.1. NCBI lineage: Eukaryota > Metazoa > Chordata > Actinopteri > Cyprinodontiformes > Poeciliidae > Poeciliopsis > Poeciliopsis retropinna. The sequence goes on from VMRM01000007.1 coordinate 6,594,674, forward strand.
AATCATTTCAGCTCAATGACACAATGCAGAAATTATGGGAATTGTAAAGTTTTTTTTGTTGTGGTTTGAGATTCATTTCATTAGATGAGACCCTCTAACACATAATGATATAATGGTTCCAATTATGAGCTTTTAATCAGGAAAAATACCAGCTTTCTCATTTAGCAAAAAGTCACTCTTTTCGACACAATTAGGGCTTAGCTTCAAAAAAGAATTATTTTTATGATAATTTTATGATAATTAGACTTTTTGTCTTACTTATTTAAAAAATATATTCTGCTGGAATAAAGTGCTTAAGTTTGAAAACAATTATAAATTAGTGCCTATTCAAATGCTATGGTGATTTATTGATAATTAAAATATGTCCATGTTAATGATATATATTAACATGGGTATATAATATAGTGTTTGTTTTTATTTTTTCTTAACTATAAAAAAAATAGCACATCAATTTAATGTAAATATATCAAAAATAGCAATAATTCTCTGACTCAACATATTGTTTGGAAACAATAAATGACTGCTGCTGTTGCCTTAAAGTAACAAGATCATTTCTAATTATTTCTTAGCTTCATTTTATCCAGTTTTAATCAATTAAAAAAGAACACAGAATCCGTAAAACAATTGGAAGTAGCAATTGATGTGATCAAGAATTAATTTATAGTTAATCAGATAAAGCTATACTAATTAATGATTTAATTAGGTAAAAAGAAAAAAAACAAAAAAAAAACAATATGAACAAAGATGCTAATTGGTAACACTACTCCTGCTCTACAACGACTAAAGTTGGAAAGGAAGCGTATTTTGAATTAGAAATTCAGCATTCAAATATTGTATATGCAGATTTAAAAACTTTTTTTTTCTAAAGTATATGAGGTTTACAGTCTAGAGTTCAAACTTATTATACCTAATTTTAATTTGAGTGGAAAAGTAAAAGAAAAATAAATTAAAAGTTCCAGAGCTGACACTAGAGAACAGAAAAACAGAGAGCCTAGAGTAGGTCAGCTGCTGCTATTGTCTTCCTCAAAACCTACTTACATTTCTGGTCAGACAGATAGTCGGCTTCCCTCCTCTAGGAGCGTTTCTGTCTGCACAGAGGTCACTTGCAGACTTCCAGTTGTCTTGTTCTCAGGTCCCTTGAATATCTTGGAGAATCCCCACTTTGGATTCTGAATCAGGTCATACCCTTGAAGAAAGTCAGTGAAGGACACTGATATGTGCAAAGAGTAAAGGGAAAATGTACTAGAAATTAATACAAAAGTTCAAACCCAATTAAAAAGAGTTTAAATACTTTGCCCATCTGCAATTTGACATATGATAGGAGGAAGCTAGCTGGAATGGAACAAACAAATTGCATGACATTTGACAACTCTTTCTATGGAGTCTCAGTCATTCTAAAATATTGCAATAAAATATTGTCAACTTAATTACACTTCTCATTGATTTGTTTGGGGCAAAAGAAATAATAATTGTTGGTTCTGGTTCTTTGTGTCTGAGTCTCACAACACTGAAGCTCATCCACAATTAAGAGCTTCCGGGGAAGTAGTCATCAACAAGGTGCCGATCAGTCAATCAGATTAGGATTTTGGACAACCTAAGTCAGAGGTCCTCAACCTTGGTCTTCAGAGCCCACAGTTAGGTGTTTCCCTACTGCTGCACACCTGCATTATGGTTGATAAAGAAGCTTCTGCAACAATTAGAGGCATGCAATCGTTTGAATCAGCTGTACTGAGTGGAAAACATCTAAATAATTTAGGAAAGGACCAGATTTATTTAGCAAGTCAAGCTAATGTAAAAATTTAGCAATTTAACATGCATGATTCCCATCACAATTTTCTTTTCAAGTATAATCCAAACAGTAAAATTTACTTTGAGTTGACAGTGCAGTATCTAGTGAGATATATAATCTTTTGACAGCTAATAGTCTGAACAATGGCCTCTATATGATAACATTGACTTGGTTTACAAATAATGACCACTTCCTCTGAGAACAGTATCGTACTGTATCTTGCCACCATTTTATTGTTGGCACCATATGACTGATCTGCTTCTTGTATTTATTGGAGTGTTCTGATGCAGTGCCATATATTGCTCCCTTCTGACAACAGTGCTTTATAGTGTGGAATTCAATTGAGTTACCCATGGCTTCACTTCATTTTTAGTGTGACCGGAGAATGCATCTGGATCTTGCCTCTCTGAAGTCATTGTGAATTAAGGGAAGCTTCTCTCTTCCCTTGTTTGTAACCATGTAGAGTCTTTGTCAAACCACAAAGGACAAATCCAATCAAATTTGGTGGAAGAGGTTAAAGAGCTGACCAGGCTGCCCGCCTTCTGTGGGCTTGTTACTCTTCAGAATTGCCCTCATAAATCTTCTCAGTAAAGTAACAGAGTGCACAAAGCACAAGGGTATTTTAAAGGTTGTCAGAGATGAGATATAAAGTAACTTTAACACCAGTCAGTGAGCCATTGTAAACATTGTACTGCTCAGATGAGACCCACTCAAAGTCAAGGCTGATGCAGAGCTATTCTGTCAACATATTATGTCTCCTTTTTTTTTTTTTCTTGATGCAGGCTCTGATTAATTGTTTTCATATTTCAGTAGTATTTACTTTTAGTGGACCCAATGAGGTATAAAAATATATTTTATAGAGTCACGGAAACAGTTTGTGGTTTAAGTCCTTTTAAAGGTGCATTTCAGCAAACTAAAGTAAAATTCAAGCATTAAATAGATTCAACGTTGACATGGATTGACATTTCCAACCCTTGTTTTGATGATTATGGCTTGCAGTTAATAAAAACAAAAAATTTTGTTTCTCATCAAATTTGAAAACAGAAGATAAAAAGGGGTTTTAGTGCATAAATCTTGGCCCACTAAAAATCATCTCAATGTACTGTTCAAAATATACACTTAATATTTGGTCAAGGTTCCTTTTGCATGAATTGCTGCATCTGTGTGGCTTGGCATGGCATGGAGGCAATCAGCCCACTCTGCTAGGTGTTAACATATATAAATATATCATAGATATAGTGATTTTTATGGTTTTATATATGCATATATATCTCTATATATCTATATAGATATATCTATATAGATATATAGCTATATCTCTATATCTATATAGATCTATAGATCTATATATAGATAGATATATATAGATCTATATATATATCTATATAGATATATAGCTATATATATATAGCTATATATCTATATAGATATATATATAGATAGATCTATATATAGAGATATATAGATTTGACATATATGTCATATAATCTATATATATAGATTATATCTATATATATATATATATAGATAGATCTATATATATCTATATATAGATCTATCTATATATATACACATTCTAAAATCAGGAAAGAAATAAATGTTTGTATCTCTATGAATTTTTCTACTCCTAGTTTTAACTCACATTTTGACTATCCTGCCCTGCTGGCTTTAATTTCCATTTACCAACTCTCAGCCCCTTAATGAGAAGCAGTGGTACTGCCAAAAGCATTTTCAAGCTAATTAACAAAAATGCAAGCAGTCGTGTTACTCCGTTCATTTAACTCGTTTACAGTATGTTTCTCGCTTTCTCTCTCATGGTGTTGCACACAGGCTCGGAACTGATGCCCAAAGCCCTATCGACCAGGATAATAGGTGGAATCTGGTGGTTCTTCACGCTCATCATCATATCGTCATATACAGCTAATTTAGCAGCTTTCCTTACCGTGGAGAGGATGGACTCACCCGTGGATTCAGCTGATGACATTGCCAAGCAGACCAAGATCGAGTATGGTGTGGTCAGAGATGGAGCCACAATGGCTTTCTTCAAGGTAGATAACAAACCTATACAGAGTAGTACACAATAAGTAGTATAAAATACAGAACTAATATTTTTCTCAGATTCTAGAAATATTCTTTTGTAAGTATACAGTGCAAGAGTCTGTATAGTTCACCTTATATTTAGTGTGCACATTGGTAAAGATTACTTCTGAACAGCTATGCAGACCATATTCAAGATTTAAAATGTTACTTTTGGAATATTTTTAATTCTACATATTATATAAAAATATTTTAAAAATCAATATTTTCTGTTCTATAGTTACAATGTCTTGGAAACCAGATACATAAACACTTGTGATCTTTGAATAACTGTATTAAAAAAAAAAAAAGGTTTTGGGATTATTTCTGCTATTCAAGAATTTTCAGCAATGAACAAGAGAAACAGGTAGATTTGGCAGAGGGGTTTACTGATGTTAATTCAATGAGGCAGAAAAGGCTGATAAATGATGTTGAAACCCGGACGTACAGAAATAGGTTTTTCCTGGTATTTGCTAATGGTTTCTAACCTTACTGTGGATTATAGAAAAAAATAGAAAGTAAAAAAAAGTTTTGACTTTTTACTTCAGTTCAAAAATCAAAAGGGTTATGATTGAGAAACTCCTTGTGCAAATTCTGTCCAAGAGGTTTTTTTAATTGTCAAAAAGTAAACTTTTTGACAATTAAAAATAAAAATAAAAAATACTTGTATTAATTACTTACTGATTAAACTTTTGTGGATTTCTTTTGAACTCTAGATTTTGTAAAGATTTGTTTTGTAAAGAACAAATCTTTACAAAAGATTTGGAATCATCCAAATCTTTTGGATGATTTCGAATCATCCAAAACCATTGATTTTGGATGATTCTCATGCTTTTTAAAATGAGAACAACAAAATTGAAAATACTTATGTCTTGCTATCATGTGGTCAACTATTCTTTTATACAATCAGATGTATGTGGGGAAAAAGTCCATGTAAGACATGCCTTACTATTTTAAAACAAAATTAAAGTGTTTACCAAAATAACATAATGATATACAAAAATAATATTTTAAACATTTTATTTTACACTCAGATTTTGAAAGCATAACTCAGTCTTTTTCAATCAAACCAAAGAATCTTTTTGTCTGTGTGACCTGGCAGAGCCTACATAAGATGCATTCGGTGATTAGAAAAAGATCACATTTTTGATTTTTGAAAAAGGCTGGACCAGGATCCAAGATTTTGAAGATTAAAATCAGATTCTGGTCAGCAGCCAATTTATGGGTCATGTTAGCCATTTTGGGAGCTCATTAGATGATTAATTCTAGTCAGGAGGACAATAACTTTGGTCATTGTCATAAGAAGTGATCAGAGTTGTGCTCCGGTTGTGGAGATCATTTTACTTATCTTGCCTGGTAAACATTTTACATCCGAAAAACCAAACTTAAATATAAACATAGGATCAGAAAACATGATTGAAAGTCATTTTACACAAATCGAACTGGGGCATTACTAAAAACCATTAAATGTTAAAAACCAATTAAAAACAAAGCAGACACTTCTTTACATTGTATAATTGATTAACAGTGTGCATAAATAATTTATAAAAGCTCTTCTTACGTCTTCAAAAAACATAAAAAAATAAAAAATAAATGCCAGTAATAAAACTAATCACCAAGTTATAATTGTTTTAAAGAAATTCCAACATTATTGCTTTATAGGTTAGGGTTTGCAAGACAAATGTAAGAAATTAGATCAAATAATCCATTGCATTAACTTTAGAGCGTTACTGATGATGGGAGGGGGTTTCCTCAGTAATATGGTAACTTTAATTAAACATTTAGCAGCATGAAAAATAAAATGGTAATTAAGTATATGTTAAAACATATACAAGTGAATCTAAATACATTAGAAAAGAATGCATTATAAACCAAAATCATTATGGATGACATTAACTTATTTTAGAGTTTAAAGATTTTTTAAATATGGACTTAAAATACTGTTACTAATTTCAAAATGTTTGATTAATTTCCAAATTTCATCCTCATAAAAATGTATATTATGCTGTAAGCCATTTTAAAATTTTCTATGAGTAAAAATGTGAGTGACAAAGCAAGAGTCACATCACAATAACATCATTATGTTTCTGCTGCACTTTCGTCCTTAAAAGTGTGTGTAACCACGGTTGCACAGAATATTCTTGTATTATCTCAAATTCTTCCAAAGTGGAAGTTGAAGACTGCTAAAAACATAACAATAAGTGGTTGCATGACAATTTAAAATATCTCTTCTAAGATCTGCAGGACTAGACTGTTACTGGATTTAACACCAGGAGCAGATTTTTTATAAGAGCACCTCACACAATTTGAAATGGCTCATAGTTATTAGACAGTAATTATCTTGGATTAGACATGGCATAAATGTGACCTCACAGAAAATTGCATGAAATACCTCACAGGCTGATGCAAGATGAATGGAACGGCATTCTATTATTGCTGCTTCAGTAACACTTAAGAGAATAGATGTGTGTGAGCTTCAATTCATCGTTCTTTAATCCTGTGATAATGGAGATCTGAAAAGTAATCATTTAAATCTATTTGGTTTTTAACTAAATAAACCACTAAGAGCTGTAGAGTAATAACACATACCATCTGTATAGTCTCAGATATTTTTAGCATTCAGAAAATCTTCATCGCTACTGAAGAACAACCAATATTTAATAGTTTATTTTATCACCTTAAACACCTTTGGCTATTGCATTTTAAAAGTTGCTTTATTTGAATGCAGCATTCTTATGTTAATAAAAACATTGTGTGCTTTTCCAGCTACTTTTTCTTTGCCTCCAGCATTGAAGAATGTTCAGAGATTAATTTACTTTTACAACTTTCTTTTTCCCATCCCTCACAGAAATCAAAGGTTTCTACATTTGAGAAGATGTGGGCCTTCATGAGCAGCAGGCCGAGAACGTCTCTGGTGAAGTCTGTGGAAGATGGGGTTCAGAGGGTGCTGAAGTCTGACTATGCACTTATTACAGAGTCCACCACCATTGATTATATCACTAGGAGAAACTGTAACCTGACACAAGTGGGAGGGCTTATTGACAGCAAAGGCTATGGAATCGGCACTCCCCTCGGTAAGACTTATGAATAGCCTCCAAACTACATTGCAGAGCTCCAGTACTATGACAAATTCAAACCCTTTTTGTAAATTACATATGTTTTTTTTTGTTGTTTTTTTTCCCTGAAAGTTGAGGGCAAGAGAAATATCCCTTAGAGGCAGTAGCAATGCAGGGTAAAAAATTTAAAAAAATGTTGCTATTCATCAAGACAGTGTACTACAACATGTTTATGAACCTTATTATCACAGAGTCCAGCTGGCATTTCATCCAAAGTTAAATGGACCTTATATTACTTGCAGGCTCGCCATACAGGGACAAAATCAGCATAGCAATCCTCAGCATCTTGGAGGATGGGCTTCTCCACGTTCTAAAGGAGAAGTGGTGGAGCGGAAGCAGCTGCTTGGATGAGGAGCGTCACGAGACGGGCCCCATGGGGATCCAGAACCTGGGTGGTATATTCATTGTGCTGGCATCTGGTCTGGTGCTGTCTGTCTTTGTGGCAATTGCTGAATTTATCTACAAGCTGAGAAAGACCACTGAACGTGAACAGGTATATATCTTCTCAGATCATGAATTTAAAGAGCATTTTCATGAGTTTATTCTCACTGTGTGGTTTTGAATGCTGGTCAACAGCTTTATATCAGCATACTGCAATTATACAGTTTCATCTTATTTGGCCCATTTTAATCAATTAGAAAATAATTTAAAAAATAATTTATTTCAATACTTCCACTTATATTTCACATATAACAGTGGATCCATAATGTTTAATTATAACCCTTATTAAAATGCCATGGTGTTGTGACATAGAAATATCTATTTTTTTATATAGTGAAAGCTCCTAGGCCAAAACAATTTAGAAAGATGTTTATATTGCCATCTCATAAAATCATACTTGTACCCATCATGTCCTGGATTGCTTTTCTCTAGTTGGAACTTGGGTTTTGTCAAGATGCATTGAATCAGGAACGTTTCAAATAATAATGCAGTTTTGACCCCAAACCTGTAAAACCAGGTTATTGTGTTTTATTTTTATATTTAAAGTGGAAAACAGATTGAGAATTATTTATCCTGTCCTCAATTTTTATTTATCAGAAGCATGGTATTTTATAAGTGTTGTACATTTGAGATCCACTGTGTATGAATTTCTTGTTTCAGATTAAATTGCAAAAATGAATTAACTTTATAATGCTATTCTTATTTGTAAAAATGCACCTGTATTTTACAGAAGCTAGGAACCATAGCTATTTTGTTGATTCTTTTTCTGCACACCTTAAAGCTAAGCTCTATTCATAGCTTTTGATTCAAAAATTCCATAAAAGGATTTGCATGCCTTTCTTTGATTAATCCCTTGGTGTACTTGGCCATAGCAACACAATATTTACTCATTTAACTGGCATTACTACAAATTGGAACAGGGAATTAATCCATTATTAGTCATTGGAGATAACAGAATATCATCAACCCTTTAATGGTGTAAATCAATAATTTTGAGTCATGCTATGTGCATTTTTGCATGCATTTTCATGTATTATGTGTTCAGTGCCACTGACACAGCAATATTAATGAGCTATGTGCATACCACATGTGGTGGTGAGGTTGCAGTGTAACATTAATGACAGCCAGGCGCATATGCACACAAAGCTATTAAGGCAACATGAGTACTCCACATCCATTTCCTGCTCTTTAGACTGTAGACACCCTCTGCTGTCAGAACAATTTAAAGTTAAGGCATTTATCCCCCGTCCCTTTCCCCTCTGCTCCGGCGTGTCCCTCCCCGGATCCTCCCTTTTTGCCCAGAGGTCTTTGTGCAGCGCCATGGTGGACGAGATCAGACTGTCGTTCACCTGCGAGAGACGGGTGAAACACAAGCCTCAGCCCCCGGTCATGGTGAAGACGGATGCAGTGATCAACATGCACGCCTACAACGACCGGCGACTCCCAGGAAAGGACAACATGAGCTGCAGCACTGGGATGACTCCTGTGTTCCCCTGACAATGTGTTCCCTGCAGGGCAAGAACCTCGTGAGCAACATTTCAGGGGCAGTGCCAGAGCCCAGGGACAATGGCATAGACGGGATCACCAGATACATCATTAACAACAGTGACATGGGAACACTTACAAAACATGGGCAACTCAAATTGGCAGCATCAGCCACACAGGTATGACAGACACCACTGTAATCAACACTACAAAAAGTACTTAGTTGTGGTTGTAAAGGTTGTGCAAGGGGCAGCAAAACAACCCGACACAGGAAACGGTACACCCAAATATGAATCAGTTCAAGTCTGATGTTTACATATGTACCACAAGAGAAAACACAATATTCAGTGGACCCTGAGTCACTTAAAAGATTTAACATGTTATGTAAAAACATGGCCTGGCAAATGAAAAAAGGCTTTTTGAAAATGGCAATAAATGACTTTGATACAGTTCTAGAAGGATAAGGGAATTTTGTTATAAATCATGGTTATATATGAAGTTCTTTTGTTGAGCCTGTTGATTTTCACAAAACTGAATGACCTTTGGCAGCAGAAAGTGTTACCTCAAATATGTACAAGTTCAGCTGGGTGACTGTGTCATTTAGTGTTGGCAACACTGTGACTGGTAGAACCTACAGCAAGATGTGAAACAACAAATTCTCATCTGATGTAGCTGTGATGTGTATCTAAAAATATTATCACACAAAAACAACCGCAATCACTCATGCAAGTGGATTGTGGACACATCAGCTATATATTAAAAACATAAGATTCTAACTTAGAATATTTGACATGATTTTTTACAGTTTTTCAAGGTTAATTTTTCTTTCAAATTACTTTGTACATAATTAGATTGTTACCAGATAACATGTTGATTGCCAAAGACCTGACCATTCACAAGATTTATACTCAGAACATCAAGAATCAGAGCTGTTTAATAACCAGGTGTTCAATTAACAGTGAATTGGAGGGGCTGAAGAGGGACTTTAAAGGACTCATTTTCCAGTTTATTTGCTGTAAGAGGCATTCAAATGTAACTATCTGTGTCTGGTTATCGGTAGGCATGGCTCACTATGTGATTCCAATTATGATAACCTGGAATAAAAAACATCATGGAATCAAATCATTCATACAAAAATCTAAAACTAAAATGGATAACAAAATCCAATAATTTTTTATAAAAAAACAAAATAACACATATTTTAATTTGTACTCAAATGACACTTCAATTTTAACAGAATAAGATGATCTATAGCATTTTTTGACTACATTTTTCATTTTGATATGTAGACTAAAGCAAAATTAGGATCATCATCTGTGAAATTGACCATACATTTTTAAGTGCTTTAATTTACACCATCAAGGCATAACAAGATGAATATTGGAAGGTGAAGACAAGAAAACTGATTAGAACTTCAACTTGATATTCAGTTGCGGGCGAGATAAATTTGAAAAGCAGTGAATATTTAATATATATAGTTGCTGCATACAAGCAGGAAAATACGCAAGTGTATGAATTTGAGTAAGAGTTTAAGAAGGGCCAATTTGTGTTGGCTTGACAACTGGATCAGAGCATCTACAAAACTGGATTTCTTGGTTGTGGTCTGCAGTGGACAGTTTCAATTTTAATTGTCCAGAAAGAAACGTGATGAACAGTCAAGGCTTATTGATGCAAATGAACAGAAAAGGGTAGCCTGCTTGGTCCAACAGATTTGTTGCGGCTCAAAATGTTAAAGAAGATAATACTACTGCATTAGGAATTGCTGAGAAAGAAACTGCATAGCTACAGATAAGTTTGGGTGCCCATCCATTTGCTGACCCCTGTCCACTGCCTCAATCTGGAAATAGAATAGTGGAAGATGGTGGAATGGTTCCCATGAAGAGTGTTTCTCTTTATTTTTTATTTTTTTACATGGATGGCCCTTTGCCTTGCATATCTGGGAAATACAAAGCACTGCAGGAAAATGACAAGCAAGCACAGGCCATGTGATACCTTGGGCAATGTCTTGGTGGTAAACTTGAGTTCTATGAGGTTATTGCTTTGGCATGTACCAGTTACTCAAGCATTCTTACAGATCATGCACACCCTTTCATATAAAATCATTACCCTGATGATTGTAGGCTCATTGGAAATAATGTTCCATGCCACAAAACAAAAGATGTTTCTCCAGTACTTTGATTTGTCAAACTGCCCTCCAAATTTCCCAGATGTCAGTCTAATTGAGCCTCTGTGGCATGTGTAAGACAGACAAGTCTGATCTATGGAGGCCCCATCCAAATGTTACAGGGCTTAAATGACCTGTTGTTAACATCTTGGAGCCAAATATCATAGCAGATCTTCAGGGGTCTATGGAGTCCATTATTCAACTAGTCATGGATGTTTTGTTGACAAAAGCCAAGACTAACTCATTATTTGTCATGTGGCAGTAATGTCATGCTTTAATGGGTATATACAATACCTATATTCTATATTCTTCTCTTTAAGCGAAAAACAAATATCAAACTGATATTAGCTAGTGGTCTATCTGAGCTATTTGCTGTTGTTGACAGTTGACTACTGAACACGCTACTAGAAGTTAGCTACCATAACAGAAGGGATCATTGCTGCTCCTTCACTTTTCTTGAAATATCTTGTTTTACCCAATCAACAACATTTCTTTACAGCTTTATTGTAAGCAATGAAAAATTGCTAGAGTCATCTTTTAGCAGTGTCCAGAAGCAGGTTGGGAAGGAGTGGTGTTCCATTAAGTAGACCAATAAAAGTGTCGGTTACTCCAGAGCTGTCTGGAGTGGTAATGGTAAGGTACTTTGAAAAATTTGAGTATATCTTGCCAGTCTTCTCAGAAAGTGAAACCCATATTATAAAGAATCATCACATAAGTAATGATATATGTTTGTTTCTTGTAATTTTAATGAATATTATTTATAGATAAAGAAAACTCAAAATTCACTGCCTCAGAAAATTAGAATATTGTGAAAAAGCCCATGATTTAAAATTCCTGGTGTCTCATGATAATTAGCTAATTAACTCAAAGAACTTGCAAAGGTTTCCTGTGGTTTTAAATCATCTTATTGTATCAAACAACAATTTTGTTTTCTGAGATGACTGGCAAGAAATATTGCACTTTTACACAATATTAGATTTTTTTTTTAGATCTAGCTGTCATATTATGGATTAATGGAATAATATTACTGTAATTTGATAATTAAGATTCAGTATTCCTTGTTTCTAGTAAATGATCCATACCTAGTCCAGGTATTGCAGCTTTTACACGTAAGCCTTTACATTTTGTTGAACCTTGTCTATCATTGTCCTCCCAAGTTTTCATGAAATGACAAGTCTGCACATAAACTAAGTTATATAAAGTAATCTTTGTGATAGGTTCTCTTTGTTCTTAAATAATATTTTTCTTCATAAACTTGTGCTTTTGGAGCAGATACAATTTATTTTTAGTTTAATGACTTTTATGTCAGTGGGCATAATATTCTACAAGGTTCAGTGTATAGACAAGAGCCACAACTTCAGTGCTCCCCTTTCCAAACTGTTCCAAACAGAACATTGTTGTTGGCTTCATTTTTGCAGTTGCTCCAGTCTTCACAAAGTAGCATATTATTTTTAAGAAACATGATTTCTGTTTTATTTGAATCATTTATGTGGGCAACTTCAAAATTCATATTGAAATCCTGGATAGACTCACTGACCAATGTTCTCCAGCAGAAACACTCCTCCACCAATGTTTCATAGCATGATGTCTTCTTAAGCAAGACTTGTATTGACTTTGACAGTTTCTCTTTGGATAACTTTGCAACCATTTTGTAGTTGCTAGTGTCACTGCTTCATCCTATGTTGGATTGATTCTGAATTGTATTGCACCAATTAAACATTCAAGCGGTGTAGATTCTTGAAAAACTACAACTTCAAAACTTTATGTTAGTGCTTTCCTTGTCATGCCGTCCACTAAAAGCTCTTTCACAGTATAACTGCATTTGCTCAACATGTCAAACAATGTCTGACTTGTGATTAAATGTTTTGCCAACAGACACTTTGATCAGCATTGATTAAAACAGAGAACATTAGATAAGGTTTTGTGTTTATCCACCTTATTCCTACAAGCTTTAAAAACATTGAACTTGAATTGCTTTGTAAAATGAAAATAAATTTTCTGCAGACACATATGAAAGACATTATGTTGTAAACTTACAACTTTTACAACCTAAATAAGGGCCATTATGAGTCATGGATGAACAGCCTAGGTAACTTATTGCAAACCAGTTACATCAGAAAAAGTATGTCTAGCTAGCAAAAAAAAAAATTGTTACTCCAACTTCTTTGACCTTCCTGGAAATAGCATCAACAATCAATACTACAGCAACAGCTCTGGGTGTAAGGTGGATATATTAAGGAAATAAATAACTGGTATTTACTGAAAATTAAGTGCATTTAATCAGACTATATTCATTAAATTCGGAATTGCTCTTTGGTTGATTGTGACCACAGAGTGCCTGGAAGCTGCATTTTTCAAACACATTTTCAGACCCTTTCCATGTCAGGTATAATTTGCAAGATTTTTGAAAATAAGTTATAATTATTTAATTTTTTCAAAATTAAAAAAAAAAAAGTCATAAAAAAGGCTTTAAAAAAATTAACCACTTCTGAAGGATATAGATGATTGGTCGGCTTAATTATCTGGTGTGGACTTATGCTGAAAGACTATGGTAATTTGAGAAAGAACAGTCAATTATTCTTGTGTTTGTGTTGACTGTAATGCCTATAAATTTTTTATCTCCAGCAAAATCACCCAGAATAAAGATTGGAGGAGTCTGTAAGACGCCATTATGCTGAAGCAGAGAGAACATTGAACCTCTGTGAGGTTTACATTGTCAATACACAATGACAAAAGAGAGAAAATATCTATGATTCAAGGAAACTTTAATCTGTAAAATTTAGCATTGATTTGGTAGACTCGCTGTATAATTGTTTATCGATTCTCTTCTGCTAAGTAGAGTATGTAGATAAGATTGGCAGGAGAAGATGTATTTTACTAAATTTATACAGTTATATATTCATTCTGTTCACAAATATGTTCTAGATGCTATTTATTTCATCAGGCCACTTTACCCTTCCTTCCCTCTTTATCCCGAATCCACTTCCCCCAAACCCTGTTTATTTAATAGAAATACATTTGAAAATGATATATTGGATTCTTTTCTATCTAGATGAGAAAATGTATGTAAATTGTCTTTTATGATGGCTAATATATTTCTATATGGTGAAAATGAAGTGGAAAGATTGAGCTCCCCTAAGAGTTCAAGGGATATTCCCTCAGAGTAGGCGTTTCTTGTGTCAGTGGACCTTTATTCTTCACAAATTCCCCATTACAAGCTGGTCAAAGGTATAACTGCTGCTGATCTGCGGTTATACTATTATACCGTCACACTGATGTGTACTGAAACTTTTCTTGCAGGTGATTAAAATACTTTTGAGACTCATAGTAAAACATTTCTTTAATGTGTGGCAACAACAATACCTGAATGAAATTTTGTCGATTCTAACATGGCTGGTTCAGTCCATTTGGTTACTGAATATATATATATATATTTTTTTTTAATAAATAATGTGAATAATGTCATTTTACACAAAACTGTAAGAAATGTGAGAGAAAAGTGACAGAAAATGTAATCTACATAAACCTGTTCTATTACCTGTATGTGATAAACGTTTTTATTTTCATCCTTTTTTAATTTTCGCCTTTATTTTTTCCTTTTTATCCCTAACGCTTCTATCATCTGGCAAAAAACCCTCCCAAATATATGAGAAATATGTTGGTGCCAGCCAGGGTTTTCTTTGTGAACATACAGACTTTCTATGAATATAGTTTTTGTAAGATTTTGCTAAGAAAATATGAAAAAAATATTGAAAAAGTGGGACAGGTGTATTTGTTTTCATTGTAACTGTATGTGTAAAAAGAGCATCTTAATAATACACTGGAGGGTATCAGCAAACTACTATAGAAAACTTACTGAACTATTCTTTTTAACACACTGTGAATAATTTAATTGTACAGTTTGCTGTATGGGTTAAATGAAATTTTAAATAAAAAATACAACCTACTTGTTCTTCTACTGATTGTTGTTATGCACTGAAAAAACAAACGGGGGAAATAAAAACACATTTGGACGATATTTTGGTGATACTGTATGTGAAGTGGTGTCTGTGTTTACAATTGTAGAAACAGTTACAGCAGTTTCACCTACAATGTGAGAGCACATCATACAACACAAAGAGGAAATGCAGTCTCTTTTATATTATGAATGTCATTCTAATGTGTAAAAAACATTGATTTTAGCAGAAATCCCAGTTGGTAGCTAATGCTTTGTTTTATATCAGGAGAAGCAATGAACAAGCTACTTCTGTGCTTCTCGTACAGCCCACACTCTACCACAACAACCCCACACACAAATAAAAAAATACCCTCAAAACAGAGCTGCTTCTGGGGAAAACAGAAAGACAAAGAGACATATTGTAAAATGACAGTACATGCTGTAAATTGGTGTTTTATACATAAACTGAACCAAACTGAAAATAGGACCACAGTAAAATAGAACAATATGATGATGATAACAATCCTAAATGAAGAATCAAACCTTATCCTGCTGTCTTATGATCTTGAAGCTTTGAAACTGTTTTACTATTTTGGTTAGACTTTTGGTCATTTTACTACCTTCACTCTTCTTGGAGACAATTTCATCACTATAACATGATGCATCTGTTTTGGACTGATTGATACATTTTGTTTGTCTAGATGGCTGTTGGTAGCATTCATTTTTGACTTAAAAGCACATATTAATTATCTGCAACAACAAATACAAACTGCAGTATCTGCAAAAATACAAACACATAAAATATATTTTTATAAATGTAGAAGAAAGAAGAAAAGCCAGACACCATAAAAAAACACATATTAAAGATGTTCAAATGTCTGTTTATCAGCACATTACCAGTAAGAATATATGAGTTTATTTTCATGCATACAAAATAAATTTAAAAGTAAAATTTATTTTGAGCTTTTTTTTTTTTTTTTTTTTCTAAAACCAGAAGAAAGACAATAATAAATTTAAGGTACAAAGGCAAAATATACACTTATTCTATGTTCATTTATGGATGAGCTAGATTGTCAACGTAAAGGATCCAGTCAAGTGCGATAGGGAGAGATTAACCTTGCTGACGTTGCAGTGGCAGATGTGCATGTTAAAAAAGCCAGGGAACCCCAGGCCACGGCATTGAGGAGCAGCGGGCGGATAATGAGCGATGGGCAGGGGCCTTGCGCCTAATGGGGAGATTTATTATCTCTCACTATCAATTAATCCCCTTGGACAGACCGGGGCCAGCAGGAGCGCATCAGGAGTATGTAAAAGAGAAAAAGGCAGACTGGGGAAAGATGGGAGCCGGCCAAATGAAGAGAGAGATGGAAAAGGACACAGGGCCGACAAGACAGGAGCACTGGGGAAAAACAAGAAACTATGTTGTAGGAATCGAAAGAAAGCTTGAAAGATGTGACAGCAGAAGTTGAAGGACAATGAGTTGATATTTATGATAAAAACTGGTTTCATAAACATGTATCATACTTTAATAGTTGGCACAATAACATGAGTTTTTGATTATACACATGTTTAATCTAAGCTGCAGAAGTGTTAAGTAAAGGCAATAGACTATATTCCAGAAACTACAGATTCACTAGATTTTTATGTATTTATTTTATTTTTTTACTACAAAAAGCCATTAATGGACGTCACCTGGTTTCATGAAAGGAGCTCATCTGTTATTGAAAAAAGAAAATATTTTTCTTCAATGTTAAAAGACTATATTGGTGTTTTAAATAGTTTTTATGACGCAATGTTTCAGGATAGCACTTGGAGCGGAGGTAGGGGATTTGTAATAGTATTTGAAATGACTAGATAAAGATTGAATCTGAAGGAAAGCAGTGTCTGATTGGGGCTGAGGAGAGCACAAGAACATCAGAGATGTACGGCCGCCGCCACGGCCATACGTGGCGGCGGCGGCGGCGGTGTGGGCCGCGAGACGGTCGGAGGCTTGCCCCGCCGGTCGCGCCCCACGCCCGCCCGCCCGCACGCACGCACGCATGGATAGGTAAGTCTATCCATCAAATTGAGTTTGTGCAGAGACTTGTGTATGGTGGTGTTAAAAGGTTTGCTCTTTTAATCTTCCAGGTTGGTATTTAGGATCAGTGAAATGTTGGGTGCACATGTCGGTGAGGGAAACAACGGCACCAACAGGAATCCTCAAAGCTGTTACCAGGAGAGTAGCTTGAGGTGCAGTGGAGAAGAAAGGAAAAGAGCATTCAGGTACGCTCCCTCGAAACAGACACTATAAATATTCCAATGGACCACTGGAGCACAGGATTTGGACATTAAAGCCAGGGTCCGGTGTCTGTCAGGAAAGGCAAAAAAGGTAAGAGTCAGAGCTCTGAAGAGCAAAGAACACAACAAGATGAGAGCCTGGTTACCACGCGCGAGCAAAACGATATTACTACTGATGGAAAATATCTGTTCAGGCTCATTTGTCATAATACAGGTTAAAGGAATGTTAAGTGCGCCAATGACTTGTCAATGCTTTTTGATTTGCTTTACTCTGAACAGTGATGAAATGCAGAGTTATGAGTTATGCTACTGAATTCAAAGGGAAAATGTCTAAACATCTAAGATACCTAAAAATTTAAGGGAATATTGGTCATGCAACGGCACAAAAACTGAAGATAAATAGACTGTTGTGAAAAAATATGTTTAGAAGTGTATCTAGATTTGGTTGTTTTTACTGTTGGTTTGGTTTGTTTAGCCTTTTTGTGTGGAATTTCTATTTTCTCCCAATTAATGTGTGGGTTATCTTCAGGTCAGACAAGTTCACTGGCCAATGAATCACAGAGTTGCCATGGTCATTAAACAGGAAAATCAGCTTATTCATCAAGCTTGTCAGCTAATGGAAGCAATGTTTACTAAATTTCCTGGCAGACAGCTGCTATTATTTTAGACTTAAAACATAATGACAGAATAATCCATAAAGTAAAAGCAGTGGTTCTTCACTACTCTCAGGAGTCATTTCTCCTTTGCGACAAAAGTTGCTATAAACTGTAAAATCTAGCCTAGCCTTTTTCAAGTCGGGAAGGTATGACTTTAAGTCACTGCCTTGAAAGTGTTTTGGCTGACAGTAGGCTCACAACCAGCTGTTTTACTTCTGCTTCAGCATTTAATTATAAAATGTCGTTCCTTATGTTCGTCCGTCCGTCCATCCATCATGTATTCTCACATATCCTTGCTGGGTCAAGGGAGACTGGTGCGTTTTTCCAGGCAATAACCAGGGTTTGACCTGAACAGGTTGCCAGTCCATCACAGCCTTATGTTTGTTGTGCTGCAAAATATATTATTTTAGTTTCACACAACCTGCATATGGTGGATCTCTAGTTGAAGTAATTTCCCTATGATGCAGCAGGTGCAGAATGCACTCTATTTGACCTTGTTGTGTTCATTATAAACTATGCTGCTGTCACTCGCTTCTGAGTGCTGCTGTCACTCGCTTCTGAGTTCCATCTTTTGTATTAGTCAAAATCGGATTCTAAATTAAATTAAAAGATAATTAAAAGTTGATGTTGTTAATTGAGTCAAAATAGGTTTTGTCTGTATCACAATGCATCAAAAAATGTATTTTGTTCCTTACCCCTGTCGTGGAAATTGTCATTGACGCCAAGACCATTGTCAAATCAGCAGACTTCCCCATTATTTTTGTTGGCCCAACAGTTGTAACATAAGTTATTTATCAAAATGTTTTTATTGGTCTTCTGTGACATTATCTTGGCATAAATATCTTAGAAACTTAATTTTACAGTTTTCACTAGCCATGCACACACAGCTGAAATCTATCAAATTTATCAGATAATTTCACTTTTTAAAATTACATTTCTGAAGCAAAATGTGTCTAATTCTGATAGTGTTTTAGGCAATGCCTATGTAAAATTTTAAAGAGCATGACTATAATTGACAAAACTTCTGCACGGAGACTTTGCAGCAGAAGCTCTCCCTAGGCTTTTTTGCCATTATGGGAACTGCCTTGGCTTGTTGCTCATTTGAGCTCTTGCCAGTTAGCTCTCTTTGATGGCATATGTCCAGTCAAGTTTTCTTTTTGATGACCTTGACAGAGACGTCGCTGGGTGATATTCAGCTCCTCACTCTGGGACGATGTGTTAGACGATGATGGCTGTGCATCATTGACCCATTTGGGGGTGAATGACTGCCTGACCTATGCCATGCCCATCTCAGTGGACCCACTGGGTGAGACGTGTATCTCAGCAGAAGCTGCATTTCGAAATTGGCTTGAAAGGAGGGCTGGTGTGCGATGAACCTTGTTATAGCCTATGTCATCATCTTAGAAAAATAACATCCCCCCGAGAAAGTAGATAATGTTTCTGAATGGAAATTGGTTTGAAGAAATAAAAAACATTTCATTTCAGCAAAGGGACAAAGCTTAGAAGATTACAAATGTCTAACTTTTCATAAATTATGATTTTTCTGTATTGTTATGATACTGTTTTAAAATCTATTCTTGCTTTACATTTTTCCACTTTATCCCTGATGGTTCTACTGTGGTAATTGTAGAACAACCAGTAGTGAACAAACAACATCATGGATGCCTTCACAGAACAGCTGAACTTATAATGGAGTGAAATTACAAACAGGTGGAATCTATTTACAAATTAGATGATTTCTGAAGGTAGGCGGTAGCCCTGGATTTTATTTAAGGAATATGAACACATAGGTATGCTCCTCTTTTCTCTGTTATTTCTCATTATCATGCTCTACTTGGTGTTTTTCTATCACATAAAATATACTTGTAGTTATAACAAGACCAAAGGTGAAAAGCTTAAAGAGTTTAAGCTTTTAAGGACGTAGACTATCTACACTGATTGTATTTTATATTCTAATAATAAAACTTGTTTATATGTGATGCTTGCATTCTTCCAGTACACCATGGTATTCTATTGAGATGGAAAAACATATGTGTAATTTTACTTCCTTAATGATTATTGCATAACATTAATGACATTTTTCAGAGACAATATACTGCAGCGTTAAGAGACAACTGTTATTTTTCACTAGCCTCCTTCTCTTATTGAAACCACTGTGCTGGTATCAGAGCTTTATCTCTGCACCATCATGTTGAATTATCCATTTGAGTTTAGGTGAAATAGTGTGATAGAAACATTGCCAATGAAATGCCTTAGTGACTTGCTCTTTCTCTTTGCTATCTTTGACCCTGATAACGACTGGAATAGAGGCTTTTCATGAATATAAATATAAATTGTGATGAAAGGCAATTTTCCCCAGTGCACATAAAATAACACTCTTGAACATTTAGTGTTTGTCAAGAAGGTATGCTTTCGCAGTTCGACTTCACTTTGTACAGAGTGGCCAGCAAAGCTCTCTGTTTACATAAATCACTCATTTTGCTTGGAGGAGAGTCAAATGTAAATGAATCCCTCTGTTGCTTACAGTACGTATACAAATATGAAATGCGTAAAAATGGAAATAAAGCAGTAAATACACAAGATCAATATTGTAAAAAATGTTTTCCACCATCTGAGACCACATATATTAAATATAGTGGAAGAGACAATGAGACACAATAATGGATAATGAAGCTTTTTACAACTAACCTTCGGCAGCAAAGACTTGCTAATTTTATGCCAGCAGTGAAACTTAAGCAGCTATTCACTACTAACCACACTAACCCAGTCAAATACATACTGAGATAAAATTTGACTTAAAATTATTGTCTTTTTTCCCTCATTTTCCAAGAATAGCTGAAACGAAGTTTTCACAAGCCACTGTTACCAAAGGGAAATTTTAAACAAATTTTAAACAGCAAAAGTAAATGTTATTATATATATATATATATATATATATATAATATTTTATATATATAATATAAAATATATTAACCTGATTAATATTTTGATTAATCAGGTTAATATATTAACCTGATTAATCAGGTTATTAACCTGATTAACCTGAATGAGGATTTTTAATATTGAAGAGAGGAGAAGAGTCCAGCAGAACTGACTGACTGTGGAGTGCTTGAAGGTAGCACCGTAAACATACTATCTTCTACAATGCATTGTTTCTTTCTGCTGCTAATGTCACAGCTGCAGGTTTGAAACAGCTGACGTGTTAGTTTTCATCACTTCAATAGCAACACTGTAAAAACATCATTACTTCCCAGACTGTAATTATTGGATGCCTCATAGCACATTATTTCATCAACCAGTCATAGAAAGACAAATCAATGGCAAAAAAAAAATGTAGAAGGATATCTCACTGCAACCTTTACTGAAGGGCAATTAATGAACAATGAATCAAGATCACTTGGTCTGCCTAAATATTGTGTGTTGAAGTTGGCAGGGTTACACACATCCATAGCCGGATCATCTATTCAGTGTTGACATCACATGACCAGAGACATTACTGAATGTGCAGTATTATGTCTGACTGCATACGTAAAGACCATATTAGAGGGTTTTTTTAATAATAAAAGTTGTATCTGTCTGTTTATTTTTTCTATTTTTTATTTATTTTTATGAAGGCTAAAATAAAGGATTCAAATTTAAAATTGAGTAATATCTGGGCTTAGTCCTAAAGCATCCTTGGGACTGGTGGGACTACCATACCCATCTGCCTGTACAACAGTCAGTTGACCTAGAGTGTGAAAGTGCTGTTTCATCTGCATTATGAAAGCAAATACTAGTCATGAATATCTCCTAGACAAGAGAAACTCACATTTGTTTTATTATCCATCCATCCATTATCTTACATTTATCTTGTGGTGTCACGAGGGGTGCTGTTGCCTATTTCCAGAGGTTAATGGGGAAGAGGCAGAGTACACCCTGGACTGGTCACCAGTTTGTTTTATTGTATATATTTTACATAGTTTCTGGAAATAAAAAATGAATTAATTATGCTTTAAAAAAAATCTAAACAAAATCTACAACAAAATTGTATTTTAGCTGATGGAACATTAGGACATCCAAGCCCCTTGATAACTAAAGCTAATTCTTTAAAATAACCTCTGGGAAATTTACGTAATCTATGATATCAGCCAAAGGAAATTTTGTACTACTCCCCACATTTAGATTTGAAATGTATGAAGGGTTTCTTCCATGTACAACCCAATTTCAAGTCATTCCATAAATCCTGGTCTTTGTTCATGTTCTATGGGGCAAACATTACAGGGCATTCTCCTGCACTCCTTACACGTCACCTAAGCTTGTGCGATATCTATGTAAACTCAAAAGAAATAACAAAAGCCTGTTGTAGATTCCTTTAAGAAATCTTTGCTTTTTTTAGTTATGTTAAGTAATTGGCAATTATTTTGAAAATCCTTTACTTAAACTACGTTCTGAACAGCAAACAGGCTAATTTGAAATTGTTTGAGACCTCTTTAATTTCCTCATCTTTGCAGCTTCAAACCTTTTCCTGAAGGAGAGAAATAATTTGCTCATCAGGTGCTTTGGGTGTTACACACTTATGTGTACATTTAGCTATTTTAGATAGAAGTATATGTGTGTAGTTTCCTAATTTATTCACAGGACTACATAAAATGACAAATAACCTTATTTTTCTGTTTTTTTCTTACTGCTGAACACTAGTTATTTGAAGGATGCTATTTTTTTAAAGGATGCCACACAGAACTCACATGTTTCATCATATGTAGGCATATGTTTTGAATTAGAAGAAGGCTTATCAGACCAAACAATGCAACCAAGAAACTTCCTATTGTTGAGATGAAACATTACCTGCATGAATGGTTCACTGAAGTTACTTTCGAAAATGAAGGATATTTTCTAGTCATCAAAGGCCTGAATTCCTTTGAAAGCTTCTAGTATCTTATTAAGTCCACACAGAAAAACATGGTCTGTTCCTGATGAAACAGAACTCTTTGCATCATTCCCAGTGATGAAAAGTTTCTAAAAGCATGCTAAAGCTTCTGCCCCAGTGCCTGCAGAAAGCAAGTAGCAGTTTTTTCAAACCACCACTTTTGTTTCTTTGAGATTGGAAAATATGTATACCACAAAGGGATTTATTCTCACCTATTCTTATTCAAGATGAAGCCTAAATATATTTAGTCGTTTAAGTCATCAACTTCATTAATTCATAAATATCAATCTAGTCTTAGTAACCATAGCTCAGCCTATTTCAATCCAGTCAGAGCATCATACTGTGAACTTAATTTAGGATCTAGAATAGTACTTCCTTACGTTTTATACAATTAAATAAAAAAGTTATCTTTTCAGTCTAGGTTAGTTTCAGTAACTTATCTATTTATACGATTTTTAAGATAAAGTATCTCTCTCTCATCATCAAAAATTAACCCTCTGTGTTCACTTCTGCCTGAGAATATATACTGACTGTGTTTGATGTGTTTTATTCCATTGTTGCCAACAGCAAGGCTGATTGATGTTGGCCTAGAACCAGACTTTGCTCGGTTCCAGAGGGTGATGTAGTTCACCAGCATCTGATTTACTATTCTTTATCAAGCTTCATCCCTGCGTTTTCTTCCATCAACTTGGGAAACAGCCGATTCGAGCACATCAAGACTCAACTCAACTACAAGAATACTACAGTTTAAAAATGTCAAGACTGCAGCAGCCTTATTTGCCATTAATATTTTGCCTAGACTAAGATGGCAAACTAAGTATGCATAACCTTGCATACTTAGTCCTGAAAGGACATATTTTAATAATTGGCCAGAGCAGCAGCTACCCTGGTCTGACAGATTTAATGTAGTGGCTTGATTATAATGATAAGTTTAAAGTCTTTTACTATAGGAGGGGGAGACCAATTTTGGCCTACAATTGCTTAGAGAAAGTAATTATTTTCAAATCAAACTTTAAATGTGGCTTTTGCAAAATCTCCCTTTGACTCTTTAATAGAACATGAAAATCCTTGGCAATGAAAGTCAGAAAGTCTCTATTCTCTCTCAATTGCCTCCTCCATGAGAATAAGTTATGTGGCCTGTCCAGGGCGAAGGTGGCGGAAGGTATCGGGCTGCCTGGAGGAAAGTTTATGGTCTGTGAAGGCCAATTTGAGCAGCATGAAGAAGGAAAGCTGCCATGGCACCACTCTACCTCCATTATTTTGTTCTAGATAGCACACAGTAACTAATGATAACAATAATAGTAATGATATCAAAAATAATATCCATTATCAACACGTACAGTCTAGTCTTGCCAGGTTGTTTAAGACTAGTTGACATTTTGTGACACACCAGCGTGCATTTGTGTCTGTAAACGGCTCATTAATATTAAACAAGGAAGTGGCAGTTGGAAACACTTGGCTCTTATGCTCTTGGCACATCAAGCAGAATTGCAAGTGAAAGCTGGGTGCTTTGTTGAGCCCAAAATGTGGTTGTGAAATGAACGAACAGCTGCTTCCCATTTCTAAGACCAAGTTGCTGCTTGGCTGTGTTAGCAAACCTTTTCTGACTGCAAATCCTATCGTTTAATGGAAACTTTGTGAAAAGTTAAATCTACTTTGAAAGAGTGGCATGAAGAAAAGAAGAATTTTTAAATTTAAAAATTTAAATTTTTAAATTTTAAATTTAAATTTAAAAATTTAAATTATTGAATTTAAAATTTAAATTATTAAATTTTAAATTTAATAATTTAAAATATTATTAAATTTTTTAATACTTTAAGCAATTCAGTCCAAGAAATAAAATGCATATATTGTATTTATAGACTCACACTGGATCAAGTGGGACCTTGATTGAAATAATAAATACTTTTTCATCTGCACAGGCAAGATGCTTCTGACACTCAGGTTCAGGAGCGACTTAATACAAGGAATGAAACCGGTTTATTTTCTGTTTTTAACCACCACACATACTTCTTTTTTCCTTGAAACGTCCTGTTAACATTTATGGATACATGTTAAGATGGCTAGCCATCTTATGATAAACCATCTTCTTTTGCAATGATATTTGTCATAAATGTATATATGTCTATTTGAATCACATTACTGAAATAAATTAACAATGTTAAAGAGATTCAAAGAACATCCAACAATTTATTCTTTGAACCGTAAAGCTTGACTTCCAATGAAAAGTATGCAGTTTTGATGGGAAATTTCAGTTTAGGAGCACCATGTGAGTTCCAGTTCCTTGCCTTTTGACTTGTTCAGCTAAAAGATCGTTTGGAAAAATTGTTTGGCATAAAACAAGTGGCAGAGACTTCGTTGGTGGTTTATGCCATTGCATATGGGAAGTCCTTCAAAGTCAACCCGCCATGCCGCAGGCAGCATTCTAATGAGGTCATCAATAACCTGCAACAGCTGCTCGGAGAGAGATCTCATCTGTTGAGATCGAGACACCAGCGACTCTGCTATAACTGAACAAACAGCTCCGAAATAATGAGAAAAATTCTGCATAACATACAGGACTACTTTACAATAAAATATTAATTGGCAGAATTGCAGCAGATTCTTCTTTTGATTTTACAGTAGAGGGGGTAAAAGTGAATGAGAATGTGAAAGTAATCCTCTCAGGGACTGTTTTTCTATTCACTGTCAGAATTCTTCAAGAATGATTCTTTCAAAATATGATAGTAGCAAACATGTCATCATCTACAAAAGAGTAAAGAAAGAAGTCCCTCTATGCACCACAATGATTGTTATTGTGCTCACAGTTTGCAATCAGATCACCATATATATTAACAGACTTAGCTGGGCAAGACAGATCAGAACAGAACGGAATAAAGAAAGGCTCAAAACCTTCACTATATCTTATCAGAGACACAAAGAAATAGTTCAAAATTTGCTCCCTGATCTCTTGCTGTTTGCTTGGAAAGGCCACGGTGCCCTTCAGCTTTTTATGGTGCTGCTAAATTTGGACGAATGACTTCAGATCCTCAGTTTTCTTCCCTGAAACATGTCAGTGTCAAGCCTTTCACTGGTTCCACCACACAACAATATAATGGTTTTCATCATCACTCATTGGTTGACTCCTACCTCTTTTCTCCAACCACAAATCACTCAAATCACCATATTTGCAGCACATTTTTTTTCTGTTGTCTTTTCGAAAGGCAAGAGTCAGATATGAAAAGGATGTAACTTTACTTGCTGGTAATAAAGTGTCTTCTTCCCTATTAACCTATTAAAAAAGCTTTTTCAGCGAATGCAGCTTGAAGAATGCCCCAGTTGGAAAAGAACCAAGTCCATCCCATGTTACTGAGGAATTTCTTGGAAGGTCAAGGGATTTTACAGGATTGTACTTCTAGGTATAAAAATGTAATGGTCTGAGATTGGTTAATGTATAAGAATGAAGAGTCTGATGATATGTTACATCTACGTCTTAGATTTTTTCATAAGAAGTTTCATTGTACAGTACAAAAACATATCTTGGCCAGTTCAAGCACGTCCTCTGTGGCATGGAGGCTTTTAGTAAAAAAAAAAAAAAAAAAAAAAAAAAACGACAGTATTGCTGTTGCTGTGAATTGTTCCAGAAACATTTGTAAAATTTGTAAGTCTGTCAGAACCACCACTCACATATACTACTCAATTTGGACAAAGACAAAAAGACCATAGGTTTTCAAATTCCATGTAAGAAGTTCCAAATTTTATTTTTTGATAACGACAAATATCCAGAATATCTAGCAATGAGCAAATCTCTTTTACAGCTTGGAAATTAATAGCTAAACAAATGGCACTTTATGGCAGCAACTGACTTTAGCTGTTCTAATTGTAGATAGTTAAGTGTGAAGATTTTTTATAGAAAACCTAAGACAATCTGACTTTTAATAGACAGCTATAAAAGGTCTTTAGTAAAAAGGTATCTCAGCCCAAGAATCTTTGTGCAGGGAAGTTTTCTCTTAGATGCCTAGGTTGCAAAGTGTTTTTATTATTATTATTATTTTTATTATTATTATTATTATTATTATTATTATTATTATTATTATTATTATTAATTCCCAATGAATCGGATGATAGCTTTGTTATGCTATACTCTCTCTTACCTGGCTATCAGTTGAGTTTTAGCTGAATATGAGCTGAAATAATGATCTACTGAACCTAGATTGACTTAAAGTTCTGTACGAATAGTAACTGTAGTCAAGACGAAGACGTACTCAGACAGATAAAAGCACTGAACTCTGCAAAACCTAAAACATGCATGAGTATTAATGATTCCATTAACAGTAGTAAACCTTGAGGCACGTTTCATTAACTTCACATCTTACTTTCCAAAACAACTTCAGCTAGACTTGCGCTTCAGTATTACGTAGACCTGCTGAAGTTGGGCAATGTGAGTAAAATGTTGATAAGCCTCCATTTCTTTGTACTTGTGCCAAGATTGGTCACATGCAGGGATTGGTAGGAGGGGAGTGGA
Source organism: Poeciliopsis retropinna (assembly GCA_010277075.1). Classification (NCBI taxonomy): domain Eukaryota; kingdom Metazoa; phylum Chordata; class Actinopteri; order Cyprinodontiformes; family Poeciliidae; genus Poeciliopsis; species Poeciliopsis retropinna. The sequence continues at coordinate 6,622,025 of VMRM01000007.1, forward strand.
TGGATTAGGAAGACGTTCTGTCTCACCGAGAGTAGGACACGCTGAAGGTGGTGATCTAGGTTGGGCAGATGCTGCTGGAGGATAGCCATATTGAGGCTACACAGATTAGAAAGGGACACACTAAGATGACCAAACTGCAACACTTTTTAAATGCATAAGTTTCATGTTAGATAAATTGAAGTGGAGTCAATGAATGAAAAGAGATTGTGACAATATACACTGTCCTTCACATCTAATATAATAGCATATAAGCATATATAATAAGTACTATTTATTTTAATATCACATTTTAAGCAAGCAAAGGTGTCCATGAACTTAGTAACCAACTACTTTCAGTGTCCTTGGGGTATAAATATAAAATGACATATATATATATATATATATATATATATATATATATAATATATATATATATATATATATATATAGTCATCCCCAAACTGGAGCAGTGGCTACAACAGATCCCAGGAACAACATCAGACATCTCAGTCCAGAAATGTGCAGTTCTAGGCACAGCAAAGATACTGCGCAGAACCCTCAAGCTCCCAGGCCTCTGGTAGAGGACCCGAGCTCAGAGGATAAGAACCACCCGTGGTGGGTGAGAAGGGAATTTTATTTTATATATGTATATAAACCTGTTTTCTAAGAGTCACAAAGTCTCCACAAAAACTGTGTGGTAAATGAGACTAAGACTGATCAGTTTGATGTTAAACAAAGATTGAATATGAGGAAATCCCCACTCTTAAGTACAGCAGAAGTTCAGTGATGCTGAGAGTGTGCTTCTTTTACAAATGTGTTGGAAATGTTAAGAGTGCATGGCATCATGAACTCCCTGTAATATAAAAAATAAATATTTTCATACTGACAAAAAGTAAAAACAAAGTGTTGACAGTTGGGTACTAATAAGGGCCATCAAAAGGTCAAAGAACAAAAATCTATTAATGTGACAATCTTTTCCCCACTAACTAAATTTCCATGAATTAAAGGCTATTTTTTTTACAATTCTCAGTGGGAAATTTTGCAACTGCATTAGAAGATCATGTTATTTTAAGCATTTCTTCACCAGAGCTATACAATTATGTGGCATTGTGTATCTACTTGAAGTGTTTTCAGATACTTTGTCTTTTCATTTGCATTTTTAATTATTTGAGTGACATTTTTAATTGGTCCCTCTTGGTCAGGACTCCCTTGAAAAAAAAATTTTTTTATATCTCTGTGTGTTTTCTGGTTAAATAAAGGTTAATAAATGCTATTACTGTAAATTGTCATATTTTTCTCACAAATCTTCTCTCATAATTTCAGTTGCAGAGTATTCTACTTGAGTGATTATACTTAAAGATGCCAGTCTTCTATGAAATAATACACATTCCATTCATTTCATTTTCATTCATAAATATATTCCTGGGAACTGCATGTATCCTCCCCAGCAATCTTTATTGATTGACATTATATGATATTTCTATTTTCGGTGGTATTTATTTTTGCAATGCAATTGCCAGAGTGTAAGAACAAAGGCAAAATTATCTCTTTGGTTGTCAAATCTGTTGGGTTAAATTTGGCACACTGTAAGTCAAGCAAGAAGCACTGTTGAATTCTAAATGTTCACTAAAAGATTAAGGCACACACAAACTTCATAAACAAATAAAAGCCCTGGTGGACTGATGTAGGCAAAAAGAGTGAAACCTGAAAATTGACCCTTCCTCGTTCTATCTGTAACTTTTGCAATAGTTAACATCATAATGGTGCTATTTATGGTACCTGTTTAATAAGGCGATATCTCAGAATCGATTTTGCTGCTGGTTGCTCTCCCCTTTGGCAGTCCCCTCAAACACACATTGGATTTGATAACTCAAGCTTTATTGATTTTTCTATAAGCAAAAATAGCTTTTGGAAAGCTATAAACAAAAAATATTTGTTCTGGCTACCATCCTTTCTATAAAGATCAATATTCAAATGTTTTTGTTTGGGCCACGGTAACTTAATATAGTGAAGTTTATTAACAAAAACAGATGAGAAAATTACCAATCAAATGAAAGTGTACTGAATAAATATGGAGAATATTTAAAATTATGTTGCCAAAGGTGACCCTGAGAAGCATTTTAGTTCTCACCATGCAAAATTGCTTTGTATGCTCTGTGTGTTCTTGACAAGGGCACGGGCAGAAATATGATTTTAAAAGGATGCAGCTGATATAACATGAGTGATGACATACCAGGAGATTGCTGCACAGACACAAATGGAGATATGCCGAATGCAACAAATGCAAACACACAAGAAAATGAAAAAACACACTGGTGAGGCAGTGTTCGGAAAGGTCTTTTGACATCCAAATGGCAGATTGCCATCTAACTTTCTGAGTTGGGGAAAAAGTGACAAGGATTAATGGATTTTTATGCCTGCTGTGATTAAGAGGCTATACTAAACCTGAGATAATGTGCTGATATCTGCTGGGAGCTGTTTGATGCCGGCTGATCATAATCAGTAAAGCCAAGACAGTCAGAAAGCTGCTCACCTTCCTGGAGCACTCATGTCTGGTCTTCTCCATAGTCTCCCACTCCTGAAATCACAACGTGCTTGTTTGGAACCACAGGTACAGCTTCGTATAAAAGAAAATAAAAGTCAGGAAGACTGCATTTATTGACAAACAAAATAAAGCCTATTCTTGAGTGGAATATTAGTACATCCAAGTAAAATATAAAATTGTTAAAAATTTATTTCAGCAGTTCAATTAAAAAAGTGAATCACAAAATATTTTACACAGATATATTATCAACATAATATTGACAACATTTGATTTAGCACAAGATTTTACTGCTATCACAAACTGTCTGCCAATTAATGTTTTATTGTAAATATTTCTTATCTGCCTTTCATTTCAATTGTATTGGAAGACATAATACCGCAAAAAAGTAATCGTCTCACATTTCCTTCCCACACTTCACATTGTGGCGTGCACAGTTTGACCAATCCCATAAGCCAGGAAGACAACAAATTGTTTTGGACATGTCCAAAAAATTGTGTCAAAAGAGCTGCAGCTCACACACAGAATAAGATGCACATGTGAACCACTGTTAAAGAAACAACACAAATATGACTACGTTATCACAGTATTGACCCAATGTTAACATTATGTAATGCTGTGCTACACTATTCAGACCCTTCATTTACCTATGCTTACTAACGTTTGAAACCGAAAGTTCAATGTCTGGCTTCCCATTAATTTCATAATATGGCTAATAATCAAAATATAACCTGCTTGTGAGAAAATTTTTATTCTCAGATTGTCAATAGATCTAATAATCTGAAAATATTAAAACTTAAACAGAAATATGGCATCACATCAAAGTAACAGAGCTTCCTTCATCGAAATAGAAATGAACATTGAAAAACTCTCGTTGCACTTTTAAATACACTGCTCAAAAAAATAAAGGGAACACTCAAATAACACAATATAACTCCAAGTAAATCAAACTTCTGTGAAATCAAACTGTCCATCTAGGATGTGTTATTTGAGTGTTCCCTTTATTGTTTTGAGCAGTGTATAAAGTGAAAAACTAAAATGAAATGACTGCACACATGAAATTGGGATTATAATTCAATTAACACATGATGCAATTGGAGTTTGAAAAAAAAAAAAAAAAGGTTCCATTTCATTAATTTGAGGGCAATGTTGTAACAATTGGTGTGAACTTGTAAAGTGGAGTTAAAAGTTTTATAATGTACATTCAAGCTGTGGTCCATGAAACATTGCTGATGTTTCTCCGTATGGCCCTCGGGTTTCACTCTGCCGTTGAGCAGTTTAATTTTAATCTTAATCAATGTTCCGTGCTCTAATGAGAACACTAGTTTTTACACGCTTCTTGACCTGCTAGATCAGTAAGTGCTAAATTCGATCAGAGTCTTATTAGGCTTGAAAAGGTATAAGCTTTACACCCATCCTTAAAAAAAATACAAAAAAAAAAAACATCTTGCTGAGAACTCTAAATATCAGGAATAGGATTTTAATGCATACATCACTTCACTAATGCTATAATTATCTTTGATAAGCCAATGTATTTCTTAAAAAACAATGAGCGGGAATTAGAGCATCGACCTGTGGAAATACGACTCTCATCAATTATTTCCGTGCTGTCATTACAGTTTAAGTGGACCAGAGGGACTACTTTACAGCAGAATAACAAGTTTCTGCATTGCAGCAACCATATGTACTCTACTTCCCTGGGGAAAAGGCTTCTGGCTGGTCGCATCTTGTTTCCTTGCTGTCATTTTTAGGCAGTTTACAGTGTACACACCTGACAGATATCTTGCTTGCAGAAATCTTTCAAACGTGATAAAGAAAAAAAAAGTCCACTTTTACAACTTCTTTTGATTAATCTTGCATGTGAATATGGAAAAAAAATTGAGGTAAATTGCCATAGCTATGAGAAAAACAAACTAGGCTTCCAGTATGTTTACCACGTTGTTTCTGTTGTAATTTATGTATCGACAAATTATATCACAATGTCAATTCATGATAAAAGTACTTTGGAGAACATCTTTTCCTTGTCAGCTGTGTTCAGGTTTGGTGTTCACCATTGTTATAATTATTTTTATGACTGACATACGTACTTCTGTTTTATAAAGAGACCATTTTGTTGGGCGAGGAAAAATCTATCCTCTTTATGTGTACCACCAAAAAGCTAGTCCAAGTTTCCTGGATAGATTGTGGTCACTTGATAGTTATTTACCAATTTCCCTGCATGCATCCATTTCTCATTTCCATTTTTTTTTTTTTTTTTTAGTGCAGAAAACTATCTTAGATGACATAATCATCCACATATGTTGACTACTTCATGTTTTTTAAGTCCTTATGTCTACAAGATCTTTTTGGTTTTTAAAATGATAACTTACTTTGAAATATGATGATAAAGCTAAATCTTATTTATTTATGTTTCATTCTTTAAATATTTACAGTCTTTTTTTTTCCTTTTTTTTTTACTTCCCCTCTAAGTTTGATCAAACACGTTGGAATTTTCACACTTTAAAAATTGTTTTATCTAATCTTATCTGTCCTAAAGCAAAATTTAATGGATGACTGTGGATATTAAAATAAATATATATGTTTCTCTGGTCTGGGTACTACTGAGGGAGCTGAAGAAGACCTTTGAAGCTCATAGATAAAAAGTACCTAAAACCTTTAACAATTGGACCACTTTTCTTTGTGAGCAATATCTTTAGACCAGAGCAGTCCTCCATTTGTTTTACCGCACTATGTACTTAGGGGTACTTTAAATGTAAGCTTGTAATATTAATATATCCCCATGCAGTGACACTTACAATATGATTCAGAGTTAATTGCATAAATGAGTAGAATATCTCATTTGTTTATTTTTTTCTCCTGTGTTCATTATTGAATTAAACAGCAAAATCCAATTAGCAGTGTGCATTAGCCTTTCTCGCAGTTTGATTAAGCAAGTAAAATATTAAGGCTGATGCTTAGCCAAATTACGTTGCATGTGAAATCCTAGGTTTTAATTCATTTGCATATTATTCTGCAATAACTGTCTGGGATGAAGGATGCAAACAGAAACGCTCTCATGTGCATAAAGTGGATCAGACGTGGAAGATTTAAACTAGCCTAATGTCATTTCCTTGAACAACATTTGTACTTGTTCCATACAAAATGTTCAAGCCTTTCTAAGAGAATATTTTGATCAACTATCTCAAATGCAGCATTGCCCTGAGTTTTAACAGGACAGCCACAAGTCTCATAGCTGACACCATGAAAATATCCAGTTGTGTTTCAGTGCTATGATGAGCTTTAACCTTACTGAAACTCTTCTAACAGGTTTTATCTTCAAATGGTTGTTTGATAACCTAAGACTTGGTTCTCCACCACTTTTTTTATGAGATTGTTTGTTCGCCATTGTTTTATTTTTTAGCAAAGGATTAAGGCTCACAAAGAAGCTGCATTTATGTGGAGTTGAAATGACACAGAAGTGGGTTCTGTTTACTTATTAGTGACTAATAAGTGTAATTTGATAAGTATGTGCTACTTTGTGTTGGTCTATCACATAAAATTTCAACATAATGCTTTGAAGTTTATAGTTGGAAATATATACTTTTCGAAGGCACTGTAAAAGCTTCTCAAAAAATTACAATTAGACTTAGTGTTTTCCAGTTGTTACTTCTTCAGTATATTCCTTCCTGTTTGACAGTCAAAACAACTATTTAAATCGAAGGGTTCCCATTTTAAAAATCTATTTGGCTGCAGTATATGTCACAAATTGAGGAATAGCAACAAATCAGGCCTGCCAAACTAATTTCAAGACAAGCTATAAATGACACAGTTTACATCCAGTGGGTGTCAGAGAGTTTGGATGTCACTGTTTGCAAACTTGGGGTGTAGATGTTTTGTTTTGTGTCATTCCTATTATCTGCTTGTTTTTTTGTTTTGTTTTTTTTGTACCAGGGAGAGCTGTGGCACACACACACGCACACCATGTTTTCATTGTCCTTTAAATGATCCTCTGACAGGGCCTCTAGAAAACACCTCTCTCTGTCTGTGCCCTCTTGCATTACTGCAGTGGTGTGTCTGCTGGAAAAAAAACAACAGCTATTGAAAGCTGAAGGTTATCGCTTCTTCTTTTAACAAAACATGGCATATGTTATTAATAACCTACTGACATATTGCAGCTGATTCTAAGGATTCACTTCAGCTATAAGTGAATTAAATGCTTCATGCAATGTGAAGACAAAGATGGAAAAATAACGTATTACCCCAAATTTTCTGAAGCTTCTGACATATATCTCGCTTTGCTGGTCTGACTGAACATAAATAGGTTTACTTTCTATTTTACCCAATCTTTAGGAAGGGCTGAGACATTAACTTGGCAAGGCCTGTAATCTGTAATCTGGGTAAATTGCGATCCCATATATCAAAATTCTTGGCAAAGCTCCTGGGTTCAAATCTGTTTGAAAACCCAATAGATGGCAAGCAAGTCTCCTGGTGAGTTATTACAGAACAGGCGACAAAAAGAATGAATGTGTCTCTCTCACACTTGCTTTTAGTTTTACTAATGCTCAACATCCTGAATGACTGATTTCAAGGCTTACCCCTAAACAACCAAATCCATTTGTCCTGAAAAAGCTTAAAAGCAAAGCAGTAAGATGTATTTGCCCACTTTACACAAACAATCTTTCCACTCTGAAAAAAAAGATTGGATCCAGACATAACCCACATTTAAAAGTGTGAAGCCTAACTTAGGGTTCTTCAAACTGACATTGGAGAAATTGAGACGACCTGAAACAATTGTGTAGATGGGGGAGGGCAGCTATTTGCAATAATAAACAGCAAATATAAGCAGCCTCTCCTTAATGGAGCTCCTCACTGTATCACTCATTGCAGGGGTCCCCCAAGGCTTAGCAAGATTGAACACGCCATATGTTTATCTGGAGCTTCTCCCTGCATAAGTGCTTCTGACTGCATGGTTTTGGCAGTACCCTTGTTCTTTCCATAATGCAATAATATAAAAACTCATTTAGCCAGTCACTTTGCAAAAACCCCACACAAAGGAAAAATCAGGCTTTTGTTTAAATGAATGATTATTGAACTATCTGCTTTGTACAATTTACATAATTTACTATTAAGAGGGTATATTTCCTGTAATTATGTGAAATATAGCATGCTGGAAATAACATCCAAAAACACGGTAAAAAAAACAACAAAAAGACATAAAGTTATTGACTTTTGCATTTCCCTGAAATGGAGGATTTGGTAGTTATTTCTTCCAACACAAATATTCATTTTATGACCTTAGTATGTGGGCAAAAAAGTGTTCTCAGTTGATTTGGCATTGTATCAATATTACTGTCAAATTAGATTGTATGTAATAGAATCATTCTATATAATTGTATTGTAGTGATATAAACTGGACTGATTCAATTTTACTTCTCTACATAATGGGGTATGAATTAGACCTGATTTAATTACAAAGTGCTTAGAGATGAGATCCTCTAAACTGGCACTATACAAATAAAATAACATATATTCAATTACAAATGGTACAATTTTGTCAAGATGTATGAAAATCTTTCATTTTTTGCCTTGTGTTCAGAACCAAATAATTACACAGACATACTGATTATTGATGGACAACAAAAATGACCAAATAAGGCAGAAGTTCAAAGACTTACTTGGACAGAAATCTGCTTTAGACCTAGCCAAAACCTCATCAACTATTATCTTAACTAAAACTTTTTAACCCCAATCTACACAATATGCATCTAAGAAAAAGAATAGCAGAATGATGGAAGATTAAAAGTCTTAATAGGCCTGTTTTCAGGTTTTTTAGGCATTTATATTGCTGAAATAACTGTAAATGAGTAGAAAAAGCCTTTGAACTAAAGTCAAAATCGATAAAATATCTTGTTTTCAACATAGAGGACGTCTACAAAAAAAAAAAAAAAAAAAAACATATGTTCTCTCAGAGTGGCAATTTGAACTGTGGTAAAAGCCTGGTTTGGTTCTGTTGCACTGTTGGCAGCACGAGCTTTGTGATGAAACTAATGCAGTACAGTCAATCTCTTAAAATTGAAAGCCATTGCTGGACTATTGTTATTTTGCCATTATGTGCCTCATAATGTGTGTAAGCATAAAGAAATCAGCTGCCGTTTGAGTGAAAGAGTACCTTACTTAAAATTCAGATAAATCAAGAACTGTTTTCCCATACTTAATCTCTATTTACATAAAAAAGTGTCGTCTTCATTAAAATACACCACATATATGTGATGCAATACATTCTGTCTCATGAGCCAAATTAGCACAGTATTTGTATTTGGTACAAAGAAAAGTGATAGAGGGAAATTTCTGGAGTAGAATAGTGCTTGTTTTGGTGAGTTGTCAAAGGAGGGCCTACACAATGAATTCAGCAAGGTTAAAGGTCAAAGTAGAGTGATCAATAACTTTATTGGGGAAAAAATAAACCCAAAAGTGCTACCAATGCAAGTTATCCAGCAAACACCAAACTAAAGCTGAAGAGAACAATAATAAAATGAAGCAGGGGACAGAAAAGAGAAAAGGGGTTCAGGCAAATAACTTAGAGCAATCCAAGGGACTTACTGGTGACAGTGATTACTTGAGTGGCAGCAGGTGACTTAACTGACTAATTGGGCAGGCTGTGTTTGCAATCAGTTTTAACATGTGGGAAACTGGGGACAGTAAGGAAATGAATCAAATCAAAAGAAAATGAGAACTGAAGCCAATTGCTAATGCATTACTTTGCCATTTTTATGTTGTACTGTATTGCCCCAACAGTTGAAGCACTTAACACTTTCAACACAAGCATTTTTAGAATCAAACACACACACTGTTTTTTTTTTTAATCACATTTAAAATCTTTATATTTCTACTTTGAAAATTTCCTGCACCAAATGTTTGATGATCTTAATTTTCTTCAATATATTATTTTGATTGACATTCTCCTAAAGCATTTTAAATTGAAATAGATTATGACAGTATTGCTCTATCAGTGTGAGAGTCGAAGGTCTGCGTGCTCCTTGTGTGCGAACAGAGCTCTGATTATTTAGTGATATCCGTATCTCATCTAACCTTGTAATGATCTTCCCTTGTCCTGCCTTAGCGCCCCTTCTCTCCACATTTACCCTGCTGTAATACAGCCTTTTTTAGTCCCATAATTTCCTTGGCAGTAAGGTACTGATGAGGTTGGTCAGGGATGAAGACTTCTATTAACTCAAATGTTGTACATGAGGGGAATTGCAGACCTATAAAGCAAGGTCTTGTCAGTCTCCCAGGTGAGCTCTTGCATGAAGAGCATGGTCTCCCTCTCCATCCTTCTGGCAAATTTGCCTTCAAAGTTACCCCAGTTAAGGAAGGATGGAAAAGAGAACAAAAAAATGTAAGAGGAATGTATGCTGAAAACTTGACTCAGAGCTTAATTTGGTACAGTAATACAATGATTTAGACCTAGAAAGACCAGAGCCCCACACTGAAATATAAATTCTCAAAATGCCACTGAGAACACAGAAAAACAATAATAATCTGTGGGCATAAGCAGTCATAGGTTGCACATTGCTGTAATGCTAACAAATGCCAACAAATATTTCCTCAAAATGTAAAATCTGACAGTCTTCTTATTTTATCATGTATATCCCAAGAGTTCTGAGATAAAAAAAAATGAAAGTTTTAGTTTTTCAATAGTTGTAAATTCTGACTGTTCTTAAGCTTGTCAGCAATGAGTTAACTCATGTCTGGAAGTTGTCTTTAGTCATAGTCTTTAAGCAGTTTTGTTTACTTTATTTTCAAAGATTAAATGTGCTGTATTAAAGTGCAACTAAGTTAGTTATTTGAGAAGTGAATATATATATATATTTTTTACATGCCAACATTTTTATTCAAACAACAAATATTTGTATTTATTTTTTTATTTTTTTATTTTTTATTTTTTTCAAAATTAGTCTTCCATACACAGTGTTTACTGGTTGACTGATGCCTCACTGTCTAACAGACACAGACATCTTGGCTAGATGAAGATGATTTTAAATCCAGATCTGCCAGGAATATAAATAATTTTGGGTTCAATATTACATTCAGAGTTGAGGGGAACACGATGTGTCTACTGAAACACTTTCTTGACTTTTAAGAAAACCCAATTTTCCATGTCAATATTTCTAAAAACTGGATTTAAAAACAGCTTCAGCAGAAAATGTTATTTTTCTTAGTGTACAGATGGAAACTATTTTACCACAGAGCAGAGTATCTACCTCATATGTCTGCTTGCACATTAATGAGAGACAGGGTAATGGGCTGTTTAATCTGGCCTCAGAGCGAGGATGGATATTATGATTAAGAATATGACAGTGCCACTTCCACACCTTGAGAAAGTGATGATTCTACACGTGTTGGTTGTCACCTTGCATTAAATGGATGTTTCATCACTGTCAGTGCCAGATGCCGCAAACCCCATCCTTCCATTTTGAGCTCCTGAAAAAGAGCTTCGTTACAACTGACTAATGTGACAGCCTGAAGAGGAAATAATTCACTAGAGTGTATTGTACTGTAAAGAATATCAATCCCGCTGCAATGTATGTGTAACCACAGGAAACACTGAATCATCACTGACAACAAAGTTCCTCCTGATGTATGATGAAATGCTGTGTCACAGTAAAGGAGTCCTGGAGACCGCCAGATCCCCAGCTGGAAATGAAACACTTGCTGTAATAGATCACCTGTTTCAAAAGAGGTTCACGCTTCTGGCCATTAGTACCTCTGAGGGTTTAACCACAACTAGGCAATAAGTTGCAGTCATAAACTACGAGAGTGTAATCATCTGGATCTGTATGAGCAGCACTCTCAGTGATGGAGTGCCCCAGACTCCACTGAACAGCAGTTGGATCATTTGGGCGTCATGCTGTTGAAGTGCAATATAAATATAGATTGTTCTGCTCTCACCGGGGCAAAATCTATAACCATGTCCTGGGAGGCTTTGATCTAGGGCTAACATATGACCAAGGCCATTTTTGTTTGCTGAAGGTAAACAGGGGAATCTATAAAGAAACACAACCTCTCTGGATTACAGATGTATGATCATACTTTTAAGGAGGTTCCATGGAGGAAAGAAAAAGAGCTTGTGATTGTGCACCCCAGAAGACTGACAGCAGCAGATTTTCTGTCCTAGTTATTTTATATATGATGTAACATTTTTTCACTTCAACTTGCCTGAAAATTTTGAGAAAATAATTGGATATCACAATTACAATGATCGTTAAATTAAGGTTGTAGCTTTGAATGTTTTGAGAATTGAGAACTCTGAATATAATTTTTTTTTGTTGTTTTTAGAGACCTGCAATTCAAGTTTAGCCTAATAGATTAAATGTTAGGGAATTTAATTGAGGAGTTATATCAGGCTACTTTTAAGTGCTATTTCTAATGTTAACTTAACAGAATGAATCATTCTTTCTATCATTCCATAATAGAACAAAATCTGTTTCGCTCCTGAGTATGATTTGTTTTATGATGTGATAATTTCTTTTTACAAACCTTAGACACTATGTGTGTTTAAACTGTGAACTGTATGCGCTGTGAAAAGGTGTTCCATTGTTGTTAATTTATAAGCTAAATGTAAATGTATATTCATATAGTCTGAAAACAGAGTTCAGTTTTACCAGAAACACCTGAGACTTATTACTGCAAAACCTGTTGAGTGAAATGTGGTTTTTCAGCTAAGCTAAGCTAAATATATAATATGAAAAAACACCTAAATTTTGGCTTGCATACACTGACAAAAAAAGGCACTTCAGACACTGAATGTGGATGTTACTGGAATGGACAAAACATAAAAATAAAGACTATTGCAAGCATAAACTAAACATTTTTCTTTTTAGTTGGATGTATTTTAATTAGCTAAATTCAACAAAAACAGGCACTGCATGTCTGACTAACTTGTTTTTTGGCCTACTCAGATGATTTATGTGCGTCACAACATGCTCAGGGATGACATAATCTAATAACAGAAAAATAAACTTTACTTTAAAAATTCTATGTGGCTAAATCTAAAGCCAGGCTCTTAAAAATGATGGATTAAAACGTTTCTAAAATTATGTTGAACACTAATTTCTAATTACTGCAAATGCTTGATAGCAGTGGTTACCCTCAAGGGTGAGACAACTAATTATTAGATTTTGGTGACATTTAAATTAAATTTTTCACATAGAGCTTTGACTTATTTTGTTCACAAAATGAAATCATCCCGACATAATCTGGGGGTCTTGGTTACTGAGCTACATCTTTCTGCAGGCTTAGCCACAGGAGGAAAGATTTATTTGAAAATATTTCTTTAACAAGTTAGTTGTCTCCTTATAGCTAAGATAATGCAGATCCAGCAAACTATTGAGTCATTTAAAAGAAATTGGAGATTTTTAATAATCAAGTATTTCAAATCATTTAAATTACTGTTTTAAGGAATATTGCTAAACAATGCACTTTTAAGCATTAAGAAAACAAAAGTTATTTGGAAATGGGTTTTGGTAAATTGAAATAATTTTTAAAACAAATAAATTAATGTATGTTGCACATTTTGAAAAGATTTAATGGTAACTCAAATCAATTTGTCTTGAATACTATGACCAGAATGGTTACCTTTGTGGACTAGTGCCTACAGAACCCTTTTGTTCAAAAGACTGAATGGATAGTAAGTGCTGACATGATGATGGAGAGAGTCCGGATGAGACCTTGTCAACAGGCGACAACCCCTCCCCCATGAGTTGAGCCACAGCGGATAAAGGTGCCATCGTCCTGTCCATTAACATGGAAAGAATGAGAGAGCGGTAAGCCCAGGACCGCTGAAACAGGGTCACTGGGGACTCCCTGCATCTAGTCCCAGATCAAGAAATGAGAGGAGACACACAAGCTTGGCTTTTAGAGGGAGCACACTCACAAAGGAAGCATTGAATGGTGCGCTGTCAATTTGCCAAAGTAGCTCTGGTGATTAACATTTGAACCGTGGCACATCAAGAGCCCCCTGCGGATGAATGGTCATTCTATCAGCATCATTAGGGCAAACCTATTCAAGGATGCCAAGCACAAATTGCCCTGGCCGAACTGTCTAGCAAGAGTACAGACTGACAATGGCAACCCAGAGTAAACAGTCATGTTTCATGGATTGTTCAATTCCTTCAGTAAACAGCATTTAGGAGCCAAGATAAGCAGTGAGCCTCTTAAAATGTTGGCGTGTCATAATCACTCCAACATTGAGCAACAAGCTCAATTGTTTCAATTTGGGTACCTTCTCTGAGTAAATGACATGAAAAGGGGATGTATGAGTTACAAACAGAAATACGTGGTTATTTTCTATTACCATTTTGAAATTTCAAGATTTCAGAAACCTCACTTCTTTTCTGGCCAGAAAAATCCACTTTGTATGCATTTTACCATGCATTGTTGTCCTCATTTTGTAAGCGAAACCAAACCACATAGATACAAGACATACCATTATTATAATATCTTTAACAGAGATTAAATTTTTCACAGTTCAAACTTAAACAGGTTTTACATGCCAGTGTAAAATCTGATGTTTTACATTGTTTTACATCTTTCTCCTGAAAGTAAATCACATAACTTTCAAGGTAAGTTGTTTTTGAAAACATTTCAAAATTTTTTAAATCTTTTTTTTATTATTATTTTAAAGTACAATGCATTTAAAATTATTAGATTACTGAAAGATCCTTTTTCTTCTATGTCCTATGTGAGACCACTTTATAATGGTGCAAAAACATTTAGGTTCATGTTTGCTCTTCGACATTTATGTTTTCTTTTCCCTCTCTCTTTCTTTTCAACTAAAAATCAGCGTGATCTTGTTTGATAGACATGTTTACTCAAGCTCTAGATGGAATTCATTAGCCATAATTAAGCGTTTACTTGATCAGGAGGGTATAAAAAAAGGATTATGTGAAGTCAGATTAAAGGGAGCCGAGTGAAACCAACGAAGAGATTATCAAGCGCTGCCAGGCAAGCAGCCTGCCTTTGGAGTTGGGGCCTTTCTGATCGCTATCTCGTTAGTGCTTTATTCGTCAAGCACAAGCTAATGCTTGAAACAAGCTTGGCTTTATCCAGACTCCTCAGCAGGAGCATAACTCTGGAGATTAATTATTGACCAACGGTAGAGTGCATGCACTGAGTCAGACAAAAGGTTAAACGGACTTGAGAGACCAGTGAAAACAGCTGGTAAAAATGCATTGAGGATGAGCATGCACTGCTCACCAATACATAAAAGATTATTTAATTATTATTATTATTATGTTTTATGCTTGGATACTTCAAGAATTTTAAGCAATAATTATTCAAGTTTTAAATCTAGTTTCACATTTAATCTGTAATGCATCTTTGTAAAAGAAAAAAAAAACATGCATTCAGTGTTATTTTAACTTAAGAATCGCCTTAAGACTGGACAAAAATATTATGTATAGATGAATCAAATAAGGATTGATATATTGTGCACTCATTCTTTGAACCTGCCAAAATGCCTTGGACTTTGTGTTTTTTTATTATCTTATTTATGTATTTTGTGTTTTTGTATTTTGAGTTATTTCTATATTTTCTATTTGAAGCCTTGTTTTCTTTGTGTTGTACTTAGAATTGTTTCTATACTCTTATCAGTCCGCTCACCTCTACTCATTCGTTTTCGCCCTTGCTGGCTTCTGCAGTTGTGATTTTGTTTCTTGTCCCCATGTTTTCCCTGTGGTTTTCTTGAAAATTCTAATCTTTTTGAACTTTCTTAAGAAGTGCACTCCTGCTTTTCACAGTTCATCAAATGTTATGTTGAGAGGTGTGGTGTGGAAGGAAAAACTCAGCAAACTTGACTGCACAATAATCAAAGCTGGTTTATTAGGCTTTCAGCATTACAGCATAGTTCACACACAGTTCAAAATGGCAGCTTTCCCATCGGTCAGTCTGTCTGCTACATCCAGCGTTCTACCTATATACTGGTTATCTCTGTCTTCTCAATTTACCCCAAGCCAATCAAACTCCAGCCATCGCTGCTACCTCCATAAAAGAGCTTAGCAGGGTCCCAAGATGGCAGCTACGATGACACACCCACAAGGTAGCACATTTCACAGACAAAAGATCATATAAACACTCTAAAATTCAAACATTACAGAAAACCTTATTGCTTCTTAAAACTAAAACTAAATGAAATTTGTTTAATACAATCTTAATAGAACAAACCCTTATAACATTGTGTCCTGGTTACTTTTAGGGTCTACTTATGGGAAGAACAGCATCATCGTCTTTGATTGTTCTCGTAGAATGTTCTTAACTTAAAACACCATTTAAAAAAAAAATCTTTGCATCTCTTTAAGATCTTACATACTCGTCAGATATTCAGTAACTCCAAAGTAAGCAGAAAAATGCTTATTGTGAGTTATCAAACTCACAATGGAAATTTGTCTTGTCGATAGAGGTCTTTATGTTTCTTATAAATGAGAATTGTTTTTCTAAAGTTTTTTTTTTTTTCTTTTCTGAAGAGGTTTTATTACACCTCATTTCCGTATGTGGTTACAAAGTGGAACATGGTTTATCAGAATGTCTCTAAAGCTCAAAAAAAGGAGTTCAGTGAATCTTCTCAAAGTAGATTGAAATGTTGGTGTTGTTACTTGATGAAAAAGTAACTTGTCTCTTTTAATCAAAGCTTCTGGTTTATTTCATGGTGATTTCTTGACATACACGTCAGCACATGAGTAATTCCTCTCACACTACTTTTGCGTCTCCCATCTCTCCAATGATTTTTTTTTGCCCTGATCAAACTCAGAGGTATTTGTATGAGAGTTCAATAAAACAAAAGGACACTGACAGATTCCCTAATACAATTCTGTGATTAAGGTCAGAAATAATAAAATATTGCAGGCTTGTTGATTTTCTGACCTGCAAACCACACCATGTTGGCTTGCTCTCAAGAACCTAGAAAAACTGCAATAAAGCCTGAGCAGTTAATACTGAAGACTAACTGCTGCCTGCCAAAAGATGCAGATTTCTGCTCTGTGACCCACTGGTGTCTGGGGTCTGTTTTGCCGAAAAAAGAAATCATGTCTATGTTAAAAATAAGATTCATGTCTAGGTTATTCTGATACATAAATATGATTTTATCTAAACCATTCAATTATAACCATGGCAGTATCTATCTGCATGTATGCAGATGAATCCAATTCTCAGTTCCTTTGCCACATGTCTTTCTTTCCTTCTCTCTGCCCCCTTCCTGTGAAATTACTGGCCAATAGTGCCAAAAAAGCCTCAAAGGAATAAATAAAACACACAGCAATGGATGTGTAGGAAAAGTAAGGTAGTACGTAACCTTATTTCATCAGTCAATTATCGTTCCATCGAAGCAAAAAAAAAAAAAAGATGTTTGGTTTGAAACAATAAAACATTTTCTAGAACATAATTGAAAATTGGCATTTTTATAATGCAAGTTTACAAAATTAAGCATAGTGATTAATCCTGATTAATAACATCGCTAGAATGTGATGAATGAGATTATAGTTTTTAACCGATTTACAGCGCTTATTTATTTACATATGCAGTATTTGTGTGAATGCTTTATATTTCGGTTTGGTTGGATTTGTTTTTATAGTAAGAGAAAGAGAATAAAGGATGAGTGTTATTTTCCCTAGTAGACCAAGGTCCACCAAAATCTATGACCTGCATATATTTATCTGTGTGAATGTGAAGATGCTGAAGGATAAATCAGTGAACTGTTCACTGACCAAGTTGCCATGGCAGAATCTGTCTGAAAAGAAAATGTGTTTTTATGGACCACTGATTTTCTCACCACAAGGGAGTGAAGCATGCAAC
Source organism: Poeciliopsis retropinna (assembly GCA_010277075.1). Taxonomy (NCBI): domain Eukaryota; kingdom Metazoa; phylum Chordata; class Actinopteri; order Cyprinodontiformes; family Poeciliidae; genus Poeciliopsis; species Poeciliopsis retropinna. The sequence continues at coordinate 6,639,369 of VMRM01000007.1, forward strand.
CTTCCCTTTTTCTCTTTTTAACTATTTGTTTAATTCATACTTAAATTTGAAACAAGAACAACAAAAAAAAAACTGATTTACTTCAGTCATCTTTCCTCTGAGTTTTACTGCTATACATGTGGCTTATAGCTTTTCCCCGAAGCACTGCCACCCTGCAGACGTCAGCATTCATTTCCTAAATGTGTGCACTTTTTGCACAATGAAATGTTTTCATACATCCACTCTGGAATATGGCACCCTCACTCCACAGTAAGCAGATTACATGAGAGTATAACAAGTTTCTCTGTGGCTTGAAAATAAATCAGCTTGTACTTGAATATCTACACATCAGAGCCTTTGCTTACTGTAATTACAATGTGCAATAAATCAAAATGGAAACTGGATGTGTTTGCAGTAGATTTTCTTTTTACCAGCTGATATATTTTTTTTCCAAGATGAACGTATTGCTGAGGCAGCTTTTCTTGAGACAACAAGCTCAGGAGAATTGCACATGTCTCAGCAGATATGAAAAACCGACATCAGAGGTAATGAAGTGACTGAAATAAGAATGCAGTGTGTTGTGCAAACTTGTTGACCTACATCATCCTGGAAATATGACTTTTATGCTGCAGTAATCTGAGCTTTGAATTCATAATTAATAAAAAAAAAATACCCTCAATAATCTGATGGATAGGCAGAAAATGTCTATCTGCCACCAAAAAGTGGCTGTTATATTTACAGTATTTTCAGTAAAGTCAGTCACAAGATTGACACAATATGTTCATTTCATTGTTCCTTCCTTTCAGGGCACAATTACCAAAGACATGGACAAAAAAGTAAATTGTCTTGTATTTTTCATTTGTATATTTGAATTCAACAGCATTACCACAATTAAAAATAATCTACAAATCATTTCAGGTTTTCTTCAGACCTTGTGTGTTGGGGTGCAGTGAGAGCAGTGGGGTAGGATTCTGTAGGGCACATCGCCCTTCCAAATGCCCAAGAGGGCAGCAGGCTGTCACAATCACTCGTAAGCAAAACCCTTTTCAGAGATGCATCAGCATTTCACACTGTGTGGACTGAAGTGATAAAGTCATTTGAATGTAGTCTGTGTTTTGAGAGCAGCTTATTAAAAATGCAGCAGTGGAAAGTATCCTGATGCTTTAATTAAGAAGAAGTTACAACACAGTCTCCAGATGAGCCAGATGGCCACAATCTCTGATTCCAGTTCTGCTGATGGTTTCCCTCTGCTCTGAAGGGAGTTGTTATTCCCAAATGCTGCCAAGAGCTTCCTTAAAAGGAGTTCTTGGGTGCTTTTTATCTGAAATGCCTTGAGACAATTTTTAGCACTAAATTGGCACTATATAAATCAAACTAAAGTGATGTGAATATTATTTAAATAGAATCTGCTCCAACGACTACATCCGTCTCATTAGAGCTACACAATTTAAAGCTTCACCAGACTAGATGATTCTTATACCCCAGTCATATTATTGTGGTCTAAAGTAAATAATGTCACAGCATTCACCTTCTACACCTCTTTTCCTGCAACATACATTATTTTATCTCCATTTTGTTCTTTGACTGTCACATTTAAAGAGAACAATAATGGATGCCAAACACAGACAAGATTAATTTTTTCTTCATCTTGGACCAACTCTGACTAAGTGATTAATAATTGGTGCTAAAATCAGTTAACAGACACAGCATAGATGGTTAAACTGTATCATGTGCACTGTGAACACATAAAACTCAATTAGTGATAATAAAACTAGTTGATTGTAAAAATACTACTAATAATAATCATCTGAGCTTAGGATCTGGCTAAAACACTTTTGATTGACTTACACTTTACATGTTTATGTTGAAGTAAGGTGCAAAGATAACGGAGGAGAAAAATAAACTTTCTTTTGTTTTTTTATAGGCTATTTTGTCTTACTTCTTTAAATTGATAATGTCAAAGATATGGCCTTCCATTAAAAACAAAGATACAAAACTGTGCAAATCCATTAATCAGATTCTTAGCAACATCAAATAAGACAGCTCTGAAGAAAAGCAAAACAGAAACATGAAAACTTGAGTTAGACAAATCTTATAAGAACAGAAGGACCTTTCATCATTTAGATGTGTTTGAGTAATAAAAAAACTCAGAGTAGAAAAGATTAAAGCTCAGCAAAACATATTTTCAGACATTCATGTCAGTATGTTTTTTTTAAATATTCCACTTTTACAATTTAGACAAACTATGTCTAGCTGTTTTTCACACAAGAAAATAATATTAACAACAAATTATTGATTTGAAGTTTGATTGAATCGAAGTTTCTCTTCTGAAGTTTTCATTTCTTGTCAGTGTCTAGGATGATTGGTTGAATCAAGGAAGAACAAGAAGTTATCAGAAAATGTAGACCTCTTAAGATAATGAACACTCTGGTTTCCAAGGCTACCAGAAGATGCCGCACAGCCGTGTCGACTTGTCAGTTTCAATTACAAAACGACTGATTAGCATCAAGGTACTTGTGCAGGAGGAAGAAGTAGAGCTTTCCAGATCTTCAGACAGCTGTGCAACTCAGGGGCAATCAAAGTGTGTGATTGCTGTCATCTCACAAGAGTTCTGTTTGTGTAAAAAATTAGCTGCAAAATCACCAAGAGGTCACTTTTTTCATTTTGAAGTACATCTTGGGTGCATTTTTGGTCTTACACTTTAAAGGTTTCTGGACTGTTTGACCTATTTACCAGAGTTATAAGTCTTTTGTAAACTTAACCCAGAACTTTGTGTTTTATTTACTTTATGAATCCACTGTACAACTAAAGAGAAATATTTTATTTATCTCCATTGCTTTCCTTAGGTCAAAGAGAGGACATAATCAAACTAATAAGAAAATTAGGCTTGATCAAATTACTTCTGCCTTGGTGGTTAATGATTCTGCAAACTTTGGAATCCCTTCCAGCAAGGAATGCATATTTATCGGATGGTCACAGTGCACATGGAGCTAAATTAACTTTGAAATCACAGATCACCATGCTTCTGTGGACCTTTAGGCTCTCTCAGCTCCAAATCCTCACAGCACAGCAATCACTGCACCTTAGAGGCAGCAAATGACTTTGACATGTGCAGTGTCAGCATACCTTCACTGCCATTTCTATTTACACAGAAAAAATCAGATTGCATGTTATGAAGGTTGGGCTAAACGTTGCTTTTTTTTCTTAGGCTCTGTAGATTCAGTGATTCAGTCAACAATAATTATAGTGTAACAATTCCTTTACCTGGGACCTGATGTAGTTGTGCCGTGGCTTCTGTTGGTGCCCAAGGCCATTCTGGCGCTCGGTCAGACTTCACAGCCGCAGCGCTCTCAGTCCCACAGCGGGAGCTCATGTACAATGTCAGATGTCAGGTGGTATTATCTGGGTCCCAAAAAGAGGACTCCATTGTTTGTGAAAGCCCTGGTCATTGTCACACCACATCTCTTGCCTCAAGGAGAGATGGGATAAGAAATATTCTAAAGTGATCTAATTCTCTTAATTGATACCACTGTAATTGGAAATGTGCTTTACTTGTACAGTAAAACTGATTTTGGAAATGCCTCATAGGTTGCACTGTTACATCATAGGTTTAAGTACAGAGCGTAAAATCTTTTTTGTAACACAAGATAAAGAAATAAATTAAATCACATATCAGGCTTTCTTCTCAATTTATCTTAATGACTTTGCTTAGCAAAAACATTAGTAGTATCCTGTATCCACAAACTTCAATATTTTACAGGGATTCTATTGTAGTAAAACAACAGCAAAATAACACATACTATTATTTTTTTCAGAAATACAAATTAAAAAATGTGTGCCTTTATGGTCAGATAATTTTAATCCAGAACATGTAAATGAAATCCAGAAGTGCTAATTGCCTTTATTTGCCACTTGTTTGGTAAATAAAGTCACTTTGCGAGTAATTCCATCTTAATAGAAAAGTAACTGTTCACTGAAAGCCAAAGGAAACATTAGTGACCAAAGAAAATAGCAAGACAGATCATAAATAAGGCTGTTGAAACATTTAAAGTAGGAATAGGTTATAAAACAATATCTCACGCTTTGAACATCTTTATTCAGTTCATCATCTGAAAACAGCAAACAGAACTCCTAACCTATAAAAATATGGTCGTACAGCTACACTGGTTGCTCAGACCAGGAAAATGGTCTGAGGTTATCAAAGAACCAACCAAAAGTCCATAAGTGGAAAGAAAGTGTGCAGAAAAGGTTTTACAAGCAGCAGGGATAGCCAGTGCTTTAAGAGGATTGTGAAGCACAGTCAATTTAAGATTTGGGAAAGATTCACAAGGTATGGATTACAGCTAAATTTAGTGCTTCATGAGTCAACACAAACATCTGTCCACAGGACATGAGCTACAATGACCCAGAAAAAAACTGAAAAAAAAAATAAAAAAATAAATTCTTGGCCCAAGGAGAAAAAGGATAAGACTTTTGCTTTGCTATTAAACCAATCCATTAATACTTATATTTGTTTTTAAAATGAAGTTCTTAAAGTATGTAGAAAGAGTGGAGATTCACAGAATCAAAGTTGCTTGAGGTGTAGAAAGCAATGTCAAATTCTGGTTTTGGTCTAAATTTGAAGTCAAGGCAGTCATCTATCAGAAAATTTTAGAGCAGGTCATGCTTAACTTTTTGATTACTGAATTTGATACCACATACCGTCATATATAATTAAGTAAGTTATTAACTTTTTTTTAAATGACTATAGTTGAGACACATGAGCTTTCTGATGACCCCAACCAGAACACATAGACAGAGAAACTGAGGGGATAATTAAATAAACTTGCAACTGAGCTCAGCCTTTTCCTTACTTAGAATTTTGCTGATTCTATTCATGCACACATTGACACCCACTCACAGATGCTAACATGTTCACAGACCAGTGCACAGACACATCATCCTCAAAAAGAAAGCTGCAAGGTGAAGCATGATGAAGAAGAGTCCAATTATCCTCCGGAGAAATGTCTCAGCCTGGAAGACCTGGAGTTTCTGATAAATTTACAACTTTTGACTTAGATGCACACCTGAGGCGGTATTTAAGGGTAACATTATGCTGCAGGAAGGACTGGCACACTTCATAAAATTGATAGCATCCTGAAGGAAAAAAAAAAATATGCGGAATTAATGAAGGACACCCATAACTTTAGAGCCGTCATAAATTTTAAAAGGCCTGATATAATATAATATAATATAATATAATATAATATAATATAATATAATGTAATATAATATGATATAATGTATAGATATATTTCATTAGTCTGGCATTTAGCAAATAGAGATTATTTTTGTAACCTTAACTAAACAGGAACAATTTGTCAAATTTGTTGTTAGATCTGGAGAACCAAAGTTGTGTCCCTCTTTTATGCAGCATGTATATTCACTCTAAATACAGAAATAAAATGAATCATCATATCAATAAATTGACAAAAGCAAACTCCTACCACACAGCCATTGATGTATTCACAATGGGAAACCACAAAAATAATAAGATGAATACTTTAAAAATCATAAATGTTTTTTTTTTTTTTAATTTCTAGTTACTTTCCAGCTAATCGTTGCCAATGGGTGAGACACAATCACCTTTATTTGTTTTTTTTTTACTTAAAAAATATTTTCATTTGTTAATTGCTTTGTTATTGTTGTTGTTGTTGGGATCTGTACCATATGGCTGATTGCCAAGGTTTTTTGTTAGGTCAAAGTAACATGAGAATGCCAGGACCTAAAGTTCCCTAGTTGTATTTTGCATTTTAAACCATCTGTCACTTGTTTTGTGTCTGCTCAGTGTGTAAATTAAGCCGAGCAGTACTTCAAGCAAATTGCAGCTGTAAAAGCAGATCCATCCTCCATGGAGCCAAGCCTTGAAGGAAAATATGAAAACCAATACATGTTTTGTACATGTAAGAAAAAAAGTCTGCAGCTTATCAATGATGAGATCACTTGCTGATAGTCACGATCTGTCTTTGCTTATAGTCACAATCTGTCTGCCTGTAAGCACCTTTCTGTGTCTGTTTTTAGGGCTACATTTTTCCAAAAAGATAAATATGTTTTCCGCGCCGCATCAGGGAGGAAAACAAATTATGTATACAAGTGTTCACTGTAATAGTTTTAACTTTAGCTCTGTTCTGAGGAACAGAATGCTTATCCTCAACTAACAAGTGTAACTCCACTGTTCACTAAACATCAAATACACTAAAGTTAAGTAGTTTCAAACTCCTAAAATACTTATGTTATTGTATCTGTGGAAAATACCTGTGCTGGACTGTGCCTTGCAGACTTCTCTGAACTCTGATTGGCTGGTCTGTCGTCAATCATGGTTGACGACAACCTATCAGAGCCTTAAAGTGTTGGAACTTTCTAGAGTGTGGCAGAACATTTTTTCCGTAGTAGTTTTTTGCAGTAGTTCAACAGCTTAGCAACTGTATTATAAAAAAGTAGTTATAAGTGTGATGTTTGCTGTTCATTTAGTTTTGTTGCATCAAGAATTGTAAGCTGAGCAATAATAAAAGGATGCCACATCTTTTACCGGATGCCTGCAGTTTTTTCAGATACAAATCACCACACACTTTAGTTCAGTATAATTTCTGAAAAATATCAGTTTTTAACACACATTGTTAACCACTTGCCCATGTTTCCATTCAGAAAACTTGCAGCTGCCAATCTACTTGTTTTTTTTTCTAACAATAACTTTGTTTGAGTGTGAAGGAAATCTTCAAATGCCTTCTTTCAGGACTGGTTTTGGTTCAAAAGAAGGGTTAATTTAGTGGAGAGAAAAATGGACCCACTTATTAAACATATGTAAACAACATTCATCTGTTATACATAATGCAGAGACAATATGAGACTACAATACAATGCGACCTGGGGAGTTAATCTACTCAATAGCACGACAAGTTGCTTAGTCAATGAGAGATTTCAGAATAAATTAACATAAGAATTTCCCCTGAGGTCTATTCTAATCAGAGTATACCATCGTTTTCTGTTCCTGCTTAATGAATCATACGAATTATAGTCATATTATAAATGGCAAGTCTTTGCAGGGCTATTAGTTTGTTTCTTTAGGGGTCTAATAGAAGACATGCTTCATTTAGGGCCCTGTAGTGTCCCGCAGCAACAAAAAATGAATTGCATTATTTTCAACTGCAGCCATTTTCCAATGATCTTATCAGAAGTGCACTAACATAATGTGGCAGAGGAAGTTATTATTCCAGACCAGCCGTCTTACCCTCACTTCATAATAGCATTCATCTTCCTGAGCAGGTCTTTTACTTCTACCTCTCCGTCCTCCTTGCATATTCCCCTACATTCTTTCTTAATTACAAAAGATGTATTCCATCAGTAGATACTTTCCCGGTGAAGATTGATATTCAGCAAGAGCTGGCATTTAACTTTCATTTTAATGCTAATGCTTTTTTTTCTGTATTGTAAACCAGCATATGGAATGCGCAACAGCCTGAATGCATTAGCTCCTTATTCAATGCACTGATTAAACTTTGGTGCATCTAAACAAGAATTTGTTGAGATTTCATTGGGTAAAGCAAATAATTTCCCATCAGCTGAAGGGTCTTTCTTTCTTTTATTTTTCTTCCAAACACCGTAAACTGTGTTATATTTAGCTGGTAGTCTGGAAGAGAATGGACCACAAAGCTCTTTGTTTATCTTTGGACTTCTTTATGATCAGTGAAGCAAAACCTTGAACTTCTATCTCTATTGCAAAGTTCAACTGACTATAGATGGGTATCTTGCAGTAAAACAACACAAGTTCTGAATTAGTGGACAGGAAAAATCTTCAATATAAATGGAGCCTTTTTTGATGGAACAAGGGTAAGAAGATTGGCATAGACTGACTGTAAAAAAGTATTCACCCCATTGGATGTTTTACTCGTTTTCTTACGTTTACAAATCTGTCATGATCAACAACACAACATTGGTTTTGTGGAAAATACCACAAGTTCCCTGGATTGTGCCTTGTAGGCTTGTCTGGACTGTGATTGCCTGGTCTGCCTGTCAATCATGATCGACAACAACCAATCAAAGCCTTAATGTGTTGGAACTTTCTTGACCAGAGTGTGGCAGAACAGGGCTTTTTGTAGTAGCTTGCAGTAGTTCAACAGTTTAGCAACTGAATTATCAAAAAGGAGTTATATGGGTGATGTTTGCTGATCATTTCTTTTTGTTGCATCAAGAATTGTAAGTTGAGCGATAATAAAAGGATGTCACATCTTTTAATGGATGCCTGCAGTTTTATTCTGATATGAATCACCACGCCCTTTAGTCCAGGTCTCTTTTGACAAAATAAGTAAATAAATAAATAAAAGAACTTTAGCAACTGTTTTCAAAAATAATCCAAATTAGATTAAAAAAATTTAACATAAAATAAGTGATTGCATAAATAAACTTCTATTGCCCATGAAACATGGCTGACCAAATTTGACAAAGGTCTTGCCAACTGGTGCTAGTAGTCTCACAGTGAATGTAGTGAGTGTGTTTCAAGTGATTGGTCCATTCTCTGGCTAAGTCAGTTTTCCTGGCCCGGACAGGAATACAACATGGAGAAGAAAGAACATGTCCCTTGGTGTTCAGTTAAATCAATCACCAAGAAATGGAAGGAATATAGTCCATCGGTAAAAGTTCATAGACAGGCCATCCTCAAACTGAGTGGTCATGCAAAAAGCGACTAGTGAGAGAGACCACTAGACACTCAAGACCACACTGAAGGAGCTATAAGCTGCAGCAGCTGAGATAAGAAAGACACTGCATACAAATGTTGCTCAGTTTCTTCACCAGTCAAAACTTTAAGGTAGATGGGCCATACCTGGTGTTGAAGAAAACTCCAGTCAACATCAAATTTGAACCTCCATTGGAAAATGGAAGAAGGTTTTTAGGTTTAACAAGATGAAAATGGAACCTTTTGGCCATCATTCTAGACTCCATATTTGGTGCACACCAAACACTGCCCATTATCACAAACACACTGTCTCCAATGTGAAACTTGGTGGTGGGGATGAGCAGCAGCCCCTGGAAGCTTTTCAAATATAGAAATTGAAGGTGAAATGAATGCAGAAAAATATACAGAAATCCTGTAGAAAATGTTATTTCCATCTACAAGAGAATTATTGCTTTGGAAAACACTTATTTTCCAGCAAGGCAACTGACCTTTAGGATCCAGCTAAAGTAACAAAGAAATGGTGTGAAAATAAAGAAGTGGATGTTTTGGAGTGGGTGAGTCAAAGCTCAGACCTCAATCTGATAGAGAATTTGTGGCAGGACTTGAGAAGGGCTGTTCACAGCCAATGCCCACGCAACCTGACAGAGCTTGGCCAGATTTACAAGTAGGAATGGAGTAAAATTGTAGTGTCAGATGCCAATCCTGATAGAGACCTATCCAAACAGACTCCATGCTGTGATTGCAACCAAAATCAAAGGTGGATCTACTAAGTACTGATTCAATGAGGATGAATATTTATGCAATGATTTATCTTATGTTAAATATTTGTATTTAATTGTCATTATTATTTTTGTTGTTATTACTATTTTATTATTAATTTCCACTTTAACATGATAGAGGTATTTTTTTTATTTTCTTGCAAAAGAATATCTAAATTTTATTGGTCATGATTGATTTCTAGTTGCAATAAAAAGGTTAAAACATCCACAGAGGTGAATACTTTTTATTGACACTATACAAGCTTACTCTTACCCCCTGGGCTCTCCACTCATCAACTGTAGATTAACAAAGTCACATATACTCTATATTTATGATAATATGACTGGCCTGGCTCCTTTTGTACAAAAGATGTGTATACACAACAACTTACCATATGTCATTTTAAACATGAATGTTCAACCAGACTGTAAAAATGTTCTCAGCTCCAACTTCATTGTTAGCACATCCATATTTCTACAGTTATGGTCCGAATGGTAACTCTAGAGGGTGTGCTGGCTAAACTTTATTTATTCTAGTTTTAATGTTATGTTCTCATATTGAAATTCAGTTGAATTTCTAAAATAATCATAGGAATAAGATTCAGTATTGCATTGAATCTTATTCCTTGCTTTTTGAAAACTTAAACTTTCTTGACTGTAATCTTTACAACTTAAAACTTAGGCTCCTAAACTCATCTACATTTATGGTTCTATAAGTCTGTCTCCTTATTCTATTCAAACTAAACATGCACATGTAGTAATTAACCTTAATTTAATCTGCACACTACAACAAAGAGACATCTCATTCATTTTGCATCTGTCGCCATGTTTTCCTCCTGTTTAAGGTTTGAAGCAGGCCCATTCAGACTGAATGTAAGGGCATAGTTGTCTGATTACTTTAATAATACATGAGAAATCTAATGAAGACATTCAGAAGGAGGCACAGTACTTGTTTGTGTGATACTGCGTGTTGATTAAAGTTTGCCTGCTTGGCATTTGAATAATGCGCAAACACTGTGGAGAAATGGCAGCCATTAACCTTTCAAAGGCCCTCTTATTTTAAACAACATTGTATCTGGCTGTTCCAATTCATGATTCCTATTTTCCACTACATTACCCCTTAGTGATTCCAAATGTGCCCCTGTCAACAGAAAGGTGTATGTGGGGACTTTCACTGTAAGCTATCCAACAAGCTGATAATACTGTCAAAACTGCTGTCCAACTATATGTGTGGTGTGAAACAGAGGAGTCCTGTGACTTAGAACTGTGTAAGATGACTTTGGACTTGACTTGATAATTTCATGAGAAATTTGGACTTGACTTGGTCTTCCACACCAATAACTTGTGATATCTTTTCAACTTGAGCTAATGAACTAATGTATGCTTAATGTTAGAATAAAAACTCATGTTTTTGTGCTAAATTATTTAATCTTGGAGCCTGGAAATTCACAAGCTCCGTGATTAGCAAAGCATAGCATAGCATAGCATAGCATAGTATAGTATAGAATAGTATAGTATAGTGAACATGACAACACTATACTTCTTTTGGGGAGTATAGTGTATAGTGTATAGAGTATAAAATAACCAATTTATTTGGTTATTTAATGAATAAGTAGTTATTTAATAACTACTTTCATAGACACAATTGTTACTTGTTGAGAATTATACAATGAACACAACTAATAATACAAACATTCTTTCACAGGAAAGAAACTCAGAAACTTTCACTTCCTTTTAAGATTTTGGTCTTTGTGATTTCTGGCATGTTTTTGGCTTTTAATAAGGTGAATATATATATATATATATATATTTTAATCTCAGAAGTGCAACTGTAAATTATGAAAACAAATTAGGAATGAAAAACAAAGCTTTTTTGTAATGAGATGTACCAGTAAAAAATCCCCAACATTTTGCCAACTCCTACCAGTCATAATAAAGTAAATTGTCAAATGAAAAGAAGTGTGGTTTCAAACAGCTGAAGCGAAGCCAGATGTCATACAAATTCTGAGTCAGATCAGCAGCAACCCTTCCCTTTGTTAAAAGTTCTTTGTAGAGTGATTTGTGATGAGTTTGAAACAATAAAAGCTGATTGCAGATGAGTGTGCTCTCTATTTTGACAAGGACTTTGCACCAGTCCTTTTGTTCATTGCAAAACATATTTTATAAAGTGCTGATACAATCACACATAATCAGAAATAGCAGTGACTCAGTGTGTATCTGTCCTAATTATTTGGAAGAACACTAGTCCCCGTTAGACCACAGTAAATGTACTGTATAGAAAGTAAAATATGTGGAACACAATTGTATATGTTGAGTGGCGCATGCAGCATGCTGACATAAACTAAGACTAAGCAACATATTTGCCACTTCTTTCTACCACACTCATGCCATGTGCAAATGTTGATGTCGGGTGAAACCGGCAAAAATCTGTCAGTTTCTGAGCTAATGTTCAGCATATGGTCACAAGCAATAACTGAGACAGTCAACACCAAAAGGTGCAAACTTCTCTAAACAAGTGAACAACATGCCATCTGTGGGATATTTCCTGCTATCTCTGCAAAGAAGAGTGATTTTAAAGGACAGAAGATAAAAAATTGTTGAATAACATGCAAAAGCAATGCAAAATACAGGACTTTGCCTTGTATTTTTCTGTTACTCAACCTTCCTCAATAATGGTCTACCTTTCGAATCCATGTCAAAACTTCACATACACAAACATAATGCAAAACTGGATTCTCAATCGACTTTGTGTCTTATCGTTTTGTCAAAGTATAAACCAAAAAAAGTGAACAGGGAAGTAAAGTTAAGTAAAATAAATTTCTGAATCACTGTTGTTAGACAGGTTCTCTCAAAGTAATTGGACTTATTTTTATCAGGCTCAAAATGACTCAGGAGAAGTGGTTCTGAAAGAAACAGTTCTTTTAACAACAAGCAGGACTCTCATCATGTCTTAGCTGCATCTTTTCAAACTCCCAGAGGTCATTTTCTGAAAAGTAAACAAACAACAAGAAAAAAAAGTCAAGTTCTTTGTGAACAGTAAATGATGAAAAGCCAAGTTCCATGTTGATGGAATGTCCACCTTCCCACACGTGCTGTGCAGATTGCCAATTTTGAAGTTGTACTACTTTTTTCTTGCTAGCATCTTGTGAAGACGCACGCCACCAATTGGGACTGAAGTTCAATTGTTTGGCTTAAAAAGTAAACCTGGTCCTTTTTCCCCAAAAACACCATATTCACCATCCTAGTCATTAAATTCTGGTGGCTCTAACAAGAAAACATTTATCTATTGTAATTCCTAGATTTCCTTTTAACTAAGCCTAAAATGCAAACCTTGAACATTCTGCAAATTTTCTGAACAAAATCGATGAATGATGCAACATTTTCAGTTTGACAATACTCAGGAGATATTAGGTAAAAAGTTGAGCTGTCTGACAAGGAAACAATTTCTCAACATTGATGTGGTGGTCACATAGTGACACATTATTATTCAAACCTTTTTGACTCACTCTACATTTATCACTCAACACTGAAGAATTTAGTAAAACTAAAAATGTAAGCAAATGTTGTAAACATCTGCTTACATGAAAAGTAAATGGATGAAGAGCTAATAAAGACTATTGACTTCATGCGTCTTACTATTTTATTTAATTAATTATTTGTCAAATCAAAATTACATTATTCCGCCCACAATGCAATGAATGACTTTATTTTAAGCAACTATCTAAAATATGTATTTGCATATAGGTATAAGGTCACCATAGAGTAATTCTCATGTACAAAGTTAATTAATGTTTATTTAAAAGGTCAACACTTTACAAAAAGCAGTGATCAGTTATCTGCCACAAAATATTAGTTGGTGCATCTCTGTTAAAGTACCTCTTTCATCCATGTCTTTTTTATACTTCCTCACACAATTATATAAAATAACATGAAAACACTCTTTGTCAATTCTTTATCTGTTTTGCATCTCTGTAAACTTGCTGATATGCTTGGTATGAGATCCATTAGCCTGGCAGACAGCATGTATTTGATCAATGAGAAGTGTGCTGTGAGGCTAAGTCCTTTACTTAAAAGTTTTGTTGAAACTATACTAGAACACCTGCATTAATGTTTGGCATGTATGATTCACTTTCAGATTTACTTGGTGAACTTGTATGCATGCAAGTGTTTAACTTTAAATCTAAATAAACTGGGGTGTTGCCTTTGGTAAAATTTATTAATTACAACATTTTTAAATGGTGATTATCTGATTTTTCAAATCAGATATTCAAGCAGTATAGAACAGAAGGTGACAACGTAGATCAGCAAATCTGTAAATATTTTTTTGTTTAATACAGTATTTACAGAACAATAAAAACAAACACTCTGAATCAAAGAGAGATGCATCGGCCGAACAACTCAAACCCGACATTGCACTTTGTGTCCAATTTGTATTTTATCAAACTTTTTTTTTTAAGTTTGTGAAGTTTAATTTGAAAATATGGCACATTTATGCCAATACCAGCAGTTAAATTGTTCCAGTGGCTGCAGCTAATTGTCTACGGCAGGTGGTAGCACTGTATCTCATATAAATGAGATATACAGCTATAATCATGAGAGCTCATTCCATTAAAGCTGTGTTTATCTTTCTGAGCTGTTACATCATTGTTCAGGAACGTTCACTGGTGTCAGTGGTTTTGTAAAGATACTCAACTTGGGTGTACAACATGAGGAACAATGATATTTTATTTGTGAAATTGAGACCAGAAAACAAAAGCCTTTCCCTCAAATTTTGGCTTGGTTCTTCTGGTAAAATGTTAATTTTTGGTCAGAATCCCCCTCTGATTTGTTCATATGCTGTAGGCAATGTCTGATAACACTCCTTTTGTCTGATAGCATTGGAATACCAGTGTGCGTGCACACACACATGCATTAAATAACACTAGCATGGATGTACACTCACACTGACACATGCTCAGCAAGCAGTCTCTTTCTCTCATACACAAACACACACATGCAAACTGCTGCTGTGGAAGGGGGACAAGTGTCAGCTGGAGGCATAGGAAGATAGGCCGCCCCCGCTACACAGTTAATCTTAATGAAAAACGATTCTGCCTCCAAACTGGGTACTTTGGCTGACATCCATTGATGTTCTCCCCTCAATGTATTTATTATTTTTATAATGTGTCATATAGCTTAAAATCACTACATTTGACATTTACTAAACCTATTATTCAGCCTTCCTAGTTTCCTTGCATATCTCTTTGGTTGTCAAATAAACAGCAAATTAGCTATTTGATTAACTGGAAGAAACTTATAAAGAATACATAATGCACTTTTAAGTGTGCTCCTATAACATTAAAATTACATTGAATTACATTTAGCTTGGTATTTTTCACCCCTAAGTGACTCAATCCCTCAATAATTAAATTGTAATGTGATATTTGCTCTTTTTCAAGCAACTTACATTCTTGTGTCAGCCGTATTTAGTATAGCAAGTTAAGTTTTATTTATAGAACTCTTTTTATTTAATTGGATGCAACAAAGTACTTTCCAAATTTTTTCAATTCAATAGGGATGCATAGTTAAAATTATCAGATTAAATACACAAAACAAATTATACTGAAATACTTACAGAATTAAAACACAGAAATCATAGCATCAATAGTAAATGAGATGTACTTGCCATGATTAATGATTTAAATAACAAAAATAATACAATATTATTAGATAATACAAAAACTGCTAGAAATCAGAATGAACAAATTGACCTTCAGTTTAATCCAGTTCTTAAATGGAAAGGCATTTGCAGCACCTTTAAAATCAGTGTGATGAGAGGTCACTTTCTGGTCCTTGTCACTATAGCGACTGAATTCTGTGGCTACAGTTCTTTACAGCGACAATAATCTAAACATTTTAAAAGCATAAACTAAATTCTCTGCTTTGGAGTAGGATACAAACAGTCCCATTATGGAAATGTATTTAAAAAGTTAAGATGCATTCTTTGTGACATTTCTAATGTGATTTGTGAAACTTAGGTTTATATCAAATATGGCGCTGGTTTAGACCTGATCTAAGAGGTTAATTGCCATTTGAAGGGTCATTGCCAATTTAAAGAGTTAGGCTGTGTCACATTTATTTACATCATCTTTGCGGATTTCATGCTTTTGAATATTCATGCAAATTTTTGGCTGCAGTTTTGTTTTCAGAAAGCAGCTATTCTGTTTGTTGCAGATAAGGAAAATATTTAATAAATAAAAGCATTAAGAAAATTGAACAGCGACCGTTGCAGTGTGCTTCCCCCAGACTTACAAAATATCTTGGTACAATACAACTTGTGAAGAAGTTTTCAAAAATAGTTTTTTCTCAAAACAAAATGAACACAACTAAGGATCACTGAAGAAAATCTAGTCTGACATCAACATCCAAGAATGAAATCTTCTTTGAATCAACTTATTTTTACTCAGTACCATTTAATTAAAAAAGAAAAAAAAACTTTAACTTAATCTACAGAATACTTATTAAAATATGGATTAAAAAAAATTAAAGGAGTACTTAAGTTATAATAGAATCAAAGTGATCAAAAGACCACTGTTTTTTCATGATAATTTAGCTGTAGCATAATTCAAAGCAGCTGAAGGATCACACAATGTAGGCCATTAATCACCCCCACGATAATTATGAATGACACAAGGCTTAGAATATTGGACATCAAGGAAATAAACATCAAAAGGAAAACCTGTGGCAAAACTAGATATTTAACAGCAAGGCCAGAGTGCGCCACAAAGAGAATTGCTCTCCTCTCTTATTGTAAACAAGAACTTCAAGCTCAGTCCTGACCCTTGGCCCCAGTCAAATGGTGAACTTTGCAGAGAGACTTCCAATTTACTTCTTTGGTTGTTGCAGCACTAGAGGAGACGTGCTTCATCATTACTTCTCAGCAGATAGACATAAATCTCAACTCAGCAATCTTGTTGCTCGGGGACCTTCTGCCGGCTTGGTTTATTTCTAAATTCTTGGAATGACGCAGAGCATTAAGGAACCACTGTGCTTAAGTGAATGAAGAGAGTTGACACTCTAACTCTGAATAGCCAAGGGCTTTGACACTTAATTAAGTCCTCACAGTTCTCCTCAGTATTCATTAATGTAAAGAACTGCTGAATCCAGTGAGCACATGAGCTTTGTCAGAAGTGGTCTTCTCATGTGTGCAGTTTATCTGCACAACTGCAGCCATTTGCCCTACTATTAAATATCATGAAAACGGTCTCTCTCAGGGTTAGGCTGCTATACTGTATGCAAACAATTCTCTTTTTGTGCAAAACATATTGAGAAAAAGTCAAGTGTGGATCCCAATAAATTTATATTTTTGGGTGTACGAATTTGGATGAGAGTGATAAAGTTTAACCCTGAATGCAGTTTTTGCAGTTTTTAAAGCTGTGTTTGCATACGAAGAACTTTGAAATTGAAATATTAGCGGCACAAAAAGCAGCCACACAACTTCTCAGGTAAGTCTGTGGGCATGACTGACATAATTCAGAGATAATACATCAGCAATTGGGATTGGAGTGAACAGCATTAAGAGACAATATAGACAATTTGAAAATGTTGTGATAGAACTGATACTATGTATACTATGTATTAGATTTTTATTTGGTATTAATAACTTCCTCTACTATCTAGGTAGAGGTATTTGTGTATCTGTTTTAAGATAAAAGATAAATACTGACAGGATATTATGTTAGGCCAATCAATTGCATTTAAGAAAAATTGAGAACGCTGTGAGGCAGAACGTTTGTTTTTGCATCTAATAACAATACTACCCGACAGCTAAGCTTCAGATTGCGTTACTGTCAATGTGGTTTGTTGTTGTAATACCCATATCCTTAGTAAAACTTTAACCACTGTTATAATTTCAGGAAATGAATCAAATGACGACTCAACAGAAAATGTACAACCACTTAGTCTTTTCCAGTTTCTTTTGTGTCAGCACATATGAAGAGAGAAATATATTCCAACCCATTTAGACAAATTTATTCACATTTTGAGCCACTGAAAATTCCTTTATTTGAATGGTACTTGATTGAAATGACTGGTTTTGGGATTCTCAAAGATTCATGAGTAGCTTTGTTGTCATGAAATTTTTTATCATTCTGCTGCATGGTTCTCCGTCTATCAAAACACCGCTCACACACTCATCGCTTCATCAGAGAAGCTCTGAAGTAAGCCACCTTTCAATTCATCAAACATACTTGTACAGGCCTTGAGTCTCAGCTGCACACTTTTTTGTGTTTCGCTTCATTGTGTGTGTCTGAGGTGGAAGTTGTAGGTCTAAAGCAATTACGTGCCGCAGACGAGCCTTTTGTTGCACCACAGCAAACCAATTTCCGGAATCTATGGCAGTCAAGTGACTCATCACTTAATGTTTTTTTTTCAGACTTCTTAGCATACAGGTAACGATAGGGCTCTCTGAAATAAACAATAAATCCCATCTAAATGAATCAATAACCGCCATCTGCACACACCCGACATGAAAGCTGAATACACAATTTCTGCTACAGTCTAGTCTCAAATAGCAAGTGATCAAAATACTGGAGCAAAGCAGCTTCATAATGCGGGAACCGTTGTTGGGTGATCTAAATTTACAAGTTCCATTAAACAGAGGGCGGCTCATCAGGTCTGAATAACAATGACACTGGTGCCCATTTTATAATAAGTCCTGGCTTTATGTGGAAGACAGCTTGAGCCGCTAGGGCTGAAATTGAATTTGGTTCATTTCCTTTGGCTGTCTGGATTCTTTTGTGCACTGTTTTGCTACTTGGCATTGATTGTAACCAGGTGCATTCAGGCTAGCTTTCATTCACAGATGCAGCATTCATATACAAAAAGATGCACCTGGGCTTGCAGAAAAAATATCAAAAATAAGGGTAATCATTTAAAGCAAGCAAATAAATAAATAAATAATGAAATCATTCTTAAGTTTAGTTTTTACCTTTTAGAACTTAATCATACTACATAGTTCACAAAATTTGTGTAAGATGCTGGAACGATATTATCTATTTAAGCATGGATAAGATGTGTCAGTCACATGCAAAATGGCATGGGATCCAGGTCTTGTAACTTTGAATATAGAAAAAAAAAGAAAAGAGAAGAAGATTAAATTTTAAGTTGTGAGTGAATAATAATTTGACCAGTGCTTTGAATACTCATGCCATCTTGTGATTTTGAAAAAATCTATTTGTTTTTGTTTGCATCCTGTTTCTTATTATCTGACTACAATGCATTGGTGCCACTACAAGGTGGAGGTAATGAGAAACATCTTTAGCGTTCAGGACATAATGTGTAAATATGACCAAAAGGGACCAGTGATGGATTAGCTCAAGTCTATTCTCTGCAAAAAAAAAAAAAAAAAGGGATTGTTGCACCTCTGTCTGCTTCAGTTTCCAGTTGGCAACAGCAATATTTTATACTTTTTATGTGAGGGGAAAATGGTTATAGCAACTTCTTTAACTCTCATTAATAATGAGGATGAAACATTCCTGTGAGTAGCTGAACTACTATTCAGTTGTATAACCATTATTTCTGAGAGCTGCTTCTAATGTGTGTTACATGGAGTTCCCCAACTTCAGATAATAAACATACCAGCTTACTGATCTCTTCCTGCTGGTACATGCTTTGCTCTCAATTAAAAATAAAACTTCTCTTACACTGCCTCAACATCAATTTTTCCAGGGTGATCCACTGGTTGACTGTTAAATAATGTGTCCAGTCTCTCATACCTGCAGTCAGTCCGCTGCTTCTACACCCAGACTGCTAATAAATGATGCATAGCCTGCGCACTGCCAACATTGGCTAAATCCCCTCATAGTCAGGTTGGAGTACAAATATAAAAATCTCTTGCAAAAAATCTCTTCCGATGAATCAATTGTGTATCAATATCTATCCATCCATCCATCCATCCATCCATCCATCCATTCATCCTTCCATTCATCCATCCATTCATCCATCATCTTAAATGCTTATCCCTATCTCCAGCAGTCAACAGACGAGAGGCGAGGTGCCCCATAGACAGGTCACCAGTCCATCACAGTTCATTAATATAGGTTGTATTTAAAATTGCTAAAGGTAGTTTTACTACTATGACTTGTAAGACAACTATAGGGTTAAAGGCATACCAAACTCAAGAAAACAATAAATATGAAAGAATAAAATAATTTTTTTTAAAAGTTTAAAAAGTTAATTCAATATTTTTGAGCTCCTTTATTATAACTTCATATATTCAGTTTCAGCATGTTTAAATCAACACTGGTTGTGTGCTCATTGTGGTTCTTACATAAAAAATTTGGTCAAAGTTGGGAAAAGCACTCGTTACTTTTTTTAGCCATCACGAGAGTGACATAAATAATTACCATTGCCTTCTTCCGTACTATCACCTAAAAATGACTTGGTTCATTTTTGCATGTGTTTTAGGTTATCGTCTGTTATGGTGACAGCAGTAATTTATAAATGAAAGAGGAAAATCCGTCAGTTCAATGCCGACATGTTGATATTGGGTTACTTTATTTGCAATTCTGGGGTTCTAAGGAGGAAATAATACAAAAAATAATTGGTGGATAGTTTTTGATTATATTTTTTATTCATATTTTGGCTTAAAATGTCTATCTATATGATTAAAAACCTTATGATTTTTAGATGAGGTGCCCTAATGTTTGAGTTATCTCAGTTAATTCTGTTACCAAACATTTTGTGGAAGCCTTTTCAGATTTATTCTCAGTAAGTTTTAAAATGCTTGGGTCCTCAACATCACAAAGCAGCTTTGTTGCTAACCTGGGACTCTCTTTGTGCCAATAAGAATCTAACTAGAGGTTGTTGTGGTATTTACCCCAAATTAGCATGTGATATGTTTACTTCATACCTATAAGTACCTGAATGACAATTCTGAAATGCTTTGTTTATACATATATATATATATATATATACATATACTGCTCAAAAAAATAAAGGGAACACTTAAACAACTCAATATAACTCCAAGTAAATCAAACTTCTGTGAAATCAAACTGTCCATCTAGGATGTGTCATTTGAGTGTTCCCTTTATTTTTTTGAGCAGTGTATATATAAGAGTTCTCATCCTCTTATCAGGTCGGGTCCTCTACCAGAGGCCTGGGAGCTTGAGGGCTGCGCAGTATCTTTGCTGTGCCTAGAACTGCACATTTCTGGACTGAGATGTCTGATGTTGTTCCTGGGATCTGTTGTAGCCACTGCTCCAGTATGGGGGTGAGGAGTTCCTCCCTGAGGCCCTGGTATTTCTCCAGTTCGTGCTCCTTTTTCCTGATGTTGCAGTCACTCGGGATCCTGCATACTCCCTCTCTGGGCGGGAGTTAAGCCCCGCCCATTCTGACATCCAGGTTCCTCCTCTTTGCCGTAGCATTTGTGTTGTACCTCGTCAATCTCAAGTTGTGACAGCAATTGCCGTTTGCGGATGTTGGAACACTTGTTTAGCACTTAGTGTAGACTGGGGATGTTGAACCATTCCTCCCTCAGTCTTTGCATATAGCCTCTCCGATTAGGGCTACTTGAGTAGTAGATTCCAACAGATCCAAGTTTTCACCTCTCGCCCATTTCCGTCTTGTTCCAGTAGCCCATTTATTGTCAAGGTGCTCTGGTTCCCCAACACCTGACACAGACCTTGTTTGGCCGGGCGACGTCTGAGCCGGCATGTTTCCTTGCTTCTCAATGTCATATATATATATAGCTATATATATATACATATATATATAGCTATATATATATATATAGCTATATATATATATATATATAGCTATATATACACACACAGACAAAATAGCAAGGTCGAACCAACCGGACATTGTCGTAGTGGATAAACAACAGAGGAAAGCCGTTGTGGTGGATGTAGCAATACCGAGTGACTGCAACATCAGGAAAAAGGAGCACGAGAAACTGGAGAAATACCAGGGCCTCAGGGAGGAACTGGAGAGGGCCTGGAAGGTGAAGACCACAGTGGTGCCTGTGGTCATCGGGGCCCTCGGGGCAGTCACCCCCAAACTGGAGCAGTGGCTACAACAGATCCCAGGAACAACATCAGACATCTCAGTCCAGAAATGTGCAGTTCTAGGCACAGCAAATATACTGCGCAGAACCCTCAAGCTACCAGGCCTCTGGTAGAGGACCCGAGCTCAGAGGATAAGAACCACCCGCGGTGGGTGAGAAGGGAATTTTTTTTTTTACATATATACAGTTCAAACATTATAAAGTAAATAATTTCATTATAGAAACAAAATACAAAATATAGGTTTTTAAATAAAACCACCATCCAGATATTTGTATGAAAGGTCTCATCATTGGTTTCATTTTAAATCCTTCACTTTTATTGATGTGGCAGGGAGTGAAAGGCAAAGGCAGTAAATTCTCACATTAATTGGGTCATACCTGGTGTGCAGGGAAGGAATTTGTAATGAAATCTTATACAACTGAGAGTGTGTGCTAAGTTCAGATAAGCCAGCACTGCATGGATTCTCCATCTTATCTCGAGTCAGCAATGGGACTGTGAGATTGAATAATCCGGGGAAGGTTGGAGAGCAATGGTTCAGGCATCCATAGGCTCTTAAAAGCAATTTGACAATGGCTCCACACTCTAATAAGTGTGGCACATTCACTCTCTGTGCAGGATGTCAAAATAACAGGCTGCTACTTGACATCCTCACTTTCAAACAAGTAAAGCAGCTAATATCTATGGAGTCAAGGGAGAACAGCACACTGTCAAAGTCACATAATTTGCAGCCTCTGAGATTCCTTCATTTTAATCTTCAACGCATTGAAGATCTCACATTGACATCAAAACATTAAAATTAAGCCCAACCAAAAGAAGTTACTTCATCGAGATTTCTTTTTTCTATTAAACCAAACAATTAACTAAAATTCCTTATTAAATTAATGCCTCTCTAAAAGTCAAATAATAATGCTTGCATTTAACTTGATTCTGATTCAGTATTTAAACAATTTGTATATCTAAAGCATACCTCACCATATGGTTAATGTATAACATTTCAAGAGTTCAAGACAGAAATAATCCACATTACCTAATTTCACGGCACTGATATTTTCTCCAAACTGTCCTTGGTAAAAGCACATTGCTCAGCAGAGTATTTCATAAGCAGGTATATGCTGAGGAACTAACATTAGGTTACTTCCTTTCTATTTTAACATGACTTATGGGAACTTTCACTCATAGTATATCCTTCTCATAATTCCTATTAGAGAAAGTTGTTATTTGATCTAACTACTGTAAACATATGGAGCTACCCTATAAAATAACTACTTCATCAATAAACTCAGTCACTGCTTCTCATGGATTATGGATTGAAGTGTGGGAATGAATAGTAAAATATGCATTTTACAATTGTGTCTATTTATGCCATGCAATTGAAGTCTTAATGGTTTTATTATTGCAATGTATTTTCTTTGATTTCCTAAAAAACAGGTGATATTGCTTTGTGTATAAACAAATATTTCATTATCTCAGGATATGGCAAATACAGATAGTACAAATGCATATGACATTAGCTTTAGGGAAGCTTTTATTCTAGGAGAAACAAAAGAAATGCACATTTAAAGTCTTTCATCGGGAATGTTAAAGCCCACTAAAGTAAACAATCCTCTTCCTGTTGAGAGAAGGAAGAGGTTAGAACTGACACTCTGGCTTATTATTAATGCAAAGATTAGAGAGCATCAGAGTAAGAAGCTATGAAGTGTAAGTAAAGGAGTGGAAATTGAACCTCACCGCCATAGCACCATTCAATCAGATAAATAAGAGTATAATCGAGTTTTACCCCTCAGATGCATAATTCATCTGACATTCAGTTCCATATTCTTCCCCTTCCCAGAGTGACTTTCTTGCTTTAGATAAATTGTTGTGGGCTCAAACACATGAGTATTTCTGTTTACCTTTTCTCAAAATTTTATAGTCTTATACCTAAAATGAGATTGCTTTATGTGCATCACTGTTTTGTTCTACCACATATTTATTCCTCTCGTGGAACAAAAGGTTTATTTTTAACAAGAATAAATGTTCTGCATGAAATACTGTTAAATCATGTTTACCCACTTGAAGTTGTGTGTATCTTTTAGAAAAATATGCTTTTTTCCATTTTATTTAGTAAAACTATCACCATGTCGTGACAGCATATTATGAGACAGATAATCTGAAAAAAAGTCAAGTTCCTCAATGACCTCGCAGTACTACTATTGCTGTCTGCAAAAATGCACCACTCTTGATCAAAAACAACCAATCATTGACTGCGTGAGGGTCTTAGCACTGCTAATTAACCTCCTGTATGATGCTTCATGTGTTAAGTTAGAAAAAACAACTTTCCGCTGAAGGAAAACCATTCATCCACTGTCATCACTGGCTATGCTAACTAGCCTTAGCATTCATGGCAGGCTACATTGCGGTGAACCAACTATAGCTTAGCAAAGAGTAAGGGGGGTGAGCATAACAGTGACTAACAGTTCTAAAACCCTTCCCGTGGCTCGAATTGGTTGTTTTTGACTGAGTGGTATATTTCTGCACTTTGTACTGTGAACACTGGGAGCACTGGGAGAAGGCAGTTGAGTTTGATGTTTTCGTAGATTATCTGTCTTATCTTATTCTGTCAGAGCATAATAATCCTCTTTTGACAAATATGTTAAAACATATAAAAAGTATAGAAAAAACATTACAAAAACATATTTTTATAAAAGTTATATACTACAGCTTTAAGACTGAACTTTAAGGAATTATTAAAGAAATTTTTGGCAGTCTTATGTGTTTTGATTTGGTGTGATACTAAACTCACTTATTAGTATGTCTCATTTCAGTCCTGCTTAAATACAACCAGCGTTTTGGTAAGTTCACAGTACTATAAAAGAATGATCATACATAAACATCACCAAGATACCACTGATATATTAAACCCGTGGGAGCTGCGGGACAGTCACCCAGGTAGAGAAAAATAGACTGTTTTCTTCTAGCACAGTTCTTGGCAGGTGAAGAGGCAGCTCACTCACAACTCAACAGACCACCTGCTGTCAAATCTGATTTAGTGCAGGGAAATATTTTCTCTTCAAGATCCTGCCATTGGTTTAGAAGGCCAGGCCACATGTTGTGAAACGAAGTAGGCCGCCAAACTAAACGGGTTGTCATTTGCCCACACTGCGTGGCCATTGATTTACCGCTCTTTGCTGCTGATTTCCTGGAGGGAACTGCGAGCTCTAAAAGAAAATGCCTGCGTGCTCCATCAAAAGAAAGGCTTCCCCCAGGTCAAACCTCCCATGAGGCTCCACTGTTAGCAGAAGGCACAGTCAGAGGCTCAACAAATGAAGCTGAATTATTATTTTATAAGTTCAAGATTACCAGTTGTTTTATTAGAGTTGCAATATGTTCTGTCATTTAAGCAAAGCCTAGACAGAGATTTCCAAAACCATTCGTGAGTATTTGTAGCAGGTTTTGGCTTGGGTTTTTCTTTTGAAGTGGAGCTGAGGAGGTAAATCTAAATGAAGAAACAGAAGTAGGCACTATTTCAGAAGTAAAATATATATTTATGCAACCAGCTATGCATATGTATATGAATATTATTTGGTTTTTTATTATATTATATTATATTATATTACATTGTATTATATTATGAGGTTTATAGTGTATATTATACTGTTTTCATAACTTTTATTTTCCTGTGTTGCTATTTTGCAAAACTGGAAAATGCTGTTTTTGCTTTGTGTGTAAAAACTGAGAACAAATCTTATGTACTCTCCATATTGTTTTGCTGTGCTAAATATCTCATTACCACAAGAAAACACAGTAAATCACTTTCTAGCAACATTAAATTTCTTTTCAGTTTTCGTTGTGTGCTGAGTAAGACTTAAAGAATACATCTTTGGGGGTGCTGTGGTGGCGCAGAGGTAAAGCACAACTAAGGAGGTCTTAGTCCTCGATGCAGCCGTCGCAGGTTTGATTCCCGATCTGGTGACCTTTGCCACATATTTTCCCTCTCATAGCACTTTAAATAAAACTTGTAAGACTGACCTACAGCTATGTCATAAGATTTTGGATAATTTATGTATTGCGGAAATACTTATTTTTCTTTTACCAATACAATTTCTGAAAATATAGAAGCATTTGTATTTTGAAAAAACAAAGAAAAGCCTGATCATTTGCATTTTCTAATGTGTTCTTGGGTATGAAAATGAAATTGTAACCTAAGTAGCATTGAAGTTAATCTATTCAGACATGATCCTTCTGAGACTGCAGTATAGATATGACAGTACAACTACAAAACATAAAAGGAGTTTTAACAAGACTGCTCTCTTCTCTGGTTACATCTCATATACGGTATCTTTATATATTAAGAAAAAACTTCATATATTGCAATATATGGCATAATCATGTGAAATATTGAGTTATAAATATTACACAAAAAGCAGAGAATAAAATAAGGATGCCGAATATTCAGTCAAAACAGTGCTCCATTAAGAATTTGCCTGTTTATGTTAACCAAGCTTAAAAAATCTTACTGATCAAACATGAAGTATTTGATTAAATCTGGGGACCAATTTCAGTTCCACCTCCAACATTCATTCCTGAAAAAGGTTTTATTCCAATCTAGACCTGACTTATTTTGCTCCATAGCTCGCAAATTGAGATAGTGATGCACTTCAATTATTTCAAAACAAGTTCATAAGGCAACGTTAATGCAATCTGTTTGTGTGATTAGTGCTGGTGGCGAAGGTGCAGACTGGCTGCACGCTGCATATGATCAGCCCATTACATGCTGCCAGGGCTGGTTATGGAAATAGACTTATAACAGTGCTACCTGATGTTGCTGCCCACTGAGACAGAGGGAGAAATCACATTCGTTTCCCAGCCTCCAATTAGTGCTGAGCCCACATCATCATCAATTCACATACTAATTGTCTTGTGTGGCTTACACAGCATACCACCATCTGTGCAGGTCCTCTAACTCTTGAGGAGCAGGTTGGGTATTTTTAGGTATGACAGAGAAGTGGTTGCACTTCAGATGTACATATTTGCACTGCATATATTAAGAAGGTTAAACCCTTGTCAAAATTTTCAGTGCCTCATTAAAAGCTATAGGGAAAAAACTAATGCATACTGTGGAGAAAAAAAAATATATTTAACACGTCAACATTTTTCATAGTGAAATCCCAAGAAATCCTCACATACAAAATAATTAGCAGAAAACAATCCAGGTATCAAGGTATATCAGACAATGGCCTGAAAAACAGAATCAGTGTTAAACACGTGAAGGAAAGAACATGTTAGAGGTAGTGATGAGCTACAAGTATGTGTTGATTGACAGTGATAAAAACCTCCTCCTGGCTCTGACTGGTTGTTTCTAGTTAGAACTGGGAGAAGGCAGAGAAGCTGGACTTTTTTCACAGATTATTTGTCTCATACCATATTGTCACAATATAGTCACAGTTGTAACAAATATGTAATTTTTTAAATTATTATAATAGTTACACACTGCAGTTTTAACCTATCAACGTAAGATTTTTCCATTGTTATTGTTCCAAAACCAACTAGAAAATGTTTGTTTACACATTCCTACATTTTTAAATGTTCTAGTGAGCAATGCTTGGATCAAGCATTGATCCAATGCTAGCTATAACTAGGACCTTGAAAGATTTTTTTTAAAAATCAGTCAAAAATTAGGAATTAATTAACTCATTAATTATTTAGCTGAATAAAGACGAACATAGATGCATAATGAGAAATTACTTTTAAGAATCCAAAGCTTAAACAAATAGATTTTTAGGAGCTTCTTTTACAAACAGAGGCCAATTTTAAGACTTTAAATTGAGAAGTCAAATGTGTTTTAAGTTATGTTTGATATATGCGGCATTGTTCTAACAAATGAAGGTAGTTTGGTAACTTTATAGTCCTATAAAATGGCACTATGTTCACGGAAAATACATAACAGCACCCATTTAAGAAGAAATCCTCGCAGTATCTGCTTCCATTCTGTGTTCATGATCAAACACAGGAAAAGCTCCATCACAGTAAAGGTCAATTTTTCCTCTAGCTGTAGTTTGAACAAGTCAAAATATAAAGCAGCAAAATAAGTTCAGTTTCAGTCTGTCAGCATTGATTGGGGAGGTGAATTGATCATAATGTTTACTCCAAAAGCTGCTATTAGACTGTGAGGAAACAGCTGCTGTGGTCTCCCACAAAATCAATAGGTAAATTTAATTGCTCTTCACTTTAGATTTTTCAGAAATCATGAAGATGTGCTTAATTGTTTTTAAAGCTTATACAAAGATGGACAAAGATGTTGGGTGGCAATGAAAAGAGACTGCTGTATGTTTTATCCTCTGTAACAGTTCCCTGCAGAAAGTGTAGCATGTTGTACATTAATCTTAAAGTGAATGGCTTCTGTTGTGCATGAATTAAAAAAAGAAAGAAAAAACAAAGTTTTGGCCAGGATAAAAATGCTATCATTATACAACGGCGACAGAAAGACTAGCTCATTTTCAATGTCTTGTGGTCAAGCAATGTCCTTCCCACTTGAGTGGAGTCTCTTTTAGAGCACATGACCTTATGTAAACTGTTATGCAAGTATTGGAATTACAGTATTATAGCACAAGTGTTACACCTTCTCACTGACCAATGATTTTCATCTTCCTCCAGTCTTCCTTACTTTTGGACAGAGGCAGGATGTTTTGGCCGAACCTGATTTTTTTTTTTTAGAAGGAAAGTAATAATGTATTGTTCTAATATAGGATAAGCTTCTAAGATGTTCTGATAGTATAGTTACTGTCATATTTTCTAGGGATTTCCACTGATTTTACATTCTGTACTAATGGTCTATGTATTAGTTTGAGTTTACATTTGAAGTTTTTGTTTCTGGTTTTATGTTTGTAGATCATCACTGGGTCTCTCATTGTATTTTATGCAATGCTGTTGAATGTGTTTGAAGCAATATTGTTTTTAAAGCTAATTGATAATGGATAATAATGCATAATGGAAATAACAGTATCATAAAGCTTCCTGTTCCACAGGAAAAGTAAAAATAAGGATTACTTTTCTTGGAGTTGTTACTCTATGTTTTTTTTTAGAGAACCCCATTTTAACGGCATATGTCTCGGTCTGTATAAGTTTTAAGATATAAGTGGTTAAGTTTGTTTCCGATAACACATTTCAACTTGACTCTGAATCCGATCACGCATCCCATTCAATCCCCTTGGCTGGCTGCAAAGTAAAATGATTCAATACATCCAATAAGCTTCTCTCTTTCTTTTCATTTCCTTCATTTGAAGCTGCCTGTGTACTGCCATCCTGGGTCACTCAACCCCATTTCAAGTGGCTCTCCTTCAATCTACACAATGAATTTCCTCTGTGGCTTTTCTTTTTTTCCTAAAGAAAGATCCACAACTTAGAAATCAGGGTTACAAAAAGCACAAAAGAAAATAAATCCTTTTCCAAAAATAACAAAGTTCAGTGTGCCAAAGAGGATTAGTTACAATAATGCCCCTGCTTTGTTTGATCCAGATTGTTTCAAGGTATTACTCTATTTGTCAGTGAACAAGATGAAACTACTTTGTAGATACCCTACCTAGAAGTCCTGAACAATTGCTCAGTGAATTCACTAGGCCATGGATGTGCAATACTTTAAGTACTATATAAAAGATTCTTCTTTCTATGCCCATGAGTTTGAACCAAGCACATTTGTGAGAAAGGACAGACATAAAAAGGGGCATTAAGAATGTCATCTTCCACTCTACCTTTGCTGACAGCCCTTTCTCCAATAGAGACAATTGTCTGAAGGATAATGTTCACATTAGGACTTGAATTATTCATCGTCACCATTCATAGCCTTCTATGAAACAGTAAAGTGAATATTACTGTGTGCGCATTACATCTCACTCCAATGGAACTCTTTCTGCTTGGAACAAATCCCCAACATAGATCACCAAACTAAAAGGAAGGCTTTGATTAGCCTACTGATTGTCCTATCAAATCCAAACAACTGGTCCTCTAATGTTGATGAGACTGTTAACCTTGATACATTTTAAAATCCTTTCTGGAACATTAAATATTTTGAATTTATTTTGAATCTAATTCAACAATGACAATGTCACGTATCTATATGCTAAGAGGTTATCTTGGACATATGTATTGATTTTCTATCTGGCAGGAGTGTGGGTTGAGGACTTGGTCATGTCTGTGATGTTCATCACAGCTCAAAGACAATTATGAAGTGAAAACTTAAGGGTAGCAGAGGGTAATCCTTTTACCAAGCTTCCCAAGAGCTTTTCAGTGGGTTGCTTGATTCAAGATATTGACTCTAACCACTCTTGTCTGACCCCAAAATTACCTATTGATTTACCCTTTTGACAGTTATTAGTTGGAAACGTAATAACAACGACCTACATTGTCATAAAAAAGTACATGTTGTTTGGCACTAGCTGTTGCTCCTCCTTTCATGTCTTAGCTACAAGTACTACTGCTGCTGAAACATAGGCATGGAAAATCAATATAGTCAGAACACACTTTTTTTTTTGCAGCAGCAGCAGCAGCAGGATTTGATTATCTGTACTTATCTTACATTCAGTGATTCATTTTACCATTCAGGCAACTTGTGGTTGACTTCCTAAAATTATTTACATTTTCAGAACATTCAGTGCTATTACAGTCACATTTACTGCAGCGGAATTTGTTCCCTGTGATAATCAGAAAGGCACAACACAATTACTGCACTGTTTTCAAGAATTAGTGTTAAGTAAAGCTGATAAGAGAGCTCAAAGGCAACATTTTCATTTTTTTAAAGATTATTCAGAATTTTAATATTTTTTGTGAACATTATGCTCAGCTACTAGTCTCATGTATAAGAGTATGCCTTAAAACAAATTTTTAATGTTTATAGAACACAAATATGGACAAGTTTTATGTTTTTCCCTCCAGGGCCACATGAGGTTCAATGATTGATGCTGAACGCTATACCATTGGGTAAAGTCAAATATTCCACAAAAACAAATTTAGTAATCAGCTTGAAACTTTTTTTTCTATTCTGCTATAACAGTACCCAGTGCAAATGAATATTAAAATGTTACACAGATTGAGTAAAATTAAACTATATTATTTAACTAGAAAAACTGGGTTTTAGAAAAACAATTATTTCACTATTTATAAGAATAACAGTCTGTTCTTCAGACAGTCAGTCACTTTGCATTTTACTTTTGTGAATAGGTGCTGCATGGATAAATGATATTACGATTCGGGTTGGAATAAATTATCTTGGCACTGTCATCTGTGTCACTACAGTGACAATTTATCCAACAGAGTATCTTATGACATGCAAAATGTGTATTGATGGCAACTGAAAATAACACTTAATGTTCTGAGTTCTTTTCAATATAAAGAAGAGAGCTGTGATAATTAAATACTGCATAGCCTTTGGCTGTCCATT
Organism: Poeciliopsis retropinna; assembly: GCA_010277075.1. Lineage (NCBI taxonomy): Eukaryota > Metazoa > Chordata > Actinopteri > Cyprinodontiformes > Poeciliidae > Poeciliopsis > Poeciliopsis retropinna. The sequence continues at coordinate 6,670,278 of VMRM01000007.1, forward strand.
TATTTTATATAATCTACATGCTTTATCATTATTTGTCATTTAAGCAAAACCTGAGTGATAGTGATCGTAAATGATCATGCATTGAAGGAAGATTGGACCAGTCTTGGATATCTGAAGGGTTAAATGTGGTTTGAGGAATTTAATTTCCCACATTTTGTATAAAATGTATTGAAATTTTTAAAAAATAATACATATAGTGTATTCTTTTTTAATTGTGTGTATTTTGGGATGAATGATATGAAATGCCACTAATGCAACAGAACCGTTGGACATACAGTGTAAAAAAAGCAAACAAAAGCAAAAAACTTTACAGCCCTTTGTTTAGCTCAAAAGAAATTCTGAATTGTATGATGTGAACCAAGACTAAAACTTTATCTAACCTACTGAAGTCCAGTCAAAGAAATATCTGAAATGTTTGGCCAAATGGAAAATACATTTCCTATTAATTGCAATATGCTACAAGATGTATAAAACATTTGCATGGTATGTACAAATGTACAGCATGAACACATTTTCTTTTTGCAGTAGCAATTACCTGTGTATCATAACACATGCTTATCCTCATTCCATTTGGAAGAGTCATTCCTGTCACTACATCATTAAAGATTTATATTATTTCCCCATTTTCTGCAGTAAGATTCCTCTCAGCAAGTTATGGATGTATGTTTTCTCTCCCTGCTGGATCTTATGTTTTTTATACCCATTACTGCAGACATTAGTTGAGTGTTTGCACTCTGCACTGAAGCTCCGTGGTGTAATAAACCTTTAATTTTTCACTCCATCTGACAGAGCACTATTAAGTTCAGTTATAATGTAAAGACTGCAAATAAAGTAAGGCATTCATATAATAATCTGCTGCACAAGTTTAGTAATAATAATAATTATACTACTGGGCGCCAAACAAATATTTCATGGTGTTGACATTGTAATGTACGGCACCAATGACATATGATTTACATGAAACTGGGTGTAAGAGTAGACGATGAGTCTGTTAAAAAAGAACAATCTCTGACATAAAAAATAAGGAATAAATATGCAGAATAGCAACTGTAAAACTGCACCCAAAATCAATTTTTTGTGTAGACATTTTTCTCGCTTTTAGTTCCATCTTTTTAAAGACTGCCTTCATGTGTTACCTTAATACACTCTAAAAAGAAAAAAGAAAATTTCCTTCAGCCCAGAAGCTCCAGAATGCAAAAGAAAACTAGTTTTCTGATTATATCAGTCCATCGCCAACCATGGAGATTATAGCAATGACAGCTGTTGTGGCAAACAGCTTACAGCTTATAGAAGTACCTGCAAAGAGATGGACATGATAAAATAAATTACCTGTGTGACAGCTGACAGCTTAAGAACACCAGTTTATTTAATTTCATTTTTTCTTACTAACAGAACTTATCTGATGTTGGTTGGGCTAATATATATATATATATATATATATATATATATATATATATATATATATATATATATATATATATATATATATATATATATATATATATATAAATATAAAATAGTCTTTCCCCCTCATAGATGCAATTCTCATTCTAAACTAAATCCCTTTATTTTTCTATGTTTGACTCCATGTGCTACAATTTTGTATTTATGTTTTATTTTAAGAGGCAGAGATAAACTTCAATAATTTATGAAAGAAAATAGACTTTTTTTGTTTTTCACCAACTGTATGGTAACATCTCTGGATCTAGCGACTGTTCCTTAAATTCTTTCAACCAGAAAACAAACCAGTAAGCCTGTTGTGAAATCCATTTAAATGATGATGCAGTGGTTAGATCCAGAGTTCAACTCCTGTCCTTAGTCCCTGCACCACAAGTGCCAAAAACGTTTTTTTTAAAAAAAAAAAAAACAACCTGCAGAGGTAGAAATAAATTAATGGAGATAACCATCATGCATCCAGTTAACACAGAGACTGAATTCAGGCTTGTTGATAGACATTGCTGACCTGGGACTCATGCTGTTAAAGCATTGGTGGATGTGGCAGGTGAAACTCTCCTCTCCAATTTAAAATGTTGTATTTGAAGGACAGATCTACTCCTTTTATCATCATATAAACAGAGCCAACACAGTTTTATTTCATAAATAATTTTGACTAAATAAAATAACTTATTGTCATTACTTGTTGATTTAAAAAAGCATTATGGTGGTCAAATGGGAAAATCTCTTTTAAGGAGAGATTAAAACAGACTGATACATGTGATCATGTCCCAGGCCTTCATTTGATATGTTGAAAAAAATAAAAAACCTATATATATATATATATATATATATATATATATATATATATATATATATATAATATGTCCTGCACTGAAAGCAGGAAAAATGGACTGGGCAGAGAAATGTGATTGCTGGTAATGTTGTGTACTGTTCTGCTCATCTCTTTCCATGTCCAGCCTGTAGAGATGAGGTTTAAACGAATGGCCTTATCTATGTCCTCCAGGTCCAAAAGCTCCACTGACGTCACTATTCTCCAGGGTATAGGTTAGGAAAAAAGGGGGAGACTGGTAGAAGAGAGTAGAAGGAGAAAAACTCTTAACATACAAATAGGACAGAAAAACAAAACAAAGGAAGCAGGATAATGAAAGGGGAAAAAAAGGTAGCGGAGAGAAGTGAATAGATTATCTTTGCTCTAGCACCTTCTTACCAGTATGGTAAATCTAATATCACCTTTTACCTCAGTGAGAAAGGATTAGGGCAATGATCATAACCATTATTATCTTACTGCTAAGAATTGACTCTACTGCAAAGGATGATGTTGGAGAATTGAAAGGTGGCTAACTCTTAAATACAATATATAGGTAAAGAAATAACGCAAGGAGACGTAATTCTTGCTGCTGGCTGACGGGTCAGAGATTTATTACACTTCCATGGATTCGTCTTACAGCTTCCTCAATACAAAAACCAAAAATCTCCCCAGATTCTTAACATTACTCTTTTTTATACAATGTCATCTTTACTGATGTGAGTTGGAAAGTTTCGACCAATAGCAATTCAGTGAAACGTCGTTTTTGTGGGGGTTGCGTTCCAAAAAGAACCTGTGATAGGCGAAATCTGTGAAGTAGTTACCTTTATTTTTTTATAATTATTATTCAGCATAATTAAATACTCTACATTGAGACCAACGAACAAAACCTGTTTTCAGACCCAAGAATTATTTTAACAAATATAACACTTTCTTACAAATAATTAAAGTAAAATAATAATTTTAATCATCAATACGAAGTACAGTAGGACAAATTGTGACTCGCGTATTTCACTGTGCCTCTGACTGTGACGCTGAGGCCTGACTTCTCCCTGCAGTGTCTTTCTCTTCTGAAGCCGGTGGTGCAGGTGTGTTTTTTTGATATATTTGCCAAAATTTGCTAAGCTGTATTACGTATATTTAAATTCCGTAACATTATTGGTACGTTACGGTATTTAGAGAAGAAGCACGGAGACTGTTTAGCTAATCAGGACACAGAACACAATGCACTGTGAAAAAAAACTCCACAAAAAAATTCGCGAAGCAGCGAGGCCGTGAAAGGTGAACCGCGTTACAGCAATGGTTCACTGTACTACCCTCGATTTACGTAAGGATCCTGGTACCCCCTAGACTAAGTGTGTGTTGGGCTCTCTTGAAAATATTCGGGACCTCTTGACTTCAACATCTGCTCCATTTCAGAATTGCCGAATTAGCCAATTCATCACAGGTTGTAATTCTTAACTGTCCAAACAGCATCCTTCCCATATCATATTTGGTCCAAAATGCGCTTCGCATACAAGAAAAAAGAGGGTGTCAGGTCAATTTGACCCAGAGAAGTGCCAAGAATCCTTTCGCAAAAACAACTCCATAAACGCTAGCTCATTGTTTACATTTCACGTGTCATATTTGCCACGTGAAATGGCAAATATGACATGTAATGACATTACAATGGGAAAGCAAAAAAGAAGGTGGGTACCTAGAAAGAGAAGTGTAGCTGGCTTATTAAAGCTCAGAAATTATCCTAAATACTGTTTAAGACCACATGAATTCATTTTTTTTCATTCCAGAGCGAGAGGGGAACACTTTGCTATTTGTCTGTTAAATGTGATTACTTAGCATTGTGTTTTTGTATCATATACGTACAGCGTCTTGTAAAGATGTTTATATTCATTGACATTGCTACATTTTTCACATTTGTAAAGTAAGAAAAAAACAATAAGCCTTGTGTTAATGTTTCTTATACAAGAAAATCTGAAGAATTGCCTAGATTGCCCAAATCTGTATTTGGGTCCATCCATCTTACAATTGACACTGACTATCTGACTTGTTCCTCATGAAGAACTCCAAGTAGCTGACTTATCCCCCTGAGAACACCATGGGGATGGTTCACAAGGCCTGGTTCTTTGATTAATGCTCTACTTATGTTTTAAGTTAGCTCTTGTTTCATACTGGTTTGAGACATGACATTTTAAAGAAAGTTGTTAAATTTGCATAGATTTTTTTATATCTTTAGTAGGCTTGAAAGGTGGGCTTTTTCAATTCATAGAAATAGACCAAATGCTTTATCTGTTTGTAATTTTTGTATTAACCACTTTCTGCAACACAACAAACTCCTGTTACAGACTTGAGATTAATATATAAACCTATTAGTTGATTGAAATTCATTAGCTAAATATTTAACAACCCAAATTATTCCATTGATTGTTAAATTTTAGTAAGAATAAAAAGCATGCTCTCTTAATTCCACAGAATTGAGTGGTCTACATCTTGAATTCAGTGTATTTGCCAAAAATAACATACCACTGAGAGAACACAGGGCACTTGAATGCCGAGCACATCATAAAAAGCAGAAAGGCTAGAACAGAAGGACCTCCAGCCCTCAGACGACAACAAAGGTAGCATGAGTCGCTGTTGGTACGTTCTAATTTAAGACATATCTCCAGGGGCAGATTAGCCAGCACAACACACCCCCACAATGGCAAGACATATTCCTTTAAATTAAGGCCTAAAATACTGGAGGCCGATATGATCCGGAGGTGGTCAAGCCATCAATGAAAAGTGGGCTGAAGACAAAAGAGGAAAATATTATCAAGGTCAACTGGTTAAATCAACATATATTTCTATAAAAGTTATTTAACTGTGATGAGTTTGTGTTGAGATATTCTGAACAGAGAGGTAATAAAGAAAATTTGGTACAAAAGATATACAGTAGAATCATTAAGGCATTTCAAACTAACAGTTCATAGATTCAAATAGGATTTTATAATCAAACAAGAGATTAGCAAATCCCTTTTATTAAATCTGATTCCAATTTATGTTGAGGAAATTATGCCTTATGCCTACAACTGCTTGCTTGTGGTAGAAACATTTCAAAGCATCCCTGGCTCAGTCTATCAAAATGAATGACTGAACTACCTCCTCAGCATGCCAATAATTTTTATGGACTGCTTCTGTTGACCTAATTATAATATTTAAGTGTGTTCAAGCTGAAACGCATCTAAAAGTTCCAGGATATGGGGCCTCGAGGATTGGTGTGTGAAACACTGTTTAGAACATGATGGCAGCTGCCATTTGAGATTCTAACAAAACATATAAAACATGTGAAAGATTTATAATCTAAAACCAGGTTTTAGATTATACAATATAAAAGTAAGTTAATGTGTGAAAGAGCGGTCCTTATGAATTGCTTACAAATGGTAAAATGTGAATTCAAGAAAAAATTAATAACAAAAATCCCAAACTAATTGGCACAACTCTCTGTAGAAAATCAAAATAGTGTGAATAAAACTTCATGCTGGTCAACACACCATTTAAACTACAAAAAACAAGATGTTTATTGTGGAATTATAGTTAAACCTAACAAAAACGATTAATTTAACTTTGTCAGATTGAACAGGCTCTAATGAAGCTCCAAAAAGTATTTTTGGAGTTTATTTTGAGAAACTTGTTAGATTTCACTTTGCAAACAGCAGGAGATGCATGCATATAAAGCTATAGAAAACTATTAACCTTCAAATCTCTACTAGTTTCAAACCCAATTCAACCCAGTGCCCAAACAATCATGCACAACCTCTGTCTCAGGAGGTGGAGCTGTTATCACCAATCATTATAGTCTGTTTGACCTCCAGTTCTACTCCACATGTTCAGTATATCTACACTGCAATCTCTTTTTTTGAGACAAGGTTTTAATGGTTAGCAAATGTTGTTCTAGTAATTCATTTCATGTATCAATATTTTACAATGTTTCAATATTTTACAATATTCCTTTTACAATATTTTTACATTGACTTCGACATCAGTAAGTAGTTAATGTGTCTGATTGGTACTGCTAAACTGAGAGATTTTGCTGATAACAGTGATTAAGACCAACAGCTCTGAAAGTAAACTATGTGACAAATCCTGTAAGAATACCAACTGTCACCTTGCATCACAAATTTGATTATGAGCCACTAGGTTGTAAAATAAAGACAGACAAACTGTGTCTGAATGGAATGCAAAATGAATGATGCATTCATTAATCTAAATAATCTAAAATTATTTTGATTATTTAAATGAAACCACCAAAAACAGTGCTACAAAAATATTTGTCTCATTATTATTATATTTTTAATCACACTTGACTTTTTCAGATCAGGCAATTTTTTAAATTGAAGACAACCTGATTAAATACAAAAGGCAGTTTTCAAATTGTGATTTTATTAATTAAGGGAACCAATGCCCTGGTAAGTTATTAATTAACTTTATTCACCTTTTTTCAAAGAGTTCAATTTCTGTTGCTGCCCCCACGCTTGATTGTGGTCAGCATGACAGAATCAAGAAATCACAAAAACATATGATCTGTTTGACCACATTAAGAAAAATTAAAGGTATCTTAATTCAAATACAACAAATCATGATGATATGAAGAGAACAGATTAAACACAAACTAACAATGCTCAGTCTGGGAAGGGTTATGAAGCCATTTCTCCACAGATGGAAAAAAAAAAGAACAAAAGTGAAACTTTTCAGGAGTGGTTGGCATACCAAGATGACTCCATTATCACATCAACAACTCAAACATAATCCTTCTTGCCTCCTTCAAGCAGGATGGTGTTTTGCACCATTTGACATTTCTGATGTGGTTCAATCATTTGATAAGACCTTCAAAACATCACAGAACAGGACTTTAAAAACCAACACAGATCATAAAAAAAACTAAATAAAATTAAATGAATATGTTTCTTTACTGTTCTTAAGGAGTAAGTTAAGATCTATTCAGTCTATGAAATCATTTTCTGAGCTCCATTGTGTTGATTGTGAAGTTTAGAGAACACTGACATTTCCCTTTTTTATCAAGAAAGATTTAAATCACTTATCAGGGAGCCGTATACGAAGGAAATCATGAAAAGAGTGGCTTAAAATGGCACAGCTTTGAGATAATATTCAAACGTTTTGATGTAACTTTAAAAGCTTTTCTATTAAGGCAAAGCTCTCTGAAATCCGATGCAGCAATTATCTACACACTAGTATTGTGCTATGAACCTGCTAATGGAAGACTGCAGTGGTGATTGTTATTACAGACCCAAGGGTGCACACTTCAGTGATTGTTTATTTTGCGTATGAAAGGTATGATAAGACTTTTTCCCCCCCTCCATAATCTCACATCTCACAAATAGCAAAAAACTAAGGTGACTTTCATAACGCTTGGCAACCTTCTGTAATTGGAAGCTTTTATAATGGAGCAAAGCTGCTTTTTGAAGAGACTCTCAGGGTATGAAAGATCCAATGGAAAGATGTGTCCTCGACACTAGGTGAAAAAAGAAAAAAGTTTGTTAAAACAACTGTTTGAATACTTATTGAAAATATATTTTGTCTTTTTTTTAATGGAGGTAGCATCCTTTCAATTTGAGGCAAAGTAGAAGAAACATTTCATAGGATGATATTGAATCATTTTTTTCCCTTAATAGCTCAAATTATCTTTGTTAAAGCGAGTGGTTTTGTTTTAAATTGAAGAAGGTATTACATTAAAAAGCATTACATTCCACTAATGTCAAAAAAGAAATCCATATTTATGGGAATTAGATGCATCCAAAAAGCTCTGGGATGAGGTGCACGCACTGAGGCCTAAAGGCCATTTTTGCTGACATGAATGCAATTCACCACAAGCAAACTAAAAATAAAGGTGTGGTTTTATTGTGGGAACTATTATACCTATTTTCCTCCATGCCACATTAGAAATTGTCAGAAAGCCAGTCAGAAGCGGAATAAATCTGTCCAACTGAGGGAAACCGTTAACACCTCACAGACACATTACCTTGAAATGACAAGTGGGCACCATGACACACCAAAGTGGTGCAGCAGGTGAGTCAAATCATTAGATTAGGCAGATTTATGGCTTCATGAAACTTGTTATTACCCATGGTGTGCTCCACTGATGTTTAGCGTGATGTCTTTATGAGCAGGCCGGTGTTCACCTTGCCCTGACAGACACTGTGTGGTGATTAGAATATTATAGACTTCATTTAACTCATTTTTCGGGTCAGAAAACCAGATGCCTGTCTTGGCATTTAAAACGCATTTGCTTGAAGTAATATCCTACATGAAAACATAATCCCTCAAGCAGGTTTTTTCCCCTTTACTAGCAGTGTGTTTTATTTTAGCTTTTTTTCCCCCTGGGTTTAAAACACTTAGTATGTCTAAAACGTTTCAACAAAGGAACAACATAATTCTAAGGTCAGCACGTGAAGTAGGGGGCTCCTTTGGCTGCAGCACTTCAGGTGAACTAGAAAGAGCCATAAGTTTTTAAGAAAATTCAGTCAGCAGATTATATCAATCAAGAAATAAATTCAATGTTTGTCAAAATAAGATATACTCACTGATAATTAATTATGTAAATCAAAAACGATATACTATAAATATCGTACAACTCACCACAAATGTCATCTGACCAATATTTTTTTAAATTACATTTTATTTAGACTCAGAGACTTAACTCAGAGACTTAAAACAAATCAACAATCTATAACTCTAGTCATAATATCTCATGATAGGATGTTTTTAATTTACTGTTTTTAAAATTTTGCAATCATCTCATTGGACATAAGACAGAATTCACATTCATGCCATAAACACATGCAACATCATACCCATTAAATGTTGCAGGGTGAAACACCTTGCCACTAAAAGAAGACTGGAAAATTATATTTTCCACTCAGTGTCAGTGCTCCATTGCCATTGCATTGACAATGGAGCGCAGTGTGTTCAAGTGACTGATAGAAAAGTAGCAGTTTAGAGCACCCAGGAGCTATAGCTTCAAAAATTGTAGAATGTCTTCTGAGCTTTCTTATTTTTGTTTTGCCTTTTAGCAAATTATCCTGATGTGTTTTTTTTTATTAGCTTTTTGAGTGTGAGTGTGTGTGTGCATGGTTATTTGTCCTGTCTGTCTCTGTGTTGCCCTGCGACAGACTGGCGACCTGTACCCTGCCTTTTGCCCAGAACGTTATCTGGAAATAGGCACCAGCACCCCTCCCAACCCCAATAGGAACAACGGTATACAGAAAATGGATGGATGAATGGATGCATATATATATATATATATATATATATATATATATATATATATATATATATATATATATATATATATATATTAGTTGATTGTAAAATTAACTTGAATATGAAGTGAGTAAGAAAGCCACAAAGGCGTATACAGCACATCATTTTATGCATATATAAGTTTTTACACATTTGTTTGTTCTACATAAAAAAAAAATTATTTACAGACACATATTTTACCATCTTTGTGGCTCGTGGTTCATTCCTAAGAGTATTTCTTCTGCTCAGAAGGGCTACCAGGATGGATCACTGAGGCTTAATTTAACACTACAAACAATGGAAAACAGTCGCAAATAACGGCAGCCATTACAAGCTTATCAGGCTGAGCAGGGATTACAAGGGAAATGAATCATTAACACTATTGCCACTTGAATGGGGCTAAAGCATGATTGGCAGGATGAAAGCTGGGTGTTAGAAGGGGTGAAAGGAAATGGGTGGAGCTGTGGTTTGATATCCACTGAAGCGGGTATCATTATCGGATGAAAGCTCCAGGACGCTGAGCCAAAATGACCCTCAGTGTTTGAGTATAAGGCAGACCAGGGGGAAAGAATAGATGAGAGAAAATTAAAGCATGAAAGACTGAGCATAGTTTAAGCTCGGTGCTTGGGTGAATAAGAGATACACCAATATCAGATTAAAAGTCCATGATCTGCTCACAAAAACACAATATGCTCCCTGCAAGAGTTGAACTGCAATTTTGATTTCTCTTTCTGTTTCTTTACTGCTTTTGCAGAGAGACATTGGTACATACAAGGCAGAGTGCTCCACATCTCCAGAGTCCCCTCACCCAGTATGACACCAGGTAGATTTTAATAGTTTTATGGAAAATAGTGAGATGCCATGCTGGTGAAGGGGATTCTGGGTCATGGAGGGATTTGTTAAGCTATTACAGTGTCTGGAGAAGGGCCCTTATCGGCACCTGCCAAGTCTTTGGTGGACCCAGTGGGATTGTAGTGACCCTGGTGGAAGTAATGGATATTAGAAAATCTTCACGCTGTGAGGAACAGGTGAAAGAGCAGGGAGAAAAGCAGTGAGGGAAGAGAAGTGGACAGAACATCAAGGACACAACACCGGGATGTAGAAACACTAAAGTAAGCCATGGGATTTAACTCTATCATCAAGAGTTGTCAAAAATGAGCAAGAGATTGAATTTTATGTTACCCAATCAGAATTTTAAGAGTTGGAACCTAAAAATAATCAAAAAAACACTTTAATTTGTCTTCAATTATGCAACAGTTTCTTGGGTTTTGTATACTACACACAGCAAGCACACTGTTTTACTCTGCCCACTAAAGACTTAATCAAAGTTAGGTTTATGAACGCATGGAAAACGATGTCTGCCAATCCTATAAAAAGCTTGTGAGAAATACTCTCCATCTTTTATAGGGATCCAATTATGCAAAATTAATTTTCTGTACATTTGTGCACATCCATTTTGGTCTCTACTGACTCTGCAAACAGTCCTAAATGCTAAACAAAATCTAGTCATCATCAACAACAAATCCTGTGAATTTGGTAACATTTGCTCATTATTTGCAAAATTAAGAGGGGGCAGAGGCACCAAGTATTCTAGTTGCCTGAAATAATCTGTTCCCCCTCAATAACATGGTATCTAATTATTATTTTAACAAATTTAAACTGTGCTTATTCTTCTCACCATCAACAACAAATCCAATAAATTTGGTAACATTTGGTAACATAAATAACATGTTCCCCTGTTCAGCCATTACAAAATAAAACTTATTATACCAAGGACAATAGAAGAGAAAAAAAAATGCATGAGCAGCACTGGCAACGTGTTTTTAGCTGTGTACAATAGAGTTTAGATTTATAGCCAGAGCCCGACCCAAAATTCTGGCCGGGTTGGGCCAAAATTATTCTCTTAGCAGTTGGGTTGGGCTCGGGCTTCTGCAGTGCAGCATTTATTAAGCTTTCAATACATACACAGAGCAAACTAAGTCAGAATGCACAATATAATGTTGTGTTAAACAATTTCTTGAGGAGAAGGTAGATCACCCCGTTGAGGACAGACAAAAATTAGGGTGGAGCCGTTGAACTAAGGAAAATGCCCAAAGAAGGGCAAAGTATCTAAATGGCAACTTATTGGTATGTGAAAATATTGAAAAATGTGATTTCTCAGGGTTAATATTTAGTCTTGTGTAGATCAAAAATTTGTAAATCTTTCTAGTCCTTAATTTACTTTTCATTCAGTATAAAAACTTAATGACTTTATATTATGATCTCTTCGGTAACATCCAAAATGACACATATTCCCACAGTGAACTCTGCCTTCTAACAACATGTTTCCCCTGTCAAGGTTGACCAGCAGTTGGTAAAACTTCTTTGCACATAAACCTACTCAAACATGTTCTACACTTTATATTTGGCTCTGCATTACATATTTTGGAAAAATTTGGGTGCTTCTCTTTGATTAAGTTTTGCATTTATGACCTAACAGACACAAACCAGGCCAAACAAATCAAAGTTGTGCATGAATGTTTCAGAGCTTGTCATATTCCCCGTTGGTTCTTTGAGTAAAATGATTTCCCTTTTCCTTTAATGCTAATCTTGCAGGCAGACAAAATATGATATCCAGTTGCTGAAAAGTCAGAAAAGGAGGTAGGATCAAGTGACTCCTTATCAGGATGCAAAAAATAGATCAAGAAGAAAAAAAATTTTTTTGTTGTTGTCAGCGCTTTCATGTTGTTCTGTCATCATGCATCCCACGTGGATTTGGTCTCAGAGATGACGATGTTTAGACATCACATCTTGCCCTACTGCTGAGTAAACACCAGAGCAAATGTACACACTGCAAAAACAGCCTTGGTAATCAGTCATCAGGCAGCTAGGATATTGAGTCAATGTAACAGCTTAGATGGAAAGCGCATTAGGACACAAGGAAAATCCATTGTCTCCATTTTTCACTGTTATACATCATGTTCCAGGGGCAGACAGGAGATTTAGAGGGGGAGAAAGACATAGTTTCGCTTTGGGGATTTGCAACCCAGAGGATGGAAGGGGATTTTTTTTCTGTCTGCACTTTCGTGTAAAGCGAGACAAGAAAAATTACTGACAGTAAATAGATGAGTTTGATAAGGTCTCCTAAATATAAGTCTTATCTCCCTCTCAATTTGAAACAGCCATGGGAAAAATAGGCCGTGTTGTCACTCAAGCTTTTAATTAAAATCAGAAGAAAAGACTGCATGTGCGTGTGCATGTGATCCCAGGAGAGAGTAGTTTTAAAAACATTTATTCATACTTAATGTTTATCACCTCTGAGTGACCTTGCTCTTTTGATTTTTTTTCCCTTTTTTTTCTGCCAGTTTCAGCCTAATTCACCCTTCGTCAAACAGGGTGAACGGCACAGTCGGAGACAAACAGAAAAACAGAAAGACAGGAGAGGGGTGATGTGACCCGGTGTCTATTAATCAGCAGCTCAGCCATAGGCTCACATCACAAGAGGAGATAACGGTGAGTGTTGTCACACGAGTGAAAATAATGGCCGGGATGTACCCGTTTTCTGATAGCGGCTTGTCCGAATCCTGAGATGTAGACCGACAAAGACACGTACAAGGCTGGAAAACAGAGAGCCGCTGTCAGGCCTTTGACTGATAACAGCTTGAGTGAGTGGAACATGTCAGAATGGATAACAGTGGCCTAAATGTGATTATGGTTCATCATCAGTTAGAAAGCCCTCCTCGATCTGTGCCATCTTCTTAATTTATCAGACATGACGTAAAGCAGCCATTAGTTCAATGCTACAGAAAAACAACGTAATTTCTTTTAGGATGATAATTCATTTGAGTGCTCTGTTCCTAAAGTACACACTATTATGATATTTGGCAAAATGCCTGGGTAAAACCGAATAAAAGCTGGTTTAGGTTTGGCCAAATTTAACTGATTAGAGTGCTATTTTAAATCTAATCACTTTGTCTAAATACACCAGGTTTCCCACATTTAATGTTCAACTACACCAATAGCAAATTTTCAAGGGTATTAAAAACACTAAACTCACAAATCAAACAAATACCCCAAATCAGGGGTAGCTGAACATTTGATACCAATGTTATTCACTTTATTTTTGCCACCCACAGTAAGTGACCAAGCAGTTTCTTTTTTAAACGTTCTTGTCCAAAGGAACATTAATAATCCAAAGGAAACAGCTTATCTTGTCTGAATTTATCTCTTCAATGCATGCCTGTAGATTCACAATCTGTTGGATTTAGAATTTAGTTTGATTATTTTAAAGATATTGTTCCATATTATTTCATTTTATTTCTGTTCTTGATCACTAGTGTTACTTTTACCTCAGTTTCTTGGTCTTGTAAAATTTGTTTTGCATCTGCTTTTTTACTCACTACACTGCATCCTGTAATCTAGTCCCCAGTATATATAGTCCTTGAATCAGTCACCTGAGAGAGTGGCAATAAGAATTTTAAAAACACTCATTGTTTATCCATTAACTTATTTTTTCAACAGTTCTGTTTTTCTAGAGTATGTGATTTTACAAAACAAAAAGTGTTTCAATAATTTTAGGAAACAGTGTATAAATTTACTGTGATTTTTCTCTAATCCATAAATAATGAAATTACACAAGTGGCCTGAAATGTACAAATAATACCCCAACAGATATTTTGATAGATGTGGTTTAGACAGTTGCATAGAAACCACATGTCTTTTGTTACAATGAGCAAGGTCTTTTCATGCTTTCGGTTGAATATTTAACCACTTTTCTTATTAAAATTGGTAAAACTCTTTTAGCTGGGTGGTTTTCTGGCATAAACCTAGTTTATAATAGAACACTCTTGAGAACGAGGCCATTAGTGAAACATATTGGCTTGCTTTGTCTTATTAAAACTTGTTTTGATGTGTTTTGGAATATTTTTTTTCAGAACATCTAATTATAAAATTCAATTATATTCAGCATCTTTATTTTACACTTATTACAATCAAATGTCATCTCAAGGCACTTTTCACAAAATAAACAAAATTTTAGAAATCCATTTTTCATTAAACTTTAATGAAAAAACCTCAGACTGAGGTGGCAGCTCATTTGTCAGAAGGACAACAACCCAATGTTGTGTTCCGGGGTTCTTTGTTTTCTTTGTGAGGGTTTTTGCCTGCTGCTATTACATTACAACCACCAGATGGCGCCAGACTCACCTCTCTCTGGAGTGGTGTGTCGTCATCCTGCGCACCTGAGTTCAATCTGCTGGTCAGGCGAGAACTACAAGAGAAGCTGACTGCCAGTATTCGGCGCCTGAGTGTTAGCCGGTAACGGTACCTCTGAGCCCCTTCGAGCTAGTCTCTGTGTTTCCTTATTGATCGATCTCTTAGTGATTTCCCCTTGTTGTCTTCTGGTGTTTTTCCTGAGACGCCCTGGATCTTCCTCGTGACGATTCCTCCTGGCTTATGAACAAGATCTCCCTCGTGACTCCGTGGAATCTACCCACTGGTTGCCCGAATTCCCAGACTCACCTCCTCCGTCTGATCATAAATTCCTCCTGGATTCCCCGACTGGCAGTCGTGCCGCTCCTCTGTCTCCGCTCCGCCTGAGCTTACCTGTCCGCCCTCCGACGCACTTCCTCGTTGTCTTCCGGATTCTGGTGGCTGAGCGCTGGACCTCCTGGACCCCCAGAGAAGCAAGGACCCTGAGCACTTCAGTTATCCCTCCAAAGCAGTGAACCACCGTTCACAAAGTAAGACCCATCCAGTTACTCTGTCAATGTTTCTGTCTCCGGACATTGAACTTACCATCTCTCCGCTGTGCTTCCCTCAGTGTGCCGAACGTTCCGTGAGCCATTTCCCCTCCTGGACCAGACCCATACACTCTCTGTCTTCATTGCATTTATTGATTACTATTCAAATAAAGTCACTTTTATTATAACCTTACCTCTCCTGTATTGTGTTCTGCATGTGGGCTAGAAGAATTGAATCCAACATGACACCCTAAGCACCTGGCCAAGATCTCAAAGGAGTGACTTCAAAATCACTCAGTGAATGTCCTGGAGTGATCATGCCAAAGTCCAGACTTGAGACCTATTGAACATCTCTTGAGATCTGAAAATGGCTGCACACACAACTCCCATCCAAACTGATAGAGCTTGAGAAGTTCTGCTAAGAATTGACAAAACTGCCCAATGGTTTTGCTAAGCTTGTGTCATCATATTCAAACAGACTTACGGCTGTTAAAAAAAAAAAAAAAAAATGGATCAACAAAGTATTGAACAAACGCACTGAATATTTTTTTTTTTTTTTCAAAAAATGTTTGTCCAGGCTGTAATTACGGGGTATTTGTGGGTTACTCGCTACCATCACATATAGCAGTCTTACTGTTTCAATCCCTCATTCACTTGGTATAAAGTAGGGCCTTCCAGGCAGCTGTTACCTTTTTTTGCCCCTCCATTTAGCATTTCTTCAGCTGTGCAAGCTCCATTGTTTTAATTTCATGCAAGATGTAGTTTTGTGTTTTGGTCATATTAGAAGTAAATTCAAAAGTGAAAACCTTTTGGGTTTCTTCTGATCAGGAGCTGATGGGAGTATGTATGTCTTTTCTTGTAGTTAAAGTCAAATTATATATTTTGTGTGTGCATCTGTGTGTTCATAAAAGGAAAGTCAGACTCCTTGGTCTTTTTGAGTATTTCAGTCATGGGCTGGAGATGAAATTCTCATCTGCATGCCTGCTGAAACCACCCACTCCATACATCAACCCACTGGGTGATCAAAAGTCAAGTTAATAGGGATACGGCACGAGAGGGAGTTTAATTACTAACCTAAAATACTTTGAAAGGATGCTTGGACTGATGTGTTGCTGGAGGCAAGTG
This sequence comes from Poeciliopsis retropinna, assembly GCA_010277075.1. NCBI lineage: Eukaryota > Metazoa > Chordata > Actinopteri > Cyprinodontiformes > Poeciliidae > Poeciliopsis > Poeciliopsis retropinna. The sequence continues at coordinate 6,686,679 of VMRM01000007.1, forward strand.
TCTAGCAGTGAGGGGAGCCTGAGTTTAGATAATTTCAGAGTCAAAGCAGCTGCTTTATTTGTGTTGTGGGATTTAGAAAGTAACTGGAGCAGAGATCAATAAGGTTTAATAGGCCTGGGAATGAAATGATGCCAAAGTGTCCCTTGTCAATGACTCTGCTTATCTCTCTGTGCCAAACTCTAGTCTGCTCACTCATGCTTGCTCACCTGTAGATTACTGATATTGAACTGGAGGGGCTGTAGAAGTATTGAGTAAAGCCTGAGTTTAATTCTGAGGGCTTGAATTATAACCAAAATATTTCCCTCTGTAACTACATGCTTGGCATCTACAGTCTCCAATAATTATGAGGTAAGACTGGAATTGTTATTGTTAACAATAATATATTAATAATAATTCTCTCTCTCTCTCTCTATCTATATATATATATATATATATATATAATTTTTATATATTTTTTCATATGATTTGACAGTGAGTGAGATTTACAATGTTTTAATTTCAAGATGTCTGAAACAATGTTCCTATTTTGAAAAACATTAGTTGTGAATTACTGTATTAATGGAAATTATGAAGGGAATTATAAATAATACTTAGATGAAAAATCTAGTTTATTAAGAATGACATGCTCAGATGTTTTAAAATCAACACTTTGAAACAAAAAAAGAATAACAAGTAGGTCACTATTATTTGTGTTTTTGAAGGGGTGAAAACATGGAGGAGTTGTTTCTTGCATGTACACAAATGCACTTCAGGTTTATTGTTTCAATTTAAAAAAGGAAATATTCTGCAACATTAAAAAGTAATATGTAACTTTTATGTGTATTGTGCAAATATGAACTGATACCAAATTGTGCTTGTTTCCCTTGAACCTAAAGAAGTATTTGTCAATTGGTTTTAGGAAATCACATGGCAGTTATACGAGCAGCATATGCAGTGTGTGTTGAAAGATTAGAGAGACTTTTCAAAGAAATCAGTGTCACTCTGGCCAGCAATATCTCCCCACCAGGCTTTCACCCAGAGTCTTCATGGTAACTGCTGCTTTGGTTGGTCGCCTCATCACTTCCCATGATGTTTTATACTTTAACCCTCAAAGACATCCTAGCACCATACCATGTTTTAGTGCAAATGCCTTCCATTGTATTGTGTGGACAGGTAAATGTTAGCTGTCAGTACTGTTAGCATGTCCAGTAACATGGCTATTGTTAAAGTTACGTTAACATAAGGTAAGGTAATGTAATTTTGTTTATATAGCACATTTTCAGCAACAAGGCAATTCAATAACATAACATTTCAAAAGTACTGAGTAGTGTAGCTCCTTAATGTGTACCTGTATCTTTAAACAATCTAGTCTGTTGTCCGGCATGTAAAGATGAGCAGGAACACAGTTGTGTAGATGTTTTATTCAGCTCAGCTCATAACCTGTGTCTACCTAACAAGTTGGCTACCCGTCTCTTTCTGTAAACACACTGCATTCTGTGCATCCTCAATTACTCAGCTTTGGCAGTTAACTGCCTCTCCAACAGTTGGCCATTCAACTTTTAATCCATTAAAAGCTGTCCAGTATCTGCCATGCATTCTCGATGGTTATTCTAATCTTGAAACAAATCCCAGCATAATACACTGAGACTGAGGGGCAACTAACAACTAGGCAGTCATTCTTATATGAAAACAAGATTTGTAAGAAAAGCCAAACATAGAAAAGTCAAAATCAAAATCTGAACTGAGGTCTCTATCTGGACACGGGCATGGTCATCTGAATTGTATTTGTTTCTAAAGCAGCAATTATACACATAGTGCATCGTGCCTTCTTCCTCCATTCGTACACCTGCATCACATGGATATTCTGCAACTTCACCTTTAAGGTTGTAGCATTGTACAAAACATGAAGAAGAAAAACAAGTAAAACCTTCTCCTGGCACACTCTGATAAGGCATGTGCACATGCACCCTGCTATTCCCTTATCTCACTGACATGCTCAGAACGCCCCCATACCAGTGCCAAGCATGACATGTGCAGCCCAGCGTTATTAGTGTGATAGCAATAGGCTCTTTAATGCAAGGACGTGACAAACATAGCAAATGCTACAAAAAATATGTAAGCAGCTTTCGTCATCTTTCCAGTTTTCCCGTCATAAGTACAGCTGGGGTGATGTGAAGCCGGAACTGGCTAGAAAAGTGAAGCTAACTGTGAGCAGTGAGCCAAATTAAGGAGTGTGTGTCAGGTTAACACCTATCTGTCTGTCGCATGGTGGGAGCAGGTGCTGGTCTCTCAGGGTCTCTTATGGCACTGATGTGGAGTGTTGGAGCATGACCTGAATGGATGAGTCTTGACCAAATATTTATTAGCATATATATTTTTTTTTTATTAACCTAGGTTTTAGTGCAAAGATTATAGAATGGGCTAAAAATATGATAGCATAATAATGTTTTCACTTGTGAAAAGAACCAAATATATTGTCATATTTACCTGAAGAAACCATGCTTCTGTTTTTATTGTAAGGTACACTAAAACTACCCTTATTATCTATACATAATAGATAATAATATATTCACCCCTCTATTATATCTATTTTCTATACATATATTTATACATGCTTAATTTGTATTGCTTAAAAAAATTATAGACATTTTAAATCCATGCAAATTGTGTATGACAGAAAACAAAATGTATATGACATAAATATTAGTATTGAAAAATATTAGCGCACCATATGTACATGTGTGTGAAGTTATACTTCGTCTCCACTGATCGTTGTAGGATAGGGTTGGTTCAATATGTTCTTTTATGGTCCGGCATTGCTTAACAGGCGCCATACTAGACAAACATGACACACTAGTATCTCTTGTGCTTGTTGCAAGCAGTGACAGTTTTCTCTCCCATAATCAATGAGCTATGTTGTGTGATGCCAGTAGCGCTTCCTTAACCTCACCATGCCTTTGTCCGGTGGGCTTGCAAATGAACAGGTTAAATTAGTAGTTTTTTGTCATACTGTCTCATAGATGAAACAACTCCTTATGTAGTGCTGTATTGCTCAATTATCAATACAGTACTTCATTTACCCTAAAATGAAGAATTTTAGGGAAAATTCTTCATTGTAACTACCACTGCTCCCTGTCCATACATACCCCTCCTCCCTTTTCTCCACCCCCTTCATTGTCTGACTCTAAACGTGCTAACACCTGTAACTTTGTGTCCATTTACTGTGAATATAATTTCTTAGTGGGTTCTGCCTGGAGTGATATTTTTTCCAAGTTACCATGCTACCATTAAGATTCTATGATCTCAATCAAGTACATTTTTACACATTCAAGTCCTGTGTGATTTTGCCAGGCTTAAAGAGACAGGTTAATGGGTTGTCTCAGAAAGATTGTGTTAAAATGGGAAAACTATAATAAGAACTTCCTAATACAATGATTTAGGATTTTTTCTTGTTGGGGCCTGCCCATAACAATGCATAAGGAGAGCAGTGACTCAGCAAGTGAGTCACTGCCTCCATGCATTGCATGGCAGGCAGCTATTGTTCTTCACCTAATAGAATGTTTCTTTATTATTATAACTTCTTCCGTGACCGTTAATGCGGCTCGTACCGCTGCGAGCCCACCCACAAAAGTGGTATCAAAACGTGCGGCTCGGCGCCGGCATTGGAGCTATTACTTTTGGTGGGATTCGGAGTTACGATGACAACGTAAAAAGCAAAAAACGATCAAAAATTTTTGTCAGTTTGAAACGGCTGAAACTAGAGTGTAACTGACGTCTCGTTAGAGTGTGGGAAGCAGAGCGATTTTGACCCCCAAATAAATTTTGAAATCGCCGTCACGCCCACAAATATCGCCCTATCGATATCAAACTCGATCATGACATCGATACGAGTGCCTGCTCCGGTAAAATGTTTTCGAAATTTTCCTAGGGCTTACGGTTTTCTGTCAAGGTGCTTCAGAGCGAAGTCATGCGACAGGATTTCCTCACGCTCAGCCACATGGACTTCCATGTATTTCTCAAAAATGTCAAACCTCAGCGCACACCATTTTTATCTCGTCGCTGTTATTACTGTGAGTGATGTACAGATATGAATCGCGGTACTATCGGAGACGAAAGATAACCCTCTCATACGCTTCAAACGGTTTTCCGATACGTGTCACGGTTGCCAAACGGGAAGGAGTTGTTCGGACTGCTTTTTTCATTCAAGCTGACTGGGTGTCTCACAAAGATAGAATTCTTTCTCCACCTTTCTGTCTCACACACATGGCAGTTGGCAGAGGATCCATTCCCATAGCAACGGAACACAGCAGGGCCGAGCAGCTGATTAGGACTACAAATACTCCATATTTGTAGTTTTAAATAAAAATCAGTTACAACAGAGGGCAGAACTGATATGTAGAACTACTTGCTGTTTTGACCAATATATAACTGATTTATCCCAAACACTGTTACTCATAGGATTAGTGTAACCCTTTAAAATAACGCCTACTGAAAATTTCAAAATAAAAGCCTGAATATTCCTCTCAGGCCTTTCACAAAAACTAACTGCTTCAAACAGTTGGAATTATGTCTCTCCTTGTGTGTCTCACTCACATGACAGTTGAACTGCTCTTTAGAACTACATTGACTGAATTTAAGAACTACAACATGGCGGAAATGTCACTTTCTACTGAGGAGGACTAAGCTGTCCTTTACAACTACTTGTGTTTTGGGAGTTTTATAACTGATTTTAACCAACCGTTGTTACACATGGGATTACTGAAGCAATTTAAAATTAACCTTAATGAAAATTTCAAAATAAAACACCTGACAATTTTTAAATCAGATAATTGCTCTTTGGAGCAAAATATAACTGATTTCACCCAATCACTGTTACACATGGGATTAGTTGGGCCCCTTGAAATGATGATTACTGAAAATTTCAAAATAATAGCGCTGAAACTTTTACATCAGTTCATTTTTGTTTTGGGCATTTTATAACTCATTTAACCCAATGAATGTTAATCATGGTATTAGTTTGGACATTTAAAATTAAGCTAACTGAAAATTTCAAAATAAAAGCCTTAAGATTCGTTTGTGGCTAGGGCAGCGCCGCAGGCGCTGCAATGATATTATCTTACATTATCTTTATCTCTCAGGTCTTGCGCAGCAAGACAGTGCATTAACTTTAGCACAAACATTAGCATTTCACTGTCCCCCACTAGTGCACTGCCGTAGGCAGCGCAATAAAATTATCCTGCAGTATCATTTTCTCTCAGGTTTACAGTGAATGGAGTAAGTCAAATACAGACAACATGCTAGTGATGCCCCACATGCTACTGACATTAGCATTTGCTAATGCTAACATTAGCATTTTGGCTAATTTTAGCATATACACTTATTTTAACAAACCGTATGGTGCAAGTCCATGTTAGAAAACATTCTTGTGATTTTTTAGCTAAGCTTAGCTTTGATGCTAAGCATCAGCACGCTGGGTCCAATCCGACGGGCACACTTTGGCAGGCCCCGGTTAAATTTCTTCAGGAATTTTCTAGTTTTTGGTTAACATTGTTTAAAAGCTTAGCATTAAAATATTCTAAATGCATAATATATCCTAGGATCAGGAAGCAGCACATTTTATCATGTTTTAATTTGTTTAAAGCCAGAAATGGACTTTAGTTTCAACATTGCTTTTGTTTTTCTGGAGATTTTACGTGTTTTTAAACCACAAACCTTCAGGAGAGATTTATTGGTACATCACATTCCAGCAACACAACAGTTAAAAGCGCTTTATCTCGTGAAAACATGAAAATGATCACATTTGTTAAGTAGCATTGTTAAAATGATCAATATACATCAAATCTGTTGGTCAATGTTCGATTTATTTTGGTTCAAAAGCAACTCTACTTGAGTTTTATTCTAGTTTTGTAGAAGTTTCAGATTTCCTGTTGGATCAGGACCAACATTTAGCAGGTTTTTTTGTTTAAATTACTTTTATTATGGTTTCAATATTTCCTGTGGTTGAACAAACTTTATGTTGTTATTTGGATTAAGAGCTAATCAGATTAGTTTTAATCTCCCCGGGCTGCCACCTTATCGTGGTGGAGGGGTTTGATGCCCCAATGATCCTCGGAGCCATGATGTCTGGGGCTTCATGCCCCTGGTAGGGTCACCCAAGGCAGACAGGTCCTCGGTGAGGGACCAGACAAAGTGCAGCCCGAAGACCCCGATGGCGACATTGAATGTACAGTTGGGAACTGAAGCCCCTTAGCTTTTTCTTGAATATTGTTTATCTGTATTTAGGTTTTTTTTAAGCATAACAAATGTTTCACTCTGTCGTCATACAGTGTGTCTGCGAATAAAGTTAAAAAGAAATCCTCCCCTGACCCTCCGCTCCCCTCGCACGCAACAGACGTCTGTGGCTTTGATGTGAAACTGTGATGTCACTCATCCTCTCTGTGACATCATTGGTGACTGTCTTTGTCTTCCAAGATTCCACAGAGAAATTCATTTGCGGTTTGAGTAGTTTAGAGTAGTAGTAGTATATCATGGCTGAGAACGACTTTTTATTTACAACGGTGCAGGTTCTTCAGAATCGCTGTGTGGATCTCGAGGAGGAGAATACCCATTTGAAGAAGACAGTTGAAAACCTGAGGGTTAAAATTGAACGCCTGACTGGCAACACTGCGACCAATGTTTCCACCTTGGTCGCAGAAAATAAGATGCTTCTCGACGTAAAAGTGCGATACGAGAGAAGGATAGAGGGGCTTCATGAAGAATTAGAGGAGGCTAGAACAACAATTGAATCTTTGGAAAGAGATTACAATTCCCTCCTTCGGTCGAATGTGGAGCTCAAAGATGACAATTTTGACATAAGACAAAAACGGAACAAAGCATTCATTGAACAATACAAAAGGAAGTGGTGGACTCAGAGAATGTTGAACTGAATGAGGAATTAGTTGCTTTAAAATTAAAACTGCATCGGCTCAAATCCAAAGACGATATCCAGCAAAGTGCGAAGGCAACAGAGCAAAAGAAAGAGAAGACGCCAGAGGAGACCACACCAACGATGTTGAAGAGGTTCGGGCGTGTTTTTGTGACGATGTATCAATCCGGCACGTTGCGATACTGGCTCCCGCCATGGATTTTTTAATACAGCAAATCTGCCATGTCAACAAAAAACAAATTGAGCAACATCTTTACAAAACATGCCCGACTCTCTTCAACATTGTTGGTGTTGGGGTTGGAGAGGAGGGTCCGTCGGATAGTTGAGCCTTGGTTACAGGAAGAGCACTGTGGTTTTCATCCTGGCCGTGGAACACTGGACCAGCTCTACACCCTCAGCAGGGTCCTGGAGGGTCCATGGGAGTTCGCCCAACTGGTCTACATGTTTTGTGGACATGGAGAAGGCGTTCGACCGTGTCCTTCAGGAAGCCCTGCAGGGGGTTCTCCGGGAGTATGGGGTACCAGGCCCTTTGATACGGGTTGTCAGGTCCCTGTACGACTGGTGTCAGAGTCTGGTCCGCCTTGCTGCCAGTTTGTCGGGCTTGTTTTCAGTGAGAGTTGGACTCCGCCTTGGTTGCCCTTTCTCAGTGGTTCTGTTCATCACTGTCATGGACAGAATTTCTAGGCGCAGCCAAGGTGTTGAGGGGATCCGTTTTGATGGACTTAGGCTCGCATCTCTGCTTTTTGCGGATGATGTGGTTCTATTGGCTCCATCAGGACGTGATCTGCAGCTCTCGCTGGAGCGGTTCGCAGCTGAGTGTGAAACGGCCGGGATGAGAATCAGTGTCTCCAAGTCCGAGACCATCGTCTTGAGACGGAAAAGGGTGGAGAGCCTTTTACCGGGTCGAGGGCGATGTCCTGCCTCAAGTGGAGGAGTTCAAGTATCTGGGGATCTTGTTCACGAATGAGGGAAGAAGGAAGCGGGAGATCGACAGGCGGATGGGTGCAGCGTCTGCTGTGAAGCGGGCGCTGTACCGGTCCGTCGTGGTGAAGAGAGAGCTGAGCCAACAGCGAAGCTCTCGATTTCCGGTCGATCTACGTTCCTACCCTCATCTATGGTCATGAGCTTTGGGTCATGACCGAAAAACGAGATCACAGATACAAGCAGCCGAAATGGGTTTCCTCCGGGGTGGCTGGGCTCTCTTCTTAGAGATAGGGTGAGAAGCTCAGTCATCTGGAAGGGACTCAGACTAGAGCCGCTGCTCCTCCACAGCCAGTTGAGGCTCGGGCATCTGGTCAGGATGCCTCCTGGATGCCTCCCTGGTGAGGTGTCCATGTCCCACCGGGAGGAGGCCCCAGGGAAGACCCAGGACACGCTGGAGGGACTGTGTATCCCAGCTGGCCTGGGAACGCCTTGGGTTCCCCCAGAGGAGCTGGAAGAAGTGGCTGGGGAGGGGAAGTATGGGCCTCCCTTCTTAAGCTGGTACCCCCACGACCCGACCCTGGATAAGTGAAAGAAGATGGATGGATGGATGGATGGATGGATGGATGGATGGATGGATGGGATGGATGGATGGATGGATGGTTTTAATCTGGATTTGGATCAGGTTTGTGTCAGATGTCAGTCCTATTCTAGATTCTCAGCCAGTTCTAAATGTTTTGAAACCATGTTCAATGACATAATAATGCAAGTTCACCCTCTCAAATACCAAGAATGTTTAATTTTGTAAAGATAACTGGAAGATATTTTAATTATCCAACTGAAACCATAAATAAAATGGATTATAATGTCTCTGTCAACAAAACTGACCACTAAACAGCACTAATCATCAGGAGGGAAATTATTTAGTTCATTAATTGCTTATTTAACAGGCGTAGATGAAACAATTAAACTGGGTCTGAAATATTCTGGGACTCTTAATGACTAAAAATATGGAAAATCAGCTTTCAGTTTTTATGCACCACAAATCTGAAACAAACTTCCAGAAAACTGGAAAACACTGAGTTCCTTTAAACAGAGGCTAAAACTCCACCTTTGATTAATGACAACTGAATATTGATCAGCATCTTTGATGTGTGTTTGCTGGGTGATTTTGATGATGGCTATTGCTTGTTTTATAATTGGTTGCAGGATTATGTTTTTATTGTGTGAAGCACTTTGACAAATTAACTTAACTTGACTTAAAAGCCATTTTCAGCTTCTTTCTTTTCCTTTTTAAGGTTCATTTCTCCCCACTGGTGGACGGGGAAGTTTCTCTCTTTCACTTGTTTTCTTTAGCTGATATTCTTGAGTTGTGAATTTCTCCTGTGTCTTTACAGCTGACTAACGGTGACCAAGGCATGAAGGGAGAGAAGGGAGAAAAGGGGGAGGTTGGGTTTCCGGACCAGCCAGGCGCACCTGGGAGGTCTGGATTGGAGGTGAGTCGTCGTTTTGTTGGGTTTCTGCTTGTTTGTAAAAAATATAATCAGTAGCTTCTTTTCCAGGATTAGAGGACTAATTACTCAGCAAGATCTAGAGAAACTCATCCATGCATTTATTCTTCAGTTACATTGATTATTGCAAAATGTCTGTCTAAAAAATCCTCCAGCTGCAGCTGATCCAGAACGCTGACTAAAACCAGGAAGGTAGAGCACGTCAGTTCTAAAGTCCCTATGCTGAATAGACTTTAAAATACTGTTGTTAGTTTATAAATCACTGAACGGCTCAAAGATCTGCTGTTGTCATAGCAACCTACCAGACATCTCAGGTCTTTTGGTTCTGGTTCTGCTCTGCATCCCCAGAACCAGAACCAAACCTGGAGAAACTTCCAGAAAACTGTAAAACAGCGGAAACACTGAGAGTTCCTTTAAATCAAGGCTAAAACCCACCTGTTAAAGATGATTTAATTAATAATAAACCTACATTTTCATTAATTATGACATTTGGGAGAAATTTAATGTTTCAGTTGCTGATTTTTTTTTTTTTTTTGTCTTTTTGTGATGGAAAGGCCCTCCTTCTGAAGCCGTCCCAACACCACATCCAGCCTCTCAAGGTGTTGCTGTACAGACGATGAAAACACAACAATGTCATCTAAATACAGCAAGAGGGATTGACATTGCTGGTCACCAAAAATGCGCTGCATCAAGCGTTGGAACGTGCTTGGGGCATTGCATAAGCCGAAAGGCATGCAATTCCACTCAAGAAGCCCAAAAGGTGTGCAGAAAGCAGTTTTATAGCGATCGCTTGCCGTGACAGGAACCTGATTATAACCACTGGCCAAGTCCATAGTGGAAAACCACCGGGCCCCTGTCAAAGCATCAAGCGACTCCTCAATGCGAGGGAGTGGAAAAGCGTCCTTCCGTGTCTTGATGTTAAGTTGACGGTAATCAACACAAAGCCTAATGCTGCCATCCTTTTTCCAAACAAGCACAATTGGTGATGCATAGGGGCTGGAACTTTCTTTAATGACATTAGTAGCCAAAAGCTGATTTATGTGCTCCTTCACCAGTTCATACTCTGATGGGGGAATTCGACGGTAACGTTGTCGAACAGGAATGTCATCAAGAAGAGGAATGTCATGGCTGATCAGGTTGGTACAACCCAAGTCCTGATCATTAGTGGCAAACACAGAAGTATATTTACCCAACAGTTCTCGCACCTGATCCTGTTCCTCCACAGGCAAAGATGATAAATAAATTATCTCGATCCCATCTGAGGCAGAAGCAGCAGCTGTTTGGGACGACACATTTACAAATAATGTGGCTGTGGCTAGGGCAGCGCCTGTGGCGCTTATGTCTATGTACATGTCTTTAGCTATGTCTAAAACTTATTAGCCATGTTTCGTTTACTGAATGGAGTAAGTCAATTACAGACAACATGCTAGTGATGCCCCACATGCTACTGACAGTATTCAAGCTAACATTAGCATTTTGGCTAATTTTAGCATATACACTTATTTTAACAGACTGAGTGGTGCAAGTCCATGTTAGTCAACATTCCTGTGATTTTTTTAGCCAAGTTTAGCATTGATGCTAATGTTTAGCATCAGAACGCTGGGTCCAATCCGACGGGCACACTTTGGCAGGCCCCGGTTAAATTTCTTGAGGAATTTTCTAGTCATTTAAAGTTAAACTTTCTTTTAAAAGGGTTTATTTTTTTTCCATGCACTAATATTACTTGAGTCAGGCATGCATGCCCTTATTTGAACATTTCATCAATTTATATGAGGCATTAGTTTTGTCTTATTTACCAAGATCTTTGGATGGGCTTTGCACTAAAAGTAAACACAACCTCCAATTGTCCTTGGCTAGCTCTTGACAAATAAAAGAGGACTTTTATGATAAAAAAGGTAAACTACTGTTGCATTCAGGAGCTTGACTGTGGATTTTAGAGTTTTATTGGCACGCATTGCTCTATTACTTGCCAGACACTTTTTAGCAGATGACTCAGATTTTATTCGTTTTCCTTCTTTCTGGCTAAATAAATGTGTGGGCTACAGCAGAACTATTGACCTTGATAAGTGCTTAGGGGTTGAAAGCCTCTTGAGTACAAGTGTGTATAATTTTGCACAGTCCAACGCAAACACTCGTATGTAATAAAATGTAGTCAAACCGTGACACTCGGATAAAATGGATGCAAAGATAATAAACTTTGAATAGTATCATCAATAGTCTATTCATAATGGGGGAGTTAATATCAGACAAGCATAGAGAACATGCATAAGCATTTGTGTTTTATAACAAGATTTAGGATTTACTGTTCATGCAAGGGGTTTCCAGAAGCAAGTAGGGGTAAGAGGATTATAAAAAAGGATAAACGTAACAAAGGATGAGGAAAGAATAAAATATTTATTGCATTACTTCCCCATCCTACAATAAATAAGAATGGCATAGTAGGGATTGTGGGATACAGAGAAGAGAGATGACGTGGAACAGATTTGTGTATCCAAATTTGCATGACATAAGTGATTTGAGGATAAATGGCTGAGTTAAATGGATGGTAGAAAATCCCAAAACGCAATTGTATTTTCACATGGTTTTGTTACAAAAACTTAGATTTTTTTTATTTCTTTGTACAGTACACTGATCAGCCGCAACAGTGAAACGTTGTCTGATAGTGTGTTGGTCCTCGTTTTTCTGATGAAATAGGCCATATCCATCAGCATGGGAACGCCACCAGAACTCTGAAGGAATGTTGTGGCATCAGGAATCAAAATCTTACTAACAACTCAGTTAAGTCCTGCAAGTTTTGAGTTGGGGGTATTCATGGATTTTACTTTTTTTTTAAATTTTAAATTACATTATTTACCCTTGATTTGCTTGGTCGCAACTAGATTTTTTATTATATCACTCAAATGTGGTTAAGCCACTGACTGAGTTCTCACTTTTTTAATTTTGCTGAAACCGCAGTCATGGGTACTTATGTGGTTTTTAAGATTTTGTGTCATCACAGTGCAGTCTTAGCACAACATTTCATCTGCACCTTCTCTTTGCCCTCTACATGACCAGTATCTCACAAACACAAAACAAGCAACTTTAAGGTTATTTAAAGGACAGTGATCAATAATGCTCCTGTAACTCCTACTTAATCTCCATAATGAGCTTTATTGCAGCAATTAATCATGTCCTAGCAGCCAGCATCCCAGAATAATACGACCAGAATAAAGGCCAGGCCCAGCTGGCACAGGCCACAGTATCCCAAGTGAGGTGATCCAGCTTCAAGAAATACAGTGGCCTCTTGAGTAATACCGATGGCCGCTTGTTTTTGATCCAATTGTTTTTAAATTTTCTCTGTGGCAAGTAAGAGGTTCAGTTAAAAAAAAAACTAAGTCGTATTTATTAAAATGCACAAACAAACCAGACAATTAAGAGATATTGTATCACAGCATAAAAGCAATGTAGAAATATGCATTTCTACATTGCATATTGTGTAGAAATGCAATGTCTACACAATTGCATTTGTGTAATTGTGTAGACATTTACACAATTACACATAAGTCGCATAAGGATAATCATTGGTACTGCAGATCAGCAGCAATAAATTATTAGACAAGTCATTATACAAAATGTTTCAGAATTGACTGCTATACATTTCTGATAGTGAAGAAACCAAGTCTAAGCAGTAAATGTACATGCATGTTTTGTATGTGTGCATATTAGAGGTGCACCAAAAAATTGACCAGTCGATAAATCCGTCCGGATTTTCTTAATTTTGGGATGTTGGTGATCACCAACTGTGAATCCGATCTTATCCAACGTTCTCATCTACTGCAGCAAAGGCCTAAAAATCAACCACTGTCTTCTTCTGCTCTCCTGTGAGAAAGATTTGACTAATAGACTAGTCTGCAAACATGCAGACATGACCTGTGAGCTGCATGTTGACTTGGTATCATTGTTACCAACTCAACTACTGTCTTTCTGTATTTAGTGTCGTTTCAGGCAAAAAAAAACAAAAAAGAAATGTGCATGTTGTCACATAGAATTTTGGGTTCTGTGGAAACTTTACAGTGTACAACGTAAGTGACAAAGTAGTAAACTAAAAACTTATAAGGTGGTAAAGAATTACATATATCACTCCAGTTGAAAAACATAAGGATTCTTTATGGAAAGAAACGTATGAAATATTCAGAAATTAATCATTCACAAGGAAAATATTGTAGTGTACTGCAAAGACTAATGTTGTGGGGTAAATATGAACTTAAAATGCCTGGAGATGTTTGTTTTTGCTTAATGTAAAGGTTATATTGTGATAGAATACTGAGGTTTTCTTATTGACATGATTTCAAAATATCAAAATATTTCCTTCAGGTTCCCTATAAAACAAACTAATTTAACTCAAACCTTCCTGTCATAGAAAAAAATGTTCTATGACGCATAAACGTGCTTTCATGTTTTACATTTATTCCTAATAAGTCAATTTGCTTCTGTTTGAAACAAATTCTTTAGGAGTTATTTTATCACAAGCCCCTTATTCATGCAGACCTCAGCTTCCCCAACCAAGTGTCTCGTAAGAGTCGGATTTGATTTCAACCTTGGGCTGTAAGGTATTTTCAAATCTTTGAAACCGATGGAATCTTCACGCAGCATGATCAAGCTTTGCTCTTAGGAGGGTTTGCATAAATGACCTCTCAGTTTTCTCTGTGTGCTGGCAAAAGCAGCAAAACAAGTTGGATGGGGTAGCAGGCGGTAGATGAAGTGGACAGCATAAGGCCCTTTATGATGAACAATTCGCCTGCATTTAGAAATCTATTGATTCTGTCCCAGCTCTAATAGAAGGTGATGATGGCACAGAGGTGAATCCATTACAAGGTGGGAAGTTGTGTGAGCCACGCAGGGGGATAGTGTGTGTCCTATTCCATTTGTCCCCACCACAACATACAAACCAGGAGGAAGAAGCAAGTGTGACTAGAGAGTGTCCCTCGACACATGAAGTCAAGAGCATTGTCTCTGAGAACCAACACCAAAAGGATGCCATCTGTGGATTCTTAATTAGAAATTCTTTAATTTAGAATTAAAGACAAATAGGGCAAAATCCAAAAGATTATCTGATGTGAACAGGATTTTTGAAGTGAGGCTCAGTTGAAAATTAACAGTTAATATCTAACCTAGAGTACATAATTGATTTGATGTTGTTATCAAATGAATACTTGGTTGGGGTATGAACCCTGATTCAGTTCTGGAGACTGAGTACAGCAACTAGTCTGACAGACCTTTAGGTCAATGCAGACTTCAGTTTTTAGCCAGCACTTGATGTCACTGACTTGACAGGATGAGTTGAATCTATTTTCTGATTCATCAAAATTATACTCCTTGATCACTTAAGTTATTTAACTTAACTAATAAGTTAAGTTAAATAACTTAACTTATTAGTTAAGTTATTTAACTAATAACTTAGTTAAATGTTTAAATATTTTTTAGCCAAATCAATCAGAGAATAGGTGAGAGAATGTTTGCTTGAGCTGAGCAATGTAAATTTTCATCAGTACAGAAAAAGCACCTGTATAATTTATCATAAGATTTTGTAATGATATTTAAAAAGTGCTTGCATCAGTTCCATACCAGTGGAGCATAACCATGGCATTTCAAATGGAGAATCTTGCATGTTCCTTAAAGCTACAGCAGCCTGGGTTGGCTGGTGATCAAATTTTGTATGCTACAATGTAAAATCCATTGGAAGGCTATGCTGGCGCTTTAGTTATACATGGCAGTGTATCTGTCTTATAATGGGAGACAGATACACTATTGTGTGAAAGGGGCTTACGAGATTATACGCACCCACTTTTATTTAGATTTTTATTTAGACAGTTGCATTGTCAAAACAATGCTGTCATTTTCATGATCATAGTTTGGCCAGGAATTGGCACAACCTGACTTGTTACTCCATTACATCATGTATGGATTCTATAATCGTCCCCTTTCACATCCATATGCATGAAAATACAAATACATAACTTTAGTGAAAATCACCTTCCAGCAACACTTTTATGAATCTGATATTGTATTTTGATCAGTAGATAAGCCAGTGTACCATGGATTTTGTGATAAATGTTGCAACTCAAAGACACCACATGCACCAGATACTAGACAAAGTGCTAGACAATTGTTGGAGAAATTAACCGATGAAACCATTACTTTATCTTATGATACATGGTGTAGACACTCGGTTTGTGCTGATCAAAATGTATCCTCCTTGACTTGCCAAATGCTTTAAGTGGCCAACATAAACAGGGAAATTGGGTTTGTGCACTTGTCATTTCATCTAGTTATTACTTAAGGTCACTGATTGTTCATAGAACATTTAGCTTTTTAAGAAATGAATTCTAAATGCTTAAAAACTTAAGGTATAATTATTTTTCAAAAATATTTTTATTTGATTTTTCAGACTGGTTGAAAAATAATTATCTGAATAAACATATAGGAAGAAGAAACAGAAACATAAAACCAGTAAAATGTGAGATTTGCATCGCCAAAACCTTTAGAGTTATAACTATATTTTTCTGTCATGTCTTTAATTCCCCACTGTGATATTGTAAAGGCTAAACTCCAATCCTTATCATAACATGCAGCCATTTGCTTAAGGGTAAAGTATTTTTAGCTCAGGAAAAAATAAATATATATGTAGGGACCCTATTTACCACCATCATATCGTGGAACTGTCAAGAGCCATCTTTTGCCTACTAAACCTTTTGCATATCTGTGTACTCATAATTGATTCTCTGTTACATTGCCAGCGAAATGCCACCAAGATAACTGAGCATTGCAGCGTAGATGGTAAAAAACCTTCACTGAGGTTTGATAGACTGTCACATCTTATTATCTTTGAAACACTATGGAGAAGAAGAAAAAGAGGGGAGAATGTGCTCTCAACTGCTGTACCTCAAAAGGTGTTCCTGTGCTAAACATTTTCAAAGCACTCTGCCTTAAAATATCATTTTGTATTTTTCAGGTAGGTGGAAGAGTACAAGGATTAGGTGAGATAGAGGTAACAACTGACTTCAAGAGAAGAAACTTTGGGTTTTAGCACAAGTTTGTGTTTGGAACTTTCTGTGTAAAGTACAAAGAGAAATGTGAACACAGCAAATGCAGCTAAGTCTGCATGCAAATTTTTGGCATATGTCCATAAAGTAGGACAAGTTAACTGGCATTCATAAAGAAATGAAATCTCCTGAAAAGTAACATTTGTGAGGCATATAAAATTTTCTGAGATTCATGAGATCACAATAAGAGACATCATGCCCCACTTAGCATATTGATCATACGCCCATATGAGCAATAGGCCTGATTTCTACAGGGAGGATAAACATGTACTTCATATAGATATAACATCAATGTTTGGTCCAACTATAGCAATCATGTAATAGCAAATATCCTGTCTTAGTTAGAATCAAGAAACCTGCTTAGTTGAAATGGGGTAGAAACTTAGAAATTACTTTCAAAAAATTGTAACAATTACAAAAGTCATACAAAAAAGACATCTTGTTTTGATTTAGTTTGAATAAACAAATGCCATTGTGTGGAAAAACACTAAGAACTGATGAATATTTTAATTCTAAAAGTAAATCAAATACAATTATGGTAAATATGATGACATATTTAGATGTATCTGTTGATGGATGGAAACAACTTACACTTTTATCTAGAAAGAAAAATAACATTTGTTACAAATTGAAAGTAACATGGAAGAAAGTGCCAGTTATCAGAACCACGGTCATAAAATGACAACAGCTCTGTGACCAACTTGATTATAACATGTAGATATAAATTGACAGAATAAATCAGGTTGTGGAGCAGATTTTAATCTCCATTTATATTTTAATAAATATATAATTAACAATATTACCAGTCACAATAATAACCATCACTGGCACACTGACTGCACATATGAACATGATTATTTTGTAGCATTTCTATCCAAAAGATGCATGATATTTGTCATTCCAATGTAGTTGAAGTCAAACAGTTTTACAAACAGCCAGCCATAAGCCAGTGTAAGAGGTGCATTTGCCAAAAGTAGAAAAAAAAAAGAAATATCCCTCTGCTTCTCTGCAGACTGACTGCATTACTTTTGCCCCATTTTTACATCTAGCCCCTGATAGAATGGGGAGGTTCAGTGTTACCTCCCATGTGCTTATCTTTTTTCAGTTCCTGCTCTGACTGGCCATATGGTTTGTTCTACAAATTGAAGTGCTGGCCTTTGATGTAAAGTGTATTGGCTGTAGTGACATCTAACAGTAGAAGCCACAAACTGCAACCTCACCTGCCTCACACATCGCCTTCCAAACACGCATGGTTGTGAAAACATAAAATGGCTTTTCTCTTGTTTGTAGTTTATGGTTTGCTCCCTGTGGGATGTTGAAGGGACAGAAGAGGGACCCGCTCCATTTCTTTGAAATGAATTGTTAAACCTGACATAATGAAAACAACAAGTCTAATTTTTACTCATACACAGAGACAAATAATACATTAAAATATTGTGCATTCTTCTTGTTTCAGTCTTTTATTCAAGTGAATCTTATACAAATGAGACTACTTTTTAAAGGTTTTATTGGCATAGTGGCCTTTATTTGAGAGTGGTTAGACAGGAAAGTAGGTAATGAGGGAGGAGGAGGACATGTGGTAAGGATCATCAGGCCAGGACTCAAACTTGTGACATCCACGTCAAGGACTAAGGCCTCCATACGTAGTTTGTGCCTTACCCCTGCACTACCACAGCACCCAAATGAGACTATTTAAAAATAAAAAATACTCCAAAAGACCTCTGACTCATTCCCACCTTTTACTTAATGTCAGTATACAAATGTGTCTTTGGTTTTCATTTCCTGCTTTTTGCTGTGCTCAAACAACTCTATTTTAATTTTATTCTTACATGTTTTAGGTGTATTGTGCTGAAACATTGGTGTTTCACTTTAACCAGTGCAAAATTGCTCTAAAAATAACCGTAGATGGTATCTCAATTGCTTTATTAAATCAGGGTTGTATCTGGCATCAAGGTAGACAAATTGTATCAACAAACTCTGAACCCTTGTTTATATGACCTTCAACCTCTAGGATTGTTTGTATGGATGCTTAAGTGTGTGTGTGTGTGTGTGGGTGTGTGTGTGTGTGGTGTGTGTGTTTATTTTTTAGAATTTCTCACCTTGTAAGTCCCAGTTTTCCGACAAATACTGTATTGTGAGGACCCACTGCTCACTTTCTATGAGCCCCATAGAAAGTGAGTTTTAGTGTAGGGATTAAATTTAAATAAATAAAATAAATGAAATTACCTTTACCTCATATTTAATACATTTTAAGGCCCAATTTTCCAACAAATTCTACATTGTGAGGACTTGCTGTTCTTTATGGGGCCCAAAGCCTGGGCATGAACAGTGCTGGTTTGGGATTAAGGATTAGGTTTAGGACTGCGGCATTAGTTGAAGTGCCAGGGTTATGCTGTTAAATGAAAAATGAATGGAAGTAAATTTAAAGCCACTGTGAAGATAGAATGATATGCTATTTCTGCATGTGTGAAAGAGAGGACATATCAGACTCACTTTACTGGTACTATTCATCCACAAATCTTCAGAGTATTACCAATAATTAGTGAAATCAGATGGCAAAATCAGAAAATCTAAATCTGAACTTGATATGAAGAGATGTTGTTACAGTTATTTTGCAATCTTGCAATATAAAAGATGTGTTGACACTGCAGGCCTGCTATATTCTGCTGAACAGTGTGTGAGAAAACTCCCTCCAACAAAGAGTACCATCTTCACTCAGCTTCAAAACCCACCACAAAACGATGCTTCATTCCAAGTTCTCAGTTTTTTTTCTAAACATGTGCCATTTTTGAATGTCTACTTCGAAACCAGATCCCAAAGTCACATGAAATCATAAGCATCAACTGTCACATCAAATTTATGTCTCACAAATAAGTCTGACAGAGTTCCTCTGGGTCTTCCTTTTGTCAATGTGCTGTAAAAAGACATCAGCCTCTGACTGTAACCATCAGATTGACAGATGCCCTGCACATAAGTGACCTAATTTAAATTTCCAAGTTTCACAATTTTAACATCAGGCTTTTAGATGTTTTTGGTCTTATTGAATACATTACACATTACAGTTATCAGCTTACAGCCAAATCATGTGTTGCCACCACTAGTGATACAAGTCTGTGACTGGGCAGGTTAAATCAGATGAACTAAAATGTACTGTCTGTACTCACATTGTTTTGTAATAACTCCCTCATGTTTTGTATTGAAAGGCTTTTTTAAATACACATTCCCAATTGGATTTAGGCCTTTACTTTGGCTGGGCCATTCTAATACAGAAATAAGCTTTAATGTAAATAATTGCATTTTATTTCTTATTAGGCTGTTCTGATGAAAGATAAGAAAGGGGGTTGCATGTGTACATATGAAAAAGTATATGTATTTAAAATATGCACTAGGAAATATTTTAATGTATGGCACAGTGACGTTTGACAAAATGAGAGCAAGTATAATTGTTTTGCAAGGCATCATAATTGTGTCTGAAACTCTTCTCTTGTCAAAGATGCATTTCTCACAAAGTTGCAGCACCTCTTCAAAATAGCCATTTACTCTGCTGGAAACTTGTGCTTTTATGCACTGTGGGACATAAAAGATGGCAGAATTACAGCATGTGTTACATAACGAAAACATAAAGACCTCAAAATATACGATAACATCTTAGTAGTTTTATGTCATTGTACTTGAAAGTAAAGAAAAAATGTGACCTTTACCATAGCATCCTGCAAAAAAATACACAATAAAAGCTTTTTATGGTACAGCCTATATTGCTTTTTCAGAATGTGATTCGCAGTTACAATGAGTCACCATATGACTTGTCAGAGAAGTTTAGCTGGTGCTGGGCCTGTTCAGTCTCACTGCTTTAGGAAAACGAGATTCCAAGTCAAAGATGCACTTTTCGTCCATTAAGTTTGTTTGTACAGCTTACATATAGGTACAGTGACGCATAAAACATATAGAGGTCATATTAGAACTTATTAATAAGTCTTGTAAAATAAGTTAAGTGGAAAAACCATCTTCCTTCCAAAAATTTTCTATGATGCAAATTTTTAATGGTATATATTTGTATGTTCTCGTGCTTCTCCCCAGGTAGTACCCATTACTGCATGAATTGACAGGGATAATGATGAAATTAGGTTTTATTAATTTACCTAGAAGACCAGATGAGATGTAAGCAGGGGGGGCAAGGAGAGACAAGGACTCCATTTTTAATATAAAGGTTAATTTGGAGATGAGGGTGGCAGCACAGACAGTGGTCCTGACAATATTTTGGTACAATGGGATGTGAGCCAGCTGCCCCACTATGGAGTTCACTCTGGGACCAGAGAGACTGAGAGATGGATAACGGTAGTGCTTAAGCACCAAACATTTTAGGGTCAAGACTGGGAATCACGCCAAGACAATTAGGAGTGCTAGCTTCTTCCTTAACGCCAGCGGCTACATCCGGCCATTTCAGGTTTGGTGAAAGCTTTTAGCGCTTCACACGCTGGGTTAAGAGGCATTAGCAGCTCAACGCTCGACTTTGATGAGGTCAGACTTGAGGAGCAGCCGGCAGAGTGGCATGAGGCTGATGACCTCATGCTTTCCTGCTGACAGTGATGACCCAGAAATGTTCAGAACCACCTTCCTTATGGATAATGACCAAAATCACCTCCTGAATATTACACATCCATGAACAGTAAATTGTCACGCGAGTACTGCTGGTGTTCTAATCTTTTTAAGGGCTCTGCCCTTACTTAACTAATATATCCAAGAGGTTTTGTAAGAGGTACTTTTACAGTCGTTCAGGGTCCAGATTTTTAAAGTTTATTAAATGTGTTTTTGCTGATGGAAATCTTTCACCTCAGCATTTACAGGCCTGCTGGTAAATTGGGTACTAAACATAAAAATAAGCAGCATTCAGTATGTATGTCCCACAAACCTGGAACAAATTTCCTTCAACCTGCAAAACAGCTGAAACACTGAGTTATTTTAAATCAACATTGATCAATATATTTGAAGTACATCTGATGATTATTTTTAATAATTTTGATGATGGAATTTGACTATATATAATGTACTGTAAGTCGCTTGTTATATTACGTTTTCATCACATAATGCACTTTAAACTGCCTTGTTGCTGATATGCATACAAGGCAACTTTTTGCAAGGAACATAGGGACTTCCAAAAGTCCCAATGTTCCTTAAAAAATGACTTTACCAGCAGAGAACATGTAACAATGTCACCGACAGTGATGAATACAGTCAACCATGGTTAATAAATTAAAAATAAATTACTTGTAGACTGAAGTAACATTACATCCATGTTCTCTGCTGTCACATAGTCAGTAGCTCTGTTTACTTTAAAAATTGACATGAAGCCAGTGTGAAGAAATTCATATTCAATACCACTTTGCTCAAATAGCAAGTCATTTTTTCTCTACAAGTATTCCTATTAAATAATACAATTTAGCCCACCTTTGTCTTGGGTTTGTTCTACCACATTTCCCTGTCTACCTTCATGTTCTATTCAGACTATTTTGCCATTTTGACTGCATATTATCTAATTTTCTAATTACCTATATTTGCTTTCAATTCTTAAGAATTTTTCTTTGGGAGTGAATGTGGTGGCGAGGCATGCTGCTTTAAAACGCATCTGCTCTTTACCAGCTGTTTGCACAGTAGTAGCTTGCCCTGTTTCTGTATTTTTGCTTGTCCTTCCATACAAGCATAAGCACTTGTCCACACAAAAGTCCTCTCTGTGAAACAGCAGTGGTCATGCACTTCATGCCCACACACACACTTTTGTCCATGCTCTAATTAATTTTGACAACATCTCGTCAGTGGGAATCAGCTAGCTTAAAACAATCTGCAAGCTCTACGACCCCAGCTTGGATCCACTGGTCTGTGCCATCAACACTACAGTAAGGTTTTTATTTAACTTTATCCAAGAATGTTTATTGCTTGAAAATATTTCTGAAAACTAAGAAAAAAAGAGTCCAGGTTTCACAAAATTATGTAATTGTGCTTTTTATGTATTGTAGATAACAGAAGTTATTTTATGTATAATAATAATAAAATTAAAATGTTATACAAGACCCCTAGATAGGCTTTTGAGGTTACAAACATCATTTATTTCATATGTTGCTGTTGATCTAAACTTCTAAAGAAAACTAACATTCAGACACTTTTATAGTTTCATGCCTCAGAGACTCTCTTTCTTCCCTTTCCAATTTTCACACTGTACAAATAAGAGATTTTGCTATTTTTTTTCACATTTAGAGTCATGCTACTGCTCACTGTTCAATATTTTAATTTCTTGAACAAATATTCAAACTCGGATATGAAGTCACAATTGTAGGACTATGCAATCGGTTTTCAATTTAAAAAAAAAATTTAGATTTATGTCACATGAAATAGCTTCATGACTGAAACATTATTTTTTATCATCTGCAGAAAAGATAAGAAAACACAATTTTGTCAAAACATCTTCAAAATATTTTTTTAAGGCCAATAAAAAAACTAAAGGCATATGGTAATAGTGCAATGTTCTGTGCTCCATTTAAAGTCTGCAAGGTGTTTGTGTCTGGAAATAATGGGAATCAGCTAGCTTTCATAGAGCAAAATGTGATATGAAAACTTCCCATGTTCTTTAGAAACAGTTCAGTATTTCAAAAAGTTACAATTTCTAAAGTAATACTTCAATGTGGAGAGACTCACAGGGAGGAAGCAGCAATTAGAGAGTTTCATTTGACTTGAAGGTAGATTCCTTTGGCACTTGGAGCCTGGAAGAAAACGTGTATGCTGAGATTTGCCACCAGCTTGAATGGGCAGTTTGGGGCGAGGATTAGGGTCTTATTCCCCCTGGAGTCCAGACACTGGTGGTGGAGTGGAGACTGCAAAAGAGGGGAGGCTAAAGAAGCCTGGGAGGAGGAGGATGGATCCTTGAATAAAGAGCCTTGTAGGGATTCTTGAATGATAATTTGCTGCAGCAGAGCGAGATCCTGACGCTGGTTGGTTGTGGTGGAGATGAAGCAAGTGGATGATGCTAGTGAGGCTGGAATAGGTCTTCCATATTTTTTGGTTTTGGTCCTTGGCTTCACATGTCATATTTTTTTATACTATAAAAGAGGTGAAAAGCCGAATACTTGAATGGTTAAAATGGCACAAAGATTGCAGAAGTAGTTGGCTGTACAACAATGTACCAAGAAAAACAGTCAGCAGTGAGAACTCAACAAAATGTATGCTCTTTTAGCATTCACACCAACATATTTCAGTTTAATTACAATGAACTCATTACTGTGTAAACTTATGATGTATAATATTTAAAATGCAATAAATTGTGCAGATATCTGAAATGATTTTTTTATATTTAAATTGCACCTGATTTAAATTTGCATTTGCCAGATGAACAAGACGGGGACAGAACAACCCCATGCAAATGTCATAACTGAAAAGCATCTTTCAAGTGTGTTGTCTATGGTGCTCTGATATAATTATTCAGATGTCTGACTCCATCTAGGTGCTGCAACACAGGCCATCACAGCAGAGATTGTGGAATCATTCAGACGGTACGTCAAGTCAAATAAGATATTTATGTTTAACTGCCTGCACTGTTGTTTGTTGTTTTCAGCGGTGATGCTGTCCTTTATAATGTTATCGCATTCTGTCTTACTGGGTCAGCATGCCTTACCCAAAGTGCCACTTCAGCTAGGCTTATGTAGGACATGTAATTGTCACTTATCTAAAGTGCATATTTGGAAAGTGCGTGGTGAAGCAAAAAGAGAAATAGAATTTTTTAAAAGGTGAAACAAACGATTCCTGCATAAACTAAAAAAATTAATATGAAATGATTAACTTCACTCATTAGGCAACATATTAAGTTAATTTAAATCAAAAAGGCAAATTGGATATTACGGAGCCTATTTGGTGAAATGGGAAAAAAAAAAAAAAAACAGTGAGCACAACTTGATAACTCGTGGGAACCACTTGTTTAATTTGTGAGAATGGGTGCTTCTTTTTAAATGT
Source organism: Poeciliopsis retropinna (assembly GCA_010277075.1). NCBI lineage: Eukaryota > Metazoa > Chordata > Actinopteri > Cyprinodontiformes > Poeciliidae > Poeciliopsis > Poeciliopsis retropinna. Next base: position 6,711,092 of record VMRM01000007.1, read on the forward strand.
AACATCAATATGGTTCATTATAAAAGCAAGTGTATCCCAATTAGCATAATTATAATAATGACAATGTTGTAAATCCTACACATTTAAATATTCGAAGCAAAACATTTTTGAAATGTCCCGATGTTCAGACCTATATCCCAATGGAAATGTATGGTATAGCTTGAAAATGACTCTTTGCAAAACTCATCTAGTCTCACACAGCTTGAGCTATTTTGTGAAAAATATTCAGTTCCAGATTAGTAAAACTGTTAGCAACATTCTCCAAAGAACTTTCAGTTGAAAGTACTGTGAAAAACTTAGAATTCATATGTGCACCTCATTGTTTAGATTTTGTTATTGGTAAAAACAGATTCAAACTTTTTTTTCACTGTGTGATTATGCATTATTTCAAGGTGGTCTATCAAATTAGATACATTAATATGTATAATGTCACAAAATGTGACTTCAATACTGATTCAATACTAATGTTGAATTTAGCATAAAATTAATAAAAGAACAAGTTCAAAAGTTGCTTTTTGCTTAACTTAATGTTGAAACATTGTCTTTATTTTAGATACTAACTTTTAGTAGTAGAAACTTAATATCTAAGTTAGTGTCTAGATACTAACGTTATCTCCCTAAACTCATTTAAAATTATGTGTTTCCATCTTTCATTCAGCTACACAAATTTGCCTAAGGTTCAACTGTAAATGTTTAATCCAATTCATGCAGATTGGAGCCATGTAAAAAAAAAAAAAAAAAAAAAAAAAAAAAGAAAACACAAGTTTATCCTGATAGCAAACCCAATGGTAGCCAGTGTGGAGCTTATTATAACTGTTGGTTCAGAAGGATATGACAAGACTTTGTCTTGCTGGGATTGCTTTTCTGGCTGAAACAAAGAACAGCTCCTCATGCCAAGCCAGGATGTGCACAGAAAGCCAGAGCCATCCAGTCCTCTCTCTTCATCCAAACATTCTCCCATGGGAGTGATTGATGGAAGCTTTGCTGGGGCAATAGCACCCCAAAATCCACCTTTTTCTATCTCTCCTCCTCAAAAGGTTCCTGAGTAGTTTCACACAAACCGGTGTGCTGATTTTCATGAAGGTCATTTGCATTCTGAGCCAGCATTTGTTAATGTTTTGTAGACCTCTGTATTGAACCCCTTAGCTAGGAAGTCAGACTCTGAAAGCACTTGCTAAGATTTGTTCAGTGTCTATTTTTCAACTTTAAGCTGTGATGAAGCCTTATTAGTACCATAATAAATGACCATAAAACTGACTAATTTAATGTTTAGGCAGACATTGGATATCAACCGTGACATAAAAAAGGAACAGAAGGTACTGCTATCAGGAGGGTCCAAACATAAATTATGCAAAGTTTCAATTAAAAACTGGACCCAAAACTGTGTAACTGCATCCATAAACATGTGAGCCTGGAAAACATCACTTCAAATGTTTCCAAAGCTCTGTTACATGATAAAATATTACCATTAACAAACAGCCAGAGATAAATTTTCTTCCTTTTCCCTTTTTCTTCTACCAACCTACTTGAAGAATAACATCTTGAAAATAATGTCAAGTACCGCATAATCCCTGATTAAAGATCAGTGTTACTTGGAGCTGGGTTGGTGGTATAATGAGAAGAAAAGCTACTCTACCTGAAATGAAGCTTCCGTAATCTGCACAGTAAACACTTATGCATTTTCCATTGATTAGGATGTGCCTCTCATCAATCATCAGTGGCTCATCTGAGCAGATTAATAATGATGACATCTGTACTTAGTCAAGAGCTCTGATTAGAGGGAGGAGAGAGGCAAAAGCATCTGATAAAAGTGAGCAGCGAGGTGTTCAAGAACTTCATCATGCTGACTGGTTCATTTGCTATTTGTGGTGTTGTACTTCCCCAAGTTTGCTTGCTGACATTTCTTTCAGCCTGAACATTTTCTTCAATATTAAAACTAACAAAGCAGTTGTTTAAGGTGCACTGGAACTGGGAGACTTGTATTTTCTGTACACTTTTCTTTTTAATGCTTTTTTTCATAACAAATGCTCCAACATTATGCCATGAAGCAGACTGCCAGGGCACCCGTGATTCAGGTTTTTACCCAAGAGAAGCTAGATTAAATTCACAACCTTCTAATGCTAAAATCTTGATTTTTCCTTCTTGGACAGCTTATAAAAACTACAAATAGGGCAATGTCTCATAAAAACAGTGATGTGCTTTGTGTAAACAGTAGAATTGACATAAAACTAGACCTAATATTTTCAGTGGCTCTCAAAAGTCTTCACGACCCTTCTTCAATGTCAAATATTTTTGGTGTAAAAATATGAGACTATTATAAATACTTTACGATTTCTCCCATAAATTTGACTTACTCTCGAACAATTCAAATAAAAAAAGCAAACATATATTTCAGGGGATGAATGTAAAACAGTAAAAGTGTTCAATACTTTGACAAGAAACCCTGAAAAGTGTCTTTAGACAGTATGGCTAGACTTAATAAAGTGCATGATAGTTTTAATTTTTCTTTTAAATTATTTATCAGCTGTATTTTCTTTCATAATTTGTGTGTAAAAACACAACCACAATTAAACATCAGTAATGGAAACTTGGCTAAATACCTTTTGTTGGCTGTCTTAGTTTGGGGGTTAAAAACAACATTTATGCCAGCTGCAGAGGAGGCAGGCCATCACATGTTAGTGGAAAGACTTTAACTTGTACTTATCCAATAGCATCCATCTCATTCTTAAAACCAGTCGAATGATAAAAAAAAGTGCTATACAAACATATTTACCTTATTTTGTAAGGTTAAAACGGTTGGGGAAAAAAAGCTGTTTCCTTATTTTAATACATTAAAATGCCACATATAATTCCTAGTATTTGTCTGCTGAAATATCTTTAGTAAATGGATGAAGAAAAGCACAAAGACCTTCAATATCTTTAAACTCTGATGCTATCTTTAAAGAAATGGTTTTTTTGTTGTTTTTGTTTTTTTCTTCTTCTTCTTCTTCTTTTTTAAGAAATTAATAGTGAAAGCCTAACCTTTGTTTGAAGAATGTCTGGGAGTGCACTTATCTGGCAAATATTAAAAATAGATTACGGGGCCATTGGGAGGTAAGTGGTTCCATAAGTAGAATTGATGGCACTAAAAAGTGTCATAGAGACAACCTTCATTACCTTGAGGGTCCCATCCTCTTAATGATGCCATGTTTCACATGCTTTTCCTCCTGAAGAATGGCAACCATTTTGCTGCAGGCTTTGACACTTCACTTAAAGTGCTATTCCAAACAGCTAACCAGAGCAGCATGGCCCAAATACCAGACAGCTGGAAGACAGATAAGAGAGTCGAACTGCGGGTAAAAAAGTTTGAACACATAAACAAGAATGGTAAGGGTGAATAAAATGTTCAATTCTAGAAAAAGCAATAAATAAAGTCAGTTCTGACCTACAGAGTTGGAAAAAAAATCTGGTTTCTCCATTAAGCATAAATATCCCAAATTTATTTATTAAATGGATCTCTCTGAATGGCCTTGTAGAACCGTAGATGTAGTCAAAGAAAATTTTATTCTTGTACCTGGTGAGCCAGAATTTCAATTAATTATGCATTAAGATATCTCTGTAACACTTTATTTGATGGGTTGTGAATAAGACTGTCATGACACCATCATAAACATGACATAACACCTGTCATTAACAGGAGAAAGTCTTCATGAATATTTCTGACTGTATGTCATAAAGTGTCATTCAGTAAATCATGACAATTTTACTTCAAAGTTGAAATTTTCAGATTTTTGATTAGATTTCTTTAATAAATAGTGTGTAAACTGGAACTGCGACAGACTGGCGTCCTGTCCAGGGTGTACCCCGCCTCTCGCCCGGAACGCAGCTGGAGATAGGCACCAGCAACTCCTGACCCTATTAGGGACAAGGGTGAAAAGAAAATGGATGGATGGGTGAATACTGGAAGTTTTTTTGCAGCGTTTTAATTGTTAGTTTGATCAAAAAATTTGCATTCGGAACACACGTAAAGTCACCATTCACAAAATAGAATAGGAATTTCTTTTTGAAAGCCTTGGTTTGTGTTCTCGGCGTTATTCCATCTCTTATGAAAGATGCACTGCTCTCAGAGAGCTCAGAGGAAAGGTGTGGACAGCTGCCAGCTCCGTAGGGTTTAGAGATGCCTTGTGCAATTAGATTTTTTTTCACAGCAAAAGACTTCCCGTGCTGGTGCTGCCAGGCCCTTTCCCTGGACCCTGAACCTCATCTCACAGCCAGCCTGTCAGTAGGCAGGTTGAAAGGTGGCATTTGACCATGGAGATGGGACTTCCTTCCCTGCCAGCAAGCTTCTGAGCCGATTTGAAGGCTTGTGCCCCTGGACTGGAAAATCTTCCCTATCCGAAAAGTCGATTAAAGCCAACAGCTGTGTTTCAGGTTGTGCCAGGCAACTGTGGTATGGATGCGCACACAGGCACACAAGCTGAAGCTTTGACACCAAGAAGTGTCTGGAGCTGTTCAGCTGCTTGCATTCCCCATGTCCAAATATATTGGGATCTTTCTACACTTTATCAATCTCCCACCAATAAGTTGTGAAGGGTCTCTTGTTCTTTATTTATCAACAAAGTATTTCAGATTTGATTAGAGAATGCTGCAGACACAGAATGACTTTCAAATACAGAACAGATGGATTAAAAATCCATCAAGCTACACGATATATATATATATATATATATATATATATATATATATATATATATATATATAGTTATCATGATGCAGAAAGTGAAAAAAATAACATACCAGAAGCTTTAAACAAAACTTAAAAAAAAAAAAAAATCATGTCACATTTTCTTTAGAACACCCACTTGGTCTTTGGAGTTTCAGCTGTTTGTGTCAGGCAATTGAGCACAGCAATGGCCCTCATTTCTCAGCCGCCACCAAATAAATTTCCATTGCAGGAAAGGAAATCGATACACGCATTCTGCCTCTTTTAGGGTCCTTGTAGAGTCTCCCTTGTAATTTTAAAAGTATGTTAATGTAATTTATTGAACCTCTTACCCTAATCACACACATTGCCTATAATTACATACCTTGACGGCTGCTGGACTTCTAATTGCTAATGCTTTTTCCTGGAATTTGTCCTCTAATCCTTGTATGTAATGACTCTTAAGAGAAGGGAAAGTGCTTTGCTGCTACTTTTTATCTGCTTTCTGGGCTGAAGCGGCAGAGTGGTTCAAGTTGTCTCTTCAGTTCATTTTAATTCATGCACACTGCTGGATAAAAAGCAGGTTTGAATCTGTGGGTAGTACTTAAATTATTTTTATCAGTACATGTAAAAAATATTTAGGTCAATTTGCATTCTGGGAAAAACTGTAATATTGCAACAACGAAAGGTAGACTTAAAAAAAAAAGTAAGACATAAATTAATGTACTGTGAAAAAGCATTTTCACAAACAGATTTCTTCTGTTTCTGCTAAACTTACATTTTCAGATCATTAAGAGAATGTTGTGTTTTGTCAAATCACATCACCCTACAAAAATACTGTGACCAGTTTTCAAAATGATTTTATTTATTTTGACAAAAAAATGTCCTAACCATCCTGGCTCAATGTAAAAACATGTAATTGCGTCTATTGTTAAATCGTAACAAATGTATAATTAATTCAATTTAATAAGTCTAAGAAAGCTTGCAAAACCGTTAATAAGGATCTCTGATCCCAAAGTGAGAGCTACCATACACAAATAGAGAAAGCACTTGTATAGAGAAATTTTTGGAATACAGAAATATTTGTGTCCTCTGGGTTCACAAATGGTGCGATATGTGTCAGGTGTGTCGCTTTTACAATGGAACCAAGGTACTAAACCCTCTTTATAAATACGATCATTTTTTATAAAGATTATTGTAAATGCAAACTAAAAATGCAAGTGAGCAAATAAGCAAAAACAGAAAAATCTGAATGAATAATTTTTTAGCATTCTGTAATCCTATAATACCTCAATAAAAACAACAGTGACAATCACCTTTTTATTGTTCATATTTTTCAACTAAATTTATTTTTGTCAAAATAACAAAAAATTCTACATTACAATCTCAACAGTACAGCAAAAAAAAAAATATTGATGTCAATAAACTCAACACATTGAGTGTAGTTTACAGGTTATTTGATGACCCTTTGCAGAATTGCAGACTGATTGTAGCAAACAACCAGAACTGGATGGGACACTTGATTTGTTTTAAAGCCTGCCTATATTTTAATTTGTTACCTTTCTACCATAACAAATGAAACTCAGTCTAAATTCAGTAACACATTAGCCACAGACAGATGCTCCTACTGTTGTTTTTGCTGCAGGTTTGCCTTACCAGCTGGAAATCAACGGCTCCCACTGTTTTAAAATCCATTAAACCTTAGCCCATTTCAGCCTCATTCCATGGTCTAAGCAGTCACATGTTGACAATGTTAGCAGTATTTTCTGTGCTGCTGTTTCTGATCTTTTGCAACAATCACTGAGAAGCTAGTTTGTTCTGCATTTTCAACCACCATCCTCCCTGCAGACATCTGTGTTGTTTTTTCAAGTGGTTTCCGTGCTCTGCATCTCAATGTCAATAACTCAGATTTTGAAGTGTATTTATATACCAGCTATAAATTGGCTGTTTTTATTTCAATAAGTTATGTAGGTCTAAAACAGATTTTCTTTCAAAGTCAAGTGGTTTAAAAACTTCGATAAGGTCCCTTGAAAAAATATTCGTATTGATACAAGTTTAAACTTCCATCCACTCCAATTAACCCTGGTCAGCTGTCCTTCCCATATTTTTATTCACTTCTTTTTATTTAGGCACCATAATGTAATTTTTTTTCTGGTTGCTCCTTCATTGTGTTATGTTTTTATCATGTAAAACACTTTGCTTTGGCTTGTTGCTGAAGTATGGAATAATGAAACTGGACGTGACTTCATTTGAAAAGTTAACACTAAACTAGAAACTGTTTGATCCCCTTTTGATATTGACTTGCTACACATTGATATTCTACTATAAGAACCATTGTGTACCCTTTACATGAATCTAGACATTCTATGCTTTATTCTGACAATTAACCTTCTGAATAATGAAAGTTTGAATATTGTGAAAAATGTTTTACTTTACAAATAACATGTTATTTTTATTTTTCTTCCACAAATTCAATTTACTTGTAATTTTTGCATAACAATGAGACATGAGCTAATACTAAATTCCGTACATCTCAGCATTTGTTTAAATTGCATAATATATTCATTAAATGTTTATAAGAAAAGCAGACTGTTCCCATTTTAATAAAGGAGCAGCGAAGCCACGTGGTGGAATTTACTATGTTTGATATAACTGATGTGACTGCCACACATCGCTGTGTGCTCATTCATCCGCAACATTCTTGAAAACAATATCATGATTTGTGAAGACATTTCACAACACAAAGATACATGGCAGAAAACAATTTCTTTCATCCTTTGTTCTCCTCCTCAGTCCTCTCATCCATGCTGAGAGGCTAATGTCTTCCTCTCTGCTTTCCAAGTCTCCTCTCTATTTGGCACAAAATGATCCACCAGAACAATGACAGAGCTTCAGCATCAGGATAAAAGGAGCATATGCTTCTTTACAAAACAAGGCATTATATACTTGTGGGGTGTTTTATAGTCTCGTATTGAAGATTAAGGTAACAGAAATGTGTTATAATTTATGTTGAAACTATAAACTAATCAATCCCCTATCGACAAAATGTAGGCCTACATTCAATTTTCATGGAGTAATGATGATCATATTTTTTTCCTAAACTAATGATGTTCATTTCAGAAAATTTCAGCCATAGTTCCAACTCTGTTGAAAGAAATGTCATATTTTTTAAATTTATCACGTATCTGCCTACAACTTCAGTTGATTAAAGTGTATTTAAGATGACATCTGAATGTGTTAAAATGGATAAAAACTAATCACCACAAAAAAATAATAATAATTAAAATGCGATATTTGATCTCTTATTACAACTTGAGCATAAATCAAATCTATGAAATACTGGTTGTGACAAATATTTCTATTAGCTTTTTCTACATTTGGAGGCAAAATGTCTTGTACATTCATCAAATATACAAGGATCTGGAACCACTTCTTTTTCACAATTTTCAACTTTGTTGAATTTATTGAGATTCTCTAATCTGATCATTAACTGCAGGTATATATTCTTGGTGGAACGCATCTGCTACCGACTTGTTCTGTTGGATGTGTGCCTCATTCCTATTAAATAGATTAAATTAATCCTTCATGCAGTTCCAGATTGATGCTTGTGAAGATCATGACAGACATCACAGTCGGACGATGGGTAATTGATGGGATGACCCTTGAGACCATCAATTCCCAAAAAACCTGTAAAAAGTGTTTATGGTGTTAGTCTGACCCATATGGGACAGACTAACACCGTTTGGATACATGGGGTCAATCTGATTCCTCGGGGACAGCGGATGAAGGAGAGGGGTCCTCTCACGCACAGCACAAAAAGCACATATGGGATCCACTCAGTTCCTCCTGAGAATGTGGGAGAATTAAACTCTGAACATAATACAAGTCTGAACCCATCGGTTTATATGAAGCGCAGGTCATAAATAGTCATGAATCCTTACCTTGACATCTGTTATTTGAAAATGCTAAACAGTTCTAAGTGAGCTAAACATGACAATACTGAAAAACAGTTGCTACTAACTGGTTCCTGAATAGGTGATTCTATACCTGCCTTGAAAATAATACCTGCCTCACACCTGCAAGTAAAATAATTTACATGAATGGATTATTGCAATATAGTTTTAGATGATCTTTGTTCTCCCTTTTGTGGTTATTTGTTGTTTTTACAATTAGCTGGGTCTCAACCTTAAAGGAAAGACCTCTTTCAATTCCATTTAATACTTTCACAGATCACCACCCTAGTTTTTATTTTATTTTATTTTATATTTTATAAGTAGACTACTGTCATTTGCCACATCTCTAACCCTGTAGACAGGACACAGATTGATAGTATTCTGCCCAACAGTGTCTTTAGCCTGCCAGATGGCTGGTGGGCTTCAGTCTCCTGACATTCATCAGTGTCTTGCAGTCAGATGCTCCCTCAGCAGTGCTTTGACCCTGGGATTGGTCCAGCAGACGTGTGTCTTTTGCCTCCAAGGGATCTATGAGGGCTTAGTCTAATGATGCCACCAAATGAGGTGCTATCGCCTGGGAGCCTTTGGAAATTTGGCCAATATGGCACAGTTTTTCTTTTTTTTTCATTTTTTTTTCATGCAGCTCCACAAGTCTGTTCCAACTGTCAGTGTGGTAAATGTATTTCATGGACATAAAAAACTGAGTGGCCCAGAATTCCAGGATTTTCAAGGCTGCACAAACTCAATGAGACAATATTACCTTGTGCTCTCAGCTTCCATAGTTGCTTTTTCCAACTTAATACTTGTCACCATGGGGAAAAAGGTGTAATACACAACAAAATGGAACTGTGTCTCTGTGACCTGACAAGTGAGTGGAGTGTCATGGAATCTAATGTTTCTCCTCCACTTCTTCTGTCCACAAGTCTTCCTCAAAAAGAGGAAAAGCACTCATCCCCCTAAGTGATTTTCTCTGACTCCCCAATGTGATAAAGTGCACTTTAAAGCCACCCTCAGAGGCTTGCTCCTGAAACACCTAACAATTCTCAACTGTGGCTTTGACAAGCCAGTTTTTTCCCTCAACAAGTAAAGTGAAAGTCTTTTCTAATGGACCCAACATCACTACTGTAGAAACCAACAAACCCTATGGTACCATCAAATGAGACTTGCGCTACAGCAGAGAGGAAAATAAATGTCAGAAAAATGCAATTTCTAACGAACTGTCCTGGCTCCCACTCGGGATACTTATTAGCATACTATCTGTAGTAATGCAATTCTATAACATTTCCACGTAAAGTTTTATATCTGTGCACTCTTCAAATTTATTTGATTATCTGTTTTAGTTTTTAATAAATAAAGTTGAAATAAAAATTATATATTATGTAATATATTTTTAAAAAGATGGTGAAAGTTAACACAAAAAATTGTTATTAGAATTCATTTTTCTTTTGCATTTATTAGTTGGATAATCAGTGCTCTGCAATTTATTCATACCACTTGTCTGGACCATTTTTTGTTACAGCAACAAGCTTGAATGTACTTCATTAGGATTTAAAGTGACAATCCAGCACAAATAGTGCAAATTTGCCTTATAGTAGTGTGCCAAATTCAAATTTATTACCACAAGATGTTGGCAGTACGTTGTTTCACTTTAGAGGTGGTATGTTCAATGTGATGTGCTATGCTCTACTTTGTGTTGGTCTACAATATAATCACATATATAAATTTGTTTTTATAGGTTCAGGGTAATTAGAACAGTAAATTTGTTTTTGCACTTCCCATATCAAGTATATTGATGACAGTATTTGCACATCTGCCTTCATATACTTGTAAAATTGAGTGACATACCATTCCAAATTAATTGTGTTACATTGGCTACAACTGTTCTGACAAGGCTTTCTACAAGGTTCAGGAGTGTGGTTATGGTAATTTTTGACCATTCTTCCAGAAGCAGATTTGTAAGGTCATGTGTTGGAAGAAAAGCTCTGGATCACAGTCTTTGCTCTACATCATCTCACAAGTCTTATCTTGGGTTGAGTTTGTAAATTTAAAGCTCTCCCACACTAATTTGTTCATTTGTGTTACTCCAGACTTTCTGCACTCGTGCAAAGTCGTGTTGGACCGGAATGGAGTCATTCCAAAACTAACCCCCAAAAGATGGATTTGGATGGATGACCAATACTTCTGGTAATATAATGCATTTCATTTATTCTTTCCTATGACAGCCTAATGAAATAAGGGATTAAAATGTCTACATGCTTTTGTAAATGAGCATGTTTATGTGTATTTATGCTTGTATGTGTTTGTGTTCCTCATAGTTTCAGTTCACTGTTTTTATCTCTCCATACATAATTAAGAAACTGCTTACACTGATCCTGATAATGTCTGTGCAAAACTAATCTATAATTATCAACAGGGTGTGCTGCTTGTATCCCCAAAAGCGTCAGAGCCATGTTTTTTTTTCTCCTTGAAAAACATCAAAGAAGCTAAACAGAAGCAGAGAAAAGAGAGATATGTTTTTCGTTCAAATTGATTTCATTCTTTTGTATGAATATCAAAGTTTCATTCACTGCCGTCATTCCCTTCACTCCCCATGGTAGCGTGAATTCATTTGGACTGCTGTTCCAACCAGATAAACAGTTTTTTTTTTTTTGTTTATGGCAATTATTGCCTGAGGATTGTTTCAAATGTGACATGCCTGACAATGAGGAGGCAGGCAGGAGGGAGGGAAGATGTGATGAGAGGGAATTTAAACCAACTGCCAGAACACATTCTGCATTTGCTCTAGGGAACATCTGCCATCAATATGGCTGATACTTATGGAAGTTGTGTTGAAGCCAGACGTGCATGTTTGGAGTAAATGCTCCTAGCATTAAATATTTAGCTTTATACTGTCTATAATCAGGAGTTGAACTGTCAGTTTGGGTTGATTTTGAACATGGATTTAAGAGTGTAACTCATAGATTTAGAAGTAAAAAGTAAACTTTTAAGAGCACATCGTCATCCTGAAATGCATTTTATCATTAACATACAGTTTTCTACAGTCAGGCTAGATGATTTTAAAAATGGTGTGTGGCACACAAGTATTTGCCTCATACTGATTTAATCCTTTTTATCTTTTAGATCATCAAACAAGTTTAACATCCTACAAACACACTGAATGCATTCAAAGAAGTATGTGCTCATCTGTATGCACAAACGAGGAGGAGCTGGAAGTTTTTCATACACCGACACAATTTGTTAAGATATTCTTATGAATAACACAACAGATTTAATATCAATCACTGCAGCTCCACAACCTAAAATGCAAGTATTTGGGGCAGTAACATAGTTAGGGCAGGAAGGCTTTAATTCTCAGCATGTGTGCTGCATGTGTAAGGCTTCAACACAGCAGGATGCCCAAACCCTACCCAATACATCCAAGATGAAAATGGGTACCTGAAAATACATTTGAGTTATACAATCTTTAATTATATATTCCTTTTTCCCACTGATCATTTTCTTTCACTTATCCATGATTTAATATTTGAGGTAGAAGTAAAAATAGGTTATTCTAGGCATCTGTCTCTTTAGGATCTTTTTTTTTTTTTTTTTTTTTTCTTTTTGTCAAGTCATTACCAGCCCATTGAGAAGTATACTCCCTCCAATGACTTTTTGCACAACTTTGGGGTTCATAACCAGTTAGACCTGACAAGATATCTTACCAAAGAACAATACAGTTCCAGGACATATTCATCTCTTTAGTTAGCTCGAATTCTGAGCTCAAGAATCTGAGAAATAAGTTTTTGTTAGCACTTGTTTATCTAACCCCAAGTGGTTCTGTCTATGGCGTTTATGTATTCACCTTATCTTTTTACTTACCAGAAAGAAAGGGCAGCTACCAGCAGCAGCTCATCAGTTCATCAACTCAATGTTTCAGTGCTTCAAGGATTCAGAGATAATGTGAGTGTTTTGAAGTGGGTTTCTGTGATGTTTTTGGCATTCACTTCCTTATGATGCCATCTGGCAGTCTGGAGTTTAAAGGCCAACAGTCAGATGTGCCATTTTAGTTAAATTGATTTATTCTAAACAACTCAGGGGAAAAGGTTCTCAATCATTGGATACAATTATCAATAAGCAAATATTAAACAACTATACTTTCACAAGAAAATATTCTCAGTTTGTCATTGATTTCTTACCCAATCAACACCTGTTTCTGAAAGTATTTTAGAAACAGAAGAAAACCCCTTTTCACTCGCTCTTAACCCTTACACGCTACAAGACATTCTTCACTTTTCTCCACAACAGCATGACGTGTCTGATTAATCTGTAGAGTTCACAAACACTCTATTCATACTCACATGGACTATATACACCTATCTGTCAGCACTTGCCCTCTATGCCTAGATATTCACTGCCATTAAATTGCAATTTTTGGATCCTCAAAAATTTTAGCAACACTACTAAACTCACATTTGTTGTCTTTTCTTTCATCTGATTCTCTTGTCTTTTCTTTCATCTGATTCTCTTCCTATTTAGACTCTATGTAAACTACTGGTAGAAACTTTAGATCTTTGAACAGCCATAGTATTAAACTTCTTGCTTTCTTACACAATAAGTTTAAAAGAAAACTTCTTAGGGTTTCTGGAGTATAGTATTGACTGATTTCTGTCTCTTAGTCTATGTGTAGAAATGATGATTAAAATATTTGTTGATGTTGAAACAACATCAACAAAGTATTTGTAATACACTATTTACCTAAGTCTATCAGGTAAAGAGACTTTTTACTTAACTGCAAATGCTGTCAGTTCCATTGCACGTTGCAGTCTTTTTAAAGGCAAACAGTAGCAAAAGGTCCCAATATAGGAACATTTATGTCCTTTGCTAGAGGCTTAAACCTACATCCAACATGAAACAGGCTAATATTTTTCCAAGCTGTGGTCTTAGGGTTTGAGGTCTTCTTTTCTGGTCATTTGACATTTGACTGTGAAACATCACAGTTTGTCATAAAGGTCAGAGATTCTGATCCTTTGACATGTTTGGTGTTTTAGCACCAAATATTTACTTTGTAACAAGTGTTGCTTAAATAATTTGACAAAATATGTTATCCAGTCACCTGAGTTCTCAATCATTGCAGCAGAGAATGGTAAACCTGATAGATATTTGTATTGATATAGGTGCCATTACAATTAAATATAAACATGGTAGCTTTAATTAGAGTAAATGAAAAAGTTAAACTTGATCAGTTTACCCTCTTAAACCTATGACAGTTGTTTGTAATGAATACATGTTAGTTGTGGTTGTCGTAGAAAATCTTTAACTTCCCCTTTTTAAAAAGGGTTTTAAAATACTTTGCTTATTTTTAAAGTATTGATATTTCAGAAACTTTTTATAACCTCATCAGAGAACAATTTGTTTTGTTTCCTTTCAGAGGGGAGGATCACATAATCTCATTGAAAGACACAATGCTTCTGCCATGCCATAATTCTTAGGCTGATTTGGTTTCAACCTGAGCTTGTAGGTTTTAAAGGTATACATTTAACCTTTAACCTCATTTAGGAGTCAACTGTTTTTCAGGCAACTATTGTTATTAAAATTGCTGTTCCTAATTACCTGCCTGGTTAGATAAATGGAAAAAATCCTGTTGCCTGAGCCAATTATTCTTATTTAAGTGAGGTGATATATGGCTTGCAGAAAGCAGAGACAATGAAAGAGACACTAAAGATTTACCAGTAAAATTGGTTCTCTTAATTGCATAAGATTGTCTCTTGAGTTCTTGCTTGTCATTTTTCTGTAAACGGCCTTATTATAATTGCAAAAAGCCAGTAATTAGCTCCTTTTTTACTGAAACAAATGAGCTGGGCCTTGTCTTAGAGCCATTATTAAATGAAAGCAATAAACCCTTGTTTCCCCGATGCCACTGGAGTGATTTGGACAATATATCTGGCAAAGGTCAGACATATTCACCAAGTGGGCAATAGTGACCTCAAAATGGTCATGTAAGAGGGGCTTCCTTCATAAATGGATGTTTTATCCTAAACACTAAGTATGTAGAATGGGAATGAATGGTTACTCATTACTATTTGAAATTATCTCTATATTTTTTGTTTCTTTACAAGTTTAAGACTTCTTAAATTGCTATTAGATGTTCAGCTCAGTCAAAAATATATAATATGAATGTTGTTGTTCTGAGATGTTTGTCAGGATAGAACTCTAGCTGAACATGATAATTGTTGTGAAAATTGTTTCCTTTTTTTCCGACCTATATCTGCAAATATTTTTTAAAGACTAAATGTTTCTTTCTTGTAAGATAGGATGTGTATAAGCTTTCTTTCAGCCAGCTATTAGGCAGTGTGTGCGGTGCTACAAAATAATATTTAATTTAAATCATGCTCTTCACATCTGGATTTATTTTCCATATGCAAAACACTTTTTTAGTCATGTCATAGATTTAACGACAATTATTTTTAACTGTGGGTTTTCTTGCCATGACCACATGCTTTTTCAATGAGATCAAAGACATGGGTTGAAAATGAACAATAGTGATAAACCCATTGTATATCAGCTGTATTTCATATATTGAAACTAAATAAAACGCTATCTAACTCTATCTTTTACATAAATGGATTTTTTTAAATTCCAAAGGGGATCTTTTTGCAAATCATTGCAGCTGGTTTCCCATTGAAATGTTTTTTTTTTTTTTCATAGACGTGGGAGTCTTCAATCAGAAGTGACATCTGTGTCTAGTCTCTTCCAGTTTCTGTGTTTCTTCATTAATTAAACTGTTGCAGTCATTCATCACCTCAAACTATTTGACCTGACCAAAGCGCACTTGTTCATTTCCACTCTACCTCTCCGAAGTGGCACTCTGCAAGCAAATGAAAAAGACAGCATACTTTGCTTTCAGACCATTACACACTCTCATATGGTTATTCAAAGGGGCCCTTTTATCAAAAAATACAGCTTCATGAATGATCAATGCCGCTGTTAGAAGACCTTCCCTGACTCTTCAGGGCAGAAATCAAGACTTAAATTTATGCAGAATGAATAGTTAATGTTTAAAAAGTAATTTCTCAAACCTGCATGACATTTACTAATAAAATCCTTGTTACAATGTGTGGAGCCTTGTAAAGGACGTCAAATGCATGACAAATGATCAAGAGGAGCCTTTAAAGTAATTCTTGACTCTCAGCAATAATTAGGTAGAAAACACTTCATTAGATCAGTGTGTTTCCCCAACATTTGTCAACTTGTCAGGAGGCAGGAAACACTGTTGCAATATGCATATTATAAAAGGTACGAACCTGCTTGAGCAACTATCTAATTCATAAGTCAAAACAGACATGTTGGGCATTTTTGTCAGAGCTTTCCAAATGTGTTTAGACCCTTTTTATATTTTAACATTTTGTTTCTCTAAAACCATCAACTTTAATTTTCTTTATTTTGGCTTTTATGTGATTGACCAACAAAAAGTTGTCCATTATTGCAAAGTGGAAGGGCAAATTTAAAAATCTTTCACAAATATACATTTGAAAATGTGCTGTACATTTTCTCTGATACCCTCTCAATAAAATACAGACTCGCAAATTGCTTTCAAAAGTCAACTAATTGATAAATACAGTCGGTAAGTTATTCTCTCGCAGAGAAATGCAGCTGCTGGAGAATATGTTGGGCAACAAATATCGGTCAAAAAAGAACCACAAGAAATCTCATTTGAGATTGATAAGTCATGTAGGGAATACAGAAAATATATAGCAGAGGATTTTAATGATTAGATTTGACCAAAATTGTGCTTTACAGTGTAAATTAAATGTGCTTTGAGAATGTAAGAGTACACTTTATCCTTAAAAGCAATCACCACAAAATATGGTGATAGGAGCATCATGCTTTCGGAATGCTTCTGTTCAGTAGTGACAAGGAATCTCCACAGAGTTGATGGGAAGATCATTAGAGATAAACACAGAACAAAGAGCAGAAACATCCATCTGACGCTATCATGCAATAGTTTAGATTAAAGCATATTCATATGTTATAGTGGCCTATTCAAAATGCAAACTAAACCCAATTAGAATTAAGTGTTAAGAACCACTACACTTTTTAGTTTTAGATTGACCACTTTTGTGAATGATACAATATAGGAATGGATAGGTTTATTAATACTTTTTGAAGGTGCTGTATTGTATCTCATGTTGTGTTTATCCCATTAATCATACTTTCTTGGAATCTCAGTAAATTAAGCAGATAGTTCATTGAAATGCATAATGAAACAATGAAATATATGCTGAAATTATTTATCCACTATTAAAAGAATGATTGCACTGGGTCTTCCATTAAGTAAACCATCAGGCATTCTGAATGTTGCTGATTGCATTAATACTGAATTAGAGTATATCTCAACACAATTACCATTCAACTGAATCCAGGATTGCTTATTATGGTTTCTTTTACTTTTTACCCAAATATGGATGAACATAATAGTATTTCATTACAACTGTGACATTTCATGATTTTACTTTACTGATTTATTTTAAAGTATGCCAAGATGCTTATTTTCTCACATTATTTCCACGTCTTTTTGCCTTGGGAACATTTAGAGCTGATATGCAAACACCATTCCCATAATACCGATAAATGTGACCTGTTGGTTTGCTGGGAGTGGTGGACTGTGGGAGCAGCTAACATTATTTTCTCAATCCCCAAGCCTCTGGGATGCTTTGTTGGGCTTTGTAGCTGTAATGCCCGGAAGCCGAATGTGAGGTTGTAGCACTCACTACTGGTGGCATTTCACTATAAGCCAGAGGCAGACCACAGGCTTTCCTTGGGGGATTTGCACCGTAAAAAATGAGTCAGGCTCGTTTGCAACCCCAGGAAGTGGCAGTGGAACAGAGGAGAAAAAGTGAAATGCTGCCATAAAAAATCTATCACCTTACACTTTGGAATGCATGCCATACAGTGCTGAGGAAATTGCTTGTGGTCAGAAAGATTGTGGCTTGCATAATGATTCTCCCTCTATGTTCTCTTTTTCTGTCGTATTCTCCACACTTACTTAATTTTTTTCTACTTCTGCTGCCAACTTAATGCATGCACACACAAAGTGGGAAAAAAAAAGATACTAAACAAAGCTGCTCAGAAGATTATTTACACATTTTTATTTATCAAAATTGAGAATCTTTTGCCACTGAATAGTCAAGGGCAAAAACAAATTTTTAAAGTTGACTGGGCACCTCAATCTCATTAATTCAGGGCATGTGTTGAACAGAGGCAATAGAATCACCTAGATGGCATATGACCATTGAGATTAGAAAGATGTGCTATATCATCAGGAGACAGGCCAGAATCACAGTTGCTGAGAAACCAAGATTACATCGCCAAAGAAGAGACTAAATCCTATCAGACAAGTCAGTGAAGGGAAAGGAGTCCATCAACATGGTGCTGAAGGATTCAAAAGGATAAAAAAAAACTAATGAACAAAAATCAGGTCAAAAGCGTTCTGCCGTAACTTGAAACACATGCATGGAAGAAAAGTCAGAGGAAATAGTGATAAAATGACTTGAGAGGACTGTATCAATTCACTGATTTTAGATTTGGTTTTTGTATTATAACGCAAAAGTCCTTAATACGTCAAAAAATTGTTCATTCTCTACAGACATTTCATTTAGAAAGTTCTTTCAAGAGTGGGACTGATGTCATTCTCAACTCTGGTTTAACACCAAGCTAACATATTTAGGCCAAAGGAACCTGTTATCTTAATCTTAAAGGACATACAAACTCGTTTGTAATGAACCTGCAGGTGACCCTCGCACCACTTTATTTTGAGTAAACTGACCAAATAAATGCTCTAAAAGAAAAAGAAAAGAGATGATACAGAAGTTTGAATTGAGTTTTATTCTTCGTTCCTTTTACATGTGAGGGGCAACCTGCAGATGACGCTCACATGTATGAAACCTCCAGCACTTACTGTTTCCGCCCTGACTTTCTGAACTGAACTGAACAAGCAAGACCTACAAATACATTTTCCTGGGTTCACTTTGCTAGATCCAAACCTGAATCAAGGGTTGGAACTGTAACCTAAAAAAGCTAACAGAAAGCAGTTCACTTTTTGTTCCAAAAGTATGACTGGAGACTTCTTATTCACCCTTTGTCTGATTCAAAACATTGTTCCTTTTTCCTACAGCATTCATTACATTTATCGGCATATAGCTGGCCATTTATGCTAATCAGGTGATGTCATTAAGCAACGTTTAGTGACTATTCAGACAACCATTAGCTACTTTTCCTCCTGAGGAGTTTGGCAGCAGCGAAGGTTAATTATTAATTAGTTATATTAGGAGCAGAGTTAAGAGGGCCTGATTTTTCTGGCCAGATGTTCACAAGTGAGGGTCAGTCAGGCAGAAAATCAGTTGTTTTCTGTATGCAACTCTCTATTATAATAGGTGAATTCATTATTGCTTTCTAAAGAACTTTTGTTTAGCAAGTACTCAAATATGTTGGACACTGATTATAAATGTTACATAGTAATGTAGTTAAGGGTGAAATAACTTGATTAAAATACTTCAAAAAGATCATGTAGTCAATGCAGTTTAATCTAACTGGAAAATAACACATCTAGCACATTAACACGATATAATAGCAATTCCACTGGGTATTGCAGCAGTCGAGCCTTTATTGGTCCAGGGTACAAGAGAGATTGCAACAAAATATTAGGTGACAAGAAAAAGAAGCTGAATATGAAGAGTAAATCAATTCTTAAGGAGAGTGGAGCCAGGTGAATGGTCCTGTGATGGGCACCTGGGGATGTGATGTCATCAGTCAATACCCAAGTCTGATGATGAACAGGGAGTTTTTCTCAGTACCTCTTTTGTTGATTATCAAACAGGCTCACCTTGTCTTTCCTGACATGAGATCGATACAAAAACAGCCCAGGCATTTTGCAGTGACCACAGTCTCATTTCAATCATTATGCCTCATGAGAAGTTTAAATTTAATCTCTACATTAGCACCATGACAACCACGGCCTCAAGAGAACAGTATAGCTGCAGTGACAAGGTTTCTTTTCTTTTTTTTTTTTTTTTTTTTTTTTTCATGGAGCCCTCCCCATTTGGTTAAGTGATGTATCATTGTGTGGCAGTACACATAATGACTTGTGCTTTTCTTCAGCACTTCTCTTACAGCACACAGAGTCTGGCGGAAAATCTCAGACCGGGCGAAGAGAGCAAAATCAATAATGTATTCTATTTAATGGGCTGGAGTGTCACAGTAACGAGACAGGAGTGGATGAAGCGGATTGTCCATTGCCAAAACTTAACAGAAGGTTGCTAACAGAGTCTGTCCTTTTCCCTTCCCATCCTTCTGCCTCTGTCTCCTTCCTATGATCTACAATGTTGTAAGGTACATGCTGTTTCTGTCCTTGCTATAATAAACAGTTGTGCTGCAGGTTATTTCAGCTGTTTAATTACTTTTTTCAACTTTGCTGCATCTGTTTATAAAATCTTAATCCTCAACTAAATACTGTACAGTTCCTTCCTTTTCATCTACATTCACAACATTTGAAAGGACTCAAGGCCTCTGTTTACTTCCCTTTCCACTGCTGAGTTTAAAAGGCACAAAACTGTCTACATTACTTTTCACGAAACGTGATTTGCAAAACTCATGCATAAAATTTTTTTCAAGACCTTTTACTTTGATGCTTGTTTTCCCCCACACTGTGCTCTTCTCCAGTATCGACTACCAAATTAATCTCTGTGATTAAGATATACTGGAAGGTGACTGTTTCATTTCATGTACTACAAACAGAAGATTTAGCTGTAGTGTTTCACTGTCACTCCAACTTGGCACGCAATATTGGCAGCGCAGTGATTTAATACTTGGCTGATGGAAATTGGAAATCATCTTCTGAGACAACCATATTGTGTGCAGCCTTTCCCTGAATGCTACAGAGCAACGTGAGTGGAGTTTAAACACCTTCTCCTCCTAAGCCTGTCTTTACGGCTTGTGGCCACCTTGACCTTTAGTGGATATTTTTGTAAAACCAACACACTGTCTAAGAACTACACACATGCTGTCACATCTGTAATCTAGAATGATGGAAAATGTTTAGTTCTTTTTTGCATATAGACTTTTGTAGACAGTGATTTGTTCAGTACGTAGAAAATTACATAAAATATTCTTGTACTGTTTCTGCAGACTTGTCAGTACATTTCTGTCTTCTAGCATCTTCTATTAGCACCTTTGTCTTCACAGTTCACTATAGTTCTGCTCTATAAATTTGCTATGTTGACTTAGTATGCTAGTTTGCTGATGCTATGACACACATTATTTGGTTTTCCCTTCCCTGCAGTATTATAGCCATATACACTATGTCAGCATTAGCACACAAACTGCAGGAGGTCTGGTGGACATGACAACTTAATGCCATGGCAACTTTACAACAAAGTGGCATCATACTTAATGCCATTCTGTAGCACAAATGGCATAATGCCTGAAAAATACAGGCATTAATAGTAATAGGCATTAATAATAGATCAGATATACATTTTTAAAAGAAAACTGCAACCCAGCTAACAAAAACAGAGATTAATTTCAATCTGTTATCTTGGGAATACTGGAATTATTACAAGGTGAAACAACTTTGAGAATAATTACATTTGAAAAAATATATTTTTTTTGTCATTTCACAAAGACTAAAAATCACCATGCTAAGAGTAGTAAGATGTTATTTGACCAGCCTACTTACCTGTGCTTTAGCAGATCAAGAAGTAAAGCTGGTTATGCATGCTGTGAAGAAGGAAAAATGGGATTATATTTTTGATGAAATGGATAAAGAACACAAGGGGATACAAAAAAGGTATAAGAAGATGAACACAAGATGGTATGTTTGGTGATTAGGGCTGAATGTATAGCAGAATAGCTCTCAGACTAATATGTTTGAATCATCGTTTTCTGATAACCCATCTGAACCAACTTCAATCCCTTTAATGCAATTAACATAAAATATGAGATAAGTTATGGTGCGTTCAGTTTCAACTTGATCTAGACATGTTTTATCTTTGGTTAAATTGGCTAGGGAAATTAATGGTTTCTGATATGAGATGATGAAACAATCCCAAAGCCATAGAGTCATTCAGTTCAGCATGAGCCTATGTTAACAGGGCTTAGGCTTTGTTGTCAAATGATACTCAATGAGTTGTATTGATTTAGTATTACATTTGGTATTGACCTGTATGTCGATAAAGTCAATATGGTTATTTGAAATCTAAAGAACACAGAAAATGTTTCCACTGAAAGAGATCACAAATGTTTGCCCCAATATTTGAATTTGGCAAGGCAATATATTTTTGGGTGCTAAATGATTCACACCCTCCTTATTCCTGTACAGCAATGCAGTGGGGAGGGTGGAAGACATCAATCAATGTGCAACAGCAGGATACACTCATTACTTAGGAGTGTAATAAGGTTTTCTGATAATAAAACGCTGCAAACTTTCTTGTCACAATAAAGTCTGTCTCAGGTACTATGCAGGCATCACGTGGCTGTCTGGTGAAGTTAAAACTTTTAGAGAAGAGCCTTCCAAATGGAGGTGAGTACCTTTAACTTGTCACCTTGTTGTAGATATGCTTAAGACTCAAACTTTTATTAGCAAAAATAAAAATGGTTCACGACTTCTTTGGTTGTGCTGACAGTTGGCTAATACAGACCCAACCTCGGCCTGGCTGAGAAAACAAAAGCATTAAAGAAGTGATTTGTGTGGGAGCATTTCTCATACTCAGTAGAAAAGAGAAACATTTATTAAGTGACATTGGCACCAGACTTCAGGAATGTCTTAGAATTAGAAAAGCATAAACACTGCAGTGCATATCCTAGTTAAAGCTGAACTGTATTCCTCTAAAGTGACTACAGATCATTTCAAGTACAATTCAGTTTTTAAAACAAACATTTTTCCCCAAAAAAAATTGCTGAAATGTCATCTTTCAAACTGATACCATGCATCATCTTGTCTCATGAGCTTTATGTATCAATACTGCATATCTCACCTCATGACAGGTTTACGGTTTATTGTAGGCCCAAAAAGTCGCATGAGACAACCAACCACAAACATTTACTAAAAAGTCTACAAGATTTTATAGCTCTGGATAATTTGCAAATCAGAGTTGCAGTTTTTTTTTTTTTTACTAAACTTGCAGCAGGTAGGGTGAGCAGACTGCCCCTGGTGTTCTGTACTATGTTAACTTCATCAAGGACACCTGGATAGTAAGAGCAGCCTGCCGGACATTCAGCCTAGCTGAGAAACGACCCCATGTGGGCTTCGTACTGAAACTACTCCTGAGATCACCTCTAGAGAAACCACTCTGAGGCAAGAGAAAAAACTTCCACAATATACTCACCTGGATAAGTCACCATATCTCCTGTAGCTCCTCTGACCAGCTCTGCCCACCAATGCTCTGCTCCAAAACGGCTTGATTTCACCTTGCCACAACAATGCCCACTTTTGTAGAAAACCAAAACTAACGGTATCTTTCTCTGAAATTTAGCTGACCTGCAAACTAGTAATATTACTTTTCTATTATAATTTGGAAGAGCCACAAAATTGTCAGCTCTTCCATTGCGTTTCTGTTGATGCCTCCTGGGCTAATGTATTAGGAAAAACTTGTTCTGAGATCATTTGTGCTTTTACTGCAAAGCTCCTTGTCACTGCTTTTTTCAACAGTCTTGCTCTGTGTTGATCAGGAAATTGCCAGCAAAAGGAAACAGTAGGGTTACTATAGAGTTCAAATTTAACTTAACAAGGATGATTTTGGACCTGTTTACCCGGTCCATCTTTGTTCATTTAACAAACAAACTCTGCATCCCAGTCCATATTCAAACCAGCTGCCTAGCTGTGAGGTAATGGTGCTAATCATTGTTTCCCTGTACAGCATGTCAAATATAAGACAAGATAAAATGTTTCCTTAATCTTAAGTAATTACATAGTACACAGTACTGTTTTAGATTTTTGCTCATCGTGTGTGCCGTTTTTTTTTGTTTGTTTTTTTTCTACCTCCTAAAGTGCGGAACGGAAAGCGTATCGATTGAGAAAAGCAGATTAACGTAAACCTTTTAAAACAATGGGAAAAATCTCGGTATTCTGACTATTTAAATTCAAAAGTGCCTTGGCGCTACCGTTTCATACCGGATCACTTTCAGCACCGATGTTAAATGTATAAAATAAATGCTCTCCATCGTGGTATTACCCATGGAGGGATTTCTTTATTTAAATTGGTTTATCTTTCTGAGGGATACACAGTGAGTGTATCGTGATTTTAGTAATTACAAAAGAGCCATATTCTGGTGTCCTTCCATGGAAGCGGGCAGCATCCAGACGGACAATAAAACACTTTTAATATAAGTTGCTGGTTTGACATGATAACAGCACTACCAAAACATATGTACAAAAAATGCTCAAGACAACAAAATATTTGAGAATCAAACACCAGACAAGTGAATAACAGCAACGTCATCAGTTGGTGTAACACTGAACTGAAGGTAACAAAACAGTTGCAGCCATGCATGTTTTAATGTTGCACAATACAATTTTAGCAAGTCGCTCAAAGTCTAAACTGGTATTGTTGTGCATATAAGGTGTACAGTTTACCTTGGAGCAAATGCACCCCAAAGGAATCTCAGCTCCCCCCTTCTGTAAAAATTTCTGTCAGCGCACCCTGCCACCCTATGAACGCCCCCCGGGAGGCAGTACCGCCCCCATTGAGATATGCTAATCTAAGTGAAAAATGTTAATTTGTGAGAGTTGCTTGTTTAGATATGATTTATTATATTATATTTTTATTTCTAATTTTAAAAAAAATAAAGAAAGAATTACCTGAGAAAAACTAGCAACAGTGAGGTGTTTTGTCCCCTAGAAGGTAATTACAAGGTACAAGTCGGAATCCACAGTGACACAGAATGATAACCTGTTTGCTACATTCAGTGCCATATCTGTTCTGCTGTCCAGTCTATGAGAATTTGTGCTGATTGACAGGTTATGTTTGTTTACAATTCTATAACTTCCTATGCTGCAGTCTCTGGGCTACTACAGGAAGGCAGCTGTAGACGAGAAGCTAAGAAAGATTCAAGGGCACCTTGGCTTGGTGCAGCTCTTCCTAACTTGTAGCAAATCTTGACTTCTGCATACAAAAATGCAGAGCCTAAAAGTTATGGCTGGAGGCAACACACATATTTAAGTAGAGAAAGTCTGCTTTTTTTACCCAAAGAAAATGGAGAATACAGATCTGTCATATAATGATATCTTTTCAACTGCAATACTTTTTTAGTAGAAATGTAATACATAAACAAAACATCTTCCATTATTTACTGCAAAAGAAAAGTTTACTCTGTTCCTCTAAAAAGTATGTCTGCAAAATGTAAGAAATGTACATTTTAATCTAACCAAGCAACACTTATTAGATAATAAATTACATTCTCTTCTAATCAAAAGGAAAAGAACATTGAGTAAATATCTAAGAACATCAATCCACTTACACTCTACCGAGAGAAACACTGCTTTTTCCAAAGTCAGTCAATTGTTACTTCCTGGGTTTATCCAAAGCTAGGCATAATTGGGACATTAGTCTTAGCATTTTATAAAGATGCATTTAATTCATGGAGGGAAGACATGAGTGACTTGACTTTAGTTTTCAAGATGTCTGAGGGCAACGGGCTGAGCAGCTGCAGACTACTCCAGCTGCCGGGAAGTTCGGATCAGCCAAAGGCCGAGGACACAAATGCCCAACACAGTACAGAGGAAATCAGCACATTTCATCAGAATAAAGGCAACAGCTGAATGGCCTGTGATAAAAGCTCGTACCGGGCCATTTTAAGAATTGGCAGCAGTGGTGGAAACTGATTGCATGCATTCACTGCATCTCATTTCCTCCTCTTTCTTTCTTACAATAAGTCACAATTTCAAGATTTTGATAGTAAGAGGAGAAAAGGACATTTGTATGTCATTTTCATGCAAAATGTGTTCATCTGTCACTGAGTGGGAGTAGGGAAGACAGAGGATTAAATCCTGTGACTGGTGTGCCACAGGTCTGCAGTAGTTTTCATATTAGTATTGTAATTATTTGTGACTTGTCATAGCGTTAATTGAAGTTGCAGGATTTTCAATTCTGTGACTTTTGGGATGGCAATGTCTACAGGTAATTTGTGTTTATATATTAAGTCAAATTGGCAATATCCTGCATATGGATGCATGGGTGGGTGTATTTAAGGTTTGAGCATTTACAAACTGTATTACTTTGCACAAAGTTGTCACAATTAGCACCCTTGTCACCGTTTAGTTCAGATTTTTCAAAAATATTAACGTATGGTTGGCTGATAATATATTCTTTTCACTTTTGAATTACTGCCCTAATTATGCTCACAAAAACATCCAGACGTTTAGAAATACTTCTGTAATCATGTCTAAATTCAGTATGCTTTGCAACCAATAGGTCTTCAGATGCCTCTTTTCTTTTACATATTATGACGTTGAGAAAGTTAACTACGTTAGTACAAAATGAGCCAACATATGTGTAAGTAGCATGTAAAATGCAAACATCTTTTTTTCTTCTGAAAATATACAGTTACTACTTACAAAGACAAAAGTCAGGATAGAAGCCATCTTGCCCGTTCAGACCATAATTCAGATCATAATTTCCTCCATTAAAAAAAGGTATTCATAAGAAATGTTATTGCTCTTTGCAAATAGTTTTCTTTTGCCTGGTTCTAAGAATCACCATATTCTATTCCACAACTTTTATCAAAAACTCTTATGTTTTTCGATATGAAAAATATTTTATTTAAGGTATTTATATGAATGGATGGGATTTGTGAACATTTCTCTTTAAATGGAACATAAAAAAAATAGTAATTCACTGGTGTACAAAGCTGAAGTAAAAATTATCTGAATGATAACATTGACATTGCACATCTTGTATAAGAATCACTTAACAATTAGTTCAGATGTACTTTGTATGAAAACATATAAACTATATTGTGCTTGACTTGTGTTATATACAAATATGAAGAAGTTATATTTGGTTTCTGAGTCAAGGTTATAATTTGCTCTTGCTATTACATTGCCTACTGATACAAACTGCACAACATTACACACAGTTTGTAAAGTAAAAAGGTCACAAATTGTTCTTCTCCTTGATGTGCAAATCTAATTTGTTTATAGCATCTGCAAAAGAACATCTGCTGCTTATCAAGGAGACAATTAGCAATCCATCAGTCAGTGCTCGTCTTGTATTTAACTCTGATCATGCCAAAAAGGAATGGGGATCAACAAAAAAGTGTTGACTGTGGGGTGTGAACCCAAGCTGGACATTTGCCTTACAACTGGTGAGTCAGAATACTGGCTGTCTCAGAGCAGCGGCTAAAATTTTACTTAAGCAATAAAAATGATCTGGTACAGGTTTTAACTAATGAATGTCACAGGTTACTAACTTTGCTTTCTAATTTAACTTTAAGGGATGCAAAATGTCAGGAAAACAATAAACTGCTTCACTATACACATTTATGCATATCAGTGTACATATTTGGTGTGTGATTTGTTAAAATAGCTAGTTTTAAGCCATGGTGCCCCCGAGCCCCTTCAAATACCCGGGGTCCACTGCATACGAAGTAAAGATGTTCTAAATGTGTAAATTTAGGACAATATTAATATAAATTTCTCAAAGTATATATATATATATTTGTGGCTAAAGCTGTTAACCAATGTTTGCTTCTTTGTTTTTTTTTTCATTCCCTTCAAAGCTGCAGTATGTAACTTTAAAAAAAAAAAGAGCAGGAGATGAGTGATGCATACATGAGAGGGATTGACAGCTCTAAACCCTCCCCCTGGCTCTGAGAAGCTCAATTTCCTTTCACAGATTTTCTATTCTGTGATGACATAGTAACAGTTTCAGCAAATATGTAAAAACTGTTTTTCATAAAAGTTACATACTGCAGTTTTAATGCAAGGAAGATTTTTCAAGATGTATTAATGTAACAATTTTCATGCATTCTTGAAGTCTACAAATACCAATTGTTTATTAATTGTTAACCTAAATAGTTAACCTAAATATGGATGGATACACATAATTTTCAATTTACTGTCATAATTGCAATGTATTTTCATTCTATGACTGATATTCATGCATATCGTTGAACAATGTGCATGATAAAATATTCTGCTTTATCTGTATCCTATTATTAAAGTCATTGAACATAAGTAAAATTAATTGTATTGGGAATCACCATCCTCAGACTGTCAGAAACCTTCTATTATCTGTGAAGTCTGGCAGCTGCTGTGAACTACATTTGCTGCTGAGAGGTCCCTCCTGGTTAGAGTGAGGTCACATCTCTTCATCATTTCATTTTACCTGGAGTGAAACATTCCTCTATGATCACCTTCAGGCATTCTGATGTGCAGCCTAATGAGCTCTCCAACCAATTATGATCCTGTGGAGACTCCCAATCCTCTTATTTGCATCTGCTACTATGCTCACACAATAAATATCTACAGAGAACATTCCTGCTTGAATGCAAGACATTGCTCTGGGGACAGCAAGATGGATTTGCTATGACTAGGTACTATTCTGTTAGTATATCCCCTTCAAATAAAAATGTCCCTCGCTGCAGCTCTCCCCACTGGGACAATCTGCAGCATGACGAAGTACAATTATGTGCCGCATAATAGCCAGTTCTAACCCCAACCCTGTTTAAGACGCGAAGGGCAAACTGAAACCCTGTGGGACATACTGTGACTGTGAAAAATTGGGAAGGAGAATACGCATGACACACTGACTGAAAAACCTGGCAACAATAGCCTAATAATGGAAGGTTATGCCTTGGTCTGACATCACCAAGGAGAGGTGCCTTGTCAGTGAGAGGTTTCTGTTCATGAAGAGACGCGCCGGGAATTACTAGGCAGGACTGCTACTGATTCTAGTTACTTAAAGTGGGGCACTGATACTACTGATCTCTTAGAAGAGATCTGTGTCAAAGTAGAGGTTGATAACATATAATTCTCAAATATGTCACTAGGGCTTTTCAGTATAAAGCAAACAAAAATAATTTGCCATTCTCATTAAACATTGTTTTTCAAACAAATAGAGCTATGATTTGTAAGAACTCTAAATAATAATTTTACCTGACATTTTTTGTCACTGTTTCTTCTAACCATGCTGTTTCTTTATATCCTTTTTTTTTTTTTTTTTTTACACCATTGCAGATTATTTCCATCACTTCCACTTAAGTGACATTTACAAATGAGGGTAAAATCAAGAAGGCAGTGGGTCTTAAATTGGAAAAGGCATTGAACTGAGGATAATGCCACAGGCTTCTTAATATCAAACCAAATGATATGAAATGTCAAATGATGTAAAATCGTTGCAGAGACAAATTTTATGCTCCCACCCTCATCAGAGCAGCACTTTTTAGGACTCCTTATTCAGCCCTGTAAGTGAATTCTTGATAAGATTATTGCTATGTGTGGAAGCACTGAACACCACTGTCACTCTGAGAACTTATTTTTCTAACTAAAATAAAAAGATTGACTTGCAGAAAAAAGAATGAAAGTTTGTACAGAATCCTGATGTTGAAGGAATTTGCACGTTTGAGTTTAATGTTCCTCAGTACATTATTATTATTTTTTTTATTCTGTGCCTTGAGGCTAAAAGCAAAGAAATTTGGTATTCCACAGATGGGGAAAGACATGACGGTTTTATTTTACCAGCCAGCTGTATGCTGGTGAATATTTCATGTGGCTCATGTGCTTTCTGGTGGCATCCGAGATATTCATTGACATCCAATCTCACGCAATGTTTCCCCCTGTGAATGGTCAATTTCTCACTTACCGTTACCCATGTAACAGTGGTGATTATTCGTTTTTTTTTTTTGTTTTTTTTTATCCTCTAGTTGATTATCTCAGTCTGTCTCATTAAAGATCTGATTTCTGTGCCTGGAAATGCAGTTAATTTAGGCTAATTTGTGAGACTGGAGACAGAATGAGAGGTCAGGGTCATTGTTTAAAGCAAGTAGTCAATTGTACTGACTCTAATGAGATCAAAGCAATGGAGGTCACCGAAAGAAACACAAAGGCTTATCAATTGCAAATTATAAGTCAGTTTAAACATTTCTGGTGGTTCATATAAAAAATGTGAAGCTTATTTAATCTATGAACCCTTTCATAAAACGTGGTCACTAAAGTTCACACCTAATCAAAAGCCTTTCTTTGTATCTGCTGCTGTTCAATGGCATCTAAGTCACTTTGCTGTGTTTAATTTGACGCTCCATAAAATGCCAAATTGAGGCCAATCAATTTAAGATCTAGAAACACTATTGACCTAGAAGCAATAATGTTTCTGGATCCACTTCCTCAAGACGCAAATCTAGAAACATCCACTTCTGAGGTGCAGGTGCATCATACATGCAGGCAGACCTGTGTTGAAAACTAAATGTTAAGAAATAGGTTTTGGTATCCGTTTAATGCCTGAAGATGAATAAAATTACTTCAAGGAAATCTAGACTGTGTCATGTCTGCATGTCACTACATTTTTGGTAAAATCCATGTTGATAAAGCTCTAAGACACTGAGCTCTAAACACTGTATAGTCTTGTGTTACATCTAATTAGGGTCTTGACCTCACTGTCTTTGATATGTGATGCAGGATGAGGAGAAAATCCCATCTCGCTGAAGCCTTTGTCGTCTCCCTGCGGAACCCATGCCCCTTGTTCCATTACATTTGATTTGGAAACCTGTTCACGGTTCAGTGACTCCCATTTTCTCATGGGATTATCGACAGGGAGCCTTCATTTGTTCTAATCCATCTCTTTGTCATTCAGGACCGGATGTCAATTCCATAATTATGTTTCTAACTTCCAGTGAGATCTGCCTGTCAGATTTACATGTAAAACAGGAAGCATTTCAATATGGCACCTTTGCAAAAAAAAAGAAAAAAGAAAAAAAACATGTTCTCTATGTGAAAAAATATTTTCTCCATTGATGTGAAGTAAAAGGCCTGTGCAGTTTTATCTTTTCTCAGGCTCTAGTTTCCTGGAGTTACTTATTGTCTTCTTCACCAGAACCTACATTAGAGGATCTTTTGGTGAAATAAAGACAGGTATTGGCTACTGTTGTGTGGGGTGTGGGACTAATGTTGTCATACTAAATGGACAGTATTTAGTAGTCATATGTTACATTATGAAATACAATGATAGGGAAAAACATAATTTGGAAGTCAAGCCTGTCGAAAGCAATCATGAGAACAGTCTTAATTTTTTGCATTTTCAGACAAAAATATAATGTATGTATTCATGAATACATAAATGATTAGAATACAGATATAAATGTGGTGGGCAAAATAATAGAAATGTAATATTTATTTCTTTTTTCTCTCTGGCAGATTTCACAATAGAACAGAACATTTTGTATCTAAGGGAATTCTCTCTACTGGACTTGAGATATTCACAACTGAACTAAATCCTTTAACAGCCTCTTTACCATGAACAGGAGGGAACTGAGTCATGCAAGCCATTCTTGTGTTATTCTACTGAAAGATTCAGAACATGCACAAGAGGAGGAGTAGCACAGGGTACATACATTGCTTAATCGATGTGCAAATATTTTGTTAAATCTAAATTGTCCACACTTCTATAACTGAGTCCCTAGTATGCAGCGCTCTGGAGGGAAAGAGGGGGATGCTTTGTCTGAAGTAAGTGGCATTCATTGCAAAGAAAAAATAGCCTTGTTGATAACTGGTATTAACATACATCATAACTGATCCAATTTTAGGTGGACCAGCTTTTAAATGACTATTAGATTCATTAAATTTCTCCCTGAATGATTGGATCTGTTATCTGCTCTCTGTGCAAATAAACAAAAAGCCACATCAGAGGGAGGCAGATAAAATCTGTTTGAATGGAGCATTATTTGAACTTCCATGGAAATAAAATTTTAACAAAAATGTTTGCTGTTTTGCAGTGAACTGTACTTTGTTCGGTTCCATGTTTGAAATGTTGCAGTTTCAAAGTAATTGTAGTTCAATCATGTATATATCAGTTCATCACCAATGTTAGGAAAATGTTTTTCTTTTACAACAACTTTGCTGTTGTAAAATGCCTGGAAAACTTTGACTGCACACAAATGTTGAATTATTTTTAATCATCTATTTACAACTGAGAGAAAGATGGTCAGTGCATGGGGATACTTTAGGCTACTTGTGCATTACAAGTAACATAATATGAAAGATTACATGCTTTAAACATCATACCAGAGTATCTTTGTAAGTTAAAACTATCAAAAATGTTTCTAATGTTTTGGATTGTACTTTCAGCAGGGACATAGTTTCATAGTTTACATTGATTTACTCTGCAGATTGAGAACTATTCCAACTCTTGAATGTGTACACCACAATTGTTTCATTAAATAAATATCAAGTGTCCCATAAGGTTAAATAATGACATCAGGGAAAGCTCAAGTTTCAAATTTCTGTGGTGCAGCCAGTGAAAGATATCATACAACATACAGTGCAGGTAATGCAAATTTATTCAGCTTGCAGTCTACAATCCATTGATGTAATTTTGTGCCGTGTTTTTTGCTTACAGAGCCAGAAACTGTGGGCAACCAGTTTCTCCAAAATCTCTCAGTATATTCGTTGTTACAGGTTGTTTCATCCATTTTTCACTGCATGTGCTCTTTGACCACAAAGAACACATTCTCTTTGTGGCTCTTTTTGTACAATAGTTGATTTTGTTTTATTTTACTAAAATTCATAAACCACATTCAGCTATTTTCAAACATCTTCAGAGAGAGAGAGATGGGGAATAATGTGCATGTGATGCTGTAGCTTTTTCAAGATACAGAATAACTCAAACTCGTCAAAGTACTTAAAGGCAGCTTTTGGTTTTGGGCTCATGTTTTGCATTTTTCTAAAAAAAAAAACAAAAAAAAAACAAGGAAAAGCAGCATATCTTGAACGCTTATGGTGGGACATTTTAATTATATCACAATGTCAGCTGGTGGGTTTAAACAGAGTTTAAAAGCATGAAACTGTGAACACAGTAAAGCTACAGGGATCCAAGGACATTCTGCCCTGGTGAACATTTTTTAACCAAGCTATCAAATCATGACCTGTACTCAGTCCAGATAGCATTAATATAACAAACAGATTTTAATCTGTACTGGTCCTTTTATACTCATGCATTTTTCCTGTGAGACAGTGCTGTATTTTGTTAAAATAATTATGTACCATTCTTGAAACCATTTGCATTATTCGCTGAAATGCATCATCAAAGTTGTGAAAGTTAAATCACACTTTCAAAAGCATGGAGAGCTAAAAAAAACCACATTCTGCTTATAATTGACGTATTTCAAATGTACTTCTTGCTCTTTGTATCCTTAGTCTGTTCAGCTCTGCCATCTAAGAGACTAAAATGTTACCCAGGTTTTCAACGTCATTGGTATTAATCAGAACTATCTGTTCTGATTAAGCCTACCAGCACATGCATAGAAAGATGTGACCATTAGACCTTGTAGATTCTTCTTTTTTTATTCATCTTAGAGATTTTACCTCACTGACTTTATTAAGTTTTCTTGTCATCCCTAAGCATTTCCTCTTTGAACCCAAAGTCCAAACAGATCTTACTCCCAAAGGAATAAAGATAGACTCCAGAGAAGCTGGAGGGCAAGCCACAAAAATCAAAAGCACTTTTAAATTCAGAACTTGAAAATAAGGCCTTAAAGGTCATTCTTTTAGGCTTTGAGGAGGATGTGATGAATAGGATGCTCTGTAAAACTATTAATAGGAGAGCATATGACTCTGGAAAGCACAGACAAAATGCAGGAGCCGCTGAAGAGAAAGATTTTTGTGTTGAAAAGGGTTTTTTTGGCTTTTGAATGTGCAGTGTCAGCTCAGTTCCCGTATTTTTGCTTACAGAGCCAGAAAGACTCGGTCAACCTGGTGGGTCACAGCAAGGCATAGATTCCCTCGGTTGCATAGCGACTGCCTACCATGTCATTGTGATGCTTCTGTAAACTACCGCTCGAGTGTTTGGATGCCTGTAAACAAGACTCTCCAGTGATGACCTGGGGGATGCAAAAGTAAATCACTTCTAAATCCTGACAACTCTGCAATTTCTAAGCCACAGCTCACGCCAGCTAAACACAGTACCTTGCAAAAGTGTTCAGAACCTTTAAACTGTTCATATTTTGCTATGTTTCAACTGCAAACTTCAATCTATTTTATGAAGATACACATTTTTGGGCACACTGCAAAAGATTGCTATATGTTATATTTATAGAGTCATTCACATGTTATAATGATGCATTTTGCAGCATATATATCATTATCAAATCATTTGTAAACAAGGTTTTGTTTTGGAATTTTAAATTTACTGCATAAGAATTGGGTAAAGTATAAACTTGTCAGCACTGTTATTTTTACAGTCTGCAGCCATAAACCGATGACTTTAAAAACATTAAAAAGGACTAATGCAATAACCAGACAAAGAAGTAAAATTGTTTTTAAGAGGATTGACTCTTATAAGCAGGATTGTTCAAATGACTTATTTGCAGATGCTAAACCCACAGGCCACCCTTTATAATTTAAACATTGCCATCAAACCTCTTTATTTTGGGTTGATACTCTAATATTTGGCTTATATTGGCAGGTTTTGAGGAGGATGCACTTCTACCAAGACATTTTCACTATGCAATGGTTCTCTTGAGATAATGGGTACATTTAATAGGTACCAGAAAAGAAGCCAACATTTTGTAAGAATGTATGGAGATGAATGGTATTAGTGCCACCGATGATTGTTCTTTGTTTTGCAAATTATCTAATTTATTTCATGATTTATTTATCACTGTGTTTCTGCTTCATAGCATCCTCAGCTGTCGTCGTGCACCATAAATTCTTAAGCTTATCACCTTTGCTTTGTGGCACATTTAAGATTCATCTTCACAGCCTGCTTGGACTGAATAACAGCATTCATGGCTGACGTTAAGATGGACAATCGGTTAGAGTGTTTTTTGCCCCTGAGTTTTAACCTGCCAGACTGAATACATCGAGACACTGTTTTGATTTCAAGTTGAGACACACTACCTACACAGGGTTGTCCATGAAAGAAAACTACTAAACCCTGCCCTGCAATCTTCACTGGGCTGAAGTAAATTGCTTTCTTTTTGACCAGGTCTCCTTTGTTATAAAGTGACAAGGCTACTGATTAGACAAGAGGGAGATCAATAAACTGTCAAGCTTCTGGCTCAAAAGCAGTACAGAGAAATCCAGAGAGACTTTCTCCACCCTAACATTGAGTGGAGTTTACATTGAGCCTCCAGTCTTCTGGGTTAACACCCTCATTTTATTTTACATGTAAAAGCTTAGACCGGCAGAGACCCTTTAGTTGTACAGAACGATTTTGCTACACTATCTTCAAAATTGTGTTTTTTGATCGTCATGAATCACCTTGCATGTATGTTTGAATCACAGTTTGTAACATTATGTGCCCTCAGTGGGTAGGTCCTGTGTAAACTCGGCTGTGTGGGCCAATCTGCTGGGAGTTTGCTCT
Organism: Poeciliopsis retropinna; assembly: GCA_010277075.1. Classification (NCBI taxonomy): domain Eukaryota; kingdom Metazoa; phylum Chordata; class Actinopteri; order Cyprinodontiformes; family Poeciliidae; genus Poeciliopsis; species Poeciliopsis retropinna. The sequence continues at coordinate 6,746,269 of VMRM01000007.1, forward strand.
CCCCATTCCTGTGTGGATTTTCTCTAACTGTTTCAACTTCAGAGCAAAAACACGCCCTCTAGGTTACTTGGTGATTCAAAATCCACTCTCTCTGTAGTGTACTGTTCCTGAGAAGGCCCTGTGATAGACTTTTCCTGTCAGTTTCTATAGCTCCCTGAGTCCCACATCTTCTTGACCTTTTGTTGTCGGGTCAGTGAGGTCTGGCATTGGAACTGGTTAAGGAAGGAACAATATCCACACAGGATGGAAAGGAGGCAACCCACATTTCTTGTTGTTCAGTACTTTCCCATCACTTAGAATTATTCCCAAATTTGCACATGATTTTTCAGTGACCCCTGATTGGTTGTGTCAGATAAGAAGTCTAAGAAATTAAAGCAAGGCGTAATATTAAGTTTTCAGATGTACTACTGAATTAGACAATATGACGTTTAGCTTATCAGAAATTGCTTCCGCTGTAAACAATCATCCTGCACTGCAAACAGAGAAGTGCAGAGTTGAACGAAATGGCTTTTCATTGTATTTGATATTTGGAAGCATGGTCAACATGTATCGAATGGCTTGGTTCACTTTCTGTTCTACCACTGTCAATATGCAACCAAAGGTTGCATAGAGACCTTTTCTTTGTCCATCATTTAGACAGAAATGGTAAAAAAAAATTTTTATAAAATGATAATTGCCTATTCAATCAAATTTATTTTATTTTTATTTTTTTAGTTAGTGTCCAACACGCTTAACAGAGTATCTACAAGCTTAACAGAGTATCTACATTGTGCCATCTCACATCAATCAAAATACAACTAGCTTTTTCTTTCACAATGACAAAAAACATTGACTGCGGCTCCCAGAAACTTCATAAAAACAACACTAAATGATCACACTTAAATTATGAATATGAATGTAAGCAGCGCACCAGCTTGTGCACAATTAAATTTCTCAGGGTTTTGATGTGGATCAATGCCAGCCAAACACAGTACCTTGCAAAAGTGATCAGAACCTTTAAACTGTTCACATTTTGCTATGTTTCAACTGCAAACTTGCAACCAAACTGTAGACTGGAATTTCAACCAAAGTTTTGAAATCTGTGAACTTTTCTCAAATTGAAGCAATCAGAAGTCAGCAAGACTTTCTGAACAAGTAGCAGTGGGAGGAAATCCAACAGAATGCACTCATTTCGCACCAGACGTGTCCCAAATCATGCATATCTCTTTGACATGCTGTCAGCAAGATATATTTAACTCAGGGTCCAGGACCAATATAATATCATGGACATTTTTGTATTGATTTTGTTACCCCTGTGATGTGAAGACTGCTTTCATCTGAAACAGGTACATGACTTGTGAACTGCAATTTTTAAAATTTTTATTAATGAGGTAAACTAAGCCTCTGGACAATTTAGCGCATTAACTATTTTTTTTTTACCTCAATTTTAAATGCAACTAATCCATTTAAATATCTAATTAACTAATGCTTTTTGCTGAAAAAAAGTCAATTCTTTTAAGTCATCACAAAAGTATTATCCACTCGTCTAGTAATTATTTTCTACAAATCAACTGGAATAGAATGTGGCTCCTTCCGCTGATTTGCATAATTTGTAGAATGCTTAAATAGCTTAGACAAAATCCATCCTTAGTCAAAAATTGAAGATCACGTATATATAAAATTCAGAATTTAGCTTTACTGTTTAAGAAATGCAAGCTGAATGTGTTTTTCTTCAGTAATTTTGGTTGGCATTTTGGTTGAGAAAAGGAGCTGCGACAAGTCAACTACCTGACATTTACTCTTATCACTAAAACGGCAGGCGATTATTCAAATAACCATTATCTTCTGTTTTATGGCAAATCTTAAAATTTACAATCTTTTTCTTTTGTTATTTCTTTGGTTATTACTTGGTGCAGGTTTCAGAGCAAGTTCAAAGTGAGTTCAGACCATAAGTTACCTATGAAATTGTTTATTTCAACCTACACACCTGATCTTGATACCATTTAAAAGTTATCATTGCTCTTTTAGATGCGGTAGTTTGTTTTGACATCTAAGCTTTGACATTTTAAAAATATACCTAGTAAAACTGTGGTTTAACAAGTATTATTGCAATGAATACTCATTAATTTCTCATGAATGGCGACATTATTCTGTGTGTGTACTTTGGAAACTGAAAGAAGTAACACTTAGCACATCAATGAAATGGGCTTTTCATAATAAATCAAGGATATGTTTAAACTCAATTTAACTAGCAATTAGCACCGTTAGTACAGTTGTCATTGCTAAGTCTCTCTCTGTGTTTTGGAAATTGTGTGTATTCCTGCTTTGTGTCAAAGTCTCCCAACAGACTGTGAGCTTTCACACATTGATTAAGCTCTATGACAGATAGAAGCTAAAAATTAATGAAAGTAAAATAAGGAATGTAAACAGAGATCAAGACGTGTACAATCTACATAAATGTTTAATTGTAAATTTAAACGTACAGACCAGCATTTGTCAAAATATAACTTCTATTAACACAGAACCACATCTTTCTCAAGTGCTGGACCTCTGGTCCTCAGTTTTAATCAAATAATTAGGTCAGTATTGGGTGTATGATGTGGGATCAAGCTAATCTGTACTTAATTGTAAACTGTAACCACAAAAAACTTGGCAACTGTGGGATATTTCTGTTTTGACTTTCACAGGTAAAATTTTCCACTTTTTATTCTTTTATGTTTTCTATTAACACAGTTGTTTTCAAAATTATAGTAGTTCAACATTGAAAACCAGATGGATACATTAGTTGTATGTCTACATGTCAAATACTGTACTGGTAGGTGAGGAAATGGTACGTAGGCATTACATGTAAAGTATATACTTATATATGTAGGTGGTAACTGGAAATATTCATGGTAAGAAACTGCAAACAAATTTACCTTTTGCTTAGACTTTGTCATGCTCAGTTGTCAGTCATCCTTGAAACAAGTTGTGGGTTACCTCAAGCCACTTATGATGCAATAGAAAATGTTTTGGGTTTTTTTTTTCTGCTTTTTCCTTGCTCTTCGGGCTGATGCTCATTGACAGTGATGCTGATAGGACGGGGCAGGTGTCCTTTTGATGTCCTCAGCACAGTTATTAACAAGTCATATTGTATGTGAAAACCAATCATAAAGGATAACAAGCAGTAATAGCTGTTGTCCCAGAATAATTGTTTAGAACACAGAGAGCGAAGAGTGGTGAATGACATGCATGGTAAAGACAAATTTTTGCTTACATTCTGTTTTTTGTTTTTTTTTCTTTTTTTAGAGATTGTCCTCTGTGAGAGGAGATGGCACAGCAGGTAGTTATTTGCCATCCAATTAAAATTACTTACAGAGTTCAACAAGCAGACACCTGAAAACCATTTTTCCTCCCATTTCCAGTTGCTTTCTTTAATGATAAAGATAGAGGGGTGGGAGTGCTAATGAATGCTGCAGTCTTAGACACATCCCTCCAGGAAGGAACAACCAATCACATTTCTGATCTGCTTATCAAATAATGACTAAATGAGAGTCTCAGCAGTGCCTGCAGTGTAAGCTGTATGTTTTTAAGTGATTTTCTCTAATCATCCTGTGTAGTTCATTAAGCCCGAAGCATCTTGATGCCCTTTCACACAGTTTCTAAAACAGTGTTGTTAAGTGTGCAACAGCTGTGGGATTCTAACTTTTGCTGTTTTTACTGCACAACATTGGATAGAGTTGTAAATGAACATGAATCCCAGAAACTACATGTAGCACTGTGTAAACTGTGAAAACGCAATATAAGCCATGTTTACGTCTCGTGTCGATGCAGAGGGGAAATAATGGAAGCACTTCACATCAGTACACCTGGTGATAAAATGGCTGCTCCCCCTGTGGCTACCTGCTGTTGTACCTGAAGTACTTTGCTAAATGGAGATCTTTGATTATGAGATTTGCATGTGGCTCCTGAGAGATCTTCAGGGAAAATTAGACAATTCTCTGTGGAACAAAATACAGAGTATTGAAACGAAAGACGAACAAAAATAGGCTTTAATCGCCACCTTTGTTCACAAGAAATTTGCCTCCCGTTCCACTTTGCTGTCAATATACATACATTTCTAAATATAAATATTTAAAAATTGTTGGGAGAAAAAGACTTTTGGGAAATAGCTGCATGCATAAAAATGTTTTAAAAAAAGAAGACAAGGTTGAATTAGTGGGAATATGCAGTTAAATTAGTGGGAATATGCAGTTATTAATATGGTGAAGACACTTTTTCTGATTTCTTATTTGTTTTTCTAAATATTGCTCTGTAGCACCAATCTGAGCAAACCAAACCATGTTTGCCCAGGATGTCAAGAAAGAACCACAAGTGATCCACAATGGACACAGTCTTGCTGAAGATGGTGAAAGTAGAAGGGTGATATTCTATTGGAAGTTCACGGTCATCTCCACAGTCTTAAGTTGGTTAAGAGTCATTTTAACAGAACCAGTAGACAAACTGATCCACCCACTGACTACGTAGCACTGGTCCAGTGCTTTTGTATCTCTGATTACTATGAGGTCACCATCTTTGAAGGACCTTAGTGAGGTTTGTGCTGGTCGAACAATGATGAGAAAATCTGGGTTCTTTTTCTCCATGTTTGTTATAAGGTCAGAAAGCAGTTTTTTAGCTAAACGTGAGCCTAAAACATTGAGGAAAACTCTCAGTGAATGGAAAAATGTTCAGTTTATAGAAAAAGCTTTCCAGGTAAGTGTTGCATAACTTCTGTGACTGTGAGATCAGTCCACCAACATTCCTTTAAATAAAGCCAGATCCCTTCTCCACTTGATTTTCCTAAGAGTTTTGCACTGCTGTCTGATCCAAGGACCTGGAAGCTCACCACCTGTAGTGTGCAGCCAGGAGAATTCTCACCAAGTCACATTTTGGTAAAACAGAGGGCAGCGTATCTGCAAGCGTCTTGTTTTTTTTGAATTAAGAAGCAGCAGTTCATCTGTTTTATTTGCCGGGGAGCAGACATTAGTCAAGTGGATTGAGGGCAAGGATGCACAGAGTCCGTGTTGCCAAAGTTTTACAAGCCCGCCTGCCCTTTTATCTTGCCTGCCGATAAATCCAATTGATAGCCATTGCACCACCAATCAAGAACTCAGTGAAGTTGTCTGGGTTAATTTAAAATAGAAAAAACATGTAAACAGAGGGCTGCCTTATGTTTAGGAGATTTTCTCTAGTAAACGTGATTGGAGAATAAACATACAGAAATATGCAAAGCAGTAGAGAGAAACGCATCAAGACAGCTGTCTGCAGTGCTATTTTGGAAAATTTGCGAAAATGTTAGGTTTCTGTGATGTAATGTCATTGAGATTAAAAGAAAATCCCAAAATTCATACAATTATTTAGGAAAAATACAAATAAGATAATTTATTGAAACACCTTGTGATTTTGTTATAGTTCTATCATTAGAAGTTTCTATTCTCTTTTACTTACACATTGAACTGTGCAAGTAAAAGCACAACCTCCACCAGTTGGAGGTTGGGCGGGAGGCGCAGTATACCCTGGCACTAGATCATCTACAGATCTGAAAGATGTCAATAGGATTCAAATCTGGGTTATTCCTTACTTAGATCTACTTCCAATGAAATTATTCTTTTGTTTACTCAAATCTGTTATTTGGATCATCATTATCAGCAGTAGCAGCTTTGCTGCAGGAGCCTGAAGGTTTTATTCCAACAAATATTTGGGATAATTCTCTCCACCTTAATGAATTAAGGTAAACAAAAAAAAATGTCCCAAACCACGATGCAGATATTTCCATGCCTCTCTGTCGGTATACTGTTCTTTTATTGACATGATGAGTTTGGGTGAAACATATTATTTTTAGAATTATGGCTGAAAAGTTCACCCTTGATTTCATCATACCATGAAACATTTTCCTGTGTGAATTTGGGGCACTTCAAAAGTCTTGTTGATAAGATATTATTCTTTCGAAGAAAATGCTTTCTTCTTGCTACCATGCCCAACAGTTTGGATACAAAGAACACATATGAGAATATCACATGTAGAAGAACCATCACCTAATCAGAAATTACTGCAAATCCTTTAATGTTGCTGCAGTCCTCTTGCAGCCTTTGAAAACATTTTTTTTCCTCATCTTTTAATACATTTTGGAGGGACATGCAGTTCTTAGTAAAGGAACTGTACCTTCACATGCAGGTACAGTCCATGTTTTCTCCAGATAAGCCCAGCATTATATGTAATGCAAAATATTTTGCATTTTGTTTCCCACTCTGTTAACACTTGAAAATTGATACCCTGCATCCTTTGAAAGTTCTTTGTGGACCATGGCTTTTGCTGCGAAAGCAACACCATAAAGGCCGATTGAACAGCTGGATTTAATTTAGGATTTATTGTAGACTATTTAAATAAGGATAGGTGTATTTGACTCCTTAGCATGAGTTTGGATTTTTTTTTATCTTTTATTTTAGATTAGCATTTTTCAGTTTTTTTTTGTTTTTTTTTTACTTTATAATAATTCAGTTTGACCTTCAGAGGTTACAGGTCATTTTAAAGTGGAAAAAGTCCCGAAAGGATCTCTTATTATTTTACATCGTAAAACAGGTATTTAAGAGGGGTGTGAAAACTTTTTTGAATCCACTGTACCTTTTGGATGTACCATTTTTGAAACTTGAAGAACTGTTGACAGAAAGCCTAGAGGGCAAAAAACAGCGGCGCTTCACTTTGATCTCGACAAAAACATGTAGACTTCCCCCAAAATATCATCTTTTCCCAGTTTGACCCACTTGTTTGCTCTTATCTTTGGAATATTGAAGAGGAGTAAAAGGATATGTTGTTGCCAGCAGAAACTGATTCTTTTGATTTTTTTTCTTACAACAGAATGTTTAGCAGTGAAACATGATACACATTGTTTCGCATACTGTTTTACCCAAAATGACTTACTGCAAGTGCATGCATGTGTGCAAACAGCCAAAGTACGAGCTATAATATACTCAATGAGCTATACCCAGTTTTGACAGACGAAGTCATTCACACTGAAGACTGCTAGTAGATAAGAGTGTGCCTCCCTTTTTAAAGTGTCATTTTGTAGAGCTGCAGGATGTTCGGTATATGACTACAGGCTCCTGTGGTGTTACAAGTGCAGCCGGATCAGTGAGCCGGACAAATTCAAGGCTCTAGCAAGGTGACTCTTTATATGTCAACAGCTCATGTCTAACACCCATAAAATCCTGTGTCTGAGATGTTGCATTCAGATCAAATTTTAGACAGAACCTCTTTACGTTTGTTAACAACCAGTAACTTTGTCACTGTCACACTCCCAGCTGTGCTGCTTGGCACTTTTTCTTATCCCAGTGGGCTTAATGACCCACAGCACCAGCATGCACGATCCAAAAGGGCGACATTATTAGTCTTCCTTAATAAAGTGAGATTGTTTTGGTGAAATGTTTCTAAATACGGAGTCCATTCTTCTATTTGTCGGCTTGATGCAGATGTTATCATCAACAGCAGAAAAGCTTGCTCATGATCTCAGATAATTAATTTTGCAATTTAAAAAGACGTGTGGAGGACAAAATACAGAGAATCATCTTTAAAAAAAAAAGTTAAAATGGAAATGAAAAACTGTTATTGCTCATTTTAGCAATTACCACTGTCAGTGATCTTTTCTTTGGCATTAACAGGACAAACTCGATTCTTAAAAAGGAATTATATTAATTAAAGAACAGAAAAAATGCGTTTTGTTTGGGTTTTTCACGTACAGCAAGGGAGATTTCTTAGCAAACAAGGGCTGTGCTAGAGAGATAAGGTGTAGAGTCTCTTTTGCTGTCTTATCAGAATCCTCTGCAGTCTTAACACTGCCACAGCTCCTGGGAATTGACAATAACAACCAAAATGTTTTTTTTTACCCTTGCTTTTCCTGGAAATGGATTTGTGGGATCTTAGCGTCTAAAAGCCGTCACCAAGCCCAAGCATTAAACGCTATCTTACCTTATTTAGTCAGAGAGAACTTCAGAAAACTAAATGCATTCACTCAACTTTATGGGTTTTACTGACATGGACAAGCAAGAGGGGTATTTTACATTTGCATAATCCATGGTAATAATTTCTTTATGATTTTCAGCTATTCATATATAGATAAATATAACAACTGAGAGTAATAAATTGTGTTAAATTGAGGAGAATGTGGTGTTTATTTGCATAGGATTCTCACAAAGTAGGAGATCCTGAATTCCATTACAGTTGATCTTTGCCAAGCTTGCCAAGCCAAGTCTACAACAAAACACAAATCAGCAAAAGTGTAAATTTCAGAAATGCATTTCAGGTGATATCATATTCTACAAAACATAACCAAAAAAGTATGACTTAAATCAACAGGAAATGCTGTTGCTCCGCACTCCATTGTTCTCAGAAATATAACTGCATGTTGCTATTTGATATACATTTCAAGCTTTTATCTGTGCAGACAAAGCCTCTTCAGTGTGTTGCACAATATTACATAGCTGTGATATTTGACTAGCAGGTAAATGCTACACATGTGCTTTATACATTTATACATGACAAAGATCTCCTATGCCATTGAAATGAAAAGCAGATTTATAAAACAGGTATTATTATAGCCAACATTAGACACTGTTCCAGATAGATGTAGCCATTGTTAGATGTGTAACAGTAGATGTTTTCATACCAAAGCTTTTTGCTTTTAGTTTGTTTCACACCAAACAGATGCAGGGTGGTTCTAAACCAGGACATATGCAAATCTTATATGGTACTAAAAGTGTGGGGATTTATGTCTCTGTCACCACGAATAAAATCACCCATTTGGCAGCCATAGAAAAATATTGTTTTTTCTTCTAAATGTGTAACATGTGTCATGCGAGAACCATAAGGTGCTTCCTGAAAACCTGAGAACTTGTGATGTCAACCTGCTTTTTCTGCTATGATCTGACAAAGCAGTATGAAACTAACCTGAACAAACAGTAAACATTTGGCTTGTGGGATTGCTTTCGATATGTTTAATTAGATTTTTTTTTTTTTACAAGATTAGGTAAGGTTATTATTGTGTTGAGAATTTAAAAAGGTTTTTAGCAAATAAACTTTAAAAAATATTACTAAAAGATCATGTTTGGTTATTGCTCAACCAGTCTGCTGTAAATATACTGCTCAAAAAAATAAAGGGAACACTTAAACAACACAATATAACTCCAAGTAAATCAAACTTCTGTGAAATCAAACTGTCCATCTAGGATGTGTTATTTGAATGTTCCCTTTATTTTTTTGAGCAGTGTATAATGGGTAGAGAAGGACATATCATTTTGCAAAGAATTTAAATATGATTGAAGCTTAGTAAAATAGAGCCTGAGAGCTGTGTTCAAAACACTAAAAAGACTAAATAAATATAAAGTTGCATTCTCTCTTTCTTGGTGTGGAAACACATTAGTAATTCTTATTGGAAGTGAGCTTTAATAACATCATCTGAATTATTTAAAAGATCCCCTCTTTGTTTCTGTTGTTTATGATTTTTTTTCCCCATTACAGATGAAAAAAAAATGCCACAGACATTTCTCTCATATGTGCTAAACTCTCTGCAAGTGCCAGAGATGATTAATTTCACTTGTAGAGACAATATGGTGGCTCAGGCTTCCTTCACTTTGCACGTTGTGCTCCTCTGTGTCCTTTGTGTGACATCCATAGCGGGACAAAGGGTCTGCAGAGGGGTGACTAATGTATCCAGGGGGGTCACATCTAGCAGGCTGTATAATAAGTAGAATGGGATCAAATTTTTTAAGTGGAAACAGATCAGGAACCGTATCCTGCTCCCTGTGATACTAAAGCAGTGACCTTGATGAGAGTTGGAGCTCAGCTTTGGGTATATAGCCAGAGGTTAGATCAAGGTTATTTATCCTAAGCTTTCTCATGTTCAGCAAATGTTTTTTATGATTTGAAAATGAGGACAAATTTAATTCTAATTTTATTAAATTTTTGAGAAAGCTCAAAATCTCTACTTATTTGTTAGAGATTTCTCGACCTGCTAGACAATCATTGTCTTAAAGCGAGATTGGAGATGAAAACCAAAACTACAAAAACATGATAGCTTATCACGAAAACAAAGGTTTCAGATTCCACTCAGTGCAGATCCAGCAAGTCAAACCACAGCACAATAAAAGCACTCCTCACCGTTCTCTGTGCAGCGATTCACAAAAAGCTGCACAGTGCCATCTAGAGGTGCCTCAGGCAACGCATGAAGTGAGGAATGAAAAAAAAAGTCTTATGCAGGTGTCATCCACATTTCTGCAGGTGTATCAGATGTTGTGAGCTGATATCTGTCTCCAGCACAAGCATGCATGCTTTGAGATGATCTGCAGGTGAAATGAAGCCAACATGTCACTGTGATTGCTGATTCTGTTCTCCCCTCATAACTAATCCGCACTGATCCTATTTGGGAGAGGGGGGAAAAAATGTGGTGCTACTAAAACTGGAGCAAGAATGTCTTTTTCGGGGACACGCCTGGCATGTAAAGGAAGGAAAGAAAGCAAAAGTCAGAAAAATTCAGAGCAGTGTGTTTGGAAGTTGTGGAATTGATAGAATTAGAAAATGGCTGCTTCTGAGGAGGAATACATTGCCTTTTTTCAATTTTAATCACCAGTGCTCAACTGTCCCTAGCAGCAGAGTGACATCTTTTAACACTCCAGGTATACAACCCACAGATAGATGCAATTATCAATTTTCCTGCCCACTGAGCACATATTGTTTACGTTCGGTAAACCCTTGTCACAAAAGTCAAACTTCATTTTTCTCACATTTGCTGTCGTTTAACATTCAAAACTCGCCTGACCAGATATGCAGCATAAACATTCGTTTGTTTCTGCAGAAAAAAAAAGAAAACTATAGGAAAGGAGTAAGTGTTTTCTAATCGAAAACCAACAGTTGAAGTGCCAGTTATTTTGACCAGTAAAAGTCAAAATAACTGGCACAGTTATATATATATATATATATATATATATATATATAAGATTAAGCTACTGCAATAAAATCTATATTTTTTATTTTAAGGCTTTTTACACATCTTTACCATATGTACTGTACTCTGCTTTATTTGACTGGTTTTGAGGCCAGCGGATGAGGTGAGTACTAGGATATTTTAGGGTAAAAATGGGGACAAAAGTCTGGAGTGGGCCCCAGCCTGAATTAATTGCAAACACCTGAAGCAAGTGGCGCTTCGGTTTTGCCACCCGATGATTACAGAGGTCAGTAGAGCACTTGGAGCTCTTGTCCTCATTCTCAGCTAAAAGAAAAAAAAAAAAAAAAAAAACGTGTTTCTTCAGGGCATGCTGTGACTTTAGCCAATGTCACAGTTAAAATATTCCAAATTTGGATGCATTAAGGACATTTTAATCTATTCTGCAATAATTATCTACGCAAGTGAAAATGTTTTGGGGGTAGACCTATTTCTGTCTTTCTTGCACTGTGGAACTTCGATATAATTACTTCATAACCTGAAGTCACAGTCTATTTTGGGTGACAGCAACATTTAAGTAAAAATCTGAAACAATTGATAGTTTTAAGACTTGACACCTGAAAGACAGCGCTAATATTTTTTTGTTACATTGACAGTCACACACAAGCTGTTGTAGCATTGTAGCAATAAACAGAATTGATTGACAGGTGTTTTAACAAAGAAATAAATTAGTATGGGATTTCTCACTGATAAAGGCATGTAGTGATGATCGAAAGCAATACCTTGAATAATATTTTAGAATCTGCAAGACATGTTTCATACTTAATAGCTAGATTTTATGTGAAATATTGGTTACACTTTATTTCAAAGGGTGTGCATAAGAATATCATTATTTATCAAGTAGTGTAACTTTTAATTGACATTAAATGCAACTTTTAAGGCAAGTTTGCATTAAATGTGTCATTATTTACCAAATGACATTTTATAATAACAGTCATAAATATTTATAAAGTCTTCTTCATGCTCTTTTTTTATTTATTTATTTGCTTTTATTTCCTTTATTTAACCAAGTAAATTCCATTGAGATCTAGAGCTCATTTTCAAGAGGGACCTGGGCAGAAGTCTGGAATACACAGCAACCTGGTTACAAAATAAAACTAATTAATACTTATGCACAAGTGTAAAACAATCGAAAACAATTTAAATGCAGTGACACAATTTAATAGAATCTTGTTGCCTGTTTTTAAGAACCGCTTGAAATAAACCCAATGAAATCAATTCTGACATCTTGAGTTCAGACTGGAGCTGATTCCATGCTGTAGGAGCCATCACACCAAATGCTTGGGGCCCACTTTTTAGTTCAAAGACATGGAACATGCAACATGCAAAAGAAACATGTTATTATAGTGTAAAGAATGGAAAATAACATATGTATGTAAGAGAGAGCATGACAGCTGTTATGTCATATTTATAACAGCTTCATGTCAGTCTTATGAACACCCATTTAAATAACGTGTTACATAAATTTCTTTTTCACTTTGTAACCTGGTGCTAATGAGAAAGAAATCTGAATCAGTATTGTTGATATTTTTTTACTAAATGAACATATTTTAACTTCTAAATCTCATTCATATTTTTTAAGTCAGAGATGCACCAGTTTCTAGTTTCTGTAAAATTTTGACCTCCCACCAACACAGCAATTTTAGCTGATTTGGATTCCTTTTTAAAAACTATAGGATGATATGATATGAACAGAGTTGGGGGTGTGTAGCCTTCTCTCAGAAATCCATCATTAATGAGGACTTGTTAGGCAAAATTGTATTTTTGTATTTTTGTATTTCATTCAGCACTGCCTCTAAGACTCCAGAACGTATTTGCCAACAGACTGTGACTGAAGGAGAGTTCTGTCTCTATTCTTCATTACAAAGCTACAGATTAAACACAGCTTACCTTTCAGAAACTGCTTGCTGCAGAAGATGTGCACATCTTCTAGTTCTGGTTCTGACTCAGGGTCAAATTTGTGCGGTTTTGCAGTTGCCCATTTCCACAAAGCTGCTGTGGAGCATTTGTAACCACTAAAAGTACCATTATTATTTTATTGTGTTATAAAAAGGCACTATGTGACTTCCATTAATCCTTCCTTTTTAAGAAAAACTTTTGCAAAAGGTTTTGTAATTTTGTCATCTTCAGTGTCTGTAAACCACTTTGGATTGCCTTCTGTATGAAATAGTGTTATATAAATAAACTTTTCCTACCTTGCCTAAAATAGTGTGACAGCTCCATTATGTGTTTGACATGAATGGACATTGTTTTAGTCAGGTAAGATGGCTCAACACCTTCGCAAGGCTGGCTGGAGAAATGACCTGGTTAATGACATTTATTCTGGCAACATCATCTGTCACAAAGAAAAACAAATCAATTGAGAGGTTTGCACGCAGCTTGTATGAATACAAGAAGAGTGGTAGGTTTATTAGGGTTTTGTGTAAAACACATGCATTCACTTAAAAGAAAGCTCAGCTGCTGTGAAAACACAGAAGATGACAGTCAATCCTCCTCAAGTGCAGACTATGCAAGTCCATACTTTTGCAGTAATTTTTCTCCTCTGCATGACATGTTTTCATTGAAATGGTGTGTCAGTTTTACTATATGTTGCTATTTCATGGAAGACAGCATTAAAGATCATTTTCAGCATGCTCTAGGGCTGTCCCCTCCGGGAGTTTCCCTGCACTTTGTCTGCCATGTCACTATCTCAGCATGCAGGCGACAAATTCATCCATTTAGCTAATGCTTAACCTCCTCCCTCAAAAAAAGTGCAAACTCTTAGCTGTTCAAAATTTCAGTTATTAAATTTATAGCAAAATGGTGATGTTGGAAATATTGCAGATTTCACGACAAGTCCAAAATGTTATTTAATCGCCTTTTTATTAAAAGTCAATGTATTTTAATGAAAGATATCATATGTGAAACAAACTGTACAATCTATTAAGCTGTACAATTACAAATACACCCATATTATTCAGAACTATTTAAGCTTACATAATGAATACAGCCACTCTGTAGCACTCTAAATAATAGAAAACTAACCTTTCTCTTAGTCTGACACTACCTTTGAATTAAGTCTGACACTACCTTTGAATTAAAATAAAACATTTGTAATTAATAAAACAGTGATGACCAGTCAGTCTTTTTGAATAAGTTATTGAGTCAACTTGATTTATCTCCTGTCTAGCGAAGATGATGGCACTGGGTAAGCGGTGTACCCTGCAGTCTAAAATCAAGATGAGTGTCATTCAGGTTGTCTTCACAAATGTAATATGGTCCAAAAGGTAAAATAAAGAACAAAACTTGCCATGAAAATGTTTGTTAATTAAAATCAAATTTCTTACTTTGCAATAAATACTAAAATGTTGCTCATCTATTGTATATATGGCTTATAGAAGCAGGGTCATCTGGACAAATAATATATTCATAGCTTCTTTTTCCATAGTACAGTGGAGGAAGTTCATTCTAAGTTCATAATGGCCACTGTGGAGCAACTATCCTTAAAATGCACAAGAGATATTTCTAAATGTTCCAAAATGAATCAATTTGTTTCAGTGATTTCACTAAAAGAGTTCTTGGTAAATTGCTCTGGTAATAAGAGAAACTGTAATCAGTCACCAGCACTCAGTGTTAAAGGATTTGTTTTGGAAATGTGGAGGAGGGAGACAGGGAGAACTGTCTTCTTGGTATGCCAGATGTTTCCTCAGGAGCTCCTCATAAGGCCTCAGGCTACACAACAAAGAGGCACTGAGAAGAAGTTCATTGAATCAAAACATCTCCTTTCCTTCACCACTCTAACTTTGGATATGCTGTTGTTTTTGTTGAACTTACTGTCTCAGCTTACACATGACAACTATTGGATTTGACAAGTTTTAATGTAGAAAACTTTTACCAGTTGTTGCATTGCCAACCAGAAACATTTCTTGCATCTATCAGATCGCATCTTACATACACTATTAAACTCAAATACTTAAAAGAGTTTTGTTTATTACTGTCAGAAACCAAATAACTTTTGACATATTTAAGCACACAAACTACTTTGTCAACAAAAGTATGGAAATATGAACAGCGTCTTTAATTGAATTCTACTACAACTTTCACTTCAGAAAGGGTTTCCCAAACTACGGTTTTGGAAAAGCTTAATTATCAGTTCAGTATCAGTTCCCTGAATGATCACCAGTTTCAGTGTGGCTTCTCTGCTGCGGTGGAAAACCACCATTTTATGGATGGCTAGTCAGGATGTTCATCATGGTGCCCCTAAACTTTGTTCCAACTTTAAACAAAACCCTTATAACCACAATTAGTTAATACATTTTTTAGGAAACATAATACTGTAAAACATAAAGTTTAGAGAAAACAATCATGAAGAGCCGCAAGATTTTTTTTTTTTTTTCCGACCAGGTATACCATATGTCTTTCTAGTTTTGCAGTCTGTGATCATTGTGCTCATCTTGGAACAGTGCCTTCAGATGCTGTGTGTTTGTAAGGGTAAATTTATTGAAGGATGACTGTACAGCATGAGTTTTTATGACATAGGGTAAGCACGGTTTCACAACAGTAAAAGTTATCGTCACAAACAACAAATTTAGGGATTAACAAGTTGGAACAGCAGGATGCAGTATGCAGTTTTTCCTCATTAGACCTTAAATATTATATAACGCCCATACCGGTTTCTCTTTGCACATTAAACATGCAAGGTGAAACATAATGCATGTCAATCTGGATCAAAACAACAGCTCACATCATCTAACCTGAGTTCTTGTGCGTAGGTGAACTTGTGGGCTGACACAGAGCAGGGAAGAAGACCTGAGGCACACGCTGTCTTTCACTCGGCAGCTACCTACTTATAAATATAGCATCAATACAGAACCAGCCTGTCAGGTGTTTTGGGTGAGGAGAATGAAGCAACTTCAGTTGAAGACTCAGTGATCTTAGATGAATGAGGTATCATTCAGGGAATAGCAGTGCAGGGAGGAGGGATTTGATGCCAACTGCTGCATCTGCTGAGGAAGGCCAGCTCTCAACCTCACTCACTCACCAAACCTTGAACTATCTGTGCACTCTATTACACAACTCTGTCCTTTCATTAGCAGCTCTGCTGCTACCGAAAACCTTTTTAAGTTCTTATTAGACTCAGCCATCAAGTTATGAATAATTGAAACTCAAGGTGCAGCTACTATCAAAATATTATCCAAAAGTTACTGTAATTAAGTCATATAATATAAAAGAAATAAATAAACTCACATATCAGCTGTCAGGAGTTTACTTCATAATTTTGTGCCTCATAACATAACATTTCAGTCTTAAAATATATTTTATTGCTCTTATGTAATACAATAGTTATCTAATAAACAGATTTTGAAATAGCTGTAACTCATTATCAAATAAACAGAAATATATCCAAGTTAAATTTTTGTATCAAATACTAAATACTTCTTAACTGTTTGAAATACGACTATGTAAACAATGCATTTCATAATTTGTTCAAATATCTTTTTAATAATATAAAAAAAAAAATCTCAGAATTCAAAATACTTTCTCATAAATATAAAAAACTGAAGTCTTTATACAACTTTATTTATTTATTTGTTTTTGCAACATCTGACTTCTGACTGTGAGAATTTCAACAGAATTGTTGATGTTACAAGATGTTTCGGTTGAATGGCAACATATGTAGCCACATGCCAGTCTGACAGAAAAATAAGCATGGAAAAAATAAAACACTGCCAGGTTTCACAGTGAAATCTGTTGAAGTCTAACTCCACTTTTCCTGCGAGAATAGCTTTTGACTGTGCACAGGTGGACCTATCAGTCTGGTGTCTGTTATCATGGTTACCACCAGATGTTAGCTAGCATGACAAAAACAACTTTTTCTTTTGTTTTATTTTGCTCTTCAACAATGGAAATGATTTTTTTTGGTGTTGTTTTGTTTTGTTCTCTTGTTATTGTCTTGTTTTGCCTTATGAGACATTTTTGAGACACAAAACACATAACACTTGAGCTAAGAAATATGATAAAGATTCTACTTCTTTTGGTCAATAAACATATTGTGCAAAGTAACCAAAATTTCTTGGTAAAAAAAAAAAAAAAAAAGAAAAGAAACCTTAACCAAAGACACAGATTAAAATACATGTTATGGATTTTGCATTTGCTGCACTTCTGTTCTTGAAGAACAAAATGATTTTGTACAAAACTTTGAGTTAAACCCAAAGAACCCATTTGTCTGTTTTTGAACAATTAAACGTTGTAATAGGTACTGCAGGGTACTTTATTATAATACCCTGCAGATTAAGTCAGCAGTTATGTCAAAAAAAAAAAAAAGCTGCATCTGGACCATTTAGACTAAAGGATTTTCTAAAATTTTGCTTGTATTAAAATTATTGTGGATTTTCTTAGTTTATTTGCCAGAAAATTCTTATTTAAAATTTGGGGTCGAAACCATCACGATAGTAGGTCAGAAAATGAGATCTTAGGTAGTTGGATTTGCTGTGCTACTACTCCAGCAGCTGTTGTTGATTTAAAAGTTTCTTATGCTCTGTCTGTTAAACCAAATAATAAACAAAAGCTGCATGTTGTTCTATGTAAAGCTAAGGAGACACGGCTAAGGAGAAAACATCTTCAGTCAGCAGTTGAGGGTATAGCATTTATGGTTTTGTTTGCGTCCTGTCTTCCAGCATCCCACCATGTTGTGCTACATCCTGTCTGTTGTCCTGAGCAGGATGAAGCTGTGCTTCCACCAGCTGTTGACTTGTCCTCTCCTCTCATATCATGTTACATGTCATCATGATCTCTATGGCAATAATCTGACCTGATTCCTTACACAGCTGCATCTTCTTTCTTTAGCCAACATAACTGCTATTAATTGTGCATGGCATAAAGCTAGTTATCATGCCAAAGTGGGAAGAATAAAACCATTGTCAAAATAAAATCATAAAAAATGGCATCTTTTAGCAAGACATAAAGGAGAAACAGCAAGGATCTTAAAATAGTGCTCTGGCCAGATTAGACAAAATTGAACTGATGGTGTCCATACTGTGAAACATGCTGGTGACAGCATAATGCTGTTACGTTTCTTCAGGAGGGAAAGTGAAGCTGGTTGTAAATGGGAAAGTGAATGGTGCTAAATAATGGGCAATCTTGGAAGAAAGTGTTTAAGGTCTATCAACCCATTTCCCAGCATGGACTCTTGAAAATATCCTCTTGTACTTCACTACTTTCCAGTTCTTTTAAGGGTTTAATTTCTTTGTTGATCACTGAAGCACTTCATGCCTCTAAACATTTAAAACGCA
Organism: Poeciliopsis retropinna; assembly: GCA_010277075.1. Taxonomy (NCBI): domain Eukaryota; kingdom Metazoa; phylum Chordata; class Actinopteri; order Cyprinodontiformes; family Poeciliidae; genus Poeciliopsis; species Poeciliopsis retropinna. Next base: position 6,764,527 of record VMRM01000007.1, read on the forward strand.
TGTATGGCACTTGTATATACTTATCATTTTTAATAGTTAGGTTAAGAGCATAAGAAACATTATTCACAGACCTGATAGATATATTCTAGATCATGTCATGCAGTCCACTCCTGAAAGGAAATAAGGCCGTCTCTAAAAACATAACAAAATAATGTAAAAGAAGAATAAGTTTAAAAAGTGCCTATTTGTCTTTTTCTAATAATTATATTTCTAATATTAAAATTACATTTACAATATTCTTTTATATTGTTCTCCATATCCAGTGGAAAAATCCCTACCAACATTATAGTAATCAAACCATACTTATAAATACATCCAGTGTTTTGCATTTTTCTACTGGTATTTCAAGGTTTATCTTCAGTAATGGTAATTTGTAGTTTCCCCACCATATTAGCAGTCAAATCCAAATTGGGCCACTCCAAAATTGCTAACAACTAGAAATTTTCTGAAGAAATTTAAACGGGGCCTGCTAAAGTGTGCCGTTGGAACCCAGCGTTCTAATGTTAAAATTAGCATTAATGCTAAAGTAAGCAACAATGTACTCGATAGCTTTCAATAACTGAAGCAGTGTCTCAACTGAACGGACTCGAGCTCGTGAAGGAGGAAGGGCAGTGTAACAGAGAGAAAAATGTGTATGTGTATGTAAATAAGATGATTGAATTTTACCCAAAATAATGATAATAATATTCAGTGGCGGCTGGTGGTGATATTTCAAGGGTGGGCTTATCACACTAATAAAATGAAACAAGACAAAATATGTTTTTAAATTAGCTTACCTCATTTAAAGAGAAGCTCACTTTGACGACTTTTCTGGGAAGCAAAAAGGTTAAATAATCCACTTCCTTTATGCTTCCACTGCTCGCAATTGCATCTACTCAGTCTACAGCAAACCACACCCACAGATAACTAGAGGTAAATCCATCCTGATTGGATGAATCCTGTGGCCCTGAGCTGACTAAAATTACCCCCAATGATCCAAACCGAGGGGGCGTGGCTGGACACCTGTTAATCATTCTGAGCCGTGACAAAAGTAACACTGAATGGGCTGTCAGAAGTTTGCCCTTTGGAAAGACCATGGGATTTTCCCCAGATGATTTGACACCAGGTTTGTTGAAAATTTTACAAAATGCGATGCATTATTTCTAAAATGTATTTATTTTTAGGTATTTCATTTTAAGTTGTTTATTTTAACAACTTTATTGTAAATGTCAGGGAGGGCTTAGCCCTACTAGCCCACTTTTACCAGCCGTCCCTGATAATGTGCATTTATATTGAGATTTTTAATCGATGTGAATGTTTAGTACCACCTAGTGGTGTGATGAGAAACTGCATGCAACGGCTCCTACAGGCGCTCTCTCGGCTTCCCCCACCAGAATTCTGAGGAATGCTGGTGGAGGTAGGTGTGAGTGAGGCAGCTGTTTTCTACATTTTTACTTAGGGTCATATTTTTCTAGTTCAACACATTAACAAAATACTCTATGGACATCTAACGTCTACGAATATAATTTGTAAAGTTTTCTCGTGGGTGGGCTGGAAAAATATAATCCTCTGACAGCCCCTGCTCCAGACGATTTTAAGGGGGGGGATTGGCTTATTTAGGGGAGGAGGACTGGCAAAATGATTTACTTTAAACCCAAATATGACATGGGTTATGAATAATTTTGGATGGAATTGTAAATCCCCTTGGCACACAAAGGAGATCTGGCCTTTTTATTAATTGCTAGTGAATTATTGATCCAAAGCCCCCTTTGTGAGCAGCATGGTAGTGTAATTGTTAGCATTGTTGACTGGCAGCAAGAAAGTCTTGGGTTGGAATCCCAGTATGTGCTCTCTGTGTGTGAGCATGGAGTCTAAAACCACAACTGTTAGGTTAATTGACTGCTCTAAGTTGCCCCTGGGCATGAATGCCTGTGTTACCCTGTAATGGACTGTTGATCAAGTGTACCCTATCTCTTTCCCAATGTCACCAGGAGATAAACCAAAGCACCTGGTAACCCAGCTCAGCTTTGTTGTGTTTTAAGATTCCTGTATTGTTTGTGTTTTGGTTAGACTTAATTGTTTTAAAGGTCCCTGAACAAAGCTGTGTTTTAAATCCCATATAACAATGCTTCTGTGAGACTGTGGTGTAGTGTCATTTTTATTACTGTTTTAATTTGTTTCTCTAAACATGCATTGCTTTGGACTGTGTTTTGAGCTCAACATGTTTTTTTAATGTTATTATTCAAAGTGGTGATGTTTACTCATAATTTAGATTACCCAGATCTCCATACACAAAGCATGAAATAAAAATATCCTCATTCCCTTTTTTTGTTTCTGTTGAAGATATTTTGCATAAGCGATACCTCTATGTTCCAACTGGCTGTAATTTAATTACAGTGGACCTTGGCATACCCAGGTAGTGCCCATACAGAGCGATGTAGAGTACCAGCCGGGAACATCCTGTCTAAGGCGACAGGAACATCAGCTGTGACAGATGGCTCATAAATCATGGAGGTGCCTGAGCAGAGTCAATGGGAGTCCTTCCTCTGGAGAACACACCATGAGCAGGTGGGCAAAGGGAGCACCAGCTTAGCAGCATGTGCCCTGGATGCATTACCAATGCGACTAGGCTGCCGCTTGTTGTCCCAGAGGCAGAATGAGGAGGGAAAACAGAGAAAATCTGCTTTCATTGTGTCACAGTCTGCTCTTTGTCTCGCTTTCTCTAGGTCGTGGTTTCATTTAGAGTAAAAATGTGCTGTTAAATGTATCAGAGAAGAGTCATGCACACATTGTATGTAAATGCAAGAGTCTGACTTTCAACATGCACCATATGGCCGAGTTCCCACCAGAAAAAATAAATCCATCTCTTGTGGATCAAGATGTAAACAAAAGTAAGTCTGAATTTAATCTGAATTTAATTGCCATCCTGTGCTGGTTTATTGTAAATCAAATTATTTATTGCAGGACAATGATCTTCACTTGGCAAATAGTTTTATTCCAAAAACTAGGTAGGGGTTCAATGAATTAGTGTTTTGAATCACATTTGGGTTTCAGTAGCATTTACTTATTGTCTGAATGACTTTAGGAAAAACCCTTTATATGAAGACACTGCAGATTTCAGGATTATTTGGCAACAAATAAATCAGATTCAAATGGCCAGATTGAATTTTAGCTCCAACTGTATCTTGTGGAAACAGAATATAGTTGACCAGACACCCATGATGAAAAATATTTTAATTTTCTTCTTTAAGAAAAAATATTTCCAAGTTTTTGATTAAATACTGTTTCAACATCAGTTCTCCTCCCACAGAAACAGACCTCAGCACCAGGCCTCCCCCGCTTTCCTCACCACAGCTATTCATCCCTCATCTGCGGCAAGTTAATTAAGACAGCATAGCATTAATTGATCCTGATATGCAATTCATTCACAGGAAAAGTAATTTCCTTTTTGATCACTAACTGCCTTGGCTTCTAATCAGTGCTTTATTTTGCATTTACTCACATGAAAGAGTCGTTTCTCCTGCAAGCGTAAGGAGAGGTGCAGCAGGTGACGATGTGCTGCATTAATAAAAAACAATCCCCTTTTGAAACAGAGCTTGTTTGTTACTGTCAGTCCATTTGAAGGGAATGCTTCACTAAGTACACTTGAATTCCAACATATTGTTACACACTTATCCAGTATTATGTATTTTAGTTTATCTGTCTTACGGGAGACTGAAAAAGGTACCTCATTGATGACCAACAATATAAGGTAAAACAAGATGTATAAAATACTTAATCTACATTTACAATGTTTTCAGATCAGGTTTCCCAAGTAATTTTTTGTTAGAACCAAGCTCTGGCATCCCTGAGCAAATGAAAGTATTATGTTTTTAATCAGATACAACCAACGAGTAAATGCTAGATATCACCATCTGACAAGGAGCCAGCCCTGCAGTAACAATATGGTCATTTTTTACCCTATTACACAACATTAGGCCTTAAAGCGACAAAGGCTTTATGAATATGTATGCAGCATGGCATGTAAATTATAGATGGGTCAAATAGTGCTTGCATACTATTAGTGCTTTAGAGTTTTGAAATGTCTCCAAGCAGGGCTTTCCTGGATCATAACACTTAACACCCGCTAGTGGAAAATAAGTTGGCAGCAAGTTAAAAATAAATTATTTTTTGAATTGCTTTTTAGTGCTTGGGCTAATTCATGTTACTAATTGCCTTGATTTTGTGTTGTTCCTTTCTTTTTATGTTCATATCCATTTTGTCACATTACGAGCATACACTTCTATGTATTTCATTGGATTTTTATGTGAATGGCCAACACAAAGCAGAGCATAATTGTAAAGCGGAACACAACTAAAAAAATGTGGTACACATTAGTGACAAGATATGCTTCTACTGTGAAACTCCCAAAAAATGCATCTTTAATACTCACCTAAGGCACCCTAGGTTAATAGTTTGTTGTCTGAAATTATTACTTCTTTTCGAGATGTGTCTCTATGACTTTTGCACAGTTAAAGACTGAAAATTATATAGCTCAGACTCTGTCAGCTTTGATGGAGCACATAAATTTTGAGCATCTATTTTGAATTCTTGCCACAGACTCTATTGCTCTATTATTTAGGTCAGAATTATGACTTGGCAAGTCTAACACAAAAATGTGGTTTGATCGAAACCTTCCCATGTGTCAATGTCCTGATAGAAGATGAACCTCTGCCCCAGTTTAAAGTCTCCCAATACATTAAACAGCTTTTATTCAAGGATTTTATCTTCCCATGAGTGTTGACAATTGTGAAGAAAAGTATTCCCACAGCATTTGTCTGCTGCTACCATGTTTGTAATAAAGGATGATTTACTCTTTGTGATGTGCAGTGGTAGTTTTTCTCCAAATATAACATTTTAAATGCAGACTTAACGTTTAATTTCGTCTTTTCCTAACAAAGTCACCTACTTCCACATGGTTGCCATTTTTGTCTGTGGAAAACTGAAGATAAAATATCTTGTGGCTACATTTTTCTGCAATCCTTGTCCATCCTGTCAGTATAGGTGGATTGTTTTGTCTTGGTAGGTTTGTTATTGGCCTTTTTTATTATCTAGCATCTACATTATGAATAAATAAATAAAAATAAAACTACGAAAACATGAGGGAGAGATTTTAATAGAAGAACCTGTATCTCTCAATGAGGCATCAATGTGACCTTAAGTCAAAATGTAAAGTTAATATGAATAATAACTGTCTTTAATTAACTTACTTACATGGCCAGGAGATACAGCAGAAACCAAAAGTGTGAAAAAGGTACCCATTTGACATTGCATAATTTTTATTACTTTCTTCACATTTAGATGCTGACACCCTCATACTTCACAGTTCAATTGTGTTCTCAGGCTCCCAACTTTACTCTCTAACTTTAATGATGGCCGTTACAGTCAAACACTTAAAATTTTAATTTAATCAGACCGTAGGACTTGTCTCCAAAACCTATGGTCTTTGTCCTTGGATGCATTTGCCAACTGTAAGTATTTTATTCTTTTTTTTCTACGTTGCTCTTGCAATAATAGCTTCTTCCTAAATGAGTGGCCTTTTGGCCCATATCACTTTAGGATGTTTCGCTGTATATAATGACTCTTACCAGCTTCAACCACCATCTTCAAAAGACTTAGCTTTAATTGTAGAGCTTATACAAATTTAACACTGTTTATTTATTTGTGGGACACAGATTGCATCTCTCTCCGAAACACGAGAGCTGACAATTGTACTCAAGTATAAACCAGACTTGTAATAGTCCACAATTCTCTTCTTGATATTGTGGTTGATTCATTTTTTATTTTTTGTGTTGACTGAAAATACAAGTGTGCCTCCATTTGACCCATATATTGTGACTTAACCTAATAGAAGCTTATAAAGCCATACAATCATAATCTGGAGTTTCTCCAATAGTATAAAAGAATATCCACGTATGTAAACATCTGAATTTGAAGAAGGTAGTCACCAGTGCAAGTAAAAATCAGTTTTCAACTGTATGTTGAACACTTTAAATACAGTATTATCTTGCTTACAATTTCAGTTCTCCATTATAATTATAAGTCAGTGCGAGGACACGGGAGATCTGCAAAGGTTATCGCATCCCTGTGTTACACCTGCTGGATCAACGGGGTCACTAGGCAAGAGTGGCAGAGACAAATGAAAAATTCAAGATGATTTCAATTAGTGACAGAGAAAAGCCTTTGAAACGCTGATATGTGTCTGGATAAACAGAATGACAGATGAACGAATGAATAATAAACTCACAGACTCTATGAGTGAGATTGATTCCTCACAAGATCAATACCTTGCATAGTCACCTTGATGTGAAAGTGTAGGTATCCCCATTCTGAATCTGAGCACATCGCAGCACACTCTGGGGAACCAAACAGCTCTGTAACGTTAAAAGACCGGCTGAAATATTCAGCATTAACTGCACTTGAAGCCAATGTCACAGGTCGTCCTTTTTGCAACTGGCTTTTATACTGATTCTTTCTGGGCTAAAAAGCTTTCCATCACCTTGTTGAGTAAATCTATCATTCACTTGTTTAAATTGAATCTATTATTCACTTGTTATGAAAAGTAATTCCATGCATCGTCTTGAAGAGAAGCGTGGCATGCTGTCAAAATCAGTCTATAACCCAAAAGAGGAACATCAAAACGGCAAAATCCTCCTATGACAGCCAATCAAGACAGATGAGAATGGAAATTATGCTGTGCAAATAAATGTGTGGAAGTCTTTTCAGCAGCAGTATTGAAAGATTATTCACTCAGTTGCTTGTGCATTGGTCTGGCCAACACTTCAGTCCAGATTGATATGTGAGCAACAACTGCAAGAATTTCCCAGAAATTTTAAGTGAACAGGATCAATCTTTCTTGACACTTCTTGCTGTAGCACTAAAATATTTACCATGATGCATGATAATCTTACATCAGTTCCCATGTGTCAAAGGTATGTCACATCTAAATGGGTTAAATTGGGGGCATAGGCAGTTTGGGAAGGTGATTGAGTTTTTACAAGTCTCTTTTATTATCTTTGTGTGGTTAGTCCAAACCCAAACCTTATCAATGTGGGTGGGTGAAGCTCCAACACTTCTAAAATGTATCTGTCTTTCCTTGCTGTGTTTTTTCTAACCTACTGCTACATCTAGATGAACTTCAATGGTAGGAGTAGCTGGTACCTAAAGAAATCTCTCCTAAGCAAAATTTTTTAGAGGCATTTTAAAAAATCTGATTCAAGCTCCCTTTAGAATTGCGGTAGATAGAAAGTACTCTCATCAGTTAACAGAAAGAAACTAAAAGAGGAGAAAAAGAGCTCAATTTGAACATTCAGTAATATTTCAGAAAAGCAATATTAGAAAGTGGTAAGAAAAACTGAACAAATCCAGCCAGTATAGGTTGCATTGCAATGGGTTCATTGAATTCAGGGACAAAAAAATTTTCATTTCCAAACCTTTGAAAAAAAGCACAATTTTTACGTTGCTGTAGTGCTGAATGATGAAAGGCAATTGACATTTCTCTCCATTTTTTATTTGAGGGTAACTTGAAATGATTTATCATACAGCAGCTGCCAGAGCAGCAGCTATGATTGGGCTCCACTCTAAGGCATCATGGTGTTCACTCTGCAATCAAGGTCTGTTCTGCTTTTGTCTGCACTGATTTTTTTAACTACTTCAGCAAGTCTCTTCTTTGTTTGCTGCTTCACATACAAGCTTCTGTGAGTAAGCTGCTATTCTGAATTGCTCATTTGAAGTGTTGCTTTCTGTGAGGAATTTTGTATTTCCAAGCACCCTGACAAATAACCTGATTAACAAAGAGTTTTTAGTTTTCTAGATTTTAATGAATATCATTCAAATCCAAGTTTTTGATTGCCAAACTGTGCTCCATGCTCTGCTGTTCGTCAAAGGTTCGGATGTGTGTGGGCTCATCTTATTTCGTATCGCCATTCATTTCCAATTGAAAGCTTTCTAATGGTAATTCATTCAATAAGAGAAAGCTTAAAAAATACAACTTTACGATTGGGTTTTAATTATTTGGAAATTAGGACCAAATTTAAAGTAGTATAATGAAATGCACAAATAAGAACTATAACTAACAGTTATTTTTGGATTATTCTGATGATTAATTGATTAAGTGGATTCCATTTGACCAATTACATTTTTATATAACATAAATAAGTTAAAAGATTCAAATGAACAATTAATGTATGTCCTTTTTAAATAAGAAAATAAACATTTTATTCCCTAAAATGAAATAACATGGCCCTCCTTCAGTGCATCCTATACTTTAAATGCAAACTGTGTGTATTTTTTGTACAGTGTCTGGTTAATTATAGCTCTGACCGTGTTCTTTCAGGAAATTGCCTGATTGAGTCTGTACTTTAGTTTATGATAAATTAATTACTAAATTATTTCTATTATTGATTCATCATGATTAATCAACCCTAGCGCAACCAAACCCAGAGGATGTCTAAACAATTTTTTTAACTGTTTGTGTGTGACTTTCTGATGGATTGTTGTCATTGAACACCATTAAAATCTATCCTGACAAGCGCTTAACGATTTGGCATTTGGGTCAAGGAATTATAAATTTCTCTGTTTAGATCCCCTCATAGGCAGCTTCCCCAAGCTGGTCATGATTCACACATTCTGGTTGACCTTGCACTTACTGCCTCACCTGCAGGGAAGCTTTTCATGCCGTCATCCAGCAGATATTGTGCCAACGCCTGGATAGAACAGAGTTCTGCTCTGCTGAGTGCCAGAGGCAGCAACGAGTCAAATGTATAATTCATCTGTAATGTATAGCCTGTCCAACCCCACAGCGTGCCGCGCTGTTACCATTGCCTCTTCTGTTTGACCCGTCAATCTGCTCTTAACCAGTTGTTTAGGCAAACAGATTTGAGATGTGTTTAAAAAGGTCTTTTTTGGGGGGGGGAGTTGTCATGTTATTGCTGATTTTCAGAACATCAGTCCATTTAGTGCAAGTCTCACAGCTGTGCTGACATCTCCTGTCAACACAGATAAGACACTGACCATGTGAAGCTATGCTCGATTTCCACTGCACTCGCAGTCCTGTCTCTCTTAGCCACAAGGATGGCAGCCAATTAAATAATCTAAATCTGTTATTCAGCACAATTAAATGAATGCTGACTGCAGAATGAAAACACACAGAGTGGGATGCCGAAACTGCCTGTGAAAGGTATAAAGGGCTGGCTTCCAGTTTACCCACAGATCTGTTGTATTCACCTCTCGGGAGAACATGACAATGCTGCAGTAAATGTAAACTAACACTTGCTCTGTTTGAAATGTAACTATTGTATGCAATATGGAGCAAGTGTAAGTACCTATTTGTTTTGGTGATAAATTTCAGGTGTTTATCAATTAAATAGTCAGTAATTCAGTTCTTAAAAGTGTTCAGTAGATTTGCAGCAGAAAAGAATTTCACATACTGGACTCAAAACTCAGTTTCTTGAGGGAAACATTTGTCTTAGTTCTAGCAGAGTAAAACTTATTTACATGAAATTTAAGCCCAATACCTGAGATTTCTGGTGTTTTGTATTTCCTGAAAAAGTTCTACTCTCAACCTATTTACACTTTTTTTTTTTTTGTAAAACTTTGATAATTGTTCTATGACATCTTACAACAAAGTTAACCCATTTCACTTTGCTATAATATGTGTGACATTATACTCTTTGACATTTATTCTCTTTGACATTTATTCTATGTTTTAAGGTTTGGTTAGGGTAAAAGCAAGCAACACTCAAATCTCAGATTGTACAAAATTTTATTCAAGAAATTCACTACTTTCAAGAGATGTATGCATCCTGTACTTCTGATTAAATCCTTTGTTCTGTTTTTCTCTTTTTATGTAGAGAAAAACATAAAAAGTATTTTCCTACAGAAAAGACATTTCTTTTCTGTAGGATTTTAAGCAGCCAGGGTTTAGTAAAGGTGAAGACATCAGCTTTTGAGATAAGCAGAGTGTGAGGACAATAAACCTAAAGAAAAAGTTTTTGTAATGCTGTCTCTGAAGATTTACTTCATCAACCCTTACAGATTGTTTTAAGCCACCAAATGCAATTACATAACATTTACTTAGATTTAAAACTCCCCAAAAAATTATTTACACAATTATTTACTGTAAAATTATTTACAGGAACCATAAAAGTGTTAAGATTTCTGGCAGATCTAGAAGCCCAGGGACAGGTGTGTGCAGACAGACAAAGGGGCTGCACAAACACCATGAACAGAACAGAGGGACGAAGCTAAGACCTGCCAAGCATACACAGACACCAGCAAACCCCCAAATGACACAACATATGGAGAACTGCGAAAATTCCCCCTTCCCATTTCCATCCGCCATCATCCAATCCTTTTTTTGCTGCCACAACAGCTATGTGAAAAACAGGCACAAAGCTGTGATGGAATACAGAAAATCTGAAGAGCTATTTTTATGGCAATTGCAACCATTTTAGGCATTTTCAGAAGGCATGCAAAATAATATTCAATTTCATATGGAGAAGCCTTCAGGTGAAAACATCTAATTACGTATAATAAGTGAATCGGTGAGGCTTGTTAGAAATAGCAGTTTGCCTGCAGGATCAAAGATGGCATGGTAAGACCTGTGTCTTGACTTCTGAATAAGACACAAACTTTTGTAAAAGCTTTTTACAAAAATATGAGTACTGTATTTAAAATATGAGTGCTGTATTTATTATGTGTGATAGTGTTGACAGAATCGATACAATCAATGTGCTGCCTTATTATGCAGCTGTCTTTTCATTAATGAGGAAAGACATAGTTTGAATGCCAGGATCAACCATCACAGTATAAAAGTTCCTTTTCTTTATTGTGGTCTACCAGGTTTGTTTTGTTTTTAGCAGTATCTAAACTTTATACGGATTTCTACTTAGTTTTTGGTCAATGTATTTCAGTATTATTATTTATCATATTCTATTTGTTTCTTGTAAAGATTTTTTTTTCGTCCTCAGAACCACTTTGCTGCCTACATTCTACATTTAAATGTTTCTTATTCTGTTGAATGTCCATTCAATATACCCATGCTACCCATCATTTCTCTCTCTGTTGTAGTATCATTTGGTGACACTTTAGAGTAAAAGTCTTCAGAAGTTAATAGTCACCAACTACACCAGCAGAAGGGCTTTGATGGCAGGGCACATCCAGATGTGCAGTGGCTCAGACAGGCATTACCAGGAGGCTTTACACCCACAGGCCTACGGCCGAATAACAGCCTGTCACAGACAGCTAATGCTTGCCCCCTGGCTTTCCATCCTGAAGCTTTCTGAGATACTATTTCCCTGCTGGCTCAATTTCATGAGTTCATTGCATTTTTCTGTGAACCAAACATCCGATTTAGCCATAAATGTTACCTGTACATAAGCCGAGTTTTAAGGATCAGGGCAGATGGTAAGCTATGTCACTGACTGCTTCCTTTCTACGCTGATTTATTCAGTGTTAAAATGTGACACCAGTATGACCAATTACAGTGTTCATCACTGATATATTCTGTCCAAAAGGAATGGCCGTCACCATCTGCCATCTTTTTCAGGCACTCTAATAAACGTTTTGTCCTGGAGACGAAAAGATGCAGAAACAAGAAAGTATAAAACACTGGCAAGTCAGACACATTTTTCTTGGAATTTTTGCATTAATGAAACCTAGAAAAATTAGTTAAAGTGCTCTGTATTATTAGAAACTTGCTCTTGCTGAATCAGTTGCTCAAAGTGTACTTTAAACTGACTGTGTACTTAGGAAAATTATGTTGGAGGTGATTTTACTCAAAAGCTGTGTTCCCAGTGAAAGCTTTTAAAATGTATTATACCAGAAAGAAATACACTTTTGATTCTCATAAAGTGGGCTTATGCCTACTTCCAGCTGACCATGATTTGCTGTCTGTATTTAAAGTCATCCAATTTATTGAGAACATTGTACAACCGCCTTATGCTACAGTTTCTGCTGCATCTCTTTTATGTCTCTACTAGCTTTTTACATCTACAGGCTGAAATTCTTGTCCTTTCTTATCTGTAAATGAGGGCGCTGATGTAGACTCATTACAGATTCTGTTCTGACCGGATCACAGGATGGTGATCCACACACCGGATCACAGTGTGGTGATCCGGTCAGATCACAGACCTATTGAATTATGTCTTCTAATTCAATAGAAATCAAAAGTGCAGAATCCCAGTGAGAACCGGCTCGATGATTTGCTGCTCAGCTCTCACTCTCAGTGCTGCTGCCCTGCTCATTGCAGAACTTTGTTTCGATTGGTAGCATGGCTGCCTTCTGGCCAATCATATGTAAGAATGCATACTAATATGAGAAAACAAAGAGGGGAGAATCTTTCTGCCTCTTCAGTTAATAGACAGAGGTGAAGAGAGTGCATCGTACAAATCTTTAAATATGTCTGACATCTGTAACTGAAGCAGTTTAAACATATAATATAATAATAAATTATTATCAAGATAGGGTTTTTTGGTATATTGGTTTTGGGTGTTTTAGTTGAATTGGTGTTAAATAATAATTAAAACTTTAATTAAAATACAACACAAAAGTAAAAATACTTGCTTCTATAGTCTCAACTGTGTTGGAACCTCTAACAAGTTTTTTTTCAGGATTGCCTTGCATTTTGCTCTGTTCGTCTCACCACAACTCTGACCAGCTTTCAGTTGAAAAATAAAAAATGCATCCCATGGCACGAAGATCCCACTACTGAATTCCACCACCACTCCACCACTGGGGTGGTTTTCCACAGATGTGCATTTCAGCAGATGTTACCACCTGAGTTGTTTTCTATAGATATACATATTTTCCAGGCACATTAAGGTGGACAGAATTAGAGTTTACGGGCTTTTAAAGTTTAACAATTTTTGGGGTGTGTTAAATGATTTTATTGTATGTATATCTCTTTATTCATATAACAAGAACATACAAGTCTTTATCCCAGGAAGAGGTTTATATTTTAGCATTTATAGACATGTAATTTACTTAAACATGTCATGCTGCCAGAAAGTACAGACATCAAAATGCTTGAAATAGCTCACATTTCTTAGATATCAGAATCACTTTAACGTAGACAGCACAACTGATTTATCTTTCCTCTCTTTTTCCTTCTCCTTATTAGCTTGCCTGAGTTTCTTAGCATGTGTGATCCAAACATAACTAATTAATCCCTGACACTGCGCCCACAGTAGGAAGATATTTTGAGATGGCACCACACTTTGTTTTGTTTTTTTTTGACAACCAACTGCAGACTCCATAAAAGTCCCTTCACACATGTAGAAACCAACCACAAGGGGCATTTTTGGGTGATATCACAAACAATACTTGCTGACTATTTTCTTTTCCTAATTGGAATGGAATCTGAAAGAGCAATCTCAGCAGTGTCATTGTTAATTATACTGCTGGGCTTATTTTGTTTTTGCAAAGTCTTCTAATTTTTGAAAAACGGGGCGAAAAGGGACAGATTGTAGGCAGCAGTCTATGTTGTTTAAAAGATGAGAAAGAAATGTTCCAGAAAGGCCTAAATTAATTGTTGTCTCCAATCACAGGCTCAGCAAGCCTGGAGCCTGCAGAAGTCTAAAATGGCTGTAAAAAGAACAGTAGCTGCACTGAAGGGCTGGCCTGTTTGGTAAAAGAAACAAATCTTTTGCTTCCTCTTTCACACATTTATTCTCTGCCATTTTTGGGTACCTCATCGCGAGCATGTTTTAGCTATTTGCTTTGAAAAAAAAGTTGATTTCTCTGAGTGCGTTCATATCCTCATTTCCCTTGCTCCCTGTGCTGATTGCTATTCATGTTTGAGAGGCAGCTTGAGCCCTAAAGCTCAAAGAGTTCAGTATGTTCTCTGCTAAGAGAGGGAATGAGTAGGCAGCATTAAAATGGTAGAACTGTGCAGGAAAATGTGTTTGAATTTTAAATACGGTCTCAGCCTACAACATGAAAGTTTATACATCTATGTGTATTATTTACAATTTGGCTGTGCTGGTAACAGTTTGACATCAGAATTAGTTTAAAATAATCTGATTAATAAAAGTGAAGCATTCATTCTACTAAACATGCTGTAAATCTACTATAGTAGCTTCTTATGTTTCACTGCAATTTCTAAGAAAAAGTAAATAGTGTAATATAATTAACAGATAATGCAGTTTTTATCCCATAACTGTAGTTCAAGCAAAGCTTTGTTGGTATCTATTTATTTTCTTGCTAGCTCTGTAACAATGTTTTAATTTTCTGTAATGTTCTGCTTTGACAACATTGCTAAAAATATCATCAAAAGCACTAAAACATCAAAAGGGAAATGTAACTCATGACATAATATTACTCTGAAGCAGAAGCAGAAATTGACCTATAAACCTATATTAGGTAAGTTCCTTAATATTTATTTCAAGAGGCAATATAGACATTTGTAAAATGCATGTTTTGAATAGTTGTAGTCAGAAGATAAAGTAACCTCAAAAAGAACATTTAAAACTAGAGCTGCACACTATACTAAATCAAAATGATGATTGCAACATCAGTGTTTGTTATATGATGTGATATATGTAATATAAGATAAGAAAAGTGTGAGTTGATCGCAATTCACATCTATATAGCAATTAAAAACAGCTATATTGCAATTATTTTTTTAAGCAAAATTGAGCAGTGTATAGTAATAAATCACATTCCTTTACAGGAAAATGTTTTATTACTATTGCTTCAAAAATAATAACAAATATTAATCTATATATAAGACCAAGTTATTCTGTCTACTTACATAAAACAAAAACTACACATAGCTGTTCCGTGCCTCTTTCACAGCATTCTGGTGATTTTCTGCTTCTGTATTTGTTGTAAAGTTATTAGGAATCTGAAAAGCTGATTTGCTGTAGTAGGTAGTGGTGTCTAAGCCTGCAGGAGACCACTCATCTCATAAATAATTCACATCTCCAAGCCATAACTTTTGTTTGTTTTGTTTTTGTTTTACAAACAAAAATGTGCTCCCTTTTGGTCATTGTAGAAAGGTGACCGATGACTTGCGTGAAAACTTCACAAAAACATTGGATTTGCCAAAAACATTTGCAAACATGAGAAATGGCTCAGTGCTGCAGAAGACAGGGCGCACCACTAGCTGTTGTAATCAGAGAGCTATGCATTGTCAATTGCAAGAAGTTCAAACCAAAGAAATGATATAAAATTTTACTGCCTTTAAAACTAAAATCATATCTGGACTCAAAAGGTGAGTATTAGAAAATTAACAAACCTTAATTTTTGTGTTTATGCACTGTTTTTGTTTGTTTTCTTTCAAGACTTTTTCACAGTCAAAAATAATAAACTTTGTTTCTGTGTGGCAGTTTCAGTGGTGGATTCTTTAATGTATACTAATGTGGAAAATAAATGCACAAAGCCATGTGGAAGATTACATGGCTGCATATGTTGTCCCTGTTATCTCTCCCCTGGTTCTACATGCAAACCTCTCTCACACACACACCTACACACAACCACTGGTAAAGACACTCTGGCAAACACTGTTTACAGATATGCGGATTGGGTTTAAGAGCGGAACGCTGAGCATTTCAATCTAAACAGTAAACACTCCTAATTGGATTGTGTGCTTTGATGTGAATCCTCTGAGGACTGTATATTAATAGGCCTAATTGATTCTGATACATATTTGCACAAGTTTAGGAAATTAACCCAAAACAAATGTGAGTTGTTTTTTTATGGATCTCATTGCAAAGAATTAAATTGCACTTTTTAGTTGAAAGACGCTGGAATGGAAACAGTGTGGTGTCAGAGTTCACTTGGCAGTCCAGTGAGTGCACTCTGTTGGTGTCAACCTCTGGTGGAGATAATTCATGGGTCTCCCGATCATCACAAATGAGGCCCAGAGGTGATGATTGGAGGCAGCTGATGGGAGTGGGGTCAAGAGGTGGAGCACTGATAGTTTGTTGCTGACCCTGTTTACCGTCACCAGCCTCCAGAGGCAGTGTGTCAAGCAATTCAACCTCATTCACCTGAGGTAAATGTCTGTTTTAGTGTTCCTGGAACAAACACAAAGCCGATGCAGTCACCTCGCTGATGGACGTGTCAGCACCACTACTATGCGTGCTGGACTGTCTGAATGAGTGGATGTGTTTTACTCAAACCTGGGAACTCCACTGAGACCGACAAGTCAAACTGCAAAGTTCAAGAGAAGTCTAGTCTACTCTTAACAACAGGCAGCCGATCTTCTAGGTGAAAGGAAAGGTTACATTTGATGGCTGGTTGAAGGATTCTTACTGTTTCTGGCATTGTGCTCCTTTAGCTTCAGCAAATATCAAATACAAAGACATTGGTGTCCATAAATAAAATAAAATCTGTCTCTTGACATCAATAAATTTTATCTAAAATATAAACAACTTTATTTTAGTTACGTAGAGTTTTATTGCTTATCGTGTCCTGAGAGGGAAGATTAAAATGAGGGAAGAAAAAGTAAGGTTTCTGTGTTACAAACCTCTGGAGTATCTGGAAGCATTTACATAAAAATCCAATCAGGATAAGCATAAAGTGCCCTTTTTAGGTCTGACACATGCTGTTGTCTTTAGTTCAGGGAACTGGCTGAATCCCCAAAGATGCGTGGGTCCCTTATAACTGTCTCTTTGGTTAAGGGACACTTCTGGACAACGAAAGATAGCAGAATTGAAAAGCTGACCTCTTTTTTTTCCTATTTCTGTAGATTATTCTACAACCTTTGTATGTTGAGACTATACGAGATGCTGGGTTTTCTTTACAACTTAAAACTGCAGTCCTTTTTTTCTGCCACAAAACAAGTATAGGAGAAAATGGACAAATAAAAATAAAGAAATATCTCATTCTGTAAACATCTAAATGTATGGAGCCCCCTGGAAGACATGGGGGAACTGTTTTGTTTTATTTCACAAAAGTATTGTTTTCCCACTCAATACTTGTGCATTCCCTTGCAACAGTTCTTGTGTTCCCTCGTAATAATGTATACTAGTCAGCTTGTGTGGCATCTTGAATATAAAAGTCTTTCTGTTACAATACAAGGTTTTCGTAAGGCTTATCTTGTTTGTGAGATTTCTTATATTTATATATTTTTCTTTAGGATAGAAACGCACCACGAACTCATGTCCAAAATCCCAGAGGCAAAACAAGCCAAAAATGCTTTTTCCACTCATACTCTAAAACATAAACATGACAGAAACCATCTGTAAGAAGGAAAGAAATTAAAAAAAGTAACTCCCAGACTAATTGGACTATTTTTGAGTTACCAGTTTTCTCCACCAAAGAGTTAAGAATGTATAAATATATGTCCACTGAGACTCTTTAAAGTGGCACATATGTGCATTTTTAAATTAATGTTTGTTATCACTGTGTCTATTTACAAAATAGAATAGGGTGTTTTTTTTTTTTTTATTATTTATTGGGATTAAATGCCTGCGACAGACTCGCGACCTGTCCAGGGTGTGCCCCGCCTCTCGGCCAGAATGCAGCTGGAGATAGTCACCAGCAACTCCCGACCCCATTAGGGACAAGGGTGAACAGATAATGGAGGAATGGATGGGATTAAATGCAGAACTTTTCAAAGAGAACTCAAAAGAGAACGAAAATCCCTCGTATCCTAGAGGGCTCCATTCTAATGTATTTGGCTTATGTAAAAGAAATATGCATGGCTTCAAATTGCACCTATTTGTTGACTTGTTCTCTTGAAATTAATTACTTGAAAAGGATGCATTAATGTAGCAAAATCATGACGTGGCTGTTTTAGGTGAGTAGGAGAAGAAAGAGTCTTTGGAATTGAAAAGTCAAAATTCGAAGATTGGCTCAGGGTCTCTGTGTTAGGAAAATCACAAAACTTCCTCACATCTTTGACCTTGCCACCGATTTGGAATCTATTATATGCTGCGGGACCCTTTAAATAAAACCCAAAATTATTAATTACCCAAGTATGGGATCATGCTAAAGGTGAATGTGCAATTATAGAATTGAATCAAGGCCCTGTTGGGCTTGTCATTCCTGACAGAAATAATTTGGCTGAATTATTAAAAGCTTAACAGCCCTCAGCATCTTCACTGTTACTATTTAGGAGCTGCAGAGATCCAAGCTTTGCTTGTTTGTCTCCCAAGTAAGATCGTGAACTGCACTTATTTAAAAGATGTCTGTGAAAAACAAAGTTAAAGTAGTACTGATGTATGTATGCTGTGTTGTTCATTGAACCATGAAATGAAAGAGGTCAAACTTAATGAGATCATTTTATGTTATTACAGTCATGGTGATCATGCAGAAAGTGTCACTTTCATTTTTGGGGGTTAGAAAGTTTAATAAGTTACCTGCGTTTGCAGTGTAAAGATCTGATTAGATGTTCCATGGTCACAGAATCATATATAAGTTCAACATTAAAGATTTATTTTTCTTACTAAAACATGAAAACTGTTGTTGCACTGTGTGGAATTCTGTGTACCAGAATGAACAAATATTAAACTTTAATGTTTGTTTCTGACCATTTTACTCACACTTTATTTTCATTTTAGACTGACTAAAATGAAAATATATTTTTGTGTTGAATTCTGATTTGTTGTTTTTATGTAATTTCCTGTGATGAAGGGTTTTCTCTTGTCTGATTGGTTGGCTTCAGGTTGGCATGATTACCAGCTGTCTATAATTACCAAATCAAGCCGTGGTTTGGATTTTGGTCTTCTGATCGGCTGCAATAACAACTCAAGAGTGAAGAGTGAGTCAGCAAAATTCTGTTGTCACGGAGATTACGATGACAGTCCAGAAATGTGTGCTCCTCTGGTGCCTTCTTGGGTATGATTTGCTTTAATTTGAAACAATCATAGCTTCTCACAGCTGTGCTTTTTTTTTTTTTTACCTTCAACACTTTGTTTTATTTATTTATTTATTGTTATTTCCAGCACTGCTGTACTTCACTCTGTATCAGCTGGAGGTGCATATTGTGCTAAAACAGCGAGAGGTATGTAATTTGCTTTAATTGCTGTCACTGATTACTAATAATTACCAATTAGTGGGTATATTTGACATTTTAAAATAATGGCACACCTAACAGAATAAGTATTGTTGCCACATGCTTGCTCAGGATGAGGGAATTCTATAAAGTAAATGATAAAATGCAGTTGGCTTACCTTCCTTGGACAACTTTCTAC
This sequence comes from Poeciliopsis retropinna, assembly GCA_010277075.1. Lineage (NCBI taxonomy): Eukaryota > Metazoa > Chordata > Actinopteri > Cyprinodontiformes > Poeciliidae > Poeciliopsis > Poeciliopsis retropinna. The sequence continues at coordinate 6,783,687 of VMRM01000007.1, forward strand.
TAATCAGCATAATTAGTAATAATTCATCTGAATAGATTGTGTACATTAAAATTGGATGTGGTATATATATATATATATATATATATATATATATATTTATTTTTATTTATTTATTTATTTATTTTTGAACCACAAAGTACAGATCCACCTCAATAGATTAGAAAAGAACAATTTAGTTTAGAGTAATTCAACTCGTTATTTTATTCTAATTATCAATACACATGGTAACTTGATTTGTTCATTTTGTCTTGCAGTAAATTGAAACCTAAAATGCACTTCTGAGAATTAATGTTACAGAATATTATTTAAAAAATCAAATTGATGCAGATATGTTGGTTTGGCTTGCTGAAATGTGTGACCATTTAATGATCACTTTTAGGTGATCAGCCTGTTCCTCTGCTAAGGTGCAGGCTGATCACCTGCCAATAGCGCTTGCTCAAGATCTCATAGGTCGTCTACGGGGTCTCGGGTTAGGCAAGTTGGTAGGCGAGTCAAGAACAGTAGTACCCCAATATACTTTTGACCCAAACCTTTTTCTCTTGCCTTGGTAAATCACTTCTGATGGTATCCCAGCTTAAGGACTAGCAGAAGACAAGGAATGCAATAGTTCTGAACATCAAATAATCCAGCCACTGTCCAGGCCTTAGGAATTTCTCAAATGTTTGAATAGACTTTCACGACCCTCTCAGTGCTGTAGTTATTTATCCTCGTTATCTGACTTTTTTTTTTTTTTTTTTTAACCCCCTGTCAAAATGTGTCCGTCCATTCTTCACTTTATTACTACTGGAAATGGCAACCTGAAAATCCAGCTTGCTTAGCAAACACCTTTTGTGGATTGCCCTGGCCATGCAAAATCAGTGACTGCATGCTTGATAACTGTCAAAGCAGCAGCAGTCTGTCCTCATCACTGTGGAGGTTATAAATTTCTGTTTCTTTTTTTATATATATACAGTATGAAAGTTTTCTGAAAAACTGAATTTTGGATTTTCATTAGCTATAAACCATTAACATACATTACTCTTTGTATGATGAAACAGAGTTCTGCTTTTTCATATAATTATTTAAATGTTCTATTTCATTGAGATGCAACTGTATGATGATGCAGTGAATTGGATTTGGTTTGACTGTGAACTAAATGGTCTGGTCTGTCGTCTTTTACATCTTTAAGATGAACTTTGCTTGTATTGACTTTGTGCTCTTCCAGCTCGTGCAGCTGCCTTGGGTTTGAAGTTTCCTGGAGTCCATGGAGCCCCTGATCTCTCCTCACCAGCTGTTACTTTGTTGCATCCTTCAACTTTTAGTTTTGATGACCTGCCTCCAACTGAATCCAACATGAACTCTTATGAAGATGCTCATAAGAAAGCCCCCTCTGCTAGCCCTTGGTATATAGGAACTCGAGCCAGGGACTATGGTAGGTTCCTGTTTGGCCATGGTCCATTCCCACAAGCCTCAAGGGCACAAATGGCTGACCAAATACTTGGAGTTCCTCAAGGTCTGTTGGACAGAAAGCCTGAGTCCAGTTTGGAGGAGGTCAACCATGTTGCCCTACCAACACTTGCCAACGCCCCCAGCCGTCCTGACCCGATGAATCTGAACCCTCAAGGTCACAGAAAGCCTTTTCTGTTCAGTCACAGTGAAAACAACCCTGCCGGTGATGAGTTTGCCCCAAATAGATGTGGCATGCCTTTGACTGGACATGCCCCACTGCTGACCTGGGGTCATGCTGCTTACCAAAGAGGAATTAACCCCAAAGTCCCCCTTTTGCATTCTGTTCACTTACTCCAGAGACGGCGTGGCTGAGCTCCGGTGCACGGCTTTTGGAAAGTGGTCAAGCACCCTGGCCATCTTGCTAAGAATCAACGTAGGAGACTTGGTGTGAGGCCTCTTATTCAAGGTAGAGCCATCTTGCAAGGCTTGAGAAAAACAAAGTAAGGTGCTCTTGAAATGAGTGTGAAGGAAAGGGCCCGACATGTAGCACAGCTGTCTTGTCAGATAGTGTCACTCTGACATGAGTTAACAGACATTTTAAGGGCTGTATGTATGTGTGGGTGGTGGGGGAGCATAACTTCTTCTGCAAGTGTTTAGGCACTACTGCAACTTTATACATCTGTACAAGTTCATGTTGCTTTCTCATCTGTAACTCCCAAACAAGTCATATCACACCTTCTCTTGAATATAAAATTGTTCTAAATTGTCAATGCTTTTTTTTGTCATTATAAATGAGTCAATGAGGTCTATATGCAACCAGAGTGCCATCTACTGGTTCTAATGGGTACAAATCATTTTTGGCTCACAATGTTTTAAACAGGTGTTGCTTAACAGAGGATTGGCCTTTGACAAATCCTGTAGTCTAACAATCTGAGTACTAATGGTGCATATCCTAATTTCTCTAAATAGTCTAAGTGGTATTTTTCATTCATCTGGCTTTATTTAAAGCAAATGTATAAGATAAGAAATGGATCTTTGTACTTTAGTACAATAGTGGCTTTGCATATTTCCTACACAAGCTTGATAGCAAAGGAGTCCATACGTTAGCCTTTGTCTTTAATTGCCTACAGAGTTTGAGCATCTGGGTGGCAGGTGGGTAAGGTTATCACTGATCGACCCCCATAAATCAATCAATCAGGCGCTAAGGGAGGGAGTCGGGTCTATGAGCAGTCATTTGGAACGGGGAGTGAGGAAATGAGCGGCAGAACAAAGTAAAGCAATCAACTGTGCATGAGCAGCAGGAAGGAAGGCAGGCAGTCGACGAGCAGCAATACATCACAAAGGACACCGGGTTGGGCAGGGAGAACAAGAGGACCACTTGGCAGCAGAGGACATTGAGTTTGAAGCAATGATGTGATGTTGGATTTAATTTAAAGAGAAAAGCTCACATGGAATATTTTGAACAAGGGTTCTAAAAGAATTGGGAAGGGGGGGGAGGGAGCACAACCTCTGTTTGGTGCAGATGTGCTTTGAGATGTGGCACCACCTTAATCAATAATGCTTTGTAATGTGTTCAAAAGGTTTTCTTTTTGTTTTTAATGATTACTGGCACACTAAAATTCTTACAGAGGGTAAAGAAAAGCAAGCTGTAGCAAGGACTATATTTAGTACAGTAAGCAGCTCTCATTTGTTGAAACGTGTAGTGCATGATAAACTGAGTCTGTACCAAAAGCAGTTTCCAGACATGCAGCTTGACTTGTTTTTAGATGTGATTTCTACATACAAATTCTGGAATCTTGGTATCATTTTGTCTTTTTTTTTTTCTTTATCTAGTTTAAGCATATAGTTCATGGCAAAGATTCTCTAAAGGAAACTCCGATACTTTGAATTATCAGGGAAAGGATTGTTTCTGGGGTCCAGCAGGAGATGATGCATTCTTTTAGACAAAACCTTTTATGTGATTAAAAACCACATTTATTTGAATTTCACTTCTATATAAAGTTGAATAGAAGACAACATGCACGAAAGTGGTGACCTTTCACTTTTTGTTCCTCAGAAGTTGGGTGTATTACTAAAAAACAGGTTTCCTTCTCTTTGACAAAACTGAAGTGTGTTTAGCATTTTATTCAGAGTCAAAACTTTACAGAACAGCCTTTACAACTTTAAGCATTTTGTATATTTCTATTTGCTTTGTGCAATTATAAACTAAGGTGTTTGCTAATCCTAAGGAAAAATGCTCAAGTTCAGTTGGATTAAATTTCATTTGAACATCAGTGTTCAAATGAAATACAGGCCAGAATCTAAGACATTTTATGATAACTCTGGCTATCATAGGGTGGCTGTCCTGGTGGAGCATGAATCTCAAACCCAGTGTGCCAGATTTGTAATGTTAAGAATTTCTCTGTGGGGACTAAAAGTATTTCTAATCTAATCACCTGCTTCTTCAGATTAATGCTGCTCTTTCCCAACATTCTGGTTTGAGTGGATGGCCATAACTTATTCTGTTGTGAGATGATGGGTTGGACAATTCTCATGATGTTTAAAGCTTGGGATATTGGCTTATAAAATATCCAACTATAAACTTCTTCAGGATTTTGTTCATTACCAGTTTGCTGTATTTCTTGATCTTTGTCAATATTTATGTTCTGTAACATTGCCTTTTTGGGCTTCAAATAAGTGGCTGTATTTATTAGAATACATACAGGTGGATTTTATTTCCTAATTAAGTGAGCTGCAAAGATATTTGGGTGCATTGGATTTATTTAGGGCCATTGGTGTGAAGGTGGTTGAATTCAATTTTTTTTGTTTTTTTTTTTTTGGTTTGTTTTATATGCACAAATTTCCTCAACTCTATTCCAATAGAATCCAAAATACATACGCCATGTTGAGCTTTGTGGAGATTATGTGATAAAATGAATACATTTCATAAGGTATTTATTCTTTCATAACTCACTCCAAGTATAGCTGTGTCTACACTCTTGTTTATTTGCAGAGAATACTTTAGATTTGCATGTTCCCTTAGCCATTATCACCACCTGCGGATAAGCTGTTTCTCCCCTCAAAAAGCTTGTGTGTTGCTACCAAACCTTTTTTTTTTTTTTCTTTTCCTCCAGATTTAAAGTTTTACAGATGCTGTAATTACCTATTTAGAGCCAATTGTACATTGTTCTCCAAGTTTTTTTTTTTTGTTTGTTTTTTTGTTTGTTTTTTTTTGTGCTGGAGGATTTGTCTGTAAGCCAGGCTAGCATATAGCTTGGGAAAGGATGGGGCTGTTTATCATGTCTGCTGTATAAAGCAGCGTGTCTGCAAAATGTGAATGCACATGAACTACATTTCCTCAAACCATCCTAAATAATGGTTGCTATTGTGTTTTTTGAAAGTAGTAAATGAGATGAATTTCTACATAGTTCTGCACTAAAGCTGTGTTGGCAGCTGCAGTTGGCACATTTAGCAATGTGCAGCTGAAAATAATGAATATTGCTGCAGACCACACAAACGCAAGCAGCACCAGCAGTAACAGCCCCCTGGCTCCTTTCTGTTTAATTTATTATTTGAATGAAGCGATAGCTTCTCGCCTGATAGCAAATGTAGGTAATTCAATGTTGACTCTGTGTCAAAGAGAGAGAATTTTGGTTTAAGCTGAAAAAATAATTGCAGATCAATATTTTTATCTCAGTGTTCAAAATGTGGCTCTGAGTTCAGCATGAATTGTGGGCAATTTTGATTATTAAAATGTCAACAATAAATCAGCACTAATGATTTTGGGTGCAACTGCTTCTACAGCAGAGAGGGCATTTTATAGGAGGGCATATGTTATACTTTAAGGATCTAATTATGTTCTTAATACTGAAGTCATGGAGTTCTGGTGAGAAATGTTCATAAACCCATAATGGGCATGAATGTAATAGAAAATATGGGGATTTTAATGATGTGTTTGATACTTTTTTTGTGTTTTTGGAGTTAAATGATTTGTGCATCCAAACAAACTGAGTGTGAACATTTTAATTAACTGACTATTTTTTATCCACAATGAATGTAAATTTAAAAAAAAAAAAACTTTCCCTCAGCATTTTTATGTGCAACATGCTGAGGGACATTTATTCAAACATTGGTTGGGATGGATGCATAACTGTCAATAAAAGAACATCCCCACAGGGAGAATAATTTATACAATTGTAAACAAACAAACAAAAATGGTATTTAGTTGAAATAAATGACTTGTCAGCGCAGTGGCGGTTCTAAAACAAATTTACCAGAAGGCCAGAGTTTGTTAATGGGGGCACAAAACAAAAAATAAAACCAAAAAAAAAAAGTGCTACATTTCCTATTTTAATTTATTAAGTGAACCACAGAGTAAACAGCAGCTCTGGAGCAGAGACCCTTCAGTTAGCAGATAAAAACTGTGATCCTTTCTCAATATAGCTGAAGCTAAAAGGGCAATTTTTAATTTATTGTTGAAGTGAAACTGTGAAGATAATGGTTGAAATTGCTCCAATTAATCAAGTTTGTTTGCATATGGTGTGGTCCATGGCCTCTAAAGGACATGCAGTCTATTTTTGTTCATGCAAGTTCAGGTGTGGGAGCACACTCTGCTGATTGACTGCTGCAGCCTGAAGAGTTTTTAGTCTAGATTTAAAGCAACTCAGTGTTACGGTTTCTGTGCAAACTCATCACAATAACAAATTAATTTAGTATTACCTTTTAAGTATGGGGCCTGTAAGAGGGGACAGGAACAGATCTGCAAGGGTACAGGTTCCTTTTAGCCCCTTTCTAAACTGCCCTTATTGCATTTTGCACATATCACATTATGTGCAAAATGGCAATCATAATATTACAACAGGAACACAAAAATGTTGCGCATAATGTAACTTGCCAAACTAGCTCCGAAAACTTTAAAATGAGAGTATATATATATTTATATAGATATATATATATATATAGTGCTACTTAAAGACTTTCCCCTGCTGGTAATGAAATATTAAATTGCTTTTAAATTAAGGGCTGTTAGAACGGACTGGATAGGATTGTGCTTTAATATGCATTAACTCTAGTAATAAAGTTTTTTCCGTATGCAGCTTCTGTTAACAAACACAGACAACAATATCTCTAATGGCACAACAGGGGCAGCAATCAAATTAGCGTTCTTCACACAGGTGTGCAGTTAGATTTGTTTATTAGATTCTGTTTTTGGGGGCTGAATTATTTTTTTTGTTTTTTTTTTAGCTGCAGCTCATCAGCCATGTTATTCCCCCTTCCCTGTTAAGACTCCAAGTTGATGCATCATGGCATTAAAAATACAGAAAGCTAACACTGAAAGAGTTGTTCATTAGCAAAACTAAATCAGAGTTAATTTTATGGTGTTTTACTTTAAAGCTTTTTTTTTTTCTTTAGTTTGTTGTATTCTGACAATTTTTTTTTTTTTTTTAATGTCAAGTCCACCAATCCACAGCTAATTTCCATCGTTCTTCCAAATAAACTCCAATGTTATCAAGGCTTTACCCAGTCCTATGTGTATCTGTGTCAGGTTGTGCATTTAATAACACACAGCTCTTTTAAAGCAATGCTGACTGCTGCCCTTCACACACATTCAGCGAATGAGGTGGTTAGCAACAATAAGTACATGTCCTTGTGTGATTTGTCGTGTGTGTATTTCCTCCTGCAATATCTGCTGCCCTCCTCTTGTTGTCCCACTCGAGGCCCTCGGCAAGCCAGCTTTAGCCTGCCAGCGCAACTGACCTGTGGTAAGAGGGAAATCAATAGTCAATTCCATTTTGCAGCCAGTCTGTGACAGGTACTAGATAGGAGTGGATTGGGTGCATGTAGAGAGCAGGATCGTGAGTCTGAGCTTGTTTGACCCTCTCGTCTCCTGCAAGTACACAGTGTCTCATGTGGTCACTGTACAGTGGACACAGCCGTTAAAGCTCAAGAACATGCTCTTCTCCCTAGCAACTTAGGAAATGATGACAAGTGGACCTCTGTGCTTGCTTTGGGTTACCAAAGGTAAGAAGAAAGCACCATGAAGAAGCGGGAACTAGCATGACTAACACATAAGGAGCAGCAGTGTACAACATTCTGAATTTTGAATATTTACAGCAAAAATATGTGTACATGTGGTCCTAATGCGACACAGTAAGAGTTTTTTTTTTTTAAACTATGGATTTCTACCGCTTGTCATGGCAATTAAATTAAAGGAGAAGAGTGACTAGTTCCTTCACCACCTCTGTTTTACAGATGTTAGACATTATTATTAGGAGTCCAAGCTTACAGAATCAGTTATTTGGCAGAGCACTTGTTTTGTTTTTTGTTTTTGTTTTTGTTTTTTTTCTTGTTTTATAAAGCAAAAATTGCAACTTAAACCAGAGTACAACTGGAGACTTTCCATTAGACTTAAGTATATATGTGCACAGTTACTCAAATACAATAGTACAACATGCCTCACTAAGTCATCATGGACTCTAAGGTCAACATGTTTTGGCTTAAAATTGTTATAAATTCTAAATCACAACTTCAAATATATATATATATATATATATATATATATATATATATATATATATATAAATCACATGAAGTAGGTCCCACATATCTCCACCTTATTTATTGATTGGGCACATTGCAAAAAAATGCTGAATGTTCTTCAAATGTTTAAAGTAGAGCGTGAGCCTGAATGACTCCTTCTCAAATTTGACTGGATCATATTCTTGTCCGTCGGTGGTCTTGATTTTAGTTTTTCTGAAACATAAAAAAGAGAAATCCAGTAAGACGCTTATTTTATGTAGACAAAAAACATCTCATTAGTCACATGTAGTGGGTTTTGAGTCTGTTGCAATTGTTTCATATCCAAGTTCCCAATGTGGGGATCTATTGCAACACTGCAACTTCCTCCATTTAAGCACCAAGAAAAAAAAAAAACATGCTGAATATCATATTTTTTGTTGTATATATATAATAAAAAACACATTTTATTGTTGAAATAATGAGTTAGTGAATTGGAAAAAGTCTCCTTTCAAGGATATATCTCCTGTATAATTACAACAAAAGTGGTATTTTATATACCTGGCATTAAGTTAGCTGATAAAATGTTGATCTGATATAAATTTTCTTAAGAGCAACTTCTAAATTGGTAAGAATAATCTCCTCCTAATGCTATAAAAGTTTTGCGTGTGATTTGGTCAGTACTTTTCTCTGTCAATAGTCCGTTTTCTTTTTTTGTGTGTGGTTCATTTTAAACTGGATCATAACTCTTATATTTTTTATATATTTTTTTTTTACTTGACATTGAAAAGAGTTTAGTTAAATGATGTTTAAACTCAAAAATGAACCTCTATGACTAGCAGCAGCAATGACAACAGCAGCTGTGATTAAAGTTACAGGAGTAATTCTCTGTACAGCAGGAAATGAATAAGATATAAAATGATGTTTTCAGAAGTGACTAATTTGGGGGTAGCTACATGTCAAATGTGAGCAAGAATCGAAAGACGAGACAGTATTCTGTTAAGCAAAGTACAAGAACTGCAAATCAAACCAAACCGAGCTTCATCAGTTCAGCTTAGCTCCGGGACCCTCTGCTAATTTTACTGCTCACTGAAACGTTGCATGTAATACCCAATGGACGGAGAACACTTTGTTCATTAGTGCTGATTAGGAAATAAGATGAAGCAAAATATGTCAACTCGTGATAACCAGTTAATGTGTTTTTAATTAGGGCCTGCTTTTCTCCTCTCCCGATGATTCCTGCATTGAAACCCACCGCCGCTTGCATTTATTTCCTCCTCTGGAGGCCTCTTGATTAAGCGTTAGCCCCTATTATGATTTAAGGGCAGCTTAGTGACAGAGCTGAGATGCTGCTGTTAGATTAAAAGTTTAGTGGTTGAGCTCACTGGTGCATCTCAGTTACTGTTTGAAATGACTCCTCATCAATGGGATCATTTTAGGACTTAACAAGCTAATAAATGGGATATGGCAACCAGTTTCAAAGCACCCTTGGGAGGGTTAAGCCACAGCTTACAATCCCATTTAAAAGCTTGTTCTATTACCATGCAGACAAAAGTGTCAACCTGTTGAGAGAGGGAGATGATGGCATTTTGAAGCAGCCCCGGTGATACAGCAGATCTGCAGCTTCAAAGGTCACCCTCAACATTGGGGGTCTCGATGCAGAACAATCTCATTCTTTCAGGAAAAACAGTCACTGGACTCACAAGGTAGAATAATGATCAACATATATTTTGTAATCATTATTGGTAACTATTACCATTGCCAAGTTGATTTCAAGACAACATAAGTTAATTATTTTGTAACAAGAAAATAACAACAAAGAAATCTGATTTACTGTATTTATGTCATTTTTGAAGTGAACAGAACTGCTTTTTGGTGTCAAACGTCAGAAGAGAATGGTCAGACTGGTTCAAGTAGCCTAAATAACCAGTTGCTACCACCAAGACTGATGTGCTGATTTGATAAAATAAAAAAATATGGCAGTTTTCAAGACCAAAGAGGGTCCGTGTACAATCAAGGTGCACCTAATAAGGTAGCCAGTGAGTGGTTGTTCCTTTAATGCTGAGAAACAAATATTACTAATTTATTTGCCAAATATTTTACATTTTAATACATTTCCATGTTGAGTAGAACTTTTTAAAGTAAATGTTAAGTTGCTTGAGCATCTATTGTTGTTTATGAACTTTACATGCAAGCTAATTGACTTCATGTTTAGTTTGCAAATATTTGATGAGATACTGTAGTGTCTTATGAATACTGCTAAAAGTAGCAAAGTACCACCAGCGGCAGCTGCAGAGAATTTCACGCATTTCATATCACGTCTTGTTCCAAAACCAAACTGCAATGGTCAATAAAGCACCAAGGAGATTTGTTGGATTCATTGGACATAAGATGATGGATAATTCTTAGTTTTTCTGACAAACACAGTACATGGTGCAAAAATGAAAATATTCAAAAGCCACCTGCAAAATGTTCTTTCTTCCATTTTTGAATTTTTTTCGCAGAATCAGCTATCTCCGTTCTTTTGAAATTGTGCTGGTAATTTAAACACCCCACTTTTCTTTCCCAGAACAGGGCCCCATCAGTCATTTGTTTCTTCCTGGAAAATAGTGAAGTTTCACAAATCAAATTCAAAACAAGGATGTTAGTGTCGCTGCCTCTGTGACTTGGCTTACACACACACATACGTCCTCCTATCTGAGCCGCTTTGAGCCACACCATTTCATCTGGTGCTATCAGGGTTGATGAGAGCCTCTTGTCTTTCTCGGTCGGCTGCAGCTGCTGTGTGGTGAGTGGCAAGCCTCTCTGATGGCTCTCCTTTATCTTCGCATCAAGCAATTTGCCGCTCCTTTCATTATGATCCTTGTGCCAGATTGAAAATTAAAACTTCACAAAACTTGTGTTTTAAGTGACTCAAGTACAAGAAGTAATGCTGAAAAGATATTTTTAATTTCATTTTAAGATTGCTCAAATTTTTGTGTCCAGTCTGTCTCATTAATCCTACATCTTAACGCTTTTGTGTCTGTAAAGCAGGTACAAGAAGCATCAAGAAGTGTTTTATTTTAACAATTATTTTTGACAGTTTGGTCAGCTTGTTCATCTTAGTAAAAAGTGTAAAATCCTTCAAAGCGATGAGTGTTGTGGTATGGAAAGCACATTCTTCTCCTTCTATCATGAAAAAAGAGGATGTGAAACTGATTTTTTTTTTTCTAGGAATGTGGGACTTTAGTGAATGCTGACGCAAAATCTTAGATTGAATTTAACTAAGCTATGTTTTAACCCATCATTGTTCAGATATAGAGACAAAATTTGAAAAATAAATTCTCTATTTAAAAAACAAAACCTGGCGTGAGAAATAAGTCCACAAAAGAGGAACTAGTAGTGTGAAGGATATTGCCAAATCCTGTGAGTGGGCGTTGTGTAACTAACCCCTGAAAGCAACAGGAAAGGAAATGTACAGAGACAAGAGGACAACATTTCTTTACACATTGCACCATGTCTCTGTGAAACAAAAGGAAAATGCCAAACATGTATTTGCATGTTTGAAACAGGAACAATTCATGTTTGTTTGTTTGACAAAATACACTCAAGGTATAATACTCTGTCTGTCTCTGACTATTTCTTTTTCTGTCTTTTTCTTGCTTGTCTTTTGTTACAACTGCAGGCAATTATCCATTAGTGATGAGCAGGAATTCTTAAAAAGGCAAGAAGGAAGAGTGCAGGCCTTTTTGCAAAAAGCCGATAAGAAAAATGGGAGAAATTCCATTTTGTTCCCATTGCAAAACAAACATCAAATATTCAGTTATGGAGAAAGAAGAAAAATCTCACAGTTTGAGTGATAGCTGCAAATGACTTAAATTATGAATCACATTTCTGCAACTTCACATAAACAAGTCATGTTTATGTAAAGTTTTTTTTATTTTCTTTTTTTTTCTTTAGCCCAAATCAATATCTTTAGCTCAGCTCATTCTTAGATGTTTCCAGACCAGAAGGGACAAATGGGTACTCCAGCATATTCTGGGTCTGCTGTCCTGGATTATTTTTGACTAGTTCACTTGAACCTTTAGCAAGCAAAAATAACTGCACCACCTGATGATAGATATTATTTTTTGGAGTCTCACAACATTTTCTGAGAATAGACTTCAGAAAATTACTTTAGGTCATTGTTTGTCAAGTAGGTACAAGATATGCCTAAAATGAACTTAGGCCTGATGGACCCAAGACGTCATGAACAAGAATGGAAAAAACAGAATTGTAAAATATCTAAATGTCAAGCAGCTGTAGATTCTCACTGTTCTTTGTTAAGAAAAAAAAGACATTATACATGCAACATGTACTGCATGTCTTGAATTGATAACCACAGCTGTGTTAAATGTGGAAAAAGTAATCACTTTTCCTTCTTGAGATTATTCCTTTCACACCTTTAAATTTTTTGTTTCTCTTTTCACACACAGAAACACAACAATGCTGTAAAGGCAGGATTTTTCTGCTGGTGCTTTGTGAGTTTGTAATCAGATTTTCTTCACATCAGAACATTTTTGCTTGTGTAATGGTGAGTATTTCAAGATCAATGTCCTCCCTCACCTATGTTATCTTATGACATCATTTTATTCACAATGATGTAAATTTTAAATTTTCTGCATTATTGACGTTCAAGCATTTTAGTCTAAGATGGCATGAATGCAAATAAGCTCAAACTGTATGATTTGTTGCTGCAGCAATATCCTCTCAAAAAGATATCGGTTTAATGATGATGGAGCAACAACTATGGAGTGTTCATGCTCTTATTATAAACTAAATCTGTCAGGCTTCAAAATGAGGTAGAGAAAATAAAGATGGGCAAACAGCTGTGGAAGCACTTGTGGCTGTGCAAAGGAGGGCAATAATAAGCAGTCACTGGTAGAAGCAGCCAGACTGAAGGATTTTCTCACAAAACTTTAATCACTGCTAAAAAATTGTCCTTGTCATCTTCAGCTTTGGGTGTTTTAAACCAGCTTGAAGGGAACACATCTCACTAAAAGACATCAGACCTTAGACATTTGTTTTATGTGTCACTATACATGTGGGTCAGAAAATAATTTTGGCATTCCCTGATGTGAAAACCTCAAATAACCACTAGTTTTAGTATAAATATATAAAACTAAAGCAATAAAGCAGAAATACACAAGGTTTTGACACAGTGTAAACTGGACTTTAGGGTAATGTATAGAACATATGGGATGTTTCTCTTACAATGCCATGGAACCCCTTTTAGAGTAAATGACATGAACTCTGAAATACCAGAAGGATCATGAATCGAGTGGATATCACTGATAAGTAGAAAATGGGCCACTTTGGTGTCTATGGTTCAACAGATACAAAATCAGCCGTCTTCCATTGCCATTTTAGACCCCAAACTGAAATCCTATAGAAAACCTACAGTGTGAGATGATGGTTGGATTATTCCTAAAACTTCTGTGAGCTATTATTATTCTGCTGCTTCTTGCAGAAAAAAAGCTTTTGATTTTCTAGATTTCAAAGGCAATGAATGCAAGCTGTTTATACAAAAATACTGGGTATACTGTGAATCCCACTGAAACGCATAATGCACTATGCCTGTGATCCATTTTTAACCAATACATGTTATCACCATAGTTCTCTTAAAAGAACTCTTATTGTTCTTTTACAACAAAATTGCCTCACTTTGAAAGGAACAGTATGTTGTGATATGACATGCAAAGCTTTAAATTTTCAACTGATGCTTTTCGACGTGTTTGCTCAACAGGTTATGTCATGATGACATCCACATGGATGCTGGTGATTGCAGTGCTGGTAGAGTCTGCAAATGGAGCAAAAAGTCGTGAGTATTGTTTTTGAAAATCAGACATTAAAATGTAAACACCTAGCCACCAGTTAGAAAAACAATTTCAAACATCTTATTTTTGAAAGAAAAATAAGATTAAAAGTGCCCATTTTATGGGCATTGCATTTTATGGCCACTTTCCCATAAAATGCAATGTTTGAGAGATGATAAAGAAATGTTTTCTGCATTCTAAACTTCAAACATGTTTTTATTTATTTCCTTTTCTCAAGAGGGGGACATCCAACCATGTGCAAGAATCCACACATCAAGTTCGGTGGTGCCTCTGGGATCACCTGTCACAGCCACCTGTGTCATCAGAGAAGACTGCCCTCTAGTTATTGGACAAGCTGTTCATATTGAGTGGCGCCTTGGCAGTGAGCTTATTCTCAACACCCTTGCAGCCAATGAGAGCAACAGGGTTTCCAGGATTGTTGTACCAAGCTTCAATCGCACTGAGGCAATACTTTTCTGCTGCATCCAGAATTGTTCTCAAGTTGTCACCGGAGTCAAGATCCAAGCTGGGTGTAAGAAAAATTTTGTAGTATAAGTATGTTCAGAAAGGAACTTCTTTAAACAAATCTTACTCGAATTTTCAGCAAGGAAACTCTGCAGAATCCTGCATTACACCTCTTTTCATACACTGTACGGAGGGATGCAAATAAATTTGAGAAAATGTCTTAAAAATTAATGTTCAGACATTCTTAATCAATCCAACTAAGCTATTTAAAAAGAGAATCGCCAAGCACTTGTGTTTGTTTGCAAAGCTGACAAACCCAACCAAAGACACTTACAGCTTTTTACAGTGGAGTATCTGCAAAGTATTGAGTCTTATGTACACTGTGCTGCAAAAAAAAACTGAAAACAATCTATACATTTTTTTCACTTGACAGCTTTGTGCTGCTTTGTGTTTGTCTATTACATAAAATCACTATAAAATTCATTGAAGTTTGTGGCTTCCACATCACATCTGAAGCATTCAGTGTCTATAAAAACGTTTGGAAAACACCAAAAGTAATCTTCTACACATAAAATAATGGTGAATTTTAGTTTACACAAATTTAAGTTCATGCCTGAAATACATTAACTTAAATTCAGGTATTTCATTCAAAGGGCATAAACATTCAAAGGGCATAAATTTATTTTCTGTATCATTTGAAATAGGCAATACAAGAACGGGATAGGCAGTGAAATTGATCATCCTTTAAATATGAAACATAATTTGATAAACTTACCATCAATAACCAAACTGTAACATTGATTTCAAAACAGGAGCAGTCAACTGATTGTCATATATAATCCTGGAATGAAAATGTTTTTTTTTTTTTTTGTTTGTTTTTTTTTTGTATAATTAGACCCACCAGAAAAGCCACAAAACCTGAGCTGTCAGACAAACTTCAGCTCCCCTAGTTCTTTGAACTGTGAATGGGAGCCTGGGCAGCGGGACACCCACCTCCCTACAAAGTACACCCTGCACACTGAAATAAGGTACATTTCTGCCTGAAACTATAAATACGTTAAATTATTTTCAATGGAGGAATAAAGTTGAAGGAGTCAAGTTTGATGTCAAGGATCTTTGATTCATCGAGTTCTGTAAGTACTTCTGGTTGAACTAACATCTTTTTCTTGCTTTGTGTTCCATTTCAGAGACTTAAATGAGAACTATACATATGAACTACCACCAGAAATCCATCACTATTCGATTCCTCGTAATGAATTTGTTCTGTACAGTGACATCAAGATCTATGTAAAGGCAGAGAATGACCTTGGAGTGGCAACTTCAGGACCCTTAGTTTTTGATCCTTTACAGGCAGGTAAGTATTAAGTGAAAATAATAAAATGAAAATAAAAACCTCTGGTAAACACTGTTTAGGACAGTGGTTCCCAAAGTGTGGGGCGCACAGACGAAAATCTTTGGGAACCACTGGTTTAGGATAAGCACAAATCTAAGTGGGAAAAATAAAAACATAACTGAACTAGCTTACATATCAACATATAAAATAAATGTTAATTTCATTTAAATAAAATGTACTTAATGTTTTAAAGTTTCAGCAGCAGTATTATTTCAGAAATGGTATAACAAGATCATTTCTATCATCCAGATGGCTTGGGAATTTAGTTTAATTCAGTTTAATCTGAATTGGGAATTCAGATTAAAGAAATAAATTTAGCAGTAGTGTTGCTCTGGGTTGTTTTTAAAGGTCAGCTTCTATTTTTATACAAGCTAAATTATTTTCACAGCATTAATCATAATGATGCACAAACTCTTGGTTTTTCATTTAAATCATGCTTCATGAAGAAAAAAAATCCACTAAAACTAATCTTGATTGTTTTTCTGTCAGCTAAGTTTGACAAACCCATTATCGAAAAGGTTGATGTGGAGCCTAAGAGGTTGGGTTGCCTCAAGTTGAAGTGGAGAATGTCCCAGCAGCAGAGTTGGATGCTTCACAACCAACTAAGCCTCGAAGTCCGACTTAAAACTGCTGACAGCGACCAAATGAGCGACCCACCGGTGAGTTCAGTTAAAACTGAAATAAAAGTACCACCATGACTTCGTCTGACTTGATCTTGTTGCTGGAAGCATCTGAAGTGTATTAGAGCCCTCCTAAAATTTACAGTGTATTTGATGTCATGCCTGTATGATCTTTTTTCTCAGATTCTTGTAAGGCAAGTGAGACCATCCAAAGCGGTCACGGAATGCTGTCGTCTCCTTCATGGAACTCGATATTTGACCCAAATTAGAGTCAGATACTACATGCAGGGCCCCTGGAGCGAGTGGAGCAGCAGCAAATCTGGAGTCACCTTGGAGACCGGTATGGCACGGATCAATTCGGAATGACACAACCAGCCACTCTTAACATTTTCCAATCTGATGCCTTTTCTCTCCACTTTTTTCTCATCTTTTCAGTCTATGCAAATGTCATGTTGTGCATCTCACTGCTTTGCTCTGCAGCCCAGGCTGAATTGAAGTATTGAGTTTTGTCGCATATGCAGACAGTGAATCCATAGACCTGTCTTGTAGGGAGAAGTTTTATTTTCTACAGAGTTAGAGCAGAAGTTCAGAGTTTTGACAAGTTGCCACACTGACAAGCTGTCTCTTCCTTTTCAGCTCCAACTGGACGTTTAGACTCATGGATGAAGGTATCAAGGAATCACACAAGCAAAAATCTAGACATACAGTTGTTCTGGAAGGTACCTATATGATTTCTTGATGTCTGTTAAAAACAAGTATTTTCTTCAAAACCTCTACAGGGTTGTAAAGAGTCTCCTCTTTTTATTGTTTCAGCCATCAAAACAGTTCCGTGCAAATTGCCAAAATTTGACATTTGTTGTCTTAAAACGTGGTAAAAGAGAAAGAATGTGCTCTACAAACGAGAAATGGTGCGCTTTTCAACTTTCTGGTAGAGTAAGGAAAGTGTATCTGAGCGCTGTGAACAGTGTGGGGGAATCTCCCCTCACTGAAATTAGGATTTACCAGCCTAAAGGTAACTCATGTCATTTAAATAAAATATACTGGATGCTACAAGAGTCATATTCCTCAAGCTTTTCCACATTTTGTCACATTACAACCACAAACTAGAATGTATTTTTGGAGGATTTTATTTGACAAACACAAAGCAGTGCACATTGGTTTAAAAACCATTTTTGTAGATCAAAATCTACAAAGTATATGTTTGTTTGTGCCTTAATGTTATTGAAATTAATGCAGTACCCTTGAACATATCTGGATCCCCATTATGAAACATGAGGGTGGTAGCGTTATGCTGTAAGAATGCCTTTCTTCAGCAACGACAAGGAAGCTGGTCTCTGTTGATGTATGGAGCTATGTAATAGACAGTACTAAAGGGGAATTGAGGGCTAAAGAAAGTCCTGAGGTCCATAGAGGTTAATAACTCTATGCATCAGAGTCTAATCACATCCTCAAAGAGTTTAAATGACTCTGCAGATGGGACTGCAATTGAGACTCTTTGACAAAATTGCTGTGTCCCATTAAAACATATGCACTCCTTTCTTGTTTGCGGTTACAGTGTGACAAAATCAATAATTTTGCAAGACAATGTATATAGCGTGTCTTGGTACATAATTCTTTGTAAACCTGAGATGTTTTTATGTCTTCAGCTCACACGGCAATCATGGATGTCACAGCTGTTCCTCATGATGACAGATCGTTTCTGGTCCAGTGGACAGCTGAGGTGACTTCAGGTCTCACTGATTATGTGGTGGAATGGAAACCTTTACTAAATCAAGACCTCAGCCACAGTCGTTTTGAAATTGTGAATAAAAACTTGTCTAGTCTCATCATAACTGGTATGTCAATAAGAATTTGCTTTACATCTTTCCATAAAGTGCAATTGTACTTTCATCTCTCACTACACAAACTCAAATAGTCACTTTTGAGCAAGATTCTTATTTTCTCCTTTCCTGAACCTACCTGTAAACACTGTAATTAGCTTCTGACCACTGATCCACTCTGCCCTCTACACTCCATCCATAGGCAGCCTTGAGCCCTACAAGCCCTATGGGATCTCTGTATATCCACGGTTTAAGGATGGGATGGGGCCTCCTCAGACTGTTAATGCCTACTTGAGACAAAAGGGTAAGTCACCAAAGACAAACGGAGGATCACACGAAGAGCATGCAGAGGTGTAAGAGTCAAGTTGCCTCGACTTTGAACAAGTAGAAAGCCTTTCACATTATTCAGATTACGGGAACAGGGTGAGCTCTCTGGGAATAGATAATTTCTTATGGAATGTTGCCCTCTTGTGGAAAGAAAATGATTAAATTGCTCAATCAAATCCAGATACACTCTAATACAAACTGTATCTTTATTTTTGAAGCTCCATCAACGGTTCCTAAAATTCAAATTAAAAAGACCTGGTGGTCAGATATAGAGGTGTCATGGGATGAAATCCCTTTACAGCAAAGGAATGGGTTTATTAAGAGCTACCAAGTCTTCTACTGGGAAGAGAATGGATCTGTTAAAGGTAGGTTAAAAGGTTTTAATTGTTTTGAACGTAAAATGATGTTGAAGTTTTTTAACTTTGGACATTTTTCTAGTTGAGAGTGCCGATGCAGAAGACAGGAGAGTGATCCTGAAGCATCTCAACACTGCATCTACGTATGAAGCTTTCATGATGGTTAGCACATTTGGTGGGAGCCTGAACGGATCAACAATTTATGTTAAAATGAACTCTTTTGGTTGGTACCATATTCTAATTTACCATTTAGAGAATCAATGAGTAGAATATGGATTTATCAATTAGATTTTATATCGCAACATATGATTTCCTTTTCCAAGATGCATTGACTGTTGTGATCACTGTAACTGCAATTGGAGTTGGACTAGCATTGCTGATCATTTCCATCATCTGGACCTGCTTCTCCAAACACAAAAAGTAAGCCCACCAAAAAAAAGTGCTGTGAATAGATTTTTGCTCACTTACAAATTTCTTCCATTTTTCTCATACTTATATGTTTTTGTTCACAGCATAAGTTTAAATTTGTTAAAATCATTTATTTACTGGGTTATTAATGAAATTCAATTGAATTCAGTTTATTTGTATAGGGTGTAAGGCACTTTACAAAAAAAGTAAATTCAATCAAATCCTACTGACAGATTCAAAGTCAATCCTAGCTATCAAATAATGCAGTTAAGTTCAATTTATACTTCAAAATAGTTAAAAAGTTTTGATATATGGAGACCTTGCAGGTTACATCAGGCAGCTGGCCTGCAGTATTCAGCTTTGTGGATGAGCATTTAGGAGCAATGGTCTGTCACTTGCATTCTGTCATTGACTTTGGAGCAATCTATCACACTGAGCATGCAAGTACAGACAGAGGAAAGGAAAACTCCCATTTAACAGGAGAAACATCCAGCAGAATCTGATTTCCATGACTCTTTGTGGGTTTGACAAGTCTAAAACTAATAAGTGGTTATTTTTGATCAGCTGTGGTTTTCACCTTACATGCTTTGTTTGCCTATTCTTATGTCCCGTTGTTAAATGATTAATCCTGACTTTACCTTAAGTAAAAGTGGCCTGCAGTGGTTTTGACCCTTTTCTGGGCATTTTTGTGAAATCCTGGACGATTTTTTGATTGTGTGCAATTGGAGGAGTTTGGTAGGTCAACCTCTCCTGGAATATCTTTTCAGTCTATGGGTATGACCGTGACTGATCAGTTAACTCATGATTCATGAAAGGAGGACAGTACTTTTTAAAAATAGGATTGAAACTTGTTTAATGATCTGAAATAATTAACTGTAATTAATAAGACAGGCAGAAGAATTATATAAAGGGGAAAATACATTTTCACTTCACTGTATGTTATATTTTTAACACGCTTTCTATTTGTTTGACCTTAAGGCTGAATGGTTACATGTGGCCAGTTGTTCCAGATCCGGCTAACAGCAGCATTAAAAGATGGTCATCAGAATCAACACAGGTAATGAACATTAACAGCTGTCGGAGATGTTAACTTAACATGATCACAATGAATACATAAGTGTAACATTAACTACAACAATTCTAAAGTGTTAAAGAATTATAAGCATTTTGGAATTATATTAGTTTTTTCTATAAATTAACTTTGTATGTAAATTAAATCTTTATTTGGAATATATGGACATCAAAGGATCCATGCAAGTCTAACTGTAAGATTAAATTATATAACAAAAAAACTGTTGTGATAAAAATATAAATCAATAAATCAATCCAGTGTATATTTCCAGTGTTAGCTGTGTATGTGTTGTCCTTTCCTCATTAAATATATACATTCATTGTTTGCCTCTACAGTTTACCCATCCATCCTGGGACAACGAGGAGCCAAATCCAATATGCTTGTCCCATCTCAGTTTCCTGGATATTCCAACCAAACTTAGCAAAGAAGAGGATGATATTTGGTTAAACAGCTCAGAGGACACCAGTGATCTTGGCGAGTCAATTTGTGGCTCACCGTTCATTCCTACATACTCTGGTACAAACAGCGAGTCTGTTCCTTATGCGACTGTACTGTTGTCCTCTTGCAACCACCCAATACCTGATGAGCCTCATGTCTACCTGCGCTCTGACTCTACACAACCCCTCTTGGAAACTGAAGAGTCTTTCACTCCAAAATGCTACCAGAATGTTGTAAATGATAGGATGCCAAAAGAGCAATGTTTCTTTGGGCCCTTTGATGATGATATCCCTGAAGGAGAGGAAGGCCCAGCTATTGTTTGGAATGACTTTCCCTTTCTGCGTGCTTTGGCGATGAATGAGAGTGAAAATGACTAAAGTTAATTTGCTGGTCATTAGAGTATGCTTGCTTTGAGTGTTTTTTTTTTGTTTGTTTGGGTTTTTTTTTTTGGAAATCAACCTACATAGCGTTATACTTCTGCACCAACATTTAAATCATGATTATTTTCTGTGCTGCTTTTTACATTTATAGAAATACACTTTTTTAAATATAGGTTAAAATAGGTTAAAATGTCTAAAAATATTTTCTAAAACTATATTGTTGACTTCAAGATTCATTACATATTGTGAGAAAACATGAATACCTCATTTACTGACTGGTTAAACTCAGCTGTAGTCCAAAGAAAGTAGCTTCACGAATATACCTGATGTGAATTCTGAAATTCTGAAAACTCTTCTGATTGGACACTGCGTTCTGCTCTCACTGTGTTCAATAGTTATGTATGAAAGCATTATGAAGATCAGTTAAAGAAGTTTTGGGTGGAAGCTCATGGAGAAATGTCTGCTTTTCTTCGAAAGAAAAAAAAAAAATATATATATATATAGATCTATATATAGATCTATATATAGATCTATATATATATATATATATATATATATATATATATATATATATATATATATATATATATATATATATATATATATATATATATATATACATGTAATACCTTTCTGCAATGTGAAGGAAATATTTTATAACTTACCTCTATATTTGGGTAAAAGGGGACCGGATATTTTTCATAATCACATGATTTAGTGTACTATAATATATTTGATGTGCCTATATGTGTGATGGTCCATGTGAGATGCAGATTCTTATATTCTTTAGTTGGATGATCACAGTGCTGCACTCTGATAAAAATGTAAATAAAAATGATTTGTGATTTTCATAACCTCTTTCCCCTGTGCAAGTGAAAATTTCAATTTTTTTTCCAGCTTCTACTTTTTTCCTGTGTTGTAGAACAACCATCAAAAATAGGACTCTCCTTTCTAATTCTTTTACTCATATTCAGTTTTACTCATCCATCCATCCTTGAAGGGCAGGGCAGCGAGGGATCCGGTGACCAGCTCCAGTGGTCATTAGGCATATCAGATGTTGTCATGCATACATGGTAAAAAAAAAAAAAAAAGTTAACTAGAGAAATATAGCATTTATAGATGACTGTAAATTAACTATTTCATTAATTTATTGGTAAATTGTTAAAGGTACTAAACCTAAGCAATCCCTTACTAAAGTATACACAACATTTGCATTTTGTGTGCTAAGAACCAAAAAGCAATACATTTTAATAGGATTTTCTATGGCAGGTTTCTCATTGCATGGAAGAAAAATGATACATATAATTTAACAAAGTAGAAGCCTAACATTTAAGTCACTACTTGGTAAAATCACCTTTTAGTGTTTACTTTTACCATGTTTACAAAGGACAAAAAATGAAAAACATCAGAAGGAAAGATAAAAGAAAGTCACGAGGAAGGGAACAAGTCAGTGCACAAAATAGATAGAATGACACAATGAAGTACTTAGCCAATTAAATAGGGAATGGAGGACAGAAAACCCACATGCTCATATACTGTCCATACTCATATCTAGAAAATGGTGACATCAAAATCCCTATTGTTTTCAAATTCCAAAAGAGGTTATTTTTAATTGTCAATTTATTGTTAATAAAACAAACACACAGTCGATATTTTTAACCTAATTATTTTTTATGTGTTTTAAAGTGAAAGGAATCCTATCGATGCTATCTGGGATTGTTAGTTTAACCTACTTGTCAAATCCTTTTCTCACGATCTGCTAGTAGAGTCTATCTAAAATGGCGGACCTCTTGTAGCTGTCGGGTGTGATTACATGTCACACTTCAAGCATTTTCAGCGGAGTTATTTTACGTGTATTTATCTATAATCTAAATCATGTTTTCCAGTTTTGGCCTTCGGACCATCCTGAAGTCTTCCGTGGGTGTTTTGCGTGAAAGTTCCGCTCTGTACCCCGCGGTGTCAGTCAGACCTTGGAGCTGCTGCGCTTCGACTCTGTTAGCAGGAGCTGCAGTTAGCAAAGGTGGGTAAAATAAATTAAAACCCACCGTGTTTCAAATCCGGTGGATATTGAAAGAGTGTTTCAATATCCACCGTAAATGTTAGAAAACTGCTGACAGAGCCTTGCTGTCATTTGTATCGTCACCAGAAGTGTCCAAAATTGAAGTATGTCCCCTTGTTAAATAAAACTATTTACTTCTTTACGGATTATTATTCAGACGGAACAATATAATTATTTTACGAAATGTTTACATATTATAAAAAGAATATGCGCCCCCGTTCAAGCTCTTGATATTTACACTTCCCATCTCAAAGTGAAATTATCTGGTCTTTGCAGGTTCTAATATCATTTGAATCTGACCTCAGCACAACTGAAATGGAATAGGAAATGTTTGTATGTGGAAAAGTAAGTACACCCCGCCTACCTCTGTAGGATTTAGAAGGGAAAGTTACAGCCAGGTGCCACTTAATATGCACTTGATAAACTGGTCATTAGAAAATTTGGTCACCTTTATTAAAGAAAGAGTTTTGGTAGTTTGCTCGTCTTAAAAATGGCACCCTTTCTGCTTATTGTTTGGGAAGGTTTCTTAACTTACTTTCAAACTATTAACAATCTATATTGTCACAGAATGAGACATTTGAAGCTAAGAAGGGCTCAGTTACTGGTACCAAGGTTTTAACAAGTTCTTTTTTCAAATTTAAATGAGTAAATTTGCTAATCCTGAATTTTACCTGAGCCTGTAGCCTGACTACTTAACCAGCTATTCTATAAATAAAACCACAACTTGGGTCACAGTTTAAAAGGATTTTATTTTATACATACACATCTAAAATAAAATACAGTCATAAATTAGTCATAAAGTACAGTCATAAATAAAGCTGGATATCAAGTCAACAAATGCCCAAGTTAAAAAAAAAAAAAACTAAACATAGTTTGTTTTATGTTGTTTATCTGTCCAATTCACAGCCATCAATAGAAACAAAACTTTTTCCATCATAAAACATTAAGAGACTTCTTTTCAAGCACTTAGTGTCTCCACACAGTAAAAAAAGACTAGTATGTTAATAAAAAATGTTATGAATAAATTCTCCGTAATATCCTAAGAATAGATTATTGAGGAAAAAAGTGATCATGGGAACAAACATGCTATGTGGACAGAAAAAAGTAAAATCTTTATGCCATTTTTAAAAACGTTTTCAAAAGACATGACTAACAATGTAAGCTATCTCCACTGCAAATCTTTATCCAACTTCTCACCGCAACGTCTTTCATCATTATCATATCTGTACCATCTAGAGAAGCTCTGCCTTCATTTCCCCCTTTAAATCTGCCTTATTATCATCATATGCAACCTGACAAAAGGACTTGTTCACTTTGTGGCATGTTACAGCTGCAAAATTCAATGAGTGTTAGGATTTTGTGTTATGCACCATAGGCAAAATGATATTTTTTTTTTCCTTCTTCAAATAAAAATTCAATAAGTATATGCATTTTCATGCACTGAGCTGATGCTTTTTAAAGCTAGGCTTTTTCTGCATGACACAGAAAGGGAACCTGGGAATCAGTTGCACATATGATTGCATTTCTAATGAGAACTAATCAGAATTTCAGGAAGCCACTTCATTGATGGTTGTGATGATATAGAAAACCACTATCTCGTTACTATCAGTTGTATGCGTAGTTGTGCTATCTGACATGCAGGATAGACATGTTATGTTGCTTAGCTCGGTTATATTCTTAAAATGTCTTCATCATCCAAAAAAGAAATCTTGCTCTTAATAATTCAACAAGAAAATATTTGTGGTGTTTTGTTTTGTGAAGATAATTTGAAACCATGAAGTCACACAATGGCTGTTTTGTTTGTAGACAGATGCTTCTTCCTGCATGAGAATAGAATTGAACCTTTTTCTTTGTCTTTTGGTTTCAGGAGTCTTTGCAGTTCTACCACCTGTGAGACATTATGCCCGGGTTCCAAAGAAGAAGACGACAGGTGTGCATTAAAAACCAAGTTTGCATATTTTGGATAAAAGCAAGTCTTCTCATGTGAGTAATTGATTTCTTCCAGGCCCAGAAAGCCAACTGAGTGATCTTCCTCAAACAATGCTGAAGATGGAATATGCATCTGTCCCACTTGCTCAAACGTAAGACAAAACATTTCGGTCGACCCTGCAAGCAATTAAAGTTGGGGGAAAAAAATAGTGTCTTGCAATAGTATTCACATATGAATATGGTGATAACACATTGTATCACCATAATTACAATTTTAAATGTATTTTAGCAGGATAGAATAACACAATTAGAAGGACATATAAGGAAAATAAGCTGTGTTTTGCAAAATATTCTAAAGGCAGAAAGTGTATTTGTATAATGTCTAATTTTTATTGAGCCTCTATTACTTTGATACCCCTTAATAAAATTCATTGCAACAAATTGCCTTAAATACCTTATTAGTCATTAGATTCCACCTGTTTTTGATGTTGATTCCAGCTGCAGTTACAATGAGCTTTTTAAAGGCTCATTGTAGCTTTAAAAAGTAGCTCAAGGTCAGGCAGACTGGATAACAGTGTACATAACTAATAGTTTTCCCGCTGATTGATTCTCCCACAGCTCTGGATCTCTACAACTCCTCTAAAGTTATGAGAGAGAGACACCTTTGCTACTTTTTTGATTGAAGCTCTTTTTATCAGGTCTCTTAGTGGAGGTGCACAGCTACGACTTACTAGGTTTTCATCAGTTTTATCTTCACATAAGGGACTGAACAGTTCTCTTTAAGATGGAATATTGTTTTATAACCTAACCCTGATTTTAATGTTCTCTGATAAATTTCTTAATATTTATACTGAGTTTTTATTGCACTGAGGTTAACTTTTGAGGTCACAATTTGGATTAGGGGATTTACAGGCTTGCTTTTACCTTTACTTTCAAGTACGGTAATTATGTTTATATGCAGACACATGGAACACTTTTCAGATATAACATTAAAATTATTCTCCTTTAACTGTTATGCTCAGTTGCGCAGTTATGCTCTACTTTGTTCTGGTCCATTGCATAATATCTCAGTAAAATGCATTGCAGACTGTAGTTGTAGACCTTTTCACAAAATGTGAAAGCATTTAAAGGATGGCAATACTTTTGCAATATTTCTGTTGCAATATGTTTGCAACAGAAATATTGCATATTTCTATTTCAGAATTAATTCATGTTAATTACACTTGATTATATTTGTGTTTACAGGACAGACGATCTCGTTAAACGTCTTCTTTCACTGGAACTGGCAAGTCATGTAAGAACTCATGGTTTAAAATAACACTTAGTATGGTTTCACTGGGTGTTTTGTTTTTAAAACTTGGACTGTTGAAGGTTTATATGTTATTTACATGCAGTAGGTGTTAACAATACCAGATGCTACACAGAAAAAAATTGGTTGACATAAATAGCAACTTTTCAGTTCATTTTATTTCAAAAATGAAGTTATATATTCAATTTCAGTCACATTGTCATTTTTCACGGCACTAAGATGTTTTAATGTCTGTCATCTAGGAACAAAACATAGCATTTGGTCAGAATGACATTTTCCACAATAATTAGCAGGTATTGTACAGATAAGATGTAAGGCAATGCATTGAAATGGGGTTTCCCATTCACTTCACAACTGAATATGTTCAAATAGATGTTGTAATTGGGGTGCTGTGGTGGAGCAGGAGTAAAGCACAACCCACATATGGAGGCCATAGTTCTTGTTGCGGCCGTCACAGATTTGAGTCCTGCCCTGGTTACCCTTGCCGCATGTCTTCCACGTCTCTCATTACTCACTTTCCTGTCGATTCACTATTAAATGAAGGCCACTTCATTTAAAATAAAACCTTTAAAAAATTTATGTTGTAATGAGCAGAAAACCAAAAATGATGGTCAAAGAGCAAAACGTTTGATTTTTAGCTTGACTTGGAACTGAATTCTGTATGATCTGAAATATTCTCTGGAATAGACCCGCATTAAGCTTTTCTCATCTCACCACTGGAGAAAAGCATGTTTTCCCCCTTGAGGGGATAGTCACCTATTTTAAATTCAGTAATGATTATAGCTGTGTTATCTATGTTCTCAGAAGGAAAAGCTCCAGCTGAAAAAGGAACAACTGATTGCAAAAGTTCAAAGAGATGAGAACGATCGCAATTCAGTCGAAGTCCGGGGTGAGAAGCTGTTAATGTTGCATGTGATGTCTCTACTGAAATTTAAAGATAAGTACAACCTTATCTTAATCGAATCGGATTTGAATTCCCCTTCTGATGTTTCTCATCGCAGTGGCTGTTTTGACTGCAAGAATTCGAAACTATCAGGAGCATTTGCAAAAACACCACAAGGTGAGTGAAATGAAGTCTTCAGACCTTGTTTGTTAAACCGTTTTTTGCGCATTCTTTATGAAAATTAAAAAGCATGATTCAGAGTCTTGTCTTGACAACTTTCATGTGTCAGCTTCACCTCATTTTAGCTTCCTTTGGTGTGAAGTGTATATGTGCTACAGGATTTCCTGTGTACTAAGCCCACATAAAATAAAATGTGTACAAGCACACCCGCGGTCGGAAGTTTCCATCTTATGTCACACTTAGAACATTTTAATCATTAAAACTGAGGGCAGAGGTTGTGAATTTAAATACCATCTCTGTGACATCAATGAGTTGCATATGTTTTCATAAGCAAAACAAGTGGATGTCATCTCATTTTGAGTTTTTTAGATTGTATTTATGGTTTATTTTAACATGTTGTTTCATGCTAGGACAAAGCTAACAAGAGGCGCATGCTAATGGCCATTGATCGCAGGAAAAAGCTTCTAAAAAACCTCAGATTGGTTCGTTTTGACACCTTTGAGAGAGTGTGTGAGCAGCTCGGCATTACCTACACCTTCCCTCCAGAATACTACAGACGGGCCACTCGCCGCTGGCTGGCTAAGAAAGAGTTCTGTATTAAGGTAATAATCAAATAAACCCAATTTTTTTTTAGCACATTGAGATTTTTTTTTATTGTTCTACATGTATTCCACTGTTTGGTTTTGTAATAATTTATTAATGATTGCATAGCATCAATGCTTTTTTTCACACCTAAACCAATGCTTGTCCTGTGTTAAGTTTGTTTTTTTTTTTTTGTTTGTTTTTCAGGTTTTCAAGGCGGTGCAGAAGCAGAAAGCAGAGCAAAATATGAAGCAGCAATTATCCACCACAGAGACAAAGGAAGCCAAGGCACCAGAAGCCCAAACATAATGAAACAAACTAGTCTGTACAGCTGGCTGCTCTCAATACTTGGGGCTTATGTTTGATTGTTTCATCTCAGACTTTCACGTTTCATCTTCTTTGTTTCCAACCTAATGTTCTTTTGTTTGTCTTACAATATCAGCTTATTGGAAATAAAATTTCAAAAAAATTTTGTTTTGGCATGTGCAACTCACAACACCAGAGGCTGATTTTAGTTTATAAAAAAAGACTTACAGAGAATCTAGATTACTACAAAAATTTAAATTCTGAGAAAACAAAGTGGGGTTCAATTTAACAAGAAAACCCCAGCCTGCAGATTATGCCTTCTATCTAAGCTTTCAATCATACAGCTTTAACTCAGTCAACAATATTTCACTCTGTCATTCTATATCAATCTAATTCCTGGTATAAAGTCTGCTTTATGCTATGTTTTAAATCCAAATAATTTTGACACTTTCTTGTCCAGAAGATATGGCTTTACATTATCTGTTTCTCTCCATTTTTAAAATGCAGCTCAACTTAAAGCCTAGTGATTTATAATAAAACATTATTTAAACCTTTTGCACATATACACATTACTAACTAAAACTAAATACTAAACACTCACACTCAACAATTATTTTTCGGTTGGGCAAATAAAGTACATGTAATTTGTGAAAAACACAAGAAACTTTCCATAAAGGCAGTCTACAACATTCCCAACAAAAACTAGAAGAGTTACTTTTACTGTGTGAAGCTTGTTGAATGAATAGAATAGCTAAACTGCTGAAAAAGCTGTTGAAGTGTATAGATTAGTCTAGATATTAAAAGAAACATGTTGAATGATAAATATAACAAAACTAACATGGGGTGTCAGTGAGTTTGGCACTATGACTTCTCAGTTTGATCAGAACTATGTTGGGACAGTCAGGTCGGGAGTGTTGCCAGGGATACAGACGTGCAGGCATCATTAGAGTCATTGCTGTCTAAAGAGTATGTGGGCTTTCCACACGGTCAGACAGAGAGATAGGACTGAGTAGGACTCCCTAAATCCAAGTAACTTCATCCTAGCAACAGAAATTACCTTTATAGGTTTTTCCTATACGTGTATTTAAACGTCCTAAACATGTATTTAATTTAAAATTGTTTTTGGTAATTGACGAGAGTGGAGAATTAACTTTTGTAACGAAAACTTTTTTATAAATCAAAAAGTCCAGTTACATTCAGCTATGATGTTACAATTTTTGCCCACATGCATGAGCCCTCAGTTTCCTCCAATGAATACCTTCAGACTAAAGCTTATTAGAGAGCTATGCAGTGTAAGGTCTCATGTTTTTGCTAATTATCAGTTGGTAATTCTGAGGGTGTAACTTCACTACAGTTGTGTAGCTGTCAAACATATGAAGACGATATTTGTCACACCAGTGAAACTCAATAAGTCTAACATGGTTTTTATCAGAGAGATTGTTTTTGGTGGGTCAGGAGAAATCCTTTCTTCCTATTTTCTTGGAGCAAAAACATGTTAATTGCATACATTACTTTTTTGGCACAGGTAATCTCTCATTTTTTTCTTCTGCCAGTAGGCAAAAATAAATTAATTCTAATTTATAACCTGTCTACAGTCATAGAAGAATTTAAACTCTGTATTTAGATCTTGAACAACAGCTGAGTTTTCTTCTTGAATAAAGCTCACCATTTGAATTGGAGTGCATTTCATGCATTGAAACCCTAAACTAAGCAAAAATAAATAAAATAAATGTGTTTTAAATGTATGATTTTATGTGCCTGGATGTCATGACAGATAAATTATATGATAATATTACAGTGATTCTGTCTGCTGGCTTTCAACAGTGTAATAAAAATGATTTAAGTAATATGAGACCGAAAGCCTGTAACTTCAGCCTGCCTCCTGCTGCTGTTTCCTTGTAAATCCTACATTCTTAAGTAATGGGAAACTGTGCTACTTTTCTTATTTCTTAAAGATGTTTCAACTCTTATCCAAAAGGCTTCTTCAGTTCTGAACATTGTTGAAAGTAACAGGCATAATTTGAAGTCAGAACAGACACATAAACAGGGCTAATTAGGAAACTAACTGGGGAAATAAGGCATGTGAGTTACTAACCCTACCCTCATTTAACAGAATCCTTACAAATTAGGCCATTTAAACACTTTATGTGTGATAAACAGTGTTTGGTTCCTCTATTTTAAAAAAAGGAATTAAAAACTGAAATGCAGTCACCCCCTCTTGCTCCCCTGCAGGTAACTGCATGTCGCCGATTGTACTGCATTCCTCATCAAACACCGACTGAAACCAAAACAAACACTTGCCTCAGCTGTCCTCAGGTATGTTAAAGCAGGAAGACAGGCCTACTCAAAGACCAAGTTATAGACTCTCCCCCCACTGAAAAAGATCTGTATGTCTCACTAACATCTAGATCAATACTGTGTGCTCTCAACAGTTCTCACAAGTACATTTATTTACTGAACAGTGCTTTTATGGAGAAAAATGCTTTTAAACTGGGCTCATCTTCTTGTGAGCCGCAAAAGCCTTAGAAAAGCATCAGTTGTCGTTAACTGTGCTCGTTTGCATTCCACACAGATCTATGTCATCCTCAGAAAACAGCAGTTTGTTGGCAAACCAGCGTTTCACAGCTCATGCTCGTCACAGTTTCCTGTGTGGTGTGAAGCTTGTCAGTTTGATCAAACGGAGTTCAGACTTCTGGTAAGTGACATGTTTGCTCTCTCTGTCAGCAAATTAACTTAACCATCCTCTAGTGATTTAACTAAACTATTTATTCTGGGACTTGCAAATCAGTTAAGGACATTTTTTGTTTGCAGACTAAAACTTTCATATGCAATTTAATGTGACTTTATACTTTTTTTCCTTCACTTCCTCGTGGTTGTACCTCCTAATTATGGTCACATTTACGTGTCTGGTTACAAAAGCATAGTTACTTAAACCAGGGTTAAGGTTATGCGTTCTTCTGGAACTACTGAACATAAAATATACAACAACATATTGGCATATTTGTCATAAGAAAAAGAACAGCCGTGTTTCTAGAAGGATTGCCTGAAACTGTATGTTAAGCCTATATTAACATTAAAAAAAGTAACTTGGCTGTATAATTGTGGAAAAAGCTAATTATCTCTTTGCTCAATTGGTCAGCGCTACTCCACTGCACAGATTAGTTTCTTTGGCATTTAGAAAATATGTGAAAACTTTGTTGAACAACTCTAAATTGTTGAAAGATTAATAAATTCTGATTCCTTAAAGACAGACATGGCCTACGACTAACATGTTCTGTATTTTATTGAACAGTAAAATGTTTAACTGGAATAGCTTTCTACAAATAGCCCATATCTGATGATATGTAAATGTTTCAAAAGCATGTTGTGTCTTGTAATGCATGGTCATGTCTTATTTCACCCTTCATTTTTGCAAGGTGAAATAAAGCTTTCCTCTCCAGCAGTTCAAATGTCTAACCCAGTGGTCACCAATCAACCTGGTGCAGGAGGCTATGGGACGAATGTCCAGACTGGAGAGTGGAGCACTGGCTTGTGTTCCTGCTTTAGTGACTGCTTAATCTGTGAGTGCAATCAGGTTGTTTATTTATGTCCTATGACTATGGTTTATAAGAGTCAGAACGATATAGTTTTGTCGGTCAAACTGTCTCAATATGTGTTTTCAGGTGCCTTTGGTTGCCTCTGTCCAATTGGTCTAAGCTGCTACACTGCAAATAAGTATGGTGAAAACTGCTGCCTTGGTTGTGTGCCAGGAGGCATGACTGCCATGAGGACTCACATGAGACTGACGTATGGCATCCAGGTACAGAATCAATCAATTCCTGTCTCATGTGAAGAAAGGGAGGTTTCTTGCAAATATGTACATCTTATGAAAGGCAGAGATTTCACAAGCAAACGAAATACTGTGCTTTCCGTAAGATTATGAGAACTGAACTTGCATGCATTTCTTCATTCAAGTTCCCTATTGTGAATTTTACATGTCATTATTTAACCACAGGGGACGGTATGCAACGACGCCCTCATGACTTTTTTCTGCGGACTTTGTGAACTGTGCAGGATGGCCCGAGAAATTCGCATCAGGAATGGAGACATTTCAATGTAACATGAGGATTTTATAACCCCTGCACTTATTGTTCAGTATAATAAGTGTAATTCTGCCCACATTAAAAACATTTTTGTATATAGCATGCTTTTACTAAAAACATCTTATGTGCATGTCTAAAATGATTTAAATATTTCACATCCTTGTCATGTTTGTGTAAAATTAGAGAATGACTCAAAATGTACAAGGTATATGAATATTTTATTAAAAATTAACCTGCTTATATGGGGTCCTATTTCTGATCTGCTTCCAAAATGTCAAATGAATCCCTTGATGTACAACCACAAAGAAAGAGACTTTATGAACTTGACAATGATATTGTTTCTCCTTTAATAATTCTATATGAAGAATTTCCACCCCCTGTTCTGAAATATATATGGTCAGCTTAATTTGACTTGATAACAACACTGAAAACAATAATCAATTCTGTGTTTTATTTTTTCTATATTTTAAAGGCAATATGAACTTGTTTGTATTCGCTTTTAGTTGCTTGTAAACCTTTCTGTTGTTCTCTTGCAAAGTGTTGATAAAGATAAAGTTTGTCTCTGTTTGTTAGTGTGTGGACCACAGATTTGAAATAATGATTAGTTGCAATATGAATGCAGCACACTGTCACCTAAATCATCTGTAGCCTGTCAATAGGTTTGGGTTCAATTAGGGTGATTTGTTGATGTCTGATGATGAAACTGTTTGGCCCTTTCAGATTAAGGCCTACAATGAATGGTAAACAGTGCAGATTTGTCATCTGACTGGAAAATAACTCCAGTTTTGGGCTTAGCTGCTTGTTTAAATAATGTTTTAGATCATAGTGTTTTTTACAACCATAATATCAAACATCGACCATGAAAATTGACAAGGTATAAAGCTATTTCTTGCTTTGGTCATTATATTGTGTTCTCTATTCACACACATGATTACTTTAATCACATTTTATGATCTCCAAGCTATAGTTGCACAAAAATTCTATTAATATTTTATTATATACAGAATTGGATAAAAAGGTATTTCTCACTTACAGATGTCTTACTTTTTGTTTTATAGTCTCAGAATCATAGAACTCAATTACATATGTCAAAATAACCAGAGAAAATTTGAATAGCAGTGTAAAAATGATGATTCCATATACAAAGGGAAAAATACCCACTCAAACTGTGTTTTGTTGAATCAGTACATAATTACACATTACAGTTAATGTGTAATTATGTATGATGAGAAGCAGCCACATAATACCTGGCTGCTTCTCATCTCTGTTTGATTTTATTTAGATTCATGCATTATGCACCGATGTTTTAGCTCTTTTATGTTACTTTATGTTGTCAGACAGGTCCAGTTTAAGAGATGTCTTTATTCTACAGGTCAGGGTGTTCAAGGTGTGGCTACTGCCTAGTGAAATCTAAGAAAAAGGAACACTTAAAGTTTAACAAGTACCCCCTTTGGTTTGTTCAGTTTAACAAAGTAAGAAAATAACTTAATTACTATCAAAGGAAATTTACATTTTTGGAGTACTTCAAACTATCCAAGTTTCTTCAACAAGTCATAGCAGACAGTGATGGCTGTGGGAAGGAAAGCTATCCTGCTGTGGGCTTTGTGTTAAAACTGTTCTGAAGAAGCTTGTGACAGAAGGCACTGTATTATTGCATCATAAGCCTTTGAAAAGGATGCTTGTTATTGTCCATTGCCTGCAGGAGCTTGTTGAATGATGTGTAATATGTTGATATAACAATAAAGGCAAAAGCAGAACTGTGTAGAGAGCAAATACTTTCAAAATCAGGCTCTTTATGAAAACCATCATTAAATCAAATACTATTGCTAGTCCATTACATAACTTGCATATAATTAATCAAATCGTTACAACCTGAAAAATTCAGGCAGAATAACTAGACATTTCTAAATCTACGTTTTCTGCAACATAAAACCTTTGAAATCAGTACTTGTAGTAGGTAAGCTACTTTACAATTGAAAACACGTCCAATGACAAAATCTACTGTATGTTTATTTTACCTCCAAATGACACAAATTCAGCAGACAAACTCTTTTTTTTTTTAATTGGTCCAATATAATTATTCCTAAAATAATTTATTTTTTTGTTTCAAAAAGCTACTCAAATAAATGCAACTATCACCCACCTCTGCACATGAATGTGCTTTTATGCCGACTGTCCCATTTTAGTTCTGGCTTTATTGGGTCTTCATATGCCATGTCCCTATGGCTTGTAATTTCTTTGTGTTAACAGCAGTGCCAGGCACTCAAAACTTTTACCAGGTTTGAGTGCCTGGCAAAGTTTAGTCATGACTTCAGATTTTTCCATTTGAGCTGAAGGTCATTGCAGGAATTAAGGAGTTACCTGTAGAAATGCACTGTGAGGCATTCAAAGCTTGAGACATAGTTTAAGACTGAACCCTGAAGTAAACTTCTTTACAAACCTACTATTGAAATATCTGGTGCATTTTTTTGGTCTTTATTGTGCTGTTTGCTCACTGATGTTCTCTCATAAACCTCGAGGCTTTAAGAGAGAAGTTGTATTCATACTCAGATTAAATCGCACACAGATGGGCTCTATTTAATGATTAGGCTAGACCTGGAAGCAATTGGCTTCACAGGATTTTGTTTAGAAATTTAAGAGTAAAGGGGGTTTAATGAAACAAATGCCTCACTTTACCGACTTTTATTTGTGACGTTTTCTGTGTACTACACAATTATATAATGTTTAGTACTTGGATGATAAGATAAAAATACATCTTATGTAGTTTGTAATGTAACTTGTCTGTATTAAATTTTTGGAAACGCATTCAGTTGAGTTTATTTGATATTTTTGAAAAGCACCACAGGTAAATGAATTTACATTATTTTTTAATATAATAATTCCTTCTATTATAAGCAAAATGTATGCTGACTTTTCTTTCCCACTAAAGTCACATCAAAAATATAATTTTCTCCCTCTTATTTCAATTTAGGTCTTACGCATACGCGCTTTCGTCACTGCTCTGTGATTGGCTCTTTTGTTCGTGGCCTGGCAACCAGAAGCGGCTTTACCAAACACACAGACTCCTTCATAGCAACTAGTTAGAGGTGTCCCGCAATTACCTTGATAGGAAGATTCAAGTCGTCAAATTCAAACATGTCTACGAGGACTCTACCGCTGCTTTTTATCAACCTCGGCGGAGAAATGCTGTACATCCTGGACCAGCGGCTTCGAGCTCAGAATATACCCGCTGACAAAGCTAAGAAAGGTAGCGAGCTTAGCAGCTATTCAGCTAACAACACAAATGTCACTGTGCTCCAATAAAACGCAGATGATGCAGTAAGAGGATGTAATTTGCCTGTTCATCAAATGGTCAGTGTGCCTTTAAATTGAGGTGATACAATATATATATATATATATATATATATATATATATATAATCAGACAGTGAGCAGTTAACGTTATAGGATCAAATAGTTGGATTAGTTTGCGCCCCCTTAGAGTAACTTTTAAGAAGTGGGGGTTCAGAACAGATTTTACCGCCGTCTGTTGCCTATAACTAAATGTCAGCGAAATTATACTTCATTAGAGATAATTGAAATTCTATTTTCAAAATCATAAAGTTTTTTAATGCATTTTCTCTTGATTCATAAAGTTTCCACTGTACCTGCCTGGATAGAGGAAGACAGAAAGAGAGGTATTCAGTGTAAACATGCACTTCTGCATTAGATGCTCTGCTCTGCTTTGGCGTCGCTGGACTATATACGCTATTTAAACTACAGAAGATGACGAAAAATAAATGTGCATCACAATAAATCAAAATATCATCAAAAATTGATTTTTTTTTCAGTAGTTAAACTCAGAAATGGGAACTTGTTCATTACACACAGAGTGATATTTTTTCAAATTTTCAGAAAAACTGAATTAAAATCAATAAAAAGAAACTTGAAATAAATCACACTGTATGTAAAGAATCTATAGAAGAGCTTCAGTTTTTGAATTAAATTACAGAAATAGAGTGCTGTCTCATTTATATTGTAATTTATTAAATGCACCTATAGCGGAGACCTAAAAAAGAAGTTGTTCAGAAATTCCCAATGATTATTATTAGTCACATAAGTGGTTGAGTCACACAAATTGCATGCTTGGTACAAACTTAACATTATATGAGCTTGCAATGTGTAGCTAAAATAAGTGTTTTATCCTATTACTGTAATGTAAAGTGTTTATAAGTTACAAAGTTCCATGTTGACTTTTAGATTCCAATTTACTACATAAAGGAATGTATTTATTTAATCCAAAAATTATTCCTTTAGCTTTCTGCGGATGTCGTGGTGGTTGTGTCTTCCTTTGTTTTCAGCAGGACAACGCATGGGCTGATATCAAATTCTCTTGAAGACCTTGATTAATAATCCCACAGTATCTAAATATTTACACAAAACTAAACTGTTTAATAGAATATAATTTGTTTATCACTGTACAAATGTACAATGAGATTAAAGTCAGTGCAAACAATGTAGGAAATGTGTACAATACAATGTGGTAATATTTATATTATTTACAATATATATATATATATATATATATATATATAATATATATATATATATATATATATATATATATATATATATATATATATATATATATATATATATATATATATATATATATATATATATATATATATATAAAACCAAAGTATAATTAGTGTATGTGAGCATTCAGGGTGTTAATTGCTTTTGATAAATTCATAAATCGTCTAACATCAGTTATTCCAACTAATGTCAAAACAATATAATATTTATACAGTTGTTGAAATCCTATTTCAATTGTCATTTAGATTTTTTTATGTCCATAAATTTAAATAAATGTATAGATCTAGACATCGACTGAATTTAGTTATCATTAGTGCTTACTGCGCATAAAATTATGTCTTTTTCCATCTCTTCATGTAGTAACAGAAGTTTAACAAACAGATATCATCTGCTCAGCCAAGCAGGATGCTTTCAGGCGCATAACAGATTGCAGCTCACCACCATATGTTTCAAAACAGCTTTACTGCAATAAGTGTGATGCGGGCTGCTGCTTTAGTTTCACCCCATAAATGTCTGGTGAAACTAAATGACTGATTATGCTTTTCATGATCAGTCACAATTCCAAACAGCCAAATCTGTCATCGTTGTAAGCGAGGGAAGACAGTTGGATGCTTTTGTTTCCAACTTATAGCATAGTGGAGCTTTTTCACTCCTGTATCTAATGCTCCATGCAATCAGCATCAGCATTGTTATTCCAGCACCTTCTGTGATATGTCATTAAAAGCACTTCCAAGCCACTGCATTAATATGATTTGAAAAAAATTAAGCTATTTTGAAACTTTAACTTTTTACACTTACCTGGATATCCATTAATGACCTAAACTTGACTAATATTTAGCAAGTGTTCATGTACATTTTAAAAGATAATTTAATTCAATTTGGATCATTTACTTCGATTGTGCTGCTGTATGGTTGTTAAATACAGAGCTGTTTGATTAAATTGTTAATGTCACATTGTAGATTAGAGTTCTTCACTCACTGATGAAAAGAATATGCAGTTATTGGAGAAATTAGGTACACTCTAGCTTTTTTATGTGATCTGGTACAGAAAGCACCATCCCAGTGCTCTTTATTGTGTATTTGATTAATTGATCATCATAGGAAAATGTTGCCTCTTTTACTAACGGAAAATTTTAAGACAGTTTTCCTAATAGTGGGCAATACAGCAGATTAACCTCAACATCTGAGGGGGAAAAAGAGCTAAAATCAGACACAACGTAACAACACACATACTTGATACCACTTATCAAACATAGTTATAATGCTGCTGCTTTCTTAGGTCCTGCAGGATAAAATCATATCGACCAAACTTTAGCTTAACGTGCAAAAATGCCTGCTTCTCTGCTTCCACTGTTGAAAGTTCTCTCCAAAATGTGTTTATACTGTTTGAACTTTCTGTTGTATTTCTTTGCCTGATCAGTTATGAATGACATCATCACCACCATGTTCAACAAAAAGTTTCTGGAAGAGCTTTTTAAGCCACAGGAGCTTTATTCCAAGAAGGCTCTACGAACTGTGTTCGACAGGCTGGCCCACGCGTCCATAATGAGACTCAATCAAGCTAGCATGGACAAGGTAATACTTCCCTGTCGGGTTATGTTTATTCACGCATGACCTGGAAATGAATCATATTAATCTAATTTACAATAATGGTAACATGTAATGCCTAATACTCATGTACCTTGAACCTTTCTTCATGTTTTTACTTTACATCTACAAACTTCAACATACTTTATTGTGAATTTATATGATAAATCAAGTTGAATTAGATCATAATCATGATTTGGAAAAAAAAAATATCAATGGTTTCCAGGCTTATCAGAGATGTTTTGCAGGTAAAAATCTAAAAGGTCTGATGTGCATTAATATTCATTTACTCTTAAGTTCTTTACATTCTCAGGTTACAAACATCTGTTCTGTAAATGCATCAAATGTTTGTTAGAACACATTAATTAACAAAATTACTTGCAAAAGCATGATAACTCAGTATTTTCATGCTCAGGTTTTCATGCTAAGAAAACCTAAATGTATTTTTTTAGATTTTTTCTACCAAAATATAAGTCCTTATAAGTCCATTTAATTGCCTTTGAAAGGTCAGAGCCAATTTGTGTGTAAGTTATTCTCCAAATAATTACAGTTGTTGAGGCCTGTAGAGATTTGTTAGAGAAAATTGGTGAGCAAACACCATCATGGTGACAAAGGAAAGCATCATACAGGTCAGGAAAAGTTGAGAAGTTAGGCTTCAAAACAGCATCCCAATATTTAAACATTTCACACACACTGGATTGTTTAAATATTGGGATTTCAATGCATCAACTGAAATGGAAAAAGAATGTCTCAACTGCAAACCCACCAAGACATAAATGCCCACCTAAAAGCCAAATGAGGAGTGTGTTAATTAAAGGAGCAGCCACGAGGCCTTTTGCATCTATGCAAGAGCTGCAGGGAGCTACTGCTGAAGTGGGAGAATATGTTGACATTTTCCACTATGGCTGCTTGTCTCCCACTCTATGAATCTGCCCTTGATGAAAGAGTGGGAGGAAGAGAGCAAAAAGAACCCAGAAGCTTCTTAGTAACTCATAAAACATATTGAAGCATTCACTCTGGTCACATGATGCCAAAGCTAAATGATTTTTTCCTAATGCAAAATGCTATGTGTTCTGGTAACTAAAAACTGCCCATCTACCAAGCACCCTCATGGATATGAAACGTGGTGGTGGCAGCATCGTATGCTAGAGTACTGCTCTAGAGTACTGCTGTTGTATTGGTGTTTTATTGGCTAGACGAGACTGAATCGCACAATATGTGGCTCCCCCTGCTGTTTACTATGCAAAAACAGATTGTGCTTTTGAGGAGACGTGATGTTGTCCTGTGTTCTCCTCCATAGCTCTATGACCTGATGACAATGGCTTTCAAATACCAGGTTCTTCTCTGTCCCCGACCAAAGGACATCCTGCTTGTCTCCTTCAACCACATGGATGCGATTAAAGACTTTGTGAAAGATACTCCTAGCATCTTGAGCCAGGTTGATGAAACTTACCAGCAGCTCATAGAGGTACAGGAGATGAGTGTGCCACAAATGGTGTATTAATTATTATTAAAAAAGATATAATAAAGTACTGGATATGCTCTATTGACCAGGAGAAATAGCTCTCTAGCATGAACTGAAGTTAATTTCAGAGCTTGTCATATGCATTAAGGTTGCATGTATTATTTTCTTTTCAGATGT
Organism: Poeciliopsis retropinna; assembly: GCA_010277075.1. Taxonomy (NCBI): domain Eukaryota; kingdom Metazoa; phylum Chordata; class Actinopteri; order Cyprinodontiformes; family Poeciliidae; genus Poeciliopsis; species Poeciliopsis retropinna. Next base: position 6,823,859 of record VMRM01000007.1, read on the forward strand.
ATACATCCTTGTCTAATGGTGAATTCCAACTGATTAGACAAACCCTTCTCATTTTCTTCCAAGACATGCATATTAGGGTAATTTTTTTTTCATATTTCCTAAATCTTAGACACTTGTTTAGTGTAATTTCTGAGGCATTTTCGCCACATGTTCTGCTGCTGTGTTTTTGCTAGGTGTCTATTTTTCTAAAGGACAAAGTGCAGAACTCAAATGGCCGCTTTGTGCTTCCTACTAATGGTCCTGTGCCTCGTGGGACCCAAATTCCTGGTTTGATTAGGTGCTAAAGTACATTTATTTTATCTTTGTGTTCCTTGGGTTTTAATGTGGACTTTATTAACCAAACACTATAATCCAATGGTAATTCTCCATATGCATATGTAGCATGATTGTTTTGTGTCTAATTTCAGAAGGACTGTTTTTGTGATTTATTAATGTTAAATACTATTATAATTTTTAGTTTTTCTAATACTTAACTAAGATGACATTCCTCTGACTTTTGATTTTGTCAGAGGAAAAAAAATCTGTATATAAAAAAACTAAAGGCCTTCTTGCTAATGTTGATATGTTTTCTATCTTATTTTCAGGATTTTTAGCTGTTCTGGCGAAGAGTTGACCAGACTACAGTTCAATAATGGAGGGAACTATAGTTCTGCATTACGGGAAGGATCTTTTGAAATATTTGGCAATAGAGTCACAAAGCTTGGGACAAACATGTAAGATCTTTTATTTTCAAGTTAATAATGGAGAAGAAACATTGAGCTGTATTGCAGGTGAAGCTAATTACTTAAAATTTAGAGCCTCCTGACTGAAACTAATTTCCAGTTTTCCTTGAGATATTGTCAGTTTTTTGGGAAGCAGTTCAAGTATGAACAGTTTTTTTTATTATGCTTATTTCCATAGTGCAGTGGTTCTTAACCTTGTTTGAGGTACCGAGCCCACCAGTTTCAGCATTCACTGAACCCTTCTTTAGTGATAAATAAAATATGATATTTCTTTTTCAAAATTCAAGACATAGGTATATGCATTTTTTTTACTGGTGCACAAAATGAGTCATGCATGAACATCACCTTGCTCAAAGAACAAAACCTACACAGTCCATGAACTCACAACAAATTACGGTATTACTTTAATCTGGCCCCCAAAAATATTTTAGCCCCATAAAAGAATTTCAGCCCCCAAAAACATTTTTTTTTTTTTTTTGCTATTTTACTAATTAAAAGTAAATTAGGATTTTTTAAAGAATTTAACATTTTTTAATGATGTTTTTTTTTTTATGTTTTTATTTGTTTTTTGTCGTTTTGAATCCACAAAATACTTTTTACTTTTCCCCACCTCCATTGGGGTGGAAGTGTTCACTTAGTTTTGCGAGACTAGAGGACTAGAGTTGCTCAACTTAGCGTTGCATATCATGCAGATGGGACGCTGACTCCCATCCTGTTCCATGATACACATGAATCCATGATGTACATCAGGGGAGCTCAAACTTTTTAAGACCAATATCTACTTTTTCTCTCACCTGCCAGCTGAGATCTACCTCATGACATGAAGACAGAGAAATTGTAAATTAAACCCTATTGACTTATTTTCTATACCAATATACATTATTTCAGAAATGATAAAGTGATAGAAAACCTAATGCGGTTTCTTCCTCAGTGAGATTCTGACACTGGGAGGAGGTTACTGGTTTCTCAGTCAGAAGTTGGTTGCAAACCTGAGGCCAGCAGGTGTCAGTCAGTTATGGTAGATCTGAAACTCGGTTTGATGACGTCAACAGAGTGATAGGAGGAAGCAAAGAGTCCTGTAAAGGTAAAGGCAAATCTTCTGAATTTGGGATATAATTAATTTAATTTCTCATAATTATCGTGGTAGAAGCCATTTATTTCTTAAAACTTAATCAAATATATTTGTCCTATTTGATGTTTGTTATGACGTTTCCTGCAAACGAAAGAGATAATTAGTCCAAGTTTACGGTTTATTGAACGCTCAGAAACTACAACGGCCACAGCAAAGGTAAACAAAAGTGAAACAACCCGAACAGGTGATCAACTCAAAACAAAACCACTCGCACCTTTTTACTCTCCGTAAAAGGTGAGTAAAGCACGGGTGTGCTTAAACTTTATCGTTTAAGCACACCCGTTGCCGTGGTAACCGCCTGCGCCCCGCAAGTCGAGTAGAGATTACGTTAAATAAAACATTCAGTCCGTTACGATATCAGGTTTCCAGGCTTGATATTTAGTTCTCGATTATTAATAAACCTCTCATGAACACAGCGGTGGTTGATTAGCTAATTTAAACTCCTGCTCTGCTAGTCAGTCGGTCTTTTGAGCCCATTTTTTATTAGTTAATGGAACCGAAACGCACTGAATTACGCAATACCTTGTTGAAACAAGAATTACTGATTATCAATTTTAACACGTTTTGTTGATTATTTTTATTTTTGTTATTCTTTAATGAAGCTACAGACGTTTTGGATCTTGGTGAATATTTTGCTAAGCCTGTCAGAAGTAGCGCTGGTCTCAGGGTCCTGGCGGCGCTCAGTTTATCACCTTCTGCCAAGATCGACTCAAAACCTTCCCGCGATCGACGTATTGAGCATCCCTGTTGTACAAATTCGTCCGACCGCTTTGTTTTTTTTGAAATATTGAGAAAGAAACCACACGACGTACAACCACGACAGCCGTTGACTACTGCGCGCACTAAATTCCCCGCAGCCTGATTGGCCAAGCATTGTCACGTGATCCTCTGCAGCGAGTGACGGCAAAGTGGGGCTCCTCATCACGACTTTACACTAAATTAAAGTGTAAAGTCTTTAATTGTGTCTGTACCTCCGCGGCAGAGGCTCCGTCGAACCTCTGAAACCGACTCATTTATCGAACCTAGGTTAAGAACCACTGCCATAGTGTGATTTTACTTTAGATCTTATCTACATTCTGTTGTTACATTTGTTTCTAACCCAAATCTCTTAAAAATTTGATCAATTAAATGTACAAATTTATTTTAAAGGAAAGTTTAGTTGGGTCAGTTCCTGCTTTTGGAAATAAAAGATTTGGGCGTTGTTTTACACACTTGCATGATCTGTTATAAACTTACATGGATTTGTGCGTAAATACTCTCATTTTCTTGTTTTCGTTCAGGTACAGTGTAAGTCGCCCTGTTGAAACACACATGTCTGGTACCTCTAAAAGTTCTGCTCAGCACACAAAGGTTAAATGTTGTTTTTTGTTAACATTGGAATAGTTTAAATAACTTGTGGTAGATGTTGTCTCCATGCAATGTTTAGAGTACATACATCATGTGGTTGAAAGTTTTCATGTACTATGCTTACTATCAGCAAGGGGTATACTGAAATGAGAAAACTATTGTGTGTCTATAGGTCAATGCTGCCCCAAACCCTCTGGCCAAAGAGGAACTGAATCTGTTGGCGAGATTAATGGGAGGTCTAGAAGTCCAGAAACCAGGAAGCACAGACAATGGTTTCCGGGTGAATCTCTTTGCCACGGATGAAGAAGAAGAGTTAGTGTCCCGTTAGGCGTTTCACAGAATTAAGTTCAACTGTATTTTTTCTGCCTGAAACAAACAAACAAAAAAGATATATGCCATTAAAAAAAAACATACTCTTTATGTCATCTTTCTGACAGAGAAGCATTAATATCAAGACCCAATGAGCTTTCATATGACGTCATAAGCATCCAAGCAACAAAGGTAAATAACTCATCTGTCCACACTAATTACTTTTGTAGAGAGGAATATGTCTACTACTATATTCTGCAACACATTTTATGGCAGACAAAGAATATTTTGTCTGAGTGACAGCATAGGACAGTTTGTATTAGTCATCAGTAAATGAAGTCGCCATAAAAAGAACATACCTGGTGCTTTGTGTGCTTTTTACCATGTGCTTCAGCTGTTGAGTTCATAATTACCAGTGTGAGCAGAAATTTAAAATCTAATATCTAAGAAGCCAAATTTAACAGAGCACCTTGCCTGCCGGTCTAAGGCTTAAGTCAGCCTCATACAATGTCTTACGGTTGTATTCTTAAACATTTTCACATTTTTGCTACAACCGTAATGTATTATGCATTTTATTTGATTGTATAATAAAATGCAGTCAAATAAGGACTAATTTTCCTTTCACTTCTATAACGCTTTTTAACTTGAAATCAGAAGAGTGCTTTCTCCTTAAACTGATGGAGTTAATTTAGCTTACATGCTACATGCTAAATGTGGCAGAAAACTGACACTGCACATCATTCTGAAAACCCTGTTGTTATGAAGGAATATGAGTAGAGCTAAATACAGGGCAATAGTAGAAGAACAAGTTGAAGGCTACACAAGACCTTGTGGAGGGGATGAAGTTTACTTTCCGGCTCTCCGTAAAGTGAACCTAAGCATATCTCCCATCTAAGTAGAAAGTCTTAGTCTTAGAAAGTCAAATCTCATTCATTTGTTAGAGTGACTCAGTCAAAATTTAGGCCTAAATCCAATTGAGAATATGTGTCATGGCACTTTTTAGTGCAGTCTGGCTGATCCTGAGCTAACTTGCAAATTAGAATAAATCTTGTTTGGTTTTCTTGGTTTTCCTTTTTTTCCACCCAACTTCACTCAAGGAATAAAAGCTAAAAGCTACACCCACCCCAGCTTCACAGCTCCCAGAACACACAAGACGTTAGACACCAAGGTTATATCTGGTTATGGGTATGAATACTCTAACAAGACACTTTAAGCCCTCTTTTACCCCTGATAAGCAGACAGAATGATTGGACTAAAGTTAACGATCGGGGACATGAAGCTTTGCTTGTTTAACAGGATTTACTGCTTTAGGATTCCCTGTGACTAGCATGCCAACATAATGACTAGCAGATTACTTTGTCTTTTCAGGATCAACAGGCCAACGCAGAGCTGACCAAGATCATGGGAGAGTTCACAGAGTCTGGTGGTCCATCTTCAAGTGCCAGCAGCAAAGGAGATGACCTTTTGGCCATGATGGACAGTTTGTGATGTAATCACCTTGACAGAAATCCCCAAAGCAGTAAGAAGAGTCCACACTACTGAAGATCAAACTGCACTGTGGTTATAACGTACAGATATCCAGCATTAAGCTGACTGCCAGCCAGAAGACTTCGTTCTTGTCACGGCCTCAAGATGTGCATGGGAGTAAGGACTCTTTGGTCATCAGCAGATGTTTTTTTGCTATTAAAAACAAAGAATGAAAGGAAACCAGCACTAAAGTCTACTAGTAAGTTTTCTGTAAAACAGGAAGTTTGAAAGTGTTCCCCAGAAAGTACAGTAGATGTGTAACAATATGTTGAACATGTGCATGTGGTAATAGCTTCCTTTTTACTATCAGTACACATTCCTTTCATTTCACACAATTTAATTTAATTGTAGATGTCAGCAGCTCATATAAGTTTATCAAATTATCGCTAATTATGGAGCTAATAGCTCAAAATTTCTTGATTTTTTTTATTTTATGATGATTTGAAGTTCACATACACACGTGTTGTGATACTTTTACTCCATTTATGATTTGAGCTGTTCTTTTTTCCAGAGTAGACTGATAATCACATACAACTTCAGTGACTCTTAATATGAAGTTTGTGCACAATTCAGAATTTCTTGTCATCATACATACTGCCCCACTAATACTTGTCTAGCAAACGGCATCTCAACCACACGCTGCTAAGGAACATTAATTCAAATATTAGTGGGGGTGGGTGGGGGGGGTGGTAAATTTTAGCCTTTGTGCTTTATTTTGACTATTTGGATTAGAGAAAATCCACATGCAAAATTGTCTCATTTGTAAAATCATTGAAATTGTTTCTATAATCACGCCACCCTGAAAAAGGAATAGTTCAAGTCCCATTTGACTTTTACAACTGTAAAATAGATATAGGAGTTTAAACATTTAAAAAAAAATTCACTCTACACTTTGATGTAGATTTATGTTTAGAAGCAGCTCAATAATTTGCTTCTTGGTGGCTATCTTGTTTTAATACAGAGCAATGCAATATGAGAAACAGTCTAAAATGTACATATTTTTATGGAGAACTATTTATAAAATTAAACTTTTCTGTGTCTATGGAGGAATTGCTGCATTTCATAAGTTATTAAATGTGCAGTTTATTGTTTTAAATTCATTGATGAAAACATCAGCATGAAAGTTGACATAATACATATATACCTGTAATGCAGGTGCATCTTAATAAATTAAAATCTAATTAAAGAGTTCGTTCCAGTTTTTTAAATCATCACCTACATAGTACAACTTCATTAACACACAGTGATACATCTCAAAGGTTTATTTCTTCGAAGTGAGGATTATAACTTATTGTTATTCAAAACCCAAAATTCAGTTTCACAAAATCAAATCTTACAAAACGCTCACAAAAAACAGCTGATTTTAAATATGAAAATGCTTTTATGCCCTTATTATTATTAGGAAGGTGTATACTGTACAACACAGACATTTTCTTGTACAGTTAAATTACACCGCTGTGTTAGAAACTTTATTCATTAGTGTTATAACAGATTTTCTGTTAAACTTGTTTGAGGTTTTCAATAATTAAGCCATAATGATCAAGATGACCAGAAATAAACTCTCGAAATGTATCACTGTGTGTAATGAGTCTAAAAAAAGTTAATTTTTGTGAATTTTTCTACTGAAATATATTAACTTTTTGGTCTTATTTATTTAAAGGCAAATAAAATTGCCTTTCAATTACTTTTTGTCAAAGGACCATGGTGAAAATGAAATCTAACACTAGAGGGTGCTCTCGGGATATTTTGAAGATTAAGCAAGCACATTTTTTATTCACTGCGGCAGACTTCTACAGTGTACCACTACCAACAATTTTTTGGGTCGAGGTGACACATTATGATTGATCTTCTCTAGCCCAGTTTTACTTTTTTACTGGGCTACCAGTAAATCCAATTTAATTTACTTTATAATTTTTTTTTTTCATTTAGTTGTGAAATAGAATAATTTTACACAAAGTTATTCTATTTTAAATTCAGTGCAATAAGGTAAGTTGATTGATTATATTTCTGCTCACTTCTTTTTAATACATCAAACCATTAAAGCCAACGGCCCTTACTTTAATCCACAGTGATGCACTTACCTTTAAAGCAAACATTTCCTGAGAATTCCCATAGTAACAGCACTAACTAACAGAGATAACATGCTTGCGTGTGTGCATGTGTGTGTGTATTTGGTCCGCCTGCATACGAGTCAAAGTGAGACTGTCTGCACTCCCCCAGTCAGCCACCCTCACACTTGAACACTGTGCATTCCAGGGCGGCAAACATGCTGAGACATTTCTCTGAATTGATCCGGGTGGAGGAGGTTTCTGTTGAGGTTTTCCCAATGAGATCCCAATGTAAGAAACAAAAAACCTCAAGACCCTGAGGACACGGCCTACCTACAAAACAAACAGAAATCACAGCTTTCATAAATCATTCTGAAAGGCTCAGACAGTTAAACTGCTTTCCATACAATCAAGTATACATTTTTAATGTATGTGCATTTAGTCATTTTATTTATTTTTTTAACATGGTAGATGTTTCTCTCTTAGTCTGTGCATTTTAGTTCTGATTCAATTTCCTCTTTAAAGACTGTGGGCAGGACACTGTAAAGCCACAGCCTGACATGTTTCATGTGGCTGGGGGTAGATCGCTGTGCTGAGTCAAGGCAGGAAGACTGGTGCAACTCAAATGTGGCACTGCCATTTAACTTGCTCTCCTTGTCTGTCGCATCTGCCCACTGATTGGAAACTGCTACCAGTGGGTGGGATATCAGATTAATCAGTAAGTCTAATTTAAGAGGATAGGTGGGCTCTGCAAAATGTCAGCCACTCAAATGCAGGCTTGCAGACTGAAGGAACTTTGTAGAGCACTTTGTGAATATTGAAATGAAATGAAAGATTGCATTTTGAACACACATGAATTACACTGAGCTGATATTTTCTGTATTATAAAGATATTTTGTATGTATCTGATTAAAAAAAAGTGACTGAACACAATAATATAGTTTCACTGATTCATATAAAGTTATCCTACATTAAGAATTTTGCTGTTGATGCCTCATTGAAATTTAATAATATTCTCAGTATTGTATGTAGAATATGAAATCTAAATTTGTTGTTTAGACATGCATAAATCATGTTTAGACATGCATAATTTAGATCAATTGTGTTATTTCCCTAAATAACACAATTATTTCACTAGGGAAGGAACACAGGTCTGGAGGTACAGAAGGGGAAGTGACTGGATCCTTCAATCAAAGTTTTTCAGCAATCTTTTGTAGACTAACATTTATATGTCTTTGATTTTTGATATAATTTTGATGTCATGGCTTTTTAATTTTTTAGTAAGTTAATTTAAATAAATTTCTTCATTGTCTGATCTTATAGGAAAATCAAAAGGAAATCAACCAAAATATTGGAAAAACAATGGAAAACCTTTTCAACTGTTCTTGGATAAAATTTCCATGTGAATAATGACCCACTATTCTGGTAAAATAATTATGCGTACCTACAAAGATCATAGGAAAATGCAGCCAATTATTTAACTGAAAATGGAAACAATTTCTTTATGATAAAATGAACATGTGAATACTGACCCCAAAACAAACTCAAAAGACCTCAGAAAGATCCTGGTAAGAGAGGCAATTCAGCAACGTAGAGGCCATTATTCCAAAAGCACATCAGAGAAAATTATTTCTTTTTTGAATATATGTTCTGGTTTTTTTATTAGATTAAAACAGAAGTATTAAAGTAAATCACTCTCATTACAACAGTAGACATTTCATATTGCAAACTTATAGTAAGTGATCCAAAGATAATGAAGAATTTTTGTCCAAGTTCCAACAATAGTGGAAATTCTGTTATGGCTTGTTGCATTGTGTCATCCGGGATGGTAAATAGCCCCCAACTACTAGAAGACTCACCAAGCTGGAGACAGTTGTTCAGAATTAACAAGGTAAAACATTTCTTGCAGTTTATGTGATATCTTCAGGGTTTTCCTTTTGTGGAGGAAAGTAGTATAATAATAATCAAAAAGCATGTGCTTTTGAAGCTCCTAAAAATTTCCTTCAAATGTTTATATTTTCAGTAAATTGTAAAATTTTTACTCATTTAGAGTGAGGATTAAGAGAGTGTATTTGTTTTTATTTTATTTCAGTTCAAACATGCTAATGTATTTTTATGTAAAAGATTCAAGATAATTATTGAATTTAATTGTATGCATTTGCAAGCTGTGTTTATTTAGGTGTTAAAATAAAAAAAAAAATTACCAAACAGTGTAATTGTTTTTACCAACAAATGCATATTGTCAGAAAAACCAACTGGGTGATAAGGATTTTTTCTGCAAGGTTTAGTAAAAAGACTTAGAAAGTGACTTGAAGTAAAGAAAAATCCCCTCATTCTGGCATTACCAAACATGTTAAACAGCAAATCCTGGCATATTTTCACAAAGTTCTGGTAGCAAATGGTATCAAAAAAAGTTGCATTTGTATTACAGAAAATTAAACAGTATTTGAGCCAGACTTTGTCTAAGATCCCTACGTAGACAAAGTAGGTATCCTGTAAAACTGATGTAACTGTTAATCAGTTTTACAGGAAACCTTGTGAATTAGAAATCATCTTAATCTTAACCTTAATTTCAATCAGAATGTGTCCAAACAACATATATCGTTAAAAGGCGTGTAGAAATAAGTGTGAACATCAAGCTTGAGAACTGTTTTGGATGACATGTGAAATGCCCAAGGCAAATCATCTTCCACTTAAGCAATTAGGATGAGTCCTCAAGTATTGAGCAGACAAGATTGTTTTCAAAAAATGTGGCTTAAATGATCTCTGAAGATCTTAGTGAAATTTTAGATGCTCTCCTCCCATACCTGTTTTGTTATTGTTAAATTTACTTGAAACAACTGCTCAAACATACATAGCTCAAACATTTAGTGTATGTACAGAATGCAAGTAAACTTCTTTAAAATAAAAATTTGTCTAAAAACAAAACAAGCAAAAACAGCAAGAAGAATTCATTTCAAACAATGCAACAAAATATCAAAATTCAAATAGAAAACTTGACCATGCTATGTTGTATTATAAAAGACAAATGTGTCTGAATTAAAATTTATTGATTTTGGCAAATAGCTCTAATGAGAAGTCCCATGATGTCATGGTTTCATTTAGCAACGTTTTTTTTTTTTTTTATTGTGTTGAGAATTTCATCATCAGGGCACGGCCACTCACAGAGAAACAACTTCTGTCATTGGTTAGACCGAGCTGTCAATCAAACGTTCTTGTGCGTCATTTCCGTTGTCAGGTGGTGCTGTCGCTGTGGAAAGATGCGATCAGCAAGAAGCGGAGGCTTTTCCTTAATTGCTCATTTCAGTAATAGAGGCTAAACAACGCGAAACTAAAACCCCCGAAGCTTCTCCCGACTGAGAGAGAAGCTCCGTACACCCACCACAGTATTCGCCTGAGAAATGATGATATTTTAAGAGGACAACGCAGATCTTAGCCGGCGGTTTTGGCTTTGAGGTAAGCGAAGCTGTGACTCGGTTGCTATCTAGCTTCGTCTCTCACCGTAAGCCAGCTGTAATGTTGAACGTACTTTGTTTAAATGGCTTCTCAGCACCCCGACAGAGTTCAGCTTTGGCTTGGCTGGGACGTAACTCGCCAACAGCCATATTTAAACCTCCGTGGTGCATTTTAAATCAGACGTACTTATGCTAACAACGCCTGTATGAGGTTTGCACCCCGCTCCTTGTTGTGTTGTATGTCCCTTTGTGTGGCTCGTGAGTCCCGTGCTGTTGTAACGTATTTGGCCGAGGAACGGAGTTGGCTTCACCTGAGTTCGTTTATGCACTAATTATAGTATAACTCTTATTTTACACAAATTAAACACAGCGTGTGTTTATGATAGAAACTCTACGTAATATCTGTCCCTGACACTTTGCTGTTCAAGTTGTGAGCTGCTTGTGTCCAACTTGCAAGACGTAACGTCAGCGCTTTACTCTACGACTCGTTCGGTTTACACAACACGCTGCCAGAACAGAGTGTCCAGACCTTGTGGACCCAAAATGGCACCATGCAATGCATTGCAGCCTTTGTGCTGTTACAATCATTTTTGTTAAGTGGCGTGACCTTTGCGTGGCGGTGTGGTCAAGGGCATTGTTATTGGAATGATGAATGGGGTCTACAGTTGAGGAAAAGTGTGTGAGCTGGCATTCTTTGTAGATCCAAAAGCAGCACAGTTTGGGATTTATTGACTTGAAACGTGTTTCTTTCATGTGTGCATATGAAATGTGAATTTGCAGCATTTTTTTTCTTGCAGTGCCCAGACACATGGCATTGAGTCTTGAGTAGGTGAGTCGTGAGACACATACGTGGTTGTTTTGTTCTGATACTATTTAAGGAAGCCCACATTTCTTGTGGGCACTGGCAGTGTGTCTCTCCTCTCCTCTTCGTGTGATATGATTCAGAGGCTGGATCTGTTCTTGTCCTCCCTCTGGTACAGTCACAGCCAGTCCTGTTTGCCAGACCACTGGCTGTGTGCAGAGAGTTGCAGCAGTGTTAGAAAAGGATAGCTGTGTATGCTGTCATCAAGCTGATGTCATTTAGGTCAGTATGCAGAAGTTGGTTACATCGACCTTTTGCTTTTCTCATATATGTCTAGGTTTGGCTTCACAACTCTGCAGCAGGTTCTTTAGCTGGTAGACAATGAGCCTGTCTTTTGTGTGTTATGCATTTGCCAGTGAATTGGTTGTTTTTAATCCAGGATAATGATTGACATGCATGTACAAGAACTATGACACATGAGAGAAAAAATGTGCAGCTCTGAAGATGATCCCTATTTATGCTTTAAAGCACATTGCTCTAACCTTTACTTTAGTTTTATTAAAGTTAGCAAAAATGTAAAATCCAAGTCCATAATCTGCAGGTCACAGATCAGTTCATCTAGCTGTTGCATCTTTAAATTTTTATTAAATAATCATGTGAATAAACTGAAACTGCCCACCTTGCATTTAACATAGGAGAGGGTCTTTTCTGACCAATACAGATTTGTGCTTTCCTTTGATATCTGACAGGTTTTAACTCATAAATAACTAAATGTTCTGCAGATTCTGTGATCAAAACTTTAGGAATTATTCAAAATGATGCCTTAAAGCATTTTCCCCCACCCTTTATTTCTGTTGTGCATTAAATAAATTGTATGAAAGTACATACTCCTAGTCTATGTGTTTGTAGTATGGGAGTCTTTTTAGTTTGTTTGCATTATGGAGGAGGGGGAAAAAAACATTTTCACGATTTGGGGGGGAAACCAGCCAGTTTTGGTCACTACCCGATTGATTGGTGCATTTTTATGTACATGTTTAATTCCTTCTGATTGGTTCCGGTGGTAATTTTTAAGTACTTTAACACAAGTGAACATATTTTAATTAAAGTATTAGCCCTTGTTATGCATCAAAGCATCCACCTCTTCTTATCTAATTTTAATGAGTAAAAATGCTGCTTCAGAGAGAAAAATGTTAAATGCTTATCATGCATTTAATGAACATGGGAAAACATTTATTTAAATTGCAGAATTGGGGAAAATGTTCTGATTCCAGTATAATCCGAAGTCCACCATGTCTGTAGTCACCTGATCATTAGCATAATCTGCTTCATTAAACAATAAAGCAACAGCATGAAGTGTCCTACCTGTTGAACTGCTTCTTTGTGTCCTCTAGAGTAATATCCTACCCCACTATTCCCAGCGTGACTTGGTGTCACTCTGACTTGCGCCATAAACACTGTCAGAAAACCTCAGCTCATCAGACTCCGTGGGTGATGACTAGCAGAAACGGAGACAGATGGGAGAGAGACATGATGACACTGTCTGCTGTCTGGAATCACAAAAAGCCTCATGGAAGTGAGAATTCGTACTAGCCCTCACTGAACAGCCAACTGTCCCACCTCCTCCATGCCCCAGATTCCCAACTAGAAAATGGTGCACTGTTGGTTTTGCAACAGGAAGGATCTTAATTTATCAGAAAAGAAACTCTGGGATTGCACAGTTATACAATATAGTTTCAAAATTTTTTCAAATTCTGTTTCCACACCTTTAAATCAGCTTGTGTGTGACAATACATGCTAGGTTTCCTCTCATGTAGTTTCCTGTGCCTTCTGGGAATGCATGGGGAAACTGACATTTTGGGAAGATTATTATCTGAACATTGAAGCGTTTTTGTTCAATGAAAACTTGGGACGACAGCAGGATGAATCATTCCTCTCAGCAAAGGCTCTACTTCCCCATTACGGGAAACAGATGGCATTTCATCACATTGGCCCTTGATATCAGTAAACACAGCATACCTCTTGCTCTCTGATTTCTGGGCGGTGGATGAGAACCGCTGTGTCGGTTAGAGTAGTTTGTATAATGACAATGTGTCACTGTCACTGTCTCTGCTGGCATCCTAATCTTACTTCCTTATTCCTTATTATTGAGCAGTGGTTTGGCATTTTAACTTGTTGGTCATGTTAAAACATGCATTCATGTTTAAAGAATAGATAAGCTCTTTGCACAGATTCTGCAATAAAGTGTGCAGATTAAAATGCATGGGGATTTTTTCTAAACTGCTGCAAGAAAAAAGCTCAGGATTAGAGAGGCAAATGAAAATGCTGCTGACTTGCTAGAGTCATGTGTTTGCATTCAAGGGCCTTCTATTTTAAATTGCAGATTGTGACAAGCACACTGCCTAATGTAGAGATTGGATCTGAGGTGCTGGCCTTCACGCCAGCAGCCATTATTCTAAATGGAGCTGTAATGGCCTCACATTCACACCAAGGTGTGTAAATGTGAGGGGAGGGAGATTTGAAATGGACTGGGTGGAGCTGCCATGAACTTTAGCCCTTTTAACCTCGTTTTACAAACCAGTGTCCTCTCATTTAACTAATTTCCCTCAAGCTTGAAGTATCCTTATTTTTAGAACTATTAATGCCATTTATTAAAGCTTATTTGTATTTTTTTTTCAATCTTTTAGAGTTGTTGTTCTTGTCACATGTGTGTACTTTCCCTTTTACTTGGCTATCTTTATCCCATGAACTAATCAGATTTGTTCCCTGCAGAGCTCCAGTATGTCCAAACGGCGCTCGTCAGAGAGGGGGGCTGGAGAGACATCAGGCAGGGCCAGCAAGCTGCAGTGTCCTGGGATATCTGGCAGTAACGCCAAGAGAGCTGGCCCTTTCATCCTCGGTACAGAAGCTACTACTGTTTAAAGGGGAATTGATAGATACAGTGTGTATAGCTACATTGCATAACCTGCAGACAATTCAGCCAAACCATCCTTGTGCATAAGTTGCAGGGTCCCTGTGTAAGTACACTGTGGACTAACACATGCCTGAGACAAGAATTTGAAGAATTTTGCTGATCCTCATGACATCAGCGAGAAAAGCTGGAGTCTATGCTGGGGCACTTTCTTCTTTCTTTTCTCCAGTATCATATATTCCTTTCTTATTCTGTGAATTGTAAGTGCATTCTGCAGTAGAGCTCCTGCATTGTTTACCAGATACTTTGCCAAGAAAACATTGCACTTTGGGTGTTAATGGATACCTGCACCTTCTGACCTTTAATGAGTTTTGGGGAGAGCAAACAGACCAGCGGCATAGAATGCCTTTTGGTCATGCAGCTGTTCCTTTTCTCGTCTTTGCAGGACCTCGCTTGGGCAACTCGCCAGTACCGAGTATAGTCCAGTGTTTGGCCAGGAAAGATGGCACAGATGACTTCTATCAGCTCAAAGTAAGTCTGTTATATTCAGGTATTTTCGTGTTCTCCTATAATTGCAGTTATTTCAAAACCCTGATTATCATGGCAAATTTTAAGCATCTGAACTTCAGACCTTTTCACAGTGCACATTTTATTCATTAATTTTATTGAATCCATTTAGATCTTTTTCTGGTGCTTAACATTTGCTCTGTTCTGCAGATCCTGACACTGGAGGAGCGAGTGGACTCCGTGGGGGAAACCCAGGAGGAGCGGCAGGGGAAGATGCTGCTGCATACAGAATACTCTCTCCTTTCTCTGCTGCACAACCAGGATGGTGTGGTTCACCATCATGGCCTTTTTCAGGTAGAATTTTTCACTTTACCTACATATCTTAGCAAGGTTTAGTTAATTAAACAAAGAGTGTCATTGTTTTCTTCATAATATGTGATTAAACATTCTAAATACAGCATTATCTCTCTGCCAAAGCTTCTTTTCATTCATTTTTGTTTTAACAACACCAGCGCAAGTAACAGTTTGATTTTATCAGTTCAGCTTTAGCAGACACAAGTTTGTCATAGCTCAAGCCAGCTGCCTTCATCCTCCAACCTTTCCTTATAAAAGTTGTTTCAGGAGAGAAGTAGAAATACAATAAAAGCTATATTTATCCCCTGCTCTCTGTTCACAGCAACCCTTCCCCCTTCCTCACCTGCTGCCCCATCTGCCTTCTCATTTAACTTTGTTGTTCCATCAGCTCTGATTCAGTCTTCCTCATTTGTCTTTCATTCACTATCTGTTTCACTTTCAGCATCCTTATAAGAGCAGCATTAAGGCGTGCATGCTGATTCATTTAGGTCTGCCATATTGATTAGATTATTATAGTTCATCTCTGCTGTCTGTGAACCAGTTCATTGTTCATTCTTTCAGAGATGCTGGCTGCATTAAAAAAATGTTAACCTGATACAGAAATCAATAGGAAACAAAGGCTGAGTCTACATTAGCTTAAGTTTTAAGAATAGGGATGATCTTTCTAATTTTTTTTTATATCATATTCTCTCACACTGACTTTGGAGATGTCTTATTATCATAAGCTGGACATGCAGTTTTTGTGATTCAGATTGTTCTTGAACAATAATAAAATAAGATATATTAGCAGGATTGAAAATATATTTTTCTGGACCAGAGGTGTTGTTTGAGAGAGGAGACCCTGTACAACAAGTTTTACTAGTACTTTAGGCAAATGGAGAACAATAAACATGGAGTTGACCTGTAAAACTCCTTCTGATTTTAGTGATTAGTGTGGCTTACATTACTAACACAGCATTATATATGTTTATTCCCTTGGCAATTTAGACTCTTAGCTTCCCTTTGACATTTCCTTAATATCCCCTTGGCAAACAGGTTGAATGTTTATTAGGATAAACCAGAACATCTTTTCTGTATTGGCCAAGAATAGTCAGATTCTGGTCACCAGCTAAAATGAAGGACTTTTCTATGTAACCGTAGATACTTGCTTTGAGAAATCTCACTGGTTGTATTGATTTCATTCCACAAATCAATCTCAAATTCTGTTCTGTGAAATAAAATAAAGTGAACACTCTCACAATGCAAATTTTCCCTCTTATTTATGGATTCAGGATCGTGCCTATGAAATAGTAGAGGACATGGAAGCCAACAAAGTTCGTAAGATGAAGAAGCGGATCTGCCTCGTCCTGGACTGCCTCTGCGCTCACGATTTCAGTGACAAGACAGCAGATCTAATAAACCTCCAGCATTACGTCATAAAGGAGAAGAGACTGAGCGAGCGCGAAGCTATTGTCATTTTCTACGATGTTGTGCGTGTGGTGGAGGCCCTCCATAAGGTTGGTCTTATTACACTACTAAAGAGTACATGTGCAACAAAATTGGCTCATTTTCTTCAATCTTTCAGCAATGTAGAAAATCTTCATACTACAGTGTTCTTTGTTGTTGTTTGTTAGATGTACATTTTTTTATTACTCACTTCCAAGGCTCGTGTGCCACTCCCAGAAACTAATTCTTGTTTTGTCAATGATTCATTGAGTGCAATGTGACCATACTTCTTTTTTTCCTGCCTGCAGAAAAACATTGTGCACAGAGACCTCAAGCTGGGAAATATGGTGCTGAACAAACGGTAAGTCGACGCTCGGTCACTCATCCCGCATTGCCGGTCAATTAATCCTAAATAACAGTGCCTTTTGTGCCAATTTTGCTGTCTTAGACTGTTAGTATTGTGCCTGATGGCCGACTGGAGCCCAGAATTTGGATCCAATGTGTGTATTAAGCTTTAAAGCCACTTTCTTGGACTATAAGTGAAATTACACTCAGGAACCTGAAGTCTTGCTCTCTTGTGCTCAAATGTGTCTGGGTGTTGAGTAACAATAGATAATTCATTCTCCATGGTCAGAGTTTTGAAAATGGACTCTGACGCCAAACAAAACAATGAATATGCCTCTGCTTTGATCTCAGTGAGAAAATGTTTGGCTTTGGGGGTGTTTGAGTAATTTAGTAATGCACAGAAGACCCTGTTGAGTGCACCTGAGGTCAAAGTGCTGCAGCTCAGATTAGACGTGCAGGATGGAAAACTACTCATCTGTAAACTCCCTCCAACCAACTCATCCGCAGGGGATATGAAAGGCTTGTATTCAAATGGTGAGAACCACTCTTCCTCACTGTGAGAACGTTTCTAAATTTGGCTGTCATTTACTTAATAAAAGTACTACAATTAGAATTTGCATTAAATGTACATTGATTTCATTTTAAAAACAAGTGGATGATCTTACAGACTTCATTTTAACTGTTGAGGGTGTTGCTTTGGAATAACTGAATGACTAAAGCTGACACATACTCACTTTGTTCCTACGCTCACATCAGCTTGATTTATACCTCTTTGTAGAATGTATTTTCAACCTACACAAAAAGCCTATGCCACTGTGAGGAGTTCTACTGTGTTGGTCTGTCAGTGGCTCTATGTTCAGGGAGCTACAACTCTGGTTTCTGTTGAGGTGTCCTTACAGTTTTGTTTAGATTCTTGGTTTAATTTCTTTTGGAACTGATATAAAATGTTATAATATATCAGAAAAAATATATTTGTAGCCTTACTGCTGTTATCAATCATTAACTATTTATACCAGGAGCATACAAATCATGCTGCTGTAAACTGAATTTTGAAAAAAATGTTGAAAGGAAAAACAAAACGAGTTGATTTTTAACATCTTTTACATGAGTGATTAATTTGGCTTGTATTATTAAAACATCAATTTAAATATAAATATTCCAAGATTTCAACATCTTTGCAGTGTTATATTCATCCTTCCTACTAAAATGTTGTTCTCCCTGGCTCTAAGCCAGAATGAAAAGTTATCTTTTTATTTTGCCTTTTTATATATCGTATGTATTTGAGAGCAAACTGTAATCAAATTCCTTCTTTCTGTGGTGAATTAAGCTAATTGTTATTGTTGGAGATAAGAGTTTCAGTAAGTAACGTGTCTATATATATTCATTGGTATGTTGCATTGGAAAGCAACAAGGTCTTCTTTTAAAATTTTTTAATTTTTTTTTTTTTAATCCTTTTTGTCTTGGTTCCTCCTACCTGCAGCGGTAGTAAGAAGTAGTGGCAATAGTGTTTTGGCCAGGAGATGCGGGTGGAGGGAAACAGAGTAGATGTGAGGAACACTCTGTCCCAGCTGGAGACAAAGGAGAGACATGCCAAAGGCTCAATAGCTCAGAGCTGACTCACGTAGTGCAAGTCACTCACACATGAACTCACTTACCTACGTGTGCACACAAATTGTCATAATTTCTTTCCTCTGTGTTTTGCTTTTTCTTTTTAACATAGCCACCCATTTTCTCTGTCTTCTTTTTTTTTTCTCACCATGTACTACACTCTCCTGGCTAATGTGTGTGTGTGTGTGTGAGCGGACAGTGGGTGTGGGAAACTGACCATTTAGAGGCTTACTCAATCAAACGCCACTCGCGTCCCCTGTTTGTCAGAGTTCTGGGAAATGCACCAAAGGCATCAGAAAACATCAGCACTTTGTGCAAGAAATGATGCGACTTCCTCTCCCAGAGCCAGCTGTTGTGAAAGCAGGATGTGATAAATCAATCTGCACAGCCAGTGATTGGGTATTTTTACATTTTAATGACTTCCTATATAAAAATGTAATTCCTTTGGCTATATTATATAATATTCTGATACATACGTTTTAAGACTCAAATGAATTTCAAAAATGTATGTTTCATGAAGTTATGCTGTTTTTTTTGCCTATGTCTGTGATGGCACCTTTTCTTTTGGCTGTTGCTCAACTAAAGCCTGAGTGTCATTGAAACTGTTCAAGCGATGGCCAGTTCTGAGAACTGATGCTTGCTGTAGAAGTTGCCCTGTGATTAACCTCACTTCTCGTCACATGTATTTTTATTATGGGCCGGAAAGGAGAAGTCATCTGGGCTGTTTAGGTCTCTGGTTTCCTGACCGGAGTCATGTGACCAGGAAGCGGAGACGGCGTGGTCTATCCACTGTCCTCAGGGACCCTTGCCTCACAAGACGAACATGCAATCTCATTTATCCAATCTCCGGTGCAAGAATAGAAGTCTGGGTCGTGATGCTCGCAGACAAAAGCACAATTGAAGATACTCTTTCATAAAGGAGAGTCCTTGAAGCTTTGCACATTCCTCGGTTAACTCATAAGGGCGTCTATGGTTGGAAGCATTTATTGCAAAAATAGTCAGAAGGGGTGAATCTCATAAGAAGCTTTATGTCACGTACTGTCAGTTTTCCACGGTGAGGTTTATGTTGTCAGTCAATGTTCATCGGGATTGGGATCGAGGTGCCTTTACGGGAGCGGCGAATGTGTGCGACGGACCATGGTGTGAAAGTGAGAGAGAATAGGGGAAGCTGTTGACCTCAGGCTTTTTAGAAAGCGGATGTGGGTGAAAAGCGTGATGTGGAGAATACCCAGGCTGACAGCCCTTCTTCTTTTTTTCTTTTTCTTTTTTTTCTTTTGGTGTGCGTGTCTTTTCAGACCATTGCAGTGAGCTCTACTTCAGCATGGGAGTGATTATGTATGCATATCATGTTGCATGGTTGTGTATATATTTCAAATCTTCTGCAGCTTATATAAAATCAGTTTCCAACACATCACTGTGCATGCTTAGTCATTGCAGCAATTATCATAAGCCACAGGTTGACTCATATGTTTGTCAAAGTGCAACTTTTTTTCCCTCTACAGAAAAGTTTCAAGATAGTCAGGTTTCACTCGATCATGAGCCAAGTAAATTTACTCTGGTCCCATTCCTAGTGACACATTTCAGCAGGCACCAAATTACTAAAAGTCTTATCAGTTTTAAGGCACTATATTGCCTTGTCCTTTATTAATTCAGCCAGTAATTCGGATTACTCTTGATAGTCAATGTACTTTACACTATAACATAACAAAGCCTCATACATCAACATATGAAAAGTTCACATTCTTTGTAAATTTAAAGTTCATTCAAGATGTCTTACCCTGCACTTCTGTAAAATTTGCATCAAAACAATTGAAATGGGTTAATTATAATGTTAGAAAGTACTTCATGTGTATGACTAACACGGTGAGAAACTACACACAAATATTTCTTTGTCAGAGAGAACTGAAGCTAACTTTAAAAGACAGCAATTTAAGCTCAGATAGTTTCAGTTTGTCTTTTAATTTCAACTAGCATGTACGGTGAAAGATCACTGGTTACTTTATCAGGTACACATTGCTTGTATTGCCAGAATGGCAGTTCTGAATTTGCCTTTAGAACCACAACTTTTTCTCTTCATAGATTTTAGTTCATGCTGACACATTATTGCTTAGTTGCTGCAGATTTGATGGGGATTGTGGATGTCATTGAAGTTTAATTCTGTTATTCACAAGAAACCAGTTAAATGATTCGATAGCTGTGCTGTGGTTATAGAGATGGACCTGGTTGGCATTAATACTCAGGTTGAGTGTGGTAAAAAGATTCTTAATTGGTACAAACAGTCCTAAAATGATCTATGGTTCATCTTCTTTGCACCAAATTCTGACCCTTCCATTTAAATGCGGCAGCTAAAATGAGACTCATGCGACCAGGCAATATTTTTCCAGGCTGTTATTGTCCACTTTTGACATTTCTGAATTGAAGGTTTTTTTTTTTTCTTCCCTCTTCTGATGCTCAGTTTCACCTAGATGTATCTAGATTAGTAAAGTGCAGTACTTCACTAATCTAGTAAACCAGATTGGTAACTTTACTAGATTTGTAAAGTACTTCTCTGGCTGCATGGACCTTATGCAGCCAGAGAAACTTCGGTCACTCCGGCACCCCATTAAAAGGATTTTTCCACCATACGGTTCTTAAGGTTTAGTGTTCTGGCAGTTTTGAAACTGCAGCGTCATAGATCATGGCTTTTTTTGTGTACCATGAAAGGCCATTGTGCTCCCTAATACATTCCCTATCTTATGTTGACTCGGCTATAAATTTAAAAGCTTTATTAAAATTTTTCTTTCTGTTTATCAGGACACACCGCATTACCATCACTAACTTCTGCCTGGGAAAACATCTGGTGAGTGAGGATGACCTGCTGAAAGACCAGAGAGGCAGCCCAGCCTACATTAGTCCTGATGTATTAAGTGGTAAGTGGAAAATTATGTCTAATGTAAAGTCTTGCTAGAAGAAGTTGCTGTTAACATTTCCAGTAAAGAAATAAATGCTGCCAGTGTACACATTGGGTTTGACATATTCTGATAACCTATGTCTAATGCAGTTCAGATTGTTCTTGGTATTCTGCAGTTTTATGGTGAAAATATAGTGAAAAGCTCTTTGCCACAGTGCTGAGTAACAGTTTTATGATTTGTGGGGAGAAAACTGATAATAAATCTCAACTGGGCAGAAGCTCTTTACTCTATCTGTGAAATCATAAAAAAAAAGAAAGTTGTGTATCAAAGTTTGAAATTGAAATATAGCATGAACGGTGTAAAACTCTGTTATACTGTTGGTTCACTGCTGTTACAAGTGAATCAAACTACAACTGAATGTGTTTCTTAACTAAAAAAGCCTTTAAAATGTACTGGATCCTTGTTAATCAAATATTGTAGTTAAATTTATTAGATTCCACAAAACAATCCTGGGATTTTGTTATAGAATTGCATTATATCAAGACTCTGCATAATTTTCCGTTTATTAAGCAGTTTCACGGAAGTTGTGTTGCAATCTGTGAACTGCGATACCCAGAATGAATTTTTGTCTTGTTTTGTTTTTGTTTCTGTATTCATGGCAATGTCCCATTTTTCCCACATAAAGCTATCTGTATACATAGAAAAACATCAGGAAAAGCGCCGGAACTCCTAATCGGCAACATCAGTGCTCAGCCACGCTCTCCTGTAGAAAACCATAGTTGCATCTGTTTGAATATTAATTTCCTGATCAACATCCTAGAGGTTGTCTTGAATTTAGAATGATATCAATCTTGCAGCCTGTCCAGCAGTTCAAACAGCAGATAAAAGCACTGCATACATATCAGCATAACGTGACAGGCACACAATTAAACAGAGCTTCAGTGACTCATCCGCTGATGACTCACCAAAGGGAAACTACTCCCATCGACTCCCATCCCCCGCCTGTGTATGTGTGACACAAGCTTGAATATAATTGCCGACTGCTGTTGCTGCCGCCTCTCTGGCTGGAACAACACCGCCTATGGTAAACGCAGCCTATGATGCTACAGCCTCATCAGCTCCACATACACAGCTCCTTGATTGCATCTGTTTGCTTTAACAAGCAGCTCTCCACATTTAAAAAGTTGTGGATTTCAAGGAAGCATCATAAATGCTGAGTCATGCAGTTCGTGTTTGCCAATTTTGTTAATCATTAAAACCTTGTGACTTGACAGGGATTGAACTCGCTGAATGTTTGGTCACGCCTGTGTTAAAATAGGAAGCTATTCGTCATTACAGTAAAATAATGTCATCATCTTTGGTGTGTGTATGGATAATTTTATTTGTATGTCTCTGTGTGTGTTTTGACAAAAACTGAGATGCCCCTCTCCTTTTTGCCCCCAGGTCGCCCATACCGCGGTAAACCCAGCGACATGTGGGCCCTCGGCGTTGTCTTGTTCACCATGCTGTATGGCCAGTTCCCTTTTTATGACAGCATACCTCAAGAACTCTTCCGCAAAATAAAGGCTGCAGAGTACTCTATTCCTGAGTGAGTGTTAATTTGAAGCAGAGCTGCGGGAACTCTGTATCCATTCATTCACAACTTCAAACAAGACAAGTCAATGATAAATTCTCTTAAACTGATGTCAAAACATCTCCCATTAAGACTAAATTATGACTTGTTAATTTTTGTTGGTTCTTTTCCTAAATTCTTGATTTACTAAGGATTTTTATTTGCATTCTGTGTAACAGTGAAGGATTTTCCTAATGTTTTTTTTTATAAATCTGACATTTTTTGGGGGGGTTAAACTAACCGCCTTCTACGTTCTCTCCCCAACTCAGAGACGGTCGTGTGTCTGAGAACACGGTGTGCCTCATTCGAAAGCTGCTTGTGCTGGACCCTCAGCAGAGGCTGGCTGCAGGAGAAGTGCTGGAGTCACTCAGTGCCATTATTGCATCATGGTAACTGCACCACCTGCTGGCTGTCTGAAAAAACAGAACTTATTCAGGATGTGTTGCATATTGGGGTTGACTATATGCCATGGCCATTGTCATAGCAATTCAAATATTTAATATTAAACTCTCATTTCTGTTAATTAGTTAATCATATTGTGTTGTTTTTTCAAACACAGGCAGTCGGTTTCATCGATGAGTGGCCCTCTACAGGTAGTTCCAGATATTGACGATCAGGTCAATAACCAAGAACATTTACAGGAGGTAAGATATAAAAAAAATGTCGTCCTTAAAGAAGGGAAGTCATG
The DNA here is from genome assembly GCA_010277075.1 of Poeciliopsis retropinna. Taxonomy (NCBI): domain Eukaryota; kingdom Metazoa; phylum Chordata; class Actinopteri; order Cyprinodontiformes; family Poeciliidae; genus Poeciliopsis; species Poeciliopsis retropinna. The sequence continues at coordinate 6,847,539 of VMRM01000007.1, forward strand.
CATGATTTGCAATTTTTGATGAATGAGACCCTGAAAACTGAGAGAGACTGAGCTTTTTATTCACCCTGGTTTACTTGCATACATATAAATAAAACCCATGCAAGCATTGTTAGCTGAAGCTGCAAGGTTTTGGTTTTTATGTGACAAAATGTAAAAACTTTGAAGAAAATGTCTGAGTTTTACATCTTGCTCAATGGGAGCTTTTTATCTATTACTAAAATGAACAAATGGTATACTTTTTAGACATATTTTACATGCGTATTAATGCACTAACTGCAGCACATTGAGCAGAATTTGATTTTTCAACACAGGCCAAGGCAATCGAAGAGTCTTCACAGTACGAATTTGAGAACTACATGCGCCAGCAGCTGTTGCTGGCTGAAGAGAAGAACACTATTCATGAAGCCAAGAGCTTTCTCACCAAACGGCAGTTTGGCAACATCCCACCTGTCAGACGTCTGGGTCACGATGCTCAACCGGTCAGTCCATTCGACGCTACTGCCCTTGCTCAACGATTCCTCCGGAAATAACCCTCAACCAGCCACACCAACCTCTTATGCCTCCCGGGGAACTAAAAACACCCATGGAGACCAGAGAGAACTTGGGAGAAAAATTCCCAAAACGGAACTGGCACACAGGAAGACCTTCCTGAGCCAGCAAACAGACAGATGCATACTGGGGTTTTAGTAAGCTAAGTGGAGCAGACGTATAGTCGGGTACCAGAGCAGATTCACATCTCAGAGCTTCACTTTCCCAGTCTGGATCATCTCTGGCCTGGACACGAAACTCCCGACTCAAAGATTCTTTGCCCACTTGTTAGTCACTGTGCATCAAACTCGTCGGCATGGTGTGTCGCAGTGCTGATGAGGTTCTGCCTGCAGTGTTGAAGAAACTATTAACCCCTGACGCCTCTTCCTTGCACATGTAAAACTTCCCCATCCATTCTGGCTTCCCTGAGCAATACAGGTCCAGAATCATGTAGCAACCCCCCACTCTTTTCACCATGGTTTGGAATTTTCTCAAGTCCAGTTACTTGATCACAGATGTCATTCATGTATACCTCCATTCCACCTCCCTTTTCTCTCTCTCGGTCCCTTGCTCTCTCCTTGATTTCTTTCCTGTATTGTTCTAACCATAACTCTTCAAATCAATCTACCTCTCCATCTCTGTCCGTCTGTTTCTAAACCACACTCGCAGTTCTGAGGCGAGGGATTGTAACAACCAAGTCTCAACCCACCAGTGGCATAAAGCATTAATGTTTTCAGTTAGAGTGAAACTGCTTTAAAACCGTTTTAGGCGGTTTCTAAAAATCTGAATAAGCTTTGTATTTACCTGTATAAGTAGCATTTTATCTCAGTAGTTTCATTGAAGAAAGATTTGAATATCAAAGCTTACGTTGAAATTCACGCTCTGCATCGTCTCCTGCTTCTTTCTCATCCCTGTGGAAATCTTTTTAGCACCTTGGCAGCTATTGTGAGGTACCTGGGAGTCCCAATGCCAAGAACTAAATGAGGCCAAGTTATATTGATGATGGTAACTCTTCCTTAGTGCCGCTACAATGACTATCCGGCACCGTCACGTTTCCGTTGCCAAAAATCCTGTCTTAAATTTCTTCTTAGCCAAGGAAACTGGTACTTTCAGACTCATTTAGAATTGTTTGACTTCCAGGTAGCTTGCCTATGTCTTCTTATCAAAACCAATCATGGGACAAGTGTTTTTTTTTTTTTCTCAGTGTGAATGTGAACATTTCTTTGCTTTGATGAATCTGCAGTATCCTGAAGTGTGCATGCTGTGTGTGTAGGTTGGGGCCAGACAAACAAGGGTGTATGAAGCTGAAACTCTCTGACCCTTTAAGCTATCTTCCACTTATTGTTGTGTCCTGTTATCTGGCCTGCCTCTGTGGCAGACACTGTGAAACACAGACCAGGCTCTGCTGAGGTGGGGCTTGACTGAATGTTTTTTGTTGTTTTTTTTTTTTTGGCGGGGGGATTGACGTGAATGCTTTAAGATTGAAAAAAATTATATACATCTCCTTCCAGACGTATTATTACCTCTTTTTCACACAAAATCTATACACTTTAATGTATGCATTAAAGCAGTTCTTTGTTGTGAAGTTAAATGATACATTTGGAGGCAAAATAATCTTAGACCTGTGGAATACATTTGGATTCAGCTCCCTGATTTAATATTCAGTAGATACACATTTTGGTGCTACACGCAATCCAAAAAGCCCAAATTTTAGTCCTCCCCTTTGTTGTGTTGCCCTGTCTTTCATCAGTCTTGCCACCCAATCCTTTGTTGTTTGTACTAGATTCTTGGGATATTGTTTAAAGCCATGCTGTGTTTTAAATATTCTTTATTTCTGGCTTGTCTGCTGTTTTCATTGGTCTTCGTGGTGCTATTCCCCAATGTTTACTAGCAAACTTGTAAAGCCATCAAAGAATGCAGTACACCCTATTAGTACTGGGATTAAGTTGCACACAGGTTGGTTTTCAAATTAGATTACTTCTAAAGGCATTTGGTTGCATTAAATTTTATTTAGTCGCATCAGGGTACAGGAAACTTAAAATACATGGTGTGATTTTCAAAACCTTTTCCCTTTTTAGTTATGGACTTTGTGTTGATATGTCACATATCCCAACCGTAACTTCATTAAAATACCTGATGAAATGTGAGGACATTCTGGGTTTTAAGACGTCTGCAAGGCAGTGTAACTTTTCTCTCCCAAACTCACCTTGTACATGTTCTTCTTATCTCACTATGTGGGCCCCTCTGAGCCCCAGCCAGTGGCAGATAAATATTACTGTAATATTCTGTAGTTAAATGAAAATACAAACTCACAGGTCTATAAGTGCAGTTTCTGGGTTCGCTTGATACATTATTCTGTTTTTTACAGAACTATTTTTGAAACCATGGCAATGCTACTAACCAGTGACTGTTAGGCATCTGTACTGTGCATCTTGCCTTTGCATATTGGTACTTGCTTTATGGCTTTCTATGCTTTTTTTTCCCTATTTATATTCAAATTGCATGAACATAGAGTCTCTTCAAATGTCTTTTACTGCTCTATTTTTTCTTGTAGTTTCATGTTGATTTATTTATTCACTTGTGTAGACCCTCCCTCTCCAAACCACTGGTGCTTGTATCACAGACATTGATTGTAGACAGTCAAGAACTCTCCTTAAAACAAGGCCCTACAGCTGTTTGCTCTCTCAGCTTTAAACAGTGGTTCCACTTCAGCAATCCAAATCCTTTTCCTTCTGAGACACATTTGTGAAAGAGTAGCATTTCCTTTCCTCTTAGGATTACTCAATAATTTTCTTGTGGTCACCTTAAGCTACACTAATATTAAGACTGACTTTTGCATAGTTCTATTTTTTAAAGAAATGATGATGATAATAATAATAAATGGATTTTCTCATCTTAATTTACGGGAGGGGTTTTTGTAGTGAAAATCTTTTGTTGCCATTAACCCCTAAACCCCAACCCAAGGCTGCACTCTCTGGTCAGTATGTAAATAATGTACCATGATGACTGTGACAGTCAGACTTTATGTACAAAAGCTCTACCCTGTGACTTACCAGCTCTGTTTCAGCACATGGTGATCGACTTGTTCTTTGGGCCACGTTGGCTGTCTAACATCACATCCAGAGTTTAAAATGAAACTTAGAGAGCCGTCGGCTTTCTCCCATCTCAATGTGAATTCTCTGGGTATTCAGCAGTATTGTAGTAGTCTAGGTTCATCAGAAAACTCCATTTCTGCCACTGAATGCTAACATTTAGGGGGTATTTATGGGGAATGTCTGATGCAATCACCATGAGAAACAAATACACATTAGTAGTTGTTACTTACTCTCCCAATGATTCTTAGATTGTACTATGCTCAATGTTTAATCTGGAAATACTTTGTACGGCGAGGTAAATTAGTAAAACTCAGAATGTGCAAGGCGAGTCCAGAAAACATTTTGTCAGCTCATCTTCCCCCAGCGGGGTGAGTAGTACAGATGTGTTGGTTAAAATTGTCAGTACATATTTGAGATATTACTGACTGATCCAACTGTAAATTCAATGCAGGGATGTGAAACATGGAGTCACAAAGTGTTGTGAGCTGCTTGGTTGGATATGGGCATCTAAATACGGAAAACTGATTAACTGTACAGATAAACGCATTTGTATAAAAAAAACATATTTTTCTACTTCATCAGATCTCTACATGCATGTCAGCAATAAACTTTGATATGGAAGTGTTCAACTTTGTCTTGTCCTCACTGAACTTTGATAATTTACCACTAGGTGGCGCAGTATGCTTAAAAACAATTTACAAGGTAAAAACAGTTTGAGTTATTTTCTTTTTTTTTGCAACTCCTTAAGGACAATGTTCTTGTTTATGTTTCCTTCTGTAGAAGTAAACAAATAAATGATTTGGTGAAAACTGTCAGTAGGTGCATTGGTAGGTTTATAATGTGAAGAGAGGGCAAGATAAATGAGTCTTTGTGCATCTCTATAGATTTCCTCTTTGGCGAGTCCAGTTATGGGTCAGAACAAAGCAAACCTCAAGCAGGAAACCCTCTGCTGACTAACAGTAATTCCCTGTGGGGTTTCACTACTGATTCCCCCCCTCACCACACACACACACACACGCATACCTTGCCATAAGTGCATACTGTTTTTTGGCAGCTATTTTCATTATAAGGTTTGGGGACCAGGAAATCAACACATGGACTCCCTTATCATGAGAATCACTGACAGATATTTTTGTTTTGACAAAAAATAAATAATCTTCCATAATTTCAGTATTTAGACGTAGCTAGAAGCAATGGAAACTTTTAAAATTTGCAGGAGTCAAACGGTAAATTTTACAGCCAGATATATTATTTTTTATTTAGCTGGATTTTTTTGAAGTACCAAAATAAAAACTATGAAACAACTGGCTTAAAACAGCTGGAAGAAATGTACTTTAAATTTTAAGATTGTCTTTTTGTTCTGTGATGATTGCAGTAATGGTACAATAGCAATATTAATTTGCCAATGCCTAATAGTTAAAAGTTCATTTATATAGTTTCTAATAGTTCTTAAATCTGGCCTTGAATTCTCATCTGCTTCTATTTGGTTGCCCAGCCAACCCCTCAAACGTGGGAGAATGAGGGACAAGTCCAGAGATTTTAGAGGTCAAAGTTCTAAAGACGCTTTGTCCTTAGAAATCACAACCAGCTGGGTGTTGAGGGCCTTCCCAGCTTCACTGGTGTCCAAAACAAGTGTTCATTGAAGACTACGTCAGACATTTACAATGTTCTGGTGTAATTACCTCAGAGAGCATTACATACTCGGTTTTACAAGGACAGAGCACAAATTATTTATTTGGACATGGATAAACAGAAACCACTTATTTCCAGATGTGCTTATGTAGCAGTATTGTCACAGCTTTTTGTCAGTAATTTACTGGTAGAGGTTCTAAAAAGCGGATTGGAAGCAAGAGATTTGAGCTCACAGTTGCCACAGCTTGTCAGTGAGTGCTTTATGGATATTGAGTGTGAATATGTTTCCAGCTGAGGGTTTATGGCGTCTCCTCGCTAGTCACTCCAGACCAAAATGTGTTATACTTAAGGTATCAGCTACTGAGACAACCGCAATGGGAAAGCCACATGTAATAAAATGCTGGTTATACAATTCTATAGTATTTTTTAAACGTCTTTGTAGAATCGCACAACAATTAACATTAAACCAAAAACGTTGAACATTCTAAGTGTCAAAAAGTTTAATGACATGCAGAGCCTGAGAGTGAAGCTAGGGGGAAACTGTTTTCCAAAAACAAAAAGGTTTAACTGCTGAGGAACATGATGCTATATGCAGCATCTAAAACTTGAGGCAAAGCCACTAACCCAGCACTTCCTTTTTTCCAATGAGTACCCCTAAGAGTCTGGAGAAGATGAGATTAACAGCATTACAGTTTGCATAACAGACACTGAATTAACTTCATTTTTGTTGGCAAGCTGTCAGATCTACAAAATGGACCCCTAAAACAGACATTGGCCCCCACATGAGGAGCAAAGAGGGAGAACATCTGCAAAAGCTCTTTATTTAATTACTCTGCATCTTTCCTCCGTCTTAAAACAAGTGGTAAAACAGGAGATCTGAAAATGAATTTATGTTGTCAACCGCATGAAAAAAGAAACAGTTGTATGTGTCCAAATTTTTCCCAGTCTCGTTTTTGTTCATTTTGAAGCTACTTTCTCTGAATCAGACCTAGTATGTACTAGTAAAAAGAGTAACTAGATATAAGACAATAAAAGAGCTGAAACAACACCACAAAAAGAGACTTTATTGAAACTGCAAAACTGGTGTGAGACATGAGAGGCTTTAGTGTGGTCACGTACACATCCAACAGCAAAGGGATTAAAAAGCAGAGCTAAATCTAGCACAGTTGAGACATTCTGTGCTTTAGTTTTTGCAGATGTTTGGTAAACTGGAGTTGGCTGTAAATTAATGTGAAACTGCTGCGATTGAGTGTTTGCTTTCTTAAATCTGAGGCTATGGTTCTGAATCAGAAGCTGAACAATTCCCTCAAGTTTGGGCGTCAGTGTGCCAATGTTTTACCCACACCACTGCAAACTGCAACTTTCTTGATATTTTTTCCTCTTTTTTGGACTTTTTTGTCTAAATTAGAGAGATGGTTGTGACCCAAAGTCCCAGCATATCATTAGTTTTTGATAAACATAGAATAACCTTTCACCACCAACATTGCTCAACTGTTTAGGCACCTCTGAGTAGCTGCCGCAGGAGATTCAAGAATTTCCCAAACATGCATGAAAGAATTAAGGCAACACTCCAGGAATGTTTTGTAGAAGAATAACATAACATGATAAAAATAAAAATAAAAAATAAAAAAAATCAATGAATTCAGTTTTACATAATACTCTGTCCCTCTCTTGTGCCTCGTTTTCTCTGAGCAGTAGACACAGGTAACTTGTACAGTATTTAATGATCTGGTCATTTTCAGGAGAGCATTTCAACCACCATGCCTTTTTTTCCCATCAAAATGTTTTGACTGCTTGCTTGTATTGCCGTGCATTGCCAGACTGCTACGGCCTCTTTAGACATTTTAATATGCAGTATGTTCATTTGTGAGTTTTAGGTGTCTGTGCTAATTTTTGACATCAAAGCTTGCCTATCTCCTGCCATGGACCATCGTCTGACATGATGACAGCCTCTTAAGCACCGGAACACCTTTTGGCCTGCTGTGAGGTGTCAGCTTGACAAGCGATGATGTAGCACACAGTGATAAGATGACAGACCTCTTTCAATCCATGTCACAGCTTGAATCTAGTCACTGTAGCCTTTCTGCTTCGAAAAAAAAACCTCTTAAACTGGTTTAAGATGATTGTGTGATGTACCAAAGATCCTGCAAACATATTATTAGAGAACATTCATGTTGTTTAGAGAACATCAATGAGCAACAAGACAAGAAGAAAAAGGAGAGTGAACATTTATGAAGCCTGTTGTTTTCTATGAACATCATTGCTTATGATAAATTCAAACTTCCCACGTAAATGTCCAATAGAAAGTTGATTAGCATCTGGTTTTGAAGAGCAAATATTAGAATAGTTTAGAGCATATAAAAATATATAATTATTGAAATTGTGATTAATAAATTCATATCCAGTGACCTTATCTTGACACCATAGAAATTAGCAACTGCAGTATATGGTGTATCAAATAAGGAAATGCATTTTAACAGTGATGTTATTTCTTTCTCCTAGAATTATCAGTACAACTGTGTCAATCGGTTCAACTGTAATTGTTTTTTGTTTTTTTTATATTTGATTCAAATGAAAGAATATTTGACGGCCAATGTAGTCTGACTGTGTGCCTTCATTTGAACTTCTCCTAAATCCCAACATGTGTAGCTTTATGGAATGACATTTCAGATGGGGACTTACTTATATGTCACATTAATGTAACTGTAGGGGGATGCTACCCATGTCATATGTTGGACCTTGTGTTTGTGCCATATACTTAAGTTTCTGATCCATTTAGACTGTTTCATTTGGGAAAGTCTGGTTCTAGCTTTGTCTTATTCTAGCTTCTATTTTCTGGCAAGGGACATTTATGCTGGTCTATAGTAGGAAGCTTTTAAGCACCTTCCTTGGTACTCTACGTTGCATAGTTAAAGAAAATCTATTTGGTCTTGGATCACAGACTGGAATGTAGTTATACATTCTTAAAGCTTCATGTAAACCTGTGACTAAGCTCTCATATAAAACTGCATTGTGTGAGATTGTTCACAGCTGCCCTGTTTCTCTCTCTCACCTGGCCCCACTCTCTAGAAATAACACTTCTGCTTTTTATCTTGTTTCAGATGACATTATGGGACATTAATATGTTTTTTCATGTATCTTCAGTGTGTTTGACGGGCTGCAGAAAAGCCTTGTCAGCTTAAAGTTATTTTGCTGGGACATGGCTTTATTCAGTGTTGAGAAATACAGTTCTTGTCATATATCTCAGTGAGACAGATGTGAGACGAGCCAGGCCAGTTGACAATGGAGAACTGTGAAGGTGTGTGGGTTTTTTCCCCCACAGAATCATACTTTTTTCTTACAGAGTACTCAAGAAAGCTCCCTTCACTAAATTCTTTCGTATGGAGCAAAGTGGGAAATCCAACATGGCGCAGCAGTGAGTGTGTGATTTTCAAACCGCCTGCTAACTCCGAACATCTGGTCCCTAGAGGGAGGGGAGCGACACTGTCAATGGGAGCCTTGTATCCCCCTACCCACTGTGAGATGAACCCACCTCAAGGTAAACATGGAGGCATGTGTGCGTTATGAATATGAGTGTGTGTGGTGACTGACTGTTTTTACTGGAATCATCTTTAACTGGCATCATTTAAACTCCGAAACACTCTGCGTCTGCACGTGTGTGTAGAGAGTTTTCTGCTTTCTTTTCACAAAATTACCAGCTAAATGTTCTTGTTTGTCCAAACAGACCTTTGGACCGGATAAATTTCTTGTAAAACAACATGTGAAACTGGACGGAAATAACAGAACATGTGCAATAACACTATTAGGTCAGATAAATTTAACCCATCAATAAAAAGTTAATTGCATTTTTACACTGCAGTTTTTAGAGTTTTAATTGACATGACATTGGCAAGACTGGATTTAGAGAAGATAAAGGGAGGAGGGAGGTTAAAGAATTCTCTTTATTTCAAATGGGTTCCTGATTTTATTGTTTTAAATCAGCAGATGGAACTTGTTTACTAATTAATTCAGTGCTGTAAGCAAAGTGGGGGAAAGAAGGTCACATAGTTTCCATGCTAGTCACTCTCTGCAATTGTTTTACTCACTGACAGAAAGACCAGTTTATTAACATTTTATTGTTCAGTCCTGAATTCACAGTACAGATATACAAAATGAAAATATTTACAAATTGCAATCCTGAAGGCTGTCACATAACAATTAATTTTTAGTCTTTCTCTTCCCAAATAAGTCCAGTTCTTATGCAATTACAAGCCCAAATTTGTTCAATCCAACTTATTCTAATATAATCCAATCATATATTTAGGAGGACAGAAAGAAGACTTGACTTTGACTGGACCATGCACACACACGTACCCACACACACATTTATACACAATATTGTTTTGTTTGTTTTAACTTAACCTGGCTTCATATTCCTCCTAAACATCTTCTTTGTTGTGTTCCTTTGTGTTCTTCATGGCGCTATTTCTTTGTTGATGTCCTGATAATCCTCCAAGGCCTTCATAGAGCAGCTGTATTTATACTGAAATTAATGTACAGATAGGTTAAATCTGTTTAATAAGTAGGTAACTTCTGAACAGAGTTGTTTGCACTAGATTTTTTAGGGATATGCTAGTACAGGATCCTGAATAGAAGTGCTTGCCAAGCCTTACATATTTTTGTTATATAACATTTTTTAAATCCCGTTTTTCTTCCACTTCACAATTGTGCATAATTATGCAAAATTTGCAAGTCAAAAAGCATGATAGTTTAATTTCCCAACAGATGCAATCCAAATAGACTCAAAAAGGTGACCAAAGCACTAAATAGTCCCATGGTAACCAGTAGTGTACACAGACAGTGTGAGTGTGGGAAAAGAACTGCTTTGCAGGGCCAGAACTCTTGCAGCTGTTGCCCTTCAGTCTAACCAACATCTGCAGGATCTCTGCTACGATTAGTCCCTAGGTTTACTCTCCAAGATTTTGATGCTTGGTGTCATGACATAACCCTTCTGAGAACCAGAGATGCTATAAAGTGAAACATTATGCTTTATATTCTTCCTACATTTGCAAAATTTTGATTTATACACATATACCTGCCAAAATAGTAATTAATCTTTTTTGTGCTCCAGAGTTAGTCATGTGTTGTATTGATTCTTGATCTGATATTTCTGCATATTTACCTCAAGAGATTATTTCTTGTACAAAACAATCAAGACTTTTACCCTCCAGCAAAATATCTGATTTTGTTCTTGTCGTCATCCTTTATTTAAACAGGATAAAAAACTCCTTGACATTAGAACTATCTTTTACAAGAGTATCCTGTTGTTGAGCTGCACATCCTTAAACCAATAGCTGTTGACCGGAGTACAGAGATGTGTCCACAATAAAAATTTCACAATTACATACACTACACAAGCATTTGGCATGAGTTCTGTGGGTGTCTGCCTTCTGAATCATTTACAGGAAACTCTGCCGTACTGCACTGTCTTAGGAAACCCACAAGGCTGCATGTTCAGTTATTCCTGTAAAGATACCAGATTTACCTAAAGGCTAAATAAATTCTGCCTTTCATATCCTCCTACTCCATCCTCTTGTATCTTGTGGTGACAAACAACCTCTGGATTTACTCACCCTGCTTTCTCAAAAGTGAGCTGTAGTGTGGGTGGTTAGTACCTGTCTCTTTCTCTTTGTGCATGCTGTAAATATTTTCTCCAATCAAAGAGTCAAGCTTCAGAGCCTGGTTTAATCTCTGGAAGGCCATCACTAAGTCTCACATCAAAACACAGGATGAAGGAGATGAGTTAAGACAAGATGGGTGGATGTGTCTCCCACTTTGTTTCAGTTGAAATGTGTGTACATCCAAGTATGGTACACCCATGGATATCACAACTTAGGAAAGATAAACTGAAATCAATGGAGTGAATATATGCAAAAGTTTAAAGAAATTTAATAAAAATTGAAAAGTGAAGAGCCAACAAACCCTTAGAACCTTCTGAAAACAACTGGGTTAAAATCAATTTATTAAAAAATAATCCCCAAACTTTTGAATTAGGGCACATTTGAACATCATTCTGGATTTTGTTTTCAAAGTTATAAAAATCTGCAGGAATGCCTTTGAAATGAAAAATTCCAACTTGAAACTTTCTTATTATAATTATATAAGTTGCTGCAGAGTTTAAATGAATGAAATTCTTCACATACATCATTATCAAGTTTTATATGTATTATAATTACTGGAAAAAGTATTCTATTACAATGGCTGCCAAAGATATTAAAACGTTTTTCATGTCATAGTTGCCATTTGTTTTTCTTTTAATGGACTTTTTATGATGGAGCAACTCAAAAGTGGTGCACTATGACGCCACTTGGCTCTATAAAAGTAGCCAGTGAAGTGGCATGGCATGGACAACACAGTTGTTGAAAGAAAGCTATAAAACCTCCTGCTCAAAAATTTGCAACCCTTCAATTAGGTGACACAGAGAATACATGGGGGAGGGTGCTCCAGTCTCATGAGAACACATTAAATTCTTTGTGTGCTGGGAGAATGCTTTACTTAGTAGAGGTGACAACACAGATATTTTCTATTTTTACTTTCATTATGAACTGAAAGTACTTATTCAATCATTTATTTTCAAATGGAGAAAGAAACGAGTTATACTTTTGGATACAGTGCAAGAAATTAATCAACTAATCAAGAAGATCCATATTTAATCCTCATCTAAAATTCTTGGCTTGTCTGAAGAGTTTCAACCAGGTTTCAGAACTCAACATTTCACTAATGCAGCAATGTAAAACTCACTCATGAAATTTGAATCATCTCAGATAATACCCCTGTGTCTGTAGTTTTCCTTTTAGATGCAGCTGCTCACAATATTGAGTGTAAAAAGCTTCAACGGGTGTGGTGGTAACGCAGGGCTAAATTGTGTGATGGATGTTCGGAGACCTCAGTCCCCTATACGGCCGACACACGTTCAAATCCCACCCTGTCCTGCCCTTCTCTCAAGCCCACTTTCCTGGCAGCTAACTGTCAAATAAAGGCTACTCAAGTCCAAGAAAATCCATGAATTAAAAACAAAAACAATAAAAAGTTTGTACATGCTGTTGGGATCAAAACACTCAAGAGTTTCATAATGTTAATGATTAATCTTTGTTTTGGACCAGAGTTAGTTATGAAATACCACAGGGTTCAGTGGTTTAGGGGAGTTGTCTTTACTTATCTTTGCTTCAACTTGGTAAAGTTACCAGACAGTCTGGAATAAATATTCTAGTGAAGCTCAGCCTTACTTATTGATAACACAAGATAAAACCAACCAGTTAATAAAACATAGGCCTGTTCTCAGGACATAAAAGCTTCTTTATTTTCTGTTTTGAAACTCAGACATGACAGGTTTCTCTCTTTGGACAAGAGGGAAACAAACTGTTCTTTCAAACAGTTTGTTTGAAGGAACGAACTGTTTAGTCAGTCATTTACTCTGAATGACACCCAGTCTTAAAACATCCTCCATGTTATTTTCAGTGACTTTATCCAATAATTAAAGCTTCTTCAGATTACTTTTTTACCAATAGACATAATAAACTGATTCTGACTGCAGTCAATTCAAAGCAGAATTAAACTGCGATCTGTGCAACTAAATTTGAATTGCTACAATAAAATTACATTGGTCTGATCTTACCATACAACACCTCAATGCAGTTTTTAGAACTGCATTGAGATGATATTTGTCATGGATTTACAGAATTGTCTTAATTAAATTGCCTTTGTGAATCATATCACAAAGTAGTGAAATTTAAAAGTTACATGTCGATTCTGTAGTTTATTTTCTGCAGGATGTGACAAGTTGGACTGGATATTTGCTCTGCAGTTGTTTCATATAGGAAAGTACTATGCTTCAGGATTCTCCATAAAGCTATAAAAACAAGGCAACAACAATCTGTGAGATACCTACACTAGAAACATATTCTTCTCATTCTGTTTCACTCTGTGGCATCATTGTCACCACAAGAAGCCAAATACAGCTCAAAGTTGTCATTAAAGGCTTTCCAGATGAATGCTTGACTGGCTCCCCATGTCTATTCTGGCTCTGTCGGGGTAAAGTGGGTTCACAGTGGTTCTTACAGCAGACACTGGGTGACAAACATTCATGTAGGGTGTAATTCTTGCGGTTGTGTCCTTAGCCCCAATGAGGCATGGGTGGGGTGCCACTTACTAAAACCAAACCGAATTTCTCCCCCCTGAATGGTGCCAGGCACCGGTAGAGGAGAGCATGTCTGAGCTAAATTCCAGCCTCATCCTGTACCAGATGTAAATTCCTCAGGGGTTTGGTTTGGGATGTGTTCCATAACGACGGCTGACTTGCATTGCTTGTATAGATAGCTGGGAGAGCATTTCCAGCAGGAGGACCTAAAGGCATTTCTGGGGCTTATCATAAGACCAGGTGCATCTTTTCAGCTATAGCTCTTGCTGTATTTTCAAGTTTGGCTTGTCAGTGATCATAATGTGTTGTTTTATGTAAGTCTTTTAAATCTTCAAGCAGCAAGCAGCAGTGTATTCTTATAGTACTCCTTCTCTGATTTAAAACTTCAGTTTAGTTTATAGGGGTTTTATGTGATCAACCAACAAGAACTATTGCAAGACTGTAAAGAGAAAGGAAAGTTCTACAATTTTTTGGCAAATTAAAAACCGCAATCATGCGGCATGCATTTGTATTCAGATTTTTTAACCCTGTGACTATTAAATTAAATCCACTGCAGTGGATTTAAAAGCAGAGGGAAGAAGCTTGATTTGGATTGATGAACCTGAAAGTCAGTGTGTTTTTCAGTGTGATTTTAGTGAAACAAACTCGCTGGATTCTCAGGTTAGTAACTGAGATAATAAGTGTAACATGTGGAATCTAGGTGTATTTTTACACCTAGATTACTCTACACTGAGGGAAATATTGATAAGAGCTCTCCCTTTAAGTAAAAGAAACCATTTCTGGAATTTATCGCTCTTAGCTTTTCTTCCCTTTTTTCCCCCCAAGGAAACTACAAGGAACACAAAAGCAAAATGTGCTGTCCCATCTCAAGTGCATGTCTGATAAAATTTGGTCAAGGCTGAGGACGGTGGTCATTAAGATTTCAGCTTTGTTCGCTGATTTTGAAGCATGTCATCTTCAATGTAAATGCAAGTATTAGCTATTTTGTTTGAAGAATTGTTTTGTCTTTAGATTTACAAATGTTTTAAAAGACATATTGCCAAAAGATTTGCAAGTGAGAAGCTCCACATTGCGTTGGTCTGTCATATAAAGTCCAATTGAACGTTTTGTTTGTCATGTGACAAAATATGGAACCTTCAAGAGTATGAACACATACATACAGATTACTGTATGATTGTATTTTAACAGAGCAGAATACATGCTCAAGTGCATTCTATGTTTTGCAAACACATCAAGAAGCTGCTCTTTTTTTAATGACTTTATAAAATGACATGCCCTTTTTTTCATGGTCCTTTTTATAGGCTGAAAAGTCCAGGCAGGCTATCGTTTCCCCACGGAAACTGAATGTATTTGAAAAATGTTGCAGCAGGAATATTAGTTTTGTTTTCCCTACAAGGGTTATTCAGACTGTTCTATATAAAGTACTGAAATAACATGGATAAAGAACAGCTACAGGGGCTTGAATTTTACTCTGATAATATCTCTTCCTGTGTTAACTGAAATTAGATAAGAAGGAGTTGTTTCAGTTCTGGGAACACTCTAACCTTCTGGCCTTTTTGTGCTGGATTTTAATGTAATCACTTTAAGAAGTAGTTAATTATTTTAGATCATGATGTGACTTTGTTTCCTGTTAATAAGGATGACTGATTGCATTAAACAAACAACTGGAAAAGTCACTTCAATAAAATATTGTTTTAAACAGCACAGAATAAAACTTTAATGTTAAAGGTCATTAATAAAACTTTAATGTTAAAGGTCACTCATGATCATGTTGTAAACAATATAAAAACCAACAAGAAGGTTCTATTATTAGGAATAAAAACCTGTGATTAAACCCGACCACCATAAATGTGTTTGCTGTCTTTGACGAAAATCCAACAGCTAAAAAAAGGCAGAAAAACATTTCTAATTCCACATGTCTGTGAGAAAAGGAAGATTAGGAGAATGATCCTCCTTGAAAGCTGCAGATGAATGCCATATGTATATCTAGAATCAGCAGACACTTGGGAACTTCAGCTGCTCATCCAGATTGATTTTTCTGCTCTCTGTGCCATTGCACTTGGGCACATGGGAGGTGGGCTTTGCACCAGATGGTAGGCCTTTCACAGGTTGAAAAAGGTTGCCCACCTTACTGTGTGGAAACACTTTCTGTGGTGTCTACAGATGGTTAACTGCGTGTCCCTCAGGAAACGGCAATTTCCAAGCAGTTGGGAAGGAATTGCCCCACAGAGGGTGAGCTGATGACTCTCCCTTCCCCCTTTTGACTGAACTGGTAGGGCCGGGATGAACATGGCAGACTTCATAGACTAAGGAACATGCAAAAGCATACATGACACACACTGTCCTCAATATCCATTCTGTTCTGACTTGAACAGAAATCTTAGTACCTGCCACTTGTGGTGCTGTCCCAGTAAGAGGAAAAAATGTAACTCCCAGTTTAAAACTTTTCCAGCAATATCCAACACAGACCTGATGATCCACTCATCAGAAATGGGAACATTTCCAGAAACATTACCTGTCACTAGAATATTGTTTCAGTGCCTAAAACAATAAATTATGATTGTTTTGGTGTCTTATTAATAGATGTCTCCCCTTTGTGCTTAAACAGTGATCATTTATTGGATTTTGTTGTAAATATCTCTGTCCAGTTGATAATTTGGCAGCTACTTAAAATATATATTTTTCTCTAGAATAAAAAACTCCAGAAGTTATTGATGAAGACAGTTAAGTTTGTATCATAAAAATGTTTTAAAATATTTCTTTGTTTCATTTGCATTAAAAATAATATGATTTTGATTCATTTACATAATTCCTATACTCTCAAATGTTTTGATTTCCGGGCTATCGAATAAGAAGATATTTTGTCTTTAAAGTCCTCAATGAAATGTTATTCAGTCCTAGGCTATCTCTTAGATATTTGACCTTCTCCTTGACCTCATCTGACTGGGCGCCATCTTATCAAGGCCTAGAGTCGGTGCTTTTGGGTTCATCAGGGACTTCCTCCAACTAAGTCTTTGCTCCCTGCATTCTTTGGTGACGCGTGACTGAGATGGAGGTCTAGCTCAGCTTTAAAGAAGATAAGCTCCCATCAGAGTTTCTGCTTAAATTGTTGTGCAAGCTTAAATTTGTTTTCAGAAACAGGCAGGTCCCTTCCTGGCCTTCTCTCTCAAGTGGCTCTCAAGTCTCTTCAAAACCATGGGCTCCATGGAGTGGTTGCGACTCAGCTAGTACTTCTAAGCGGTTCCTTCTCTTTTTTCTCTTAATGCAGAAAAGTGTAAGTGATTCAGTCTCACTTCTAATTAAGTCATAATTTTATCAGCAACAACTTGCTCCAAAGGATCGCATTATACTGTGAAACTGGTTTCAGAGAATATTATTTATTAAGCTTTTGTCACTTCCATTCATCCATCTCCTGCGCGCCGCACTTTTATTTGAAACAACTGGTCCATG
Source organism: Poeciliopsis retropinna (assembly GCA_010277075.1). NCBI lineage: Eukaryota > Metazoa > Chordata > Actinopteri > Cyprinodontiformes > Poeciliidae > Poeciliopsis > Poeciliopsis retropinna. Next base: position 6,864,420 of record VMRM01000007.1, read on the forward strand.
TGGAGTAGGAAAGGGGTTAAACCTGGAAAGAGATCACTTCACCTGACCACCCTCTAAATTTACATGCATTCTGAGCTGTAAATATTTTTATGATAAAATTAAAAGTTGATACCTCCGCCAGAAAACACGTGTCAGCATCGGCTGCTCGCAGCAGGTGAGAATTTACTGGCAAGTCTGTTGCAATTTTCTCATTGCTATGGTCAGTTATGAATTGAATTTGGCAACAACATGTCCTGGTTTAGTGTTCAGAGCTCCCAGCTGTGTTTATTGTTCCCACACACTTGCATGCATGATCTCTTTCTTTCTATCTTTCTTTTTCACAAACACCTATAAACAGCTCACTTGCTTACAGTGCATGCACTTTGTGAGGCTGTAATAGTTTATTTTTTTTCCTCTGAATATGTCCTGGGGTGAACTCAGACGTCGAGCTATCTGGCCTTCCAGCGCCTCCAGGCAAAGCTTCACCCTCTGCTGTGCTGTTCAGGCAAAACTGGGCTGTTAGTTCTATTTCTGAATGCTGACAATAACACAACAAGGAGTCGGCTTGTGCATAAACCCATAAAATTTCACAGTAATCTTGACCAAGTGATCCTTTTAACTTATAGGCATTTGCAAAAAATATTTTGACTCAAAATGGAAGTAGCAAGAGAAACTGGAATTGGAGGGGTTCTACAAATACAGTATTAAATAACAGAGCTCTAACTCTGAATGGCACTCTGCGTTGAAGCCAAATCAGAAAACTGTTTGATTTGGAATCCTCTAAAAAGAAAGGCCATGAAGTCATTATTCCAGGACAAAAAAGGAATGTTTTACTCCTACAATTTAATTTCCTGACTTCTAGTTTAGTATGCTGGCTGCATACTCATGTTACAGCTGTTGCTGCAGCTCTGGTCTGGTCTTAAAGCTATACAAGAGGAGACTATATGTACTGTTTGAGACCTTGAATCTGTTGGGGGTGGGGGATCAGGCAGACTCTGTAGTCGAATGCCTCAGCTTCATCCCTGGAATTTTGTTCCCTTTAATAGAATAGAGATTTCTATTAAAGCTCATCAAAAAAAAAATAAAATAAAATAAAAAAATAAAAACTAAGATATCCTTGGAGTGCTTGTGAATGGTGTGAGGCTTGGGATATTAAAATAAGAGAGTGCCAATAGTCAGGTATTTTTACACATCTTTTCCTCATCCCTCAATTGAAAATTGCCATTAACTGAACAATCTAGCCGCCACCTGGATCCTGTTTAAACTTTTTGCAGCCAACTACAAATATTTCTAATAAAAGCCAGTGAGAAAGAGGCCTTGTAAAATGTTCAGTTTGGCTGCTTCCTATCCTAAATGACTCATTTCATCACCGATAAGCATCACACTCTGCTGAGGTTGCATAAACTGTGGGTGTTTTAACAGGAAGCTGATTTATGATGTCCTGCACGTATTTTTTTCTTTCTTTTTCTCTTCCAAGCATGCAGCTTTAGTGTAAACACCCTGACACTGCACAAGCTGATTACAAGCGAGGCAGATGGTTTCCAACTCCAAGGGAGTTCTGTTTTTACATTCCCCTGTCACTGGGAGAGCTAAAGAATGCATTCTGCACATGGGCAAGGGAGTAATAACTCATAGTTGTTTTATTTTTATGCAGCAATAATTTAACTTTCATATTCAATCACTAACGTATTAATTGTATGTATTGCTAATTAATAAGGGAAGTCTATATATAAAGAATAAAGGACATGTCATTAGATTTACAACGTTTGATTTTGAACTGCAGGGTAGCTTGTAGCTTAACTTGGGTATCTAACATCAAACAATAACCTCCCGAGATGAAAATGGGGATAAAAGGGCCCCTCACCCGAATATGAGATTCTACGTTGAAGATTTATGTGGCAATTGTTTACTAAGATTTGAGTAAGAAGTTGATGATAAGCAAAGTCTGTAATTCACCACAGTTGAGTAAATGAAATGTAAGTGAAGAAAAACAGAAATTCTGACTGCATTTAGAAGGTGATGTTTTCTGGTCACGTTTTTAACAGCATTGTGACTTATGTGAACGAAGAGTTGATCAGTTTTTCTGACCACTGTTCTACCAGACTACTTTGTAATGTTTGCCCATGCAGTGGTTTTGTAAAATGATGGCAGTGAATAGAACGAAGTATCAAAAAGTGACACTTTTCCTACACATAATCAATTAATGTCCGAGTCATTATGGCAGCATAAATTAGCATTTAAACCATTTTCTGAGAATTTCATCTATCATAACAATATCTGCCATTAGTTTTCTTATGTTGCTTGGCACTAAAATGCCACTTAAAGTCAAACACTAAGTCAAAACATTAACATGCAATCTGTGGTTAATTTTGATCAGAGACTTAGAAAAACAAGTCTTGTAGCTAATAATTATGGGCAATAGTGCACCAACAAATTATCTTACCTGAGTTGCTTAAGTAGCAGACAGTGGTCTGAATAGGCTGGCTGATGACTCACTGCTGAGCTATTTGTCATAATCACAGTATAATGTGTTGCATTCTTGTCTCTCAGCTTTGGATTGACAATCTGTGTGATGAGCTGGGGTCAAAAAATGTTTTGAACAGAAAGACACATCTTGATTGGTGAAGACTGTCCTTAGAGAAATTAACTTACTTCACCTTTTACTTCTTTGAATCTCAACTACTTTTTATTACGTGTAGGATCTTTGGAGAAAGTAAAAATACTCAATATGCCAATATGTCGCCAGGTATCCACTCAAGGGTTGTGTGGTGGGGCAGTGGCCTTGCTATTTAAAGGTTCTGGGGTCAAATCCCAGCCTGGGGTCATTCCTACTAGAAAGTCATTTTTTGTCAAGGAAACCACCTGTTTTCTGTTTAAAACAACTGAGAGTCACAGTCTGCTGTTACACGCACTCTCTAATTTAGGCCTTTAAAAGAAAATTTTTAGACTGTCAAGATGTGTGTCTTTGTAATATTGTGCTCCTGCAGATAGCATATTTTGAACTTATTGCCTCCACATTTTAAATGCCTCTAATATTCCCTCTGCTGTGCCTGAAGTAATAAAACACAGTAAAAGGATATTTTGAGTCTGGGTTAGCTATAGTTTAAGAAGATCAGCTTTATCTCTTACATGTCAGCTCTTGCTTGAGCTCATCATTTGTAAGGGCAAATTATATTTCATATTTCAGAGGTGAACTTTGACGGTGTCAAAGCATGAAGAGGGAATGCATTAAAACTCCTACTGAGACATGCAACCTTTGCCTTCCTTTAGTACTTGCTCACTTTTTCAAAGCACTGAAACATCATTTGTGATGTTTCCTTTATGATATTTCAAAAACTTTCAGGACCTAAGGCTTCCACTGGAAACTTTTTGAATCCACTTTTCTCTGCTGACAATGTTCTGGAGTCAAAGTGACTCCAGAACCCGTCTAAGCTTGTTAGCATGGGAGTCAGTTCTGGTGAGAGGCAAATGACCAGCAAACCTGGCTGCTGTCCAGATGGATGCCTCTGCTCCAGTGCTGTTGACTTAGTAAGCCGTGAGTCAACAGTTCCCTACAGAGGGGGACAGCAGGATGGAGCTGCAGAAGAGAGGAAGTGCGGTGGTGTTGAATGATTTTGTGGAGCCTAAGCTTCTAGGATGGGGAGGGGGCAAACAGGAAGCAGATGCCTGAATGATTCACAGGGTCAAAACATAGTGATGTGTGCCCACCAGTGTGGGTGGCTGTAATTACACTGCTTTTAGCGTGTTTGTGAGACTATGTTGTTGGTGTTTATGAGTACATTTGTCACTTCTATTTATTTTACTCACACTCATAATGTTGCTGCATTTAAGCGTCTGATATGTATCTATTTAATCATCTCATCTTTTTGTCTTATACAGCTTGAATGATTTTGGTTGGCATGATTTAGACAGTATTATTATTCTTTCATGTATGCACAGACAGCAAAAAGCCACCTTACTCACCTTTAACATCCGTGGCCTCGTCTAATTTGACCTGTTGGATCCTGTCCTCAGAATGTGCTGCGAAGGCAACCTGTCCTCTGATTTTCAGCACACGCACTTCCAACCTGGCTCAGGTCCACACTCTCCATCAGCAGCTGCGGAGCTGTGTGATTATCTCGATTACACTCCTCCAGCACACTCCTGTGGGCTGAACTTTAATAAGAGGGAACACAAAAGAGTCCTAACTCTGACTTACATCTTTAAGGCTGATTTTTTTATTTTCTTTTTTTAAACCAATCTAGATCTGTTAACTCCACAGCCGTGGTATCATTATAATTATAGCATCTTTATCCACTGGAGCTCAATCACTGTGGGAAAGTTCTGAATAGAAGCAGATTGTTTGTTTACATCTTGTGTATGCCAGTTACAATGTCACTAGCTTTTAAGACTGGCGTCTCTGAAGGGCTCACAATTGCCTGCGGTTACACTATTAAACTGCTCTTCACCACATTTCTACTCTGTGTTTCACTTCAGATTGTTCTCAAGGCTCACAAATACCAGTGAGTGCTTGTAATTTTTTTTAATTGCTGTCAGACAATCTATTAAGAATATTAGTCATCAGTGTGTTTATGCTTTAAGAATACTAAACTACCCATCCTTTCAGTCACCATTTTGTCTGTACCCCACCACACATTACAGTTTAAAGCCAAACATAATGACATTAATTTTATTCTTAGTCACTCCATAAATTTGCCTAAAAATATCTTCGGCAAAAAATAACTGTAATTATTCTTTCCAAACTCAAACATCTACGAAAACTTAAAAAAACTTGAATCTGTAGTTTTTCTGAGATATTTAGTCGCAATGCCAGTGCTTCACATCTGTGTTGTAGTTGACCAACTTCTGGTACCTGTTACTAGATATTCAGTGCTGAACAATTGAATCTCTCGTTCCACAATTATTCTGCATTCATTGGTTTTGCCTCAGAAACAGTGTTTCCTCATCACACAGTTTTTCCGTTGTCTGCTGATTAATCTTTGGGGATTGGGCCGGCCACTGTCCGTCCGTCCGTCCATCCATCCACCCATCCGTCCATCAATCCATCCAACCATCCAACCACCCACCCTTGTCCCTAATGGGGTCGGGAGGGGTCCCGGTGCCTATCTCCAGCTAACTTTCCGGGCGAAAACCCACGCATGCTCAGGGAGAACATGCAAACTTTGTGTAGAGAGACCCCTGGCCAGGATCTTCTTGCCGCAAGGCAAAAACCTTCAGGACCTGAGGTTTTTGCTACTAACTGCGCCACTGTGCTGGCCACTGCATAAAGTTAATCTTGTTGGTCTGGATCCCAGATGTTAATCACCTACTGGTGTGTTTGGAGTTGATGTCTATCTGAATTAACTATATGGCCCCTTTGTCATTGGTATAAAACTCCATGATTTATTCCAAAATTTTAATATGGTTCATGTGATGAATTGCCTTGACATCATAGTACTATAAACATTTCAGTGTCATGATTGTCAAGTCATTGTGATTCAGTGTGTAGCTTGCATTCAGTGTTTGGAAGTTTTTTATGATAAGCTGTTTAGACTTTATTATTTTATCGCCCAGGAACTGATCACTGCGTAAGTCTTTGGGATTTTGGTTATTCTTTGATCCATTCATATTTTTCTGTCTTTTATTGTCTTTCTGCTTTTGATTTCTAAGATTGTGAGACTGTTTATCTTATTAGGCTGATTTTGTGTACTTCTGTATGTTTTTAACGTGCTGTCTGGAACAACCCATTTTACTCAATAGTTGCACTATAACTATTAACGTTTACCAAATGTTAATGAGAAGTCAGAGGGAAAGATTTGTTTTTCTCCCTGATTGTCCTGCAGATGTTTGTTACTTGCTGGTAAATTAGTTCTAAAATCTTAATTTGAGCATCTTGAGTATAGTACTAGTTCTACTTCTACAAAACAAAATCTGTAAAACAACTGTTAACATAAAATTGGTTAAATGTGGTCAACAATAAAGTTAAACCATGACAATTATTTTAATTTCATTTTTAATTGTATTGGACAGCTCACTGAAGTCACATCAGACATTCCAAGTTTCCCTGTTGACTGTGGGCTAGAAACACTTAATACAGCCTGTAACTGCAGTTTTGCAAGATGACTCAACTCATTTACATGTAAGCCAAGTGGGTACCTCTGAGAAGCCCTGAAGGCAACTCAGCTGCTCATTGTAGGATGCGTGTGTGGTGCTCCAAAACCTTCTGGTGTCTGTGAATCAGGGTTTGAGAAAGCGAAAAAAAACATCTTTTTTTGTTTTGTTGTTGTTTCAGAGTCTAAGTCTTGTCATAGAAAGTTTGTTTATTATGTATTTACACATTCCAATACAATTTATTAATTAAGACATCAGTGGTCCCTCATTTTTTAATTGAATGCCTTTTCTCTGAATCAGACTAGAGAATATTTGCTAGTTATCTGTGGAGTCTACATTATTTTCCAATCATACAAACAAATTGAAATAATAATAATAAAAAAACTCTTAGACAACAAAAAACATTTTTGGTGCTTTCCATCATATCGATCCACTGCTTTCTTGATACAAAAACAAACAATGGGAACATGTTGGATGGAAATGTTGTTGGTGTCAGTTTGCTGTTAATCTTTGCAGTTCCATATTTATGTTTGAGTGAATGACAACATAACTGGCTCCAGCTCTTTCAAGGATTGATACCATAGTGAAACCATAATAACTACCCTTACTGTTTTTAGTGTCAGCCTCAAGCTCAAACTGTAAGTGTTGGTGGCTGTGGCCATGCCTCATAATATTTTCTGCTGCTCTATAAAAACAGCTGTAATCGCTTTCCTGCCTTTGCAGTTTAACACTGTGTGATGTCCAACAAAGTTTCTCAAAAAAAAAACAACAACAAAAAAACAAACAATGAATGGTTGATAAAGCTCTGACTTTAAATATCAATTAACAAAAATACCTCTGTAACAATTTTAGTTCTCTTGTTTCCTACAGTCTATACATAGAAGATTCTACTGAAACTGATGATCAGACTGAAAGCAATATTTTGCTTTACTTCTGAAAATAGTAACCTGTGTTTCAGTGGCTGAGCCTCTCCAATCAAGATTTGTTTAAATTCCTAAAAGAACCACAAACACAGTGCAGCATTGTTCTTATTTATTTTGGGATATATACTTAGCATCTTTTACAGTTTCCTACAGAAGAAGGCCATCATTATTTCTCTTGCACAAACAGGCTTGGAGTTTTGGTGACTACAGTCTTTGCTACAGGAAGGGGAAGGCAGACATTGGAATAAATAATTAGATTTTGCTTCCGCAGGTCTTTTCTCTCTTTACATTTACATTTCTTTTATTGCTACTGCAGTCTCACAAAGTGTTAATGGGACTGGCTGCTAATAAACCCGCTGTTGGTATCTAATCTGAATTTGCAAAGGAATCCACTGGTGGGCTTTGCTCCTACATTCTGTGTATCCAGAACTGTAGGCTTGTAGGATCATGATCTGTCACATAGTTTCCATCTGTTGGATGTGCACCAAAAGCTATTTTTAAATTTGTGAAGGAAGAAGGATTTCCAGCATGCATTTGTAATGCTGCTGTTCAGATGAGAACATCCCTACAGCAAGGAGCTGTATATAAGAGAAGTTTCAGAGCACTTTGATTCAATTTTAAACTGAATTCCTCCACACACTCCGTCACCGTCAGCCCCTCTGTCATGAGTGACAGAGAGTAGAGAAGCTCAGGGGCGAAAGGGGGTGAGGGTAGACACTGGGAGCCTTCTGCTAACACTGGTGTCACTGTCGTTTCCATGGATGGATTACCTCAGTACAATCACTTACAGCTTCCTGTCTCAGACCCCCTACTGGAAACTGGAAACTGAACAGGCCTTTTCATCAATCTCTTTTAATTCAGAACTGCAGGACATGATGTGTTAGAAGGCTTTTGCGTTTTTATTAAAGTCTAGATATTAATAATATAATAAGCAGAGCCAGGGTTTCACTTTGTAATTCATTTTTATTAATAATTTATTACAGTTTTGATTTTGGTGTCTATGATTGCTATGTTATAATTTATACATGCAGAACTAAAGCATACTAGTCTTGTTTGATAATGCAAATTATATAATTTACGTTCTCCATAACAAAGAGATCAACAAATTTAAGCCAGCAGTTTGCACGATAAAGAAAATGTTCATTTGTGCCTAATAAAAAGGCACATTTGGTTATTTTTTTAAAGCATTTTTAAATCATAGGATTGCAGATTAACAAATAGCCTCTTTTACAAAACACTGTGGTCAAAAAACCACAATGACCAGCCCCTTTTTAAGGTGCCTCTAGCAGTTTATGGAACACCAATCATGCCAGTCATTTCCCACACACTAGCTCTTTCATAAATGAAACCAACAGAGTCCACTCAAATTAAACCTGCAGTGGGACATAGTGGGGTTGATTATTGAGATTAACTCGCGTATCAGTCATCTTTTTTCTAAAGTGTATAACACACTAGTAGCAGATGATTCGCTCATCAGTTATGTTGTATTTTCAAGCACCAGATTTTATAGAATCAAAACTTCACTCAAGGCCTTTGATTTGTTCTGTCACTTGTCACCACAACCCACAAGAACTCATGTGCGTGATAGCCCTGGATTATTTTTTCCAGCCAACTGTTTTACTTCCATCATCTTCCATTATCGCTTCACCACATTCTGGAGTTTAAAAGCATGTGCTAAGTCAAGTTGAGTTCCTCGGAAGTATGTGTCCTTATCGTTTGGTTGTGCACTTACTTACATCTGACTTCTGACTGCTAAAAACATATTGAGGTTTTGGAAAAAAACTAGCAAATCTATACAAGGTGATGCTGTTCATTAATTTTCCTTGTTTATTTTAAATTCCAGAGTCTAAAATTTACTCGACCTATTTGCTTGCTTTTATTACATCTTTGTTGTGTCCGAAACTTCAGCAGTTGTACTGACTTTAATTGAAATAATAGATTTGGATTTTCCCCAAAATAAGGCATGAACTTTGTAAGAGCATCATGAACTGAGTCATATCTGTTGATCGAAAGATGAATACATAGTTCATATTTGCAGTTCTGTATTTGGGTCCTTTGATACATTACCCACATTTTTACATCTTCACATGGCTAGAAGCTACTGGCTGCTCCAAAAAAAAGTAAATATTGTATCATGGGAGCTTTGATTCATCTTTTTTTCATGCAGACATGTTTCTGCATATTTTTTCCTGATTCATTCCCCACCCAGAAGAGGTGAGTGATCCCTCTAAATATTTGTCCTTTTGGAACTGAGCTTGGATGCTGGAGTTGGAGTTTGGGGTGATTCAAACTCTTTCTGAACCTGAAGAAAATACTATTTTTTTGGCTTCTTATCTGTCTCATATCTACTGTTCAAACTTTCTTTGAAAGTTACGAGGTTTTACAGTCTGTCACAAAGTGTTTATTTTTATATTAGATTCCATTTTAAGCTACTTCAAAAAATCTTTAAAAAGAAAACAAGAACTAAGCTGACATTACCATAGTCTAACATTTTAGATGGGTTAGAGTACAAGCTCTGTTTATTCTTACAGTCTTTAGAAAATGTACTCATACACAACAGCATTTTCCATTTTGCCACCACAAATTTTATGGTATTTTGAAATAATTTAATCTTCTAGACATCAAAAGGTAGCACACAATCGTGAAATTAAAAGAATGGCTATGTGGCTATTTCTTTGATTTGCAGTTTTGCTACTCTTTCTATTCAAAAGATAGACTGAACATTTCTCTGTAAGATGCTTAAAGTTTGGGATATTGCTTCATAATTTTAAAAAGGGCTTTTACAAAAACTGATTCTTTTCCCTTCTGCTGCACAGTTAAAACACTAAATTGTGTTGATCTACCACAAAATACATGTACAGTATGTTTGTAGAACTGTACATAACTTGCTCTATCACTTGTTTATTTTCTTGTCATATCCCCCATTAAAGAAAACATCACCTCCAAAAGGAGGGAGAGGAAGATAATTACTGGCATTTTGCTTAGAAATCAAAGTATGAACACACCACGTTTCAGATAATTCATCAAAGGTAAAAAAAATAATAATAATAAAAGTGTAGTTGTAATTAAAGACTTGGATTTTAGGGGTAGGTTGAGGATTTTATTTATTTTTTTATCACTGCTATGAGGATTTGGTTTACCTCCACTGATCTGGAAATAAATCAACATTTTTAGCCCTTTGAGATAAGCCAGATAGTTTGCTTAGATTGATCTAAACTAATGATCTTTGCTCTTATGGACAATCCATCACACATAATCTTATCTTTGTGAATGTAAGTACTTTTGAGCACTCTTCTGCAAAAGTTACAATATTTGGGCCTGGAGTGGAAAGCCCCCGCAGGAGGGAGATCAGAGTTATGATCCCAAACCAAACAGCACGCACAGGAGCCCCTCGCTTCCAGATCCCATCTGCTCCATTAAAGCTACTTCTGCTGGCAGAGGCCTCCAGTACATATCATACGGGTGCGGGGTCACAGAGGCCAAACGCGGAGACATGTGTTTTCATGCTGTGGAAAGAAGGTGTGGAAAGAACAGGAAAACACCGACCTGGATTTCATTCATCTACTGGAGATTTAATGAGCAGTTTCTGAATGCCAGAGAGATTGTACATTGTCAGGTTGGATGATTAGCTGCATTAACCCTTCTGTTATCATGTCAATATTCTTGCAGCCAAATTTGCTGTAATGTAAGAGAGAAGGATGAAATACAGTCTTTGGCTTTCATGCTACATTTGAATTATGGTAATCTTACAGGCTCCAGAAAACAAACCTGCAGGTATTTCTTTCTTATCTCAGTTCAGTTTTTGCTTTGTGTATTAACAGGCCAAGCCTCGACTTTTATCAGGTGTTCATTTGCTGTTTATTCACACAACATCCTTACAATTGAAACCACCAACAAAAGCTCTGCATGGCAACCTTTAGAAAACAACTGGGCGAGGCGTCTCTTGCATGAAACACGAACTGCAAACATTAATCCAGGCGAAAGACTGTAATTTGTATTATTATGGAATTTGTTTGGCCTGCAATGCTCCACTTCATCCTAGCAGTGAGCTTTGAGGACGAGTGGCATCTTGTTTAAATCTCATCACCAGCTCTGGATTTACACACCTCACTTCTTCTTTCACCCTTTTCTCACCTGCAGGCGTACCCTCCCCAGTCTGCCTGAACATATCCCAGCCTGTCCCCGCCTCTGCAACAGGCTCTCGTCTAGTTACACGCTTTGGTTTGTCATCACATAATCCAGGAAAACGTGTCTTGAAAGTCACAGGTGCCCTGTAATTAGACTTATCTCATTTCTCTTTTATTTCTGATTTTTACCCCTTCCCCTGTTATTTGTGTCCTTTTAATGCATTTCCCCCTGATTTGCCCCATCCGCTAAGTTATTCCTCAAACAGGGGACTACAAATCTGCCCTAGGGGTAAGCAGATGTCTGCCAGCCAGTCAGAGATGCAAGCAGGAATATGATCACTGAAGCATCACATGGAAAGATTTATTAAACCCTGACATGAGGGAGCCTCAACGACTCTTAATCGATGAACCTACCAGAATGGGTTAGGTTTTCAGTGTCTTGCAAAACGTATGTGATACACCAGTTCAAATTAGTTTGCATCTGGGAAGTAGAAGAAAAACAATGAAAAATGCTTAGGAACTCAGCCCTCTTAACCTAAAACCTTTGGATTTATCCCTTCAACACACCTGAATGAAATGAATGGTTAATGCCCAAGGCTCAGTGATGGCATCGTTACTTTGAAAACGATGGATTAATTGGATTACTGATTACTCCTTGAAAAAGTAACTTAGTTTGATTACTGATTACTTGATTTGGAAAGTAACTAAGTTACATTAAACGTAACTTTTTTAGTTACTTTCAGCAGCTCCTAACAACAACGCTTTCGCCACCTGTGAAAATTACATTGAGCTTTTGACAGGTGGCGAAATTGCAAGTTTTGCCACCTGTGAATTGCAAGTTATTTTATAATGGTAACATCAACAATGCGTCTCCCTTTATAAGGTTGAACTGAAAGGGAAACTTTATGGACATGTTCAATCTTGGCTGTTTTCATGTTTATTGCACTGTCCAGATTAGTCTTGATGTTTGCAGTTTGTCATAGTGCAATGCGAAGCTCGACGTCATATTACCTAGACATTAACAAAGACACAGTGGAAGGGATCATCCGGGAAACGATGGACAGGGACAGTCTGACTAAAACTAACTGGATGTCAGACAAATTCTGGAGTTTATATCCGCTTACATCCTAGCCCAAAAAGCGCAGCCTGCGACTGATTAAATTTGCAAACAACTTTAGAAAAAAGAAAAACAAGCCCAAAGCTGCTTATAATAATCAGACTTGGCTATCGAAACTCACATTACTTCTTGTTTTTCCAGCTACAAAATGCACGTCTCCCTCCATTGTTTATGTTTCTGTCGCTACTGATATTGTCGCACAGCAAGGCTGGTCTCCAAGACGCGTAGAGAAAATAACATTAAATTACGAAAGATAATACGTAGTAACGTATTCCTACGTTACTACGTAGTAGTAAGGCAAAGTGATTTTGATAAGTAACTGTAGTCTGACTACTGGATTTGAAATAGCAACGTGTTAGATTACTCGTTACCGAAAAAAAAAAAAAGTGGTCCAACGTAAGTAACGCGTTACTAAGTAATGCCTTACTGACATCACTGCCAAAACTTTGTAAAACTAAGGAGATAAATTTGATTCAGGTGTATTGGAGAAAGGACACATCCAAATGTTGCAGGATATTGGAAGTAGAAGAGTAGCAAACACTTTTAATATGCTATGTGTGAAAACAATTATATTGCACATCGCCCTAAACAAATTATTGTCATTGCAACTCATGGAGACTTAAGAATCATCAACCATTTAGAAGAAAGAACTTACATATGTTAGATTGCTCTACATACAGTCTGATTGGTCTTACACTATTTTGCAAAAGAAAAATGGAAAAAATATGGAAGAAAAATCTCCCTCTGCTAGTGGTTCTACAAAGACTTTGGGAGACTGAATGTAAATGCCTGCCAAGCTGTTAAGAAGCTTATTTTTAGGAAAGTACTGAAAGCCATTTTTTTCTTCCACTTCAAATGTATGTTGTTGCTGTCTGTTACATAAAATCCAAATAATGTGGTTTGTGTTTGTAATGTGACAAAATGTGAAAGGTTCAAGGAGTACTAATGCATTTGCAAGGTGCTGTGCTCTGGCTCTAAGATTTAAAAGAAGTTTAACCCAAGAGAAAAGCAGTGGGAGGAAACTTGATTTGGATTGATGAGCCTGAAAGCCCAGTGGGTGTGTATTTCAGCTACACAGACTACATCCAGAGCTTTTTATTGCATGGCTTCTCAGGTTAGTAACGGAGATAATAAGTGCAACATGTGGGATCTAGGTGTGTTTTTACTACACAGCAGGTTGGAAAATTGATAAGAGCTCTGCTCCAAAAATGACCCTTTGGGAGAGTAAAACCATCTCTGGAATTTATTACTCTCTGCTTTTTCCCCCATTTTTTCCTCCCAAAAATACAAGCAACCCTATACAAAATGTCACCATGTTCTCTCAAGCGCATGGCTTTAATAAAATTTGGTCGAGACAGAAGACTGTTGCCATGAGGATTTATAGCTTTGCCCACTGAGATGGAACACAGCTGACGAAATGTTGGTACTAAAACTATTTGCAAAGCGGCTGCTGTAAAATGAGATATATTACATATGTCATGCACTTTACAGCATGGTCACCTCTTGTTTGGTCAGTCACCGATGAAATCTGTTGTGAAGACTGATATTTTTCTCTTATGTAGCTTGCAACTGTTTGCAATTAGGATGTCAACTCCTGCAGCACAGCAGCTGACATTTACGGTGATTACATGTTTACACTGTTCCCAGAGAAGCTGCTTTCCCCAAAACTGTTCAGTCTTCTCATTACAGCTGGCCTCTGTAGCAAAGGGAGGTAGTGTGAGACCTGCAATCTTTTGCAAATGTTTGAAGTCCAAAATTTAAATCATAAATTATATTGTAAGCACCATACGTCACAAAGTTCGATACTAAACCAGATGTGTGTCTTTTCCCATGTGCACACTATTTTCAAAAATGGCACATAAAAAAAAACAACAAACAAACAAAAAAAAAAAGAAAAAGAGCATACAGAAAGAGTTTTGGTGTTGAAAAAATACAGTCAGACAATTTAAGACAACCCAACCAATCATTAAAAAGTTCTGTCATTTTCTTTAATGTGTTCCTCATCACCTCTACTAAACAATTTCCGACTAATTTTGCTGAGGAGCCAGGAGATGACTTTCTTTATGAAAATGATTGAACGCTATATTGGCCATGGAATCGGTTGAAGTGGGTTAGCAATTCTCTGTGTCAATTTGAGCATGATAGCACACACATACAAGAGGCTTTTTGGAGCCTTCGGTCTTCCTCCCTCCCGTGGAAAGCCAATTGGACCAGCAGACAAACACAAAGCACCACTCAAGGCACCCAGAAGTCCAACACACAGGGACATCAGCGAAGGGCTACAGAGGCACAAGGTGAAATGGAGGGTACAGATTCACCCGCTCCAGCCATGTCATATCTCCCAGTATGCAGTTCCCCCAGTAGTCCACGGCCCCCATCAATTTTCAACTGCAGCAGATGTTGCTTTGAATGCAGGTGTTTGTCTAAGGTGCATTAGAATTGGGGTTGTGGCTGGGGTCTGATTCCACTGCTTGGTGACATCAGATTTGTCTCCCCAAATCCAAACCCCTACATTTTTATAGGTCTTCAAGATTGAGGTGCAGGACAGGGGCAAACATGGAAGAGTTGGGACACTGCAAAATATGCCACCATTGCCTACAAGGAGGCCCATTATCTCACATCCCAGGGCCCTCCTAAAGTGTGGTGTTGCACATATTAGGAAGGGGGGAGTGGGCGCAAACACGCCAGCACAAGTCTTAGGAACCAGCATCCAACCAGCCTCTATTTATCCCACCTGTGCCCACACCAGTACAGCGTCAGCTGAAGCTCCAGCAAACCCCAAAGATTACCAGGAGATTGTCCTCATTCAAACTTACTTACAAAAATTCTTTGAGACATTTTTTTATGAACAAGTACTTTTTATTCTGAACATTCCTAATGACCTATGTTTATTTACAATTTGACATTTTAAAGTGCATATTTTAAGCTTACCAATAAATAGAATGTTTAGAGTATTCATTAAGTGAGTCACTGGCTCAGCTTTGACATTTTCAGATAGATAGCATTCCTCTGAAAAATATGAACTTACCCCTCAAAGACTTGGAACTTGACCTGGACTCACCTCTTAAATATTTAAGTGCTGATAAGCTCTTGCTTCTCAAATTCTTAGGAATAAACATGTCTTTCCCAACCAGTAACTTGTGACTGGACTTGAATATGCCTCTCAATTTGTTATTATTCACAACCATTGTAATTTTTTTCTTCATTTCAATAAAAACAAGGCCCCCTTGATATATTCATAGATGTAAGACCATATCTATGTCTCCCAGCATTCCTCAATAGATTTTTATTGCCTTGTACTATATAATGGCGCGTAAACTCACAGGGCTTTGTTTCATGCTTGTTGCACAGTTTTGCTTTTTTGAGGCTGTTTGTGAAGGAGTTATGAGAGAGTATTTATCCAAATTAAACAAAGCCTTCCAACCTTTTCTTCTGAAGGTTACAAATGACCCAACTGTATTTATAACCTGACATTTTCAAGTTCTTGTTTATTTACCAAGACTCTATTTGTTATACTACCAACTGGCTCAAGTTTGATATTTTCAAAAAGAAGAGAAAAACTTGCTTAGTTGTAATAAAACATGTTGAGTAAAACATGCAAATAACACTGATTTTCCAAAATAAATTTATATGTGCCCATTGGAACTTTGTCTTTTGGAAAATAAAAATAGAAGTACACAACACTACTTTCTTGTTTATGTTTTTTTCATCCTTGTCACATTGGAGTCACCATGGAGAGACTTGGCTTATTTGCCTAAGGGTTGCCCTTTTTTCCTTAACAACAAAGGAACCCCCCCACACACACACACACACCCACCTATCCACACCGCAACACACACACACACAGACCGCAATTCTTATCCCTCCCTTCTTCCTTGAGTTTGCCCTTTTTAGGCTGTTCCTCTTTTTTTCCATGTGAAGGAGGGATAGTATGACAGCTTTTCCTGCTCCTTGCAGACCCAAGCCGGGAGAGAGAAACACTCTGTTACTCACTCAGTCTCCAAGTTTGAGAGGAAGTTACCACCTCTTCCCCAGACTCTGAACACGCACTGCAGGCGGAGACACACACATACACTCACGCACAAGTTGTTCAGGACAGCAGAAAGCGTGAAACAGCCAGGACTGCTTGTAAATGTGTTTGTGGAGGGAAAGAAGATTTGCACTTCATCTGAAGATCTCGGAGTGGACTGAACAACTTTATCTGGGACGTTTTCCTCTCATCACCTACCAGTGAGTTTGACAGTTTGTTTCAGTGTGTATGTAGTACCATGGAAACCTCTGCGAAACATACAATGCAGCCCTCTGTTAAAGTTTAAACGCTTTGCTGATTGCTAAAACTTTAGATGTTATGGAGGTGCCTGTGTTGGAAAACTAACTTATTCTTGAGAAAAAAACCGAAACCCTGTCCTACAATTGTTTCCAGTTGGTAAGCTCTGTTGAATATGAAAGAATTTTGAGAGTTTGGGAAACAAAGAGTCACTCAGCTTTTACATGTGATGCTCATAATAACAACCATATGTCGTCATAGATTAAACTACTGCTTTTGTCAAAACCAGGCATTATCTGAGCAGGATATCCATCCAAACAGAGCATCATTGTGTGGTCCTCCCTCATATGTGTGTTTTCCGTTCGGAATAAGTGAACCGGTGCAAAGAGAATACTTGAAGCAGAGGGACAGGGGAGCCTGCTAATGGCTTTCCGGTGCAGCTGCACATTATTTAATGACTGGTTTGTCGCTGTTTTGATAAAACAAAAAATAATCTGTTGAGTAAATTCTCAGCTCAGTTTTTGTTTTTTTGGTCAGAGACAAGTTTTTAAAAGCACGAACTAAACTCGTGCACCGCTTCATATGGTTCTAGTTCTCATTCAACTTATACAATCTTATACAAGCATTCTTGCACAACATCAGCTGTCCATATGCTTCAGTCAGTTTTCATATCTCTTTCTGTCTGTGGTGAATGTTTGTGGTTAGCACCTCCAGTCAGAGGAGACAGAGCAGGAAGGTGATGTGTGGAGGTTGGATTGGGCCTCTTCTCATCTGTGTCTAATCCAGTCAATCTGAAGAGGCTGGCAGCACTTTAACTACATCTCGTATTGTCAATCTGATAACCTCTCATTGGATGAGTGTGAAAGTCAGGTAAATAATACCTTCGAGCATAGACGCCTGAGGAGTGTTGACTCCTCTGTGACCTTTTTAGGCTGTTCAAGTTGGCAGACTTTCCTTTTACCCAAAGCTCTACAGTCTCATTTATCACCCGACATTTCTTATCTGTCCAGAGGCTGGTTGTTAACGTACTTTATTTAGCCCGAGGTCAGAGGTTGTGATCTGATTTGACTTGCTTGTTTAAACTCCCTTGGAAGGTGATTACACAAAGCTTCAGTCCTGTCTCAGTCAAAGTAAACTAAGAGAATAGGGCACCTGAAGATAGTACTGCACAAAGACAAGAGATAAACACAACTTCCTGTTAAAGATGGGTGAAAAGTGTACTAAGGCTGTTTGTAATTATCATTTCACAACAGCTCAAGGGAAAACAATTCAACGTGACATATTATGTTTATCACATATCAGTTTTGTGATCACACTACTTCCAATAGCTCTAGTTGTGTGTAAGAGCAGTGGATCTATTTAGATTTTTTTTTAAAGATATTACTCAGTATTCTGCACTTAGGGACTGGACTAAAACCTTCTAACAAAACTGCATAAGTACATATTTTCCAATGAGCAGCTGAAATGCAGTAAAATTGGCTTAACTGAGCAGTAAGTCACACCACATCAGATGATCATCAGCAGATCCCTTAGACCCCCAGCTATTGTGAACATTCATCATCCAAATCAGTATGATTCATGTTTTTATTGCTGACTGTTTAAAGATGGTTATATCTTTGCTGCTTTATCTAAAGTGAAGTCAGAGAGTATAAAAAATATAGTATTCCTCAGTTTAATATATTTTTACTCTATGCAATGACTGAATATATAAATGCATTCCTTCTATGATCATATTGAAGCATATAAAATTTACTTTGATGTTTTTTTCTTTCTTTTTGTCATAACATCATGCACTTCTCAAACATTTTGCCTATACATACATTTATTAAGATCCCCTATTTAGGTTCAACAGAATATCTGACAACTTAAACCCTGAAAGTTTGCCTCAGCATTCACCCCTGTTCTTGTCACTTATATGAATACTGACATAAAAAAGCCCAGACTTATTCAAATCCCTGACAGATTTAGGTTTAAAGTAATTTCTAAAATTTCAACACGTTTCTCGTGGCATGCTAGATTTGAAAAGGTTCAGCAAGAGTCCCATTTGAATCGAACATAACACAAAAGCTTTAATGTTAAGGCTTCAACTACTCTGTTTCATACTTGGCTTGCCACAGTGGGGATGATTTTGCTCCTTCTCTCATTTGTACTTGTGCAAATTTGGTTGTAAATATTAATCAGCTGGATGTTGCTTAACATTTATAAGCTTTGATCAGGTCTTTTGCGTGTTGTACAAGAGTCAACCAGTCCAAATGGATTAAAAAAAGAAAAACTAAATAAATAAAGATAGGTGAGTACTATGTACCTGTAATTTTTTCAGATGAAATACAACTAAATTATATATAATATCGGGGTTTTGTTTTACTATTTTCTCTATAATTGATGATGATTCTCAATAAGTAAGAAAAATAAATGTATTTGCCTGATTATGGAAGCTCTTACTTAAGGAGTTTGAAAGCTAAATAAAGAGGCAAACTGATCTGGAACTGTGAAATAGTGTTTTGTTCCATATCATTAAGAACAGAATAATAGTCCTTGCACCAACCCTGATGTTACTGTAATAATGTAATAATGTAATGTAATAATGACTGTAACCAGCCTATTAACACTTGCAAAGAGAAACTAAAGGTTGAGGGAAAACAAAGTTAAACAGAAAAAGAGAAACTTGCTTTAAACATTGTTGGTTAGTACAGCTGTGGTCTGTTGAATGCTTTAAAAAGTCCTTTTGAGTCAATTTCAAACAATCAAAGAAAGCTGCATCAGTTAATTCAAGATATGTCAAATTATTTGCTGTTTTTAAAGTGGGAATTTGAGTACATGAGTATAGTCCTACTCCATAGGGAATAATCACAAAAATCTCAGTTTGCAGTCAGGCAGCAGTCGGTATCTGAAAGAGGACTGATTTAGGAATACATGTTCACAATCTCTTACTCCAATTCCAAAAAGTCTTAGTCATTCATTCCAATACTTTTCAACAAAATAAAACATGCAACATACTAATTTCAAATAAATGACTCAAATACAAATTAAAAGGCTATAGCACTACGTTATCTTAAAATGACTGCAATGTTAGGGTTTGAGTTTTAGTATGGTTTTGTCTGGTTTATAAAAATAATCAAGATATTCTGAATAAATTGGTCCTAATAACAAATGGCAGTGCTAGTCATCCTGTCTGCTAATAGTTGGTAGGTCATTCGAAGCCACTGACAAACAGGACTTTAAACCATGCTAGCAACCTTAACTGTACTTTATTTACACAAATACATTCCTGTCATGGTGATACTTGTTAAATCTGGAGACATTACATCACATTTATAGGTAGTATAAACCAATATCTTTGGGCCAAGTCAAACAAAGGGCGAGCATGTGTTTTGAATGATAAAGCAATTTTGTGGGTTCATAGATTTAACAAAATATCTCTTGTATGTATGCTTCTGGATAGTTACCTAGATCAATCACAATAATGTGATATATTGTGCTATAAATGTGTGAGGATGCAAAAGAATTAATTGTAGCGTACAGGAGCAGATACAGATGTCTTTCAAGTATTAATATACTGACAACACACACACCAATGCCTGTAAATGTGTTGTTTCTTGCTCTGAACTGATATAAGCTTAATTCAGTATCTTAATAAGGTGCGTAAGGAAACAAAACATTGTATATCCTCTGGATTTACAAAGTGAAGCATTCAGACTCTACTTCACATTTGGAACACATCTGGATGACATTAATCACTTGCCCTAACCCCCCCCCCAGCTCAGTCCCCATCTCTATTACCCTCATATTACCTTCCTCAGCCGGCAAAACATGGTCCTCACAGGATGAGCAGTGCGGTAGGGTACACCCTTTTCAGGATACAATGGGATTGAGTTCTTTGTTTTACTCTTAGCAAGCTGGCATTATATTAACAACAAAGAATTTGTTGTTTTCATAGCCCAAACAAAGCTAAAAGGTACAAAGTCTGGAATCAAATAACAAAGAATGTCTGATTTGGTTGATTTTGTGTTTGCTCTTGGAAACGTTTGTGCCCTTGAAAGAAAAGCTAATATTTATTCATGAGTTTGTGTCAAATAAAGTATATCACAAAGCAGAATACAAATGCATATGAAAAAAGTTGATTATTTAAAAAATCAGTTTTAGTCCCACATAAACAAAAAGAACCCCCTAACTATTATATGCAAATGTCCAGTTCACATAAATGCAGTGCAAATTGACTGACTTTAGTATTCTGTGACATTTTGCAATTGCAACTGATAGCAGGCAAGGCAACAATTTCAAAGTCAGTTTTGCCTAATATGATTTAAAACCTTTTATAACAAGTACTCAGTCATAAAAAACTATCAAAGCTTTAGCATGCGTACAGATTTTAAGCACAACATAGATTTGTTTAGGTTTTGTATTTATTCATTTGTTTTCCCAAATGGATCATGGATTTTTGTGTTTTGTTCACGCACTGTTTTAAAGGTTTTGTTGACACTTGTTTATCAGTTATCAGACAGGAAAGTGCACTATGACAGAGAGGGAAAAGCAAAGGTTATTGAAATGAACCCATGACAGCCAGGTGAAGGACCAACACCTCCATACATTCCTTACACTTTACCTCTGAACCACTCTCACACACAGGTTTTGTGTATATTCTGTGCCCTAAGGACAAGTGCCCTAAAATCATAAATCCAAGTAGATTTTATGCAGTTTTTATGCCAACCCTTAAAGTAGAATTAAATAGGGCTGCCATTCATTGAAAATGTATTGATAGACGCCATAAAAAACTCTTTTAGCAAGACATGCCAGAGATCAGTTTCTTCTGTTGCTCCTCTTTATTTTTGGATTCACATTGCAAACCATAAAACTTACCCAGGGAGAGGTGTGAAAACCACACTGTAATTACTCCAATAAACATGAGCTCAGCAACCCTGCACTTGACCATAAGTGTGAGGTTTTTACATCAGGTGACTGTTTTTTGAAGCCCGCAGTATTGACGTAGAGACAGATCCAGCGCTGTGTGTTATCCCTTGTAATGTAGTTTCTTATGAATGTTTACAGAAGATGCAAAGTCACACACAAAAAATAACTAATTGCTTGCTGTTTATTAAAAACAAAAAGATATTTTCTTTTAAACACAAGACACTGAGAGGCAGGTGAGTAATAATAATCTCCTTTCTGCTGAACTGTAATCTGGAAGAACCGCTTAGGAACAGCAGTCATCTGCTATGACTTTGTGGTGCTTTTGTATGTTCCACTGTGCAATGTTTATGATAAATGCAGGTCAATTACATTAATTATTAATTATTTTCAGTGTTAAAACAGTCCTCATGCCTTTGTGTTATTTATTAAATAGTTTAAATTGTATGATACCATAATACTCTGAAAGACACATTCCTCTGCATTAGAAAAAATTCACATATTTTCACTGTTTATCAGCTTTCAGCAGAAAATACAAACACTTCTGTGATCAATTTGTCATGTAATGATGACAGATTGTTTCCAGGTCCAGATTCAGTAGAGAATATGTTTGAGTAAACAAAAAATTTACACAGCATGTTGGGGCTTTACATCAGTGTGTCAATAATCAAACTTTTCATAATAATTAACTGTGTACAGATTAATGTAGAATTGTGCAATAGAAAGAAAAATGTACATTTTAACTTTTACTTACAAATAAAAACTTGATGCAAAATTGTACTTAGAACTTTTGTTTCAATAATATGTAGAAGAAATTTTAGGCGAAAATATATTCCCACCAGCTTTCCACATGGAATGGTTAACACGTTCACCAATTTTTTTGTAGATCTGATTGGAATTAAATCAGACAGGAAATCATCCATGAACATCAGCTTTCAACAACTGCCACTAAACTTTTAAGATTAAAATTCAATGCCATTTCTCTTTTGTGGATTGTTCAGGGTGAAGCTCAGCATCTGGACTAAGGCTTAGTTTAAATAAGAACTGCCTTCATGTTTTCTTTCCAAATTAAACAATATCTCTTTGTCTATGTCAGCAACCCTCACTGACAAGAGGGAAACAGAATTAATATCAATAACAGCTCCCAACCAAGAAACTTGGAGGAGGCGCATCCTTGCATTCTCCAGAGATCCCTCTTGATAGTATGTCTGGATCTGAAGAAGACAAAATGTTCAATTTTTCTTATGAAGGATATTACTTTCACCCTGCTGATCTTCATAAATGCTTTCACAGACACTGTAAACACAGAACTTGGTCTGGGCTATGTTTCAGTTTACAAAATGAAAAGTAATACCTGCACCTTTACTCTCATAGGGAGAACTAAAGTTCAATTACATTTACAGAATTTGGAGCCTTTTCTGTGGTGTGATTGTAGGTGTAAGAAAAGTGTCATGAACTCCTTCCAGCAGATATTTGCTGATAAGGTTTCATATACTTTGGCAGTTTTGAGACTCCTGTTGACATTTTCTCAGCTGTTCAGGGAATTTCATTGTGAATAACTGAATAAGCAGTGTTGAGACACTGCTATGATTAAGTATATTTATTTAAGTGGAACTTGCTGTAGCCCATTTCAGAATGTGCTCTGCAAGTTGAAAATAGTAAATAAATGATCTAGATTACTGCTTTTGATGCCACGGACCATTAAGTCCAGGCTGTTTGCTCAGTAGCAGCCAACAAATCAAAGCAGAAATGTTTTAATGAACACAATCAAGTGGGAAGACACTAGCTGCTATAAATCCTGATGGCAGCCTTTGTGATCTTGCTCACTGGAGAACGCCTGTGTGTGGACTCAAAACAGTAAAATATGATTTAATGGAAATGCAGCTATTTTCATTGTGTGTAGTTACATTCCAGACTAACCACAGTTGTAGGAGCTTAGCTGAAATTTGAGGTATAAAAAAATACTTCTTTCCCTTCTGTGGTTCAGCATGTGTCATTACAATGGGGAAATAGCCAAGACTGGCTCCCTTGTGTAATCTGACCTTTTTATCTTCTGTGTTTAAATCAAATGTGGCTTGACTCTCTGTGTTAATTCATCGAAGGCTTATGACTTTGACTTCTTCATTGTGGAAGGTCTTTGGACAGTTTATGAAATAAGTATCAATGATTATTGTATTGTATTTTTTGACAAGTCTTTACTATGACTTGTTTCTCAGTTACAACTGATAATCTACTTTTAAAAAGTCAGAAACAACTGTTCTGCATGTTGACTCCAAACCGGACTTACCCGGTTATCTGGCAAATCACCCTATCTCATGGCAATAACCAAATACCATGTTGTTGTCTCAATAAATTAAGAAATTTAAACTTGATGATGGCATCTTGCTGAAGCTCAGCCCCAGCATCAGAAGGCAACAGAAAGAGGATCAACGTGATTTTGTACCATGACTGCAGGTGCCAGAATATAATGGTGTGGATGATTTTCTCAATGCATTTTGAACCCAGTTTTAGGAAGAGTAGTGTTTGTCTTTGAAAGTTCATGATTGCAGGCTGTTGCTTGCTTAATTCATAATTTATGAGTGACAAGAAGCATCTCAAAAAGAAGATTATATTAAAGGTTCACGCTCTGACACTAGGGAATTGACCCATGTGGCATTTGAATGGAGGATGTTTTCTTGAGGTCATATTATCAATACAATTGATTTCTAGGTTCCTCGTTATGCAGATGACACCCAGATTTATTAATTTATGCAACACAGGAAATGTTAGAGAAGTTTTCTTTTCTTTTCATGAATTTATAAGTTGAGTCACGTATAAATTCCTAAAAACCTGTCATTTTTTAAACCACTAACATTTAAAACATTTTTTTGATTTGACAGAAATACTATTTTGTGTTTTTTTTGTTTGTTTGTTATTGCGTCTGAATTACTTATTAAAAACTTTCTTTTTAACATTTCATCCTTGAATGTTTTTGTCAAACGATGGGATTCATGTTTTCCGTTGAAACATACTTCTATTTTAAGTATGTGTGCTTTTCCTTCTCTTTTGAAAATTGCTTGCAAGCCCTGTAGAGTTTTCTTATTTCTTGTGTTTTCTTTGCTTTAAACACAACTTTAAGTTGCATTTCTGGGATATGAGTTGAACTGACCTGATGACCATCACAGCTGACAGTTGTATACAGTAGAAAACATAGACACTGGGTCCTCCCAATTTTAGACAATAGCTCCAACGGTGCAGGAAATTGTTGACTTGAATGTGTTCCCTTCAAAAAGGGACAGACTTTGGCAGAAGGAAGAGGAATTGTGGCTATCTTTAAGTGGATGACCAGAAAAAGACTGTGCTACATTTGGAGTTTTTCGTCCATGCTGCTCCTCCATCTAAACCAAAGCAAGCAGCCTCTGCCAGAAATAGACTTTGACCAGGTTCCATGTTACAGCAACAAAGCTTGAGTTTGTTCCCCTGAACAGCCTGACCTAAAATGTTTGTACTAATTCAAGCCTGTCATTTGTCCAAGGATTATATTTTGTTTTTTGCTTTATAATTTTTTATGGCGTTTTTCAGACTTAGTAAAAAAAACTATCTCAGTGTGTCGAGATTCCTAAACATTCTGCAGTTTACAAAAAAAAAAAAAAAACTCAGGAAGAGGATGCTTGTGTTTGACCTGAGGATGTGAAATCAGGAAAGAGCAGATGATAAGCTAGCTGGAAAAAAAACAAAAAACAAAAAAAAACGTTATCGTCACAGGACGTTGCTGCACGAAAGCATATTTGACCAGGTAATTGGAAAATCATGTTTCCACTCCTCTTTCTATTTACCTTTAACAATATTCAAAGCCAAATAATACCTAACAGTGCTAACAGTTGTAAAACTTGAGAATAATTCAGAATCCTGCCATTTTTATATCACTTAACATGCACAGTTATAATTGGTTGTTTGCTTAGCTGTAGTTTGTATTTTTAAATCTACATAAGCCTGTTATGTTTCTGTCCTAAAATACCTGAAGGACTATTCTTTTAGTTCATAGCATTTACCAGATTTAATAATCAAAACATAATATAACAGAAAACATTCATCAAGTCACTTAGGCATAACCATTTGTGAAAGCGAATGCCTTAATTTTAAGTCTGCAAGGTAGGGCAAGGTCTCCAATGGTAAAATAAACACTTGGAAAAAATGAGTAAAGGTTGAGTCATAGGATATTAAACGTGCTGCTTAGAAAGAGATCGACTATGTTAATAATTCCCCTGGTCTGGGAAGAAAACAACTTAGCTAGTAAAGATCTTGACAAGCCATAAGCAGGTCTCCATTTGTTATTAACCACTGATAATAGCTCCTCTTCCTGGTCAAGCTAAATTTGGTTGAATCCCTGTGTGAGAAGAGGCCAATTGAGGTACTAAAGCTGTCCAATAATTTCACTTACCGTTCGCAAGGATTATGACAAAAAAAAAAAAACACCAAACAATCAATTCAAAATCTGCTTTTGATAACAGTGAATGAAATAAACTATAAAGGTGGGTGGAGAGGAACATCGTAATTTTTTTAATGTGGCATAAAATTAAAAATAACCAAAAGACTTTGTCCAGGTATGTCCCAACCGTTCAGTGCTGAAACAAAAGGTCTCCGTGTTCCTCCCATCAGCATTGGGAGGGGGGTGTCTTGGAAAACATGTTGGCACAGTGGCTGCTCTGTTTCTCACCCTCCCACTCCCCAAACACTGTCTCACTCAGGCACTGTGTGGAGAGTCAGCAAGATCAAAATCAGCTCAGGAAAGCAAGGGGTCTCTCCTAAACCAACAGCAACTGGCAGGGGAGAGGAGTGTTTCCTAAACAGGAGTATAGGTTAAAAAATACACAGCTCAGCATATTTCATGGCATCCTCCACCTGGTGATATGCACCATGTTATGTAGCTTTTACAAACAATGTCCTGATCTGGATTTTATTTTGCTCTAATATTAATCCAAGCCATTTTAGGAATAGCATTTGCCTATATTGTGTCGTTGGTATTTAATTAAAACCAGTTCTATGTTTATACTGTTTCATAAGTTATAATGACAGACAATTTTATTGTGAATATGGTGAATTGTAGCATGTTCAAGATGCTGCAGTATTGAGCAGCAAGAAAGGATCCATTGGTTACAGTGTAATACGTAATTGTAGTATTTGTAGTGAGTAGTGACACTAAACTACAGATAAAAAGAAATAAGTAAACGGAATAAATTGACAAACCCGGATGCAGTTTTCTGACAAATTTGAAGTTTTTGTGCAGACTACGTTTTGTAAAAGTAACTCAAACTTTAGAAATCAGCAGATTTTCCTCCAGTCTCATTCTGGGCAGCATACTCTGCAAAGGCCCTGTCCATGTTTGCATTGCAGATGCCTCAGTGAGTTTGTTGCTAATGTAGCTTGACGTCTGTGTGTGTGTGTGTCTGTGTTTGTTCTCATCTCAGGGTGGCCAAATGAACTGTTTAGCCTGAAGACCAAAGATCATAGGCCCTGACAGCAAGGGAGAGAGTGAAAGGACCGAAACCACTGCAGCCTCGTTTTGCATTATGAGTCGCAACTGAAGAATTTCTTTAGGTTTCCATTTTGTGGTGAGTTTAATTTTTAAACTGAATTCTAATATGTAAATAACTTTGCTTTTGCTGTGGAATTCTTGCCATGGTTTTTAGTTCATTAGTTGACCAGATTACACATGGTTTACAAATGTGGTTTTGTGTTTAAATTCCTTTATTTTCCAGAATACATCAACAAATAAGGCTAAGTGTAGTATAATTCCCAGCAATAGCTAAATAATGACAGTGATCAAGCATTGAAGTTCTCAGAGTTTTTAATTAAGAGTTGAAAGCAAACACAAACACTTGGTCTGTGCAATTTAAGGACATTTGATTGACGCACCAGTATTAAGACATGTGGTTTGACTTAAAGCTCTGTTACTCAAACTTTTTTTTTTTGAAGTATAAAAATTTGTATTCATTTCTTACTAAGGAATAAAGTCAAGGCAAATAAATTTCAAGTAGAAAAATCAATGGTTTGTCACCTTCCCAAAACCTGAAAATCCAGTATGGATACTGCAAGTTTAAAACAGACAGCAACACTAAAAACTGATTTTATTTGCATTTTAGAGGCTTTGTACCTGATAAAATCAGTGTGGTTTTATTGTTGCTGTTGTTCAACTGCAATCTGCACACATCAATGTCGAGCACCAGTACAGAATGAACTAACATTCAGCATGTAAAACTGTGCAACCCAGATAATGTTTCAATATATAAAATGCAATGAAAAATATTATTACTTGCTCCTAGTAGCAGCAAGTAATAATAAATGTTAATCTTTTGATTACTCCGGTTTTATGCCGAGATCAATATGCTTCAACAAGTCGTCTTTAAGCTGCGTCTGCATATTAGTGCCTCACAGCAGTCAATTAGCTTTGTTTTTTATGTGGTAAATCCTCAACAAACTATCTTCAAAATACAAGTCAGTTTGAGGTGACTGTCTGGTAAACTTCATGGAGCAAGAGTATGATGTACAGTAATCAGATCAGAAAACTGTTTGCAAAATGGTGATGTTTCCGAGAAAATCCACCGTCAGCAGCAAAGTGCTACTGAGTGAAGAAATCAAGGAATATATCCACTTTCAAAATTATGATACACAATGATGGTGAATATAACAAACATTGTGGTTTTGAAAGGACAAAAGCTACTTCCTAAAAACATCAGACCAGGGTTGCTAGACATTAAAATTTGTGCTTCGAAAGAGAATGAACCTTCATGACTCCATGGCTTCTTTGTGAATCTTTTTCTTTAGGAATGAAGTCTTCCTAAAGAGTGTTAAGAGTCATGAGAGCACGTAATGAATGACACAAACACAATAGAGCTTGTCAGACTGAAAGGCCGGCAGGAAGGATTGACTATTTGAATGTCAGGGACACAACCTCCAAACAATACAACATTTTCATTTCATATTCATCTTGGAGTCTTATCTGATCCATAGGAATTCTGTCTGAGCATTTGGAAGAATGAACTTTACCTGATTTACTATGTTTTGAAGCTCATTGGATCTTTCGTACATTTTGTCCCACTACAGTCATAAATTGCACTATATTTTGGGGGAATATTAAGTGCTAGGCCAACACAAAGTAATGCATAATAGTGAGGCAGAAAGAAGATTAAATTATTTATTTTCTTTGTTATTAAAAAGATAATGGAAGCCACACTGTTTTCTTTCCTTTTAAAGTTATGCAATTATTGTGCATAAAATTTGATGAAATGCAGTAAAGTTTGTTCTTGTAACTGGAAAAGTTCAAGGTGCCTGAATCCTTTTACAAGGCACTGAATAAGAGTCATGGTTCAGAGACAATTTTCCTAAATATATTATAATGATCCCACACTAAGCCACAGAGAAGCTTTTGTTGAAGACTTGGAGGTCTCACACCACCCACCCTTGAGAAGACGCGGGTTTGCATTTAGGCATTGAACAGAATTCAGATATTGGGGAACAGGGATTAGAAAATCATCTGAAGGAGTCCAGGTGATTTAAGTTAGATTATATTACAGATTCAAAATAAAGATGTTGTGTTTTATGTTTGTTGTTCTTCAGGTTTGAAAAACTGAAGACAAAAAAAAAAAATGGACGTTAAGAAAAAAGAAATGGATCTCCTTAGCAACAGCATTGCAGCTTTTGCACACATCAAAGGTAATTCACAGTACAAAACACAGAAGCAACGTTTAGCATGTAAAACACTCTACCTTGGAAATCATGGTTTGTTTGTGTCTCCTCTGCAGCCAATCCTGAAAGCTTTGGGCTTTACTTTGTCCTCGGAGTGTGTTTTGGCCTGGTGTTGACCCTCTGCCTCTTGGTGATCCGCATATCCTGTAAGCCACGGACCAAGATCGCTCCCCCCACGCCTGAAAAGAACCCCTTGAAAGACGTCAGCGTGGAAGATGAGGAAAGCGATGATGATGAGGATGAGGAAGGGGAAGAAGGAGAGGCCTCTGTTCCATTGCCCATCACAGAAATCCCTGTTGGGAATCATACCAGCCAGTCAGATGGCACTCTGAGCGTGAACGTTTTTACTTCAGCTGAGGAGCTGGAGCGCGCACAGAGGCTGGAAGAGAGAGAACGGATCATCCGGGAGATCTGGAGGAATGGCCAGCCTGATATCCTGGGGACGGGAACAGGGACTATTGGAAGAGTGCACTACTACTAATGAACAGAACGCTTCCAGGAAATCTGAGTTTGTAACGGAATAGACATAAAATACTTTGGACCTGGTGACCCTTCAACTTGAGAGCTTCGTTTCTTGATCCAAAGTGACTTGTGGGACATAAGAATATCAGTGCCATATTTGAGATATTTTGCTTTGACAAAGCTGAACTTTGAGATATTGCACTTCTTACGTAGCACTATGCATTACTGTCAACTGACCATGCGTATTTTAACTAAAAGGTGTCTTACTGGCCTCTGTGGAAATCAAGTGGAATTGATGGAGGAACGGAAGGATTCGTGGAGGTATCAGTCTGTAAATATACAAGAGGGAATATAGATATTGAACATGTGAATGTTTTCTCTCAGTTCATATATTCCTAAATATTCCTAAATTCACACCAGATGTCAGGAACACAAGTAATCCCAACATAAAATGAAATTCAAACTAATTCGTTCATAAATTCCTCTTTTACATACTCTGATACTCTGTTTTGCAATGGATTTTCAATTGATTTTAATTGGGTTCTGGTGATTTAAGTTTTTCAAGTGATGTGAAGTTCCACTTGTCCAAACATGTTTGGACAATCAAAGTGTTATGTTTTGGTCTCATGTGGCCAGATCCTTTTCTCCCAGGATTTCATTATGTTTTACAAATGATCCACAGCACATTTTAAACAAGCTTCATCATTTTTATTTCAATAATGGAGCCTACCGCACTATTATTGCTTAAAGTTATGACTGTTGGGTGCGTTACTTGTAGGTTTTGCAAAAGTCTTGAGAAAACTCTTTGTCCTTATCCATCATGGCATCCTTGGTAATGAGAAACCTTTTTTTAAACGACTACACCAGCAAGACATTAACAGGCACTGTTAGAAAGCACAGTTTTTTTTCTGTATCCTTGCAGATTTTACTGGTTTCCTGGCTGCCTGTGGCTCTGTTCAGCTTTTTTCCTCCTTTTCACGGTTAATTTCCCATTTCATTCCATTTTATTACACATAACTTAATTTGTGGGCTTATTTGTTTGGCTTTCCTTTTGTATATGAATTACTTGGGTGGCAAATGACATCTGGTGTCAATTCAATGGCATGTGAAAAGGACCCTTAAAAACGCTTGCTGAGAAAATTGTTAACATGATCAATACTTATTTTCCCACTGTACTTGGTGCTTAATGTTAAAACAGCAGGTTTGCATATATTAAGCAAAACAATGCAACAATAAAAAATATAAAGTTTTTCTCTCTTAAGCTGTTGTTTTTGATATATTTAAAGCATATTTAGTAATTGAAAGGTAATTTTAAACAGAAAACATGAAAACTTGTGACTTAGATACACAAACACAGCTAAATGAAAACAGCAAGACACATAAATTTAATCTGCCTTGCATCAAGGTTTGAGGCTGTTGGTGCAACTTTGGGCCCCAACTGAGCACTTTTTTCATACCACAGCTTACTTGAGTATTGTGCCGACCATTTCCATACCTATGTGACCACAGCAACTTATCCTCTGACATTTACCTCCAGCAGGATGATGCACCAAGTCACAAATCTCAACTGGTTTCACATGACAAGAAGTTCACTGTTTCACCACATCGTAAACCAACGGAGCACCTTTAAGATGTGGCAGAAGATTTTCACCAGCCTATAAATCTGCAGTAACTTAGCAATGCTATCATGCTAATTGTACAAATCTCTGATGACTGGTTAAGGCACCTTGTTGAATCTACGCCACAAAAATTGCTGATGGGTTTCAACCTATGACTGATGAGGTGTTGTCCCCCAAAGTAGTTCACGTGTGTAGATTGTTGTTAAGTCTTTATTCCACCTTGAAGGATCAATTCAGATTTTTGAAGTTGGGTTCTATTGAAGGATTATGACCAGTCAATATCTTACCATGCAAAACTGGAGCCATGTCAAGACAAAAGCAAACCCTTCTAACGTCACGTTTGCATAAGACGGCTATTTTTATAAAAGTCTATAACAAGTCATAAGAAGAAATATAGCAGTTCATGGGCAGCAATAATTCTCCAGTATAAAATACTTCTTAAAAATAAAACACGTAAAGCATAGTCTTCCAGAGTAACTGATGACAAGCTAAAACACTGTAAAAATCAGCAAATTAGCAATCCCTTGAACCGATAAAATATCAGTTCACATAAAACACAAGAAATCAAAGACAGCAATACTTTCAACGTAAAGTTCAAATTTAAAGGTTTTTTTGTGAAACTCAAGTTTAAAAACATTCTTAGGTTGCGTGTTGGTTTTGTGAGACATATGAATATCATTTGAACAACACAAATCAGAAAATCTTTCATTCTCCTCTTACTGTTTGGAATTGAGCCACAGCAGTTCTTCACCTCGGGAAAAAACGGTATTGACTGTTTAATTAAAACACCTTATATAATGAATGTCTGAGATTTTCTAGAAGTTGTTAGAAGTGTTTGATAGAGGTTGGTCCAGATGTACACCTAGAGAAGATGTAGATAAGAATTACAAGTAATTAATGACTTCTGGGAGACAATACTTTTATGTTTAATTTGTATTATTTTGTCATTGTTTTTTAATCATATTATATGAAACCTTGTTTCACAGTTTTTTGTTTTGTTTTCTTTTTCTTTTACAGAGACTGAATGGGTGCTTTCAGTATATTATTGTGTATATGCCTGCTTCCAAGGCATGACTTCAGTGGCACTAGAATATTCTGTTTTGTGTTAAATAGTCCAAAGTTGTTTTTAAAAAATAAAATAAAATAAAAAAAAGAGAGATTTTTTTGGCCATAGTTTTTTCCCCAACAATCAGATTAAAACAGAGTGCTGATCATGTTGGTTTATTTTGGGTTTATGGGGGTATCTTATTATGTTTAACTGCTCACTCTGCTGTCTATTTACCTCAGCATGTCTTTGTCTACTCTTCTGTTGTTGGTGCCAGTTAACTATATTAACTCTTGTGCTAACGTTTATGGAAAGATTAATTACTGCTCTTGCCGAATATCACCCGTCAGTTTCTATAAATGCATCCTACAAAATAAGGTTTGATAATAAGATAGTGCTGATCACATGATTGACAAATAGATTGTTGAATTTCTTGTGCTCCTTCTGAAGTTCAGCTCCGGACTACACATCCACAGCTGATCAATGGCACAAGAGCCACTGAGTTCATGTTCTTATTAGATGTGATTGCTCAGTCTGACGCACCCGATCCAGGTCAGCCACAAACAAAGATGATGCTCTCTAAATTTTCCTTTTGTTGTCTAGCTTGTGAGCAGCCCACACATTGTTTCAACACAATGACTTGTGTCATACTCTGTAATGTGGTTTTGGGAGGAGTGGGTTATCATTCCCAAAGCTCTGATGTTCTGAGCTTGGTGGATCCAGGGAATTATGAGGTCAGAACTCTGAAGGCCCAATATCACTGAAATGTGATGAATCTGTCCCACGTGAGCAGAAATGATGTAAACTGATGAAACAGCCAATGGACTTACAGAACCCAGATGATTTGCCCACACTGAACAAATGTTTGCACACAGTTAATCTTCAATGATTTGTTGACTTCCAGGAAATGGAATTATGAAGTGTTGGCTCAACAGCGAAGCCTTACAAAGAGACTCATTCACTAAATAATCAGTATATAGTATTTGTCAATGTTATTTCTCTCTGCCATATTGATAGAAGAAACATGTTTTGTTCTTGCATGGAAAGACTGCATGAACCCGCCTTGAGTCATCCACAAAGTATAGACCGTGCTGAAGGAGCTGCTGAGCTCAGGTTAGCCTTATTGGTGTTCTCTCTGTCGAGACCTTTCATGTCAGTTCACTGGCATTAATAATGCAGTAAAATGGAGTAGTTTTTTTTTTTTTTATGTAAACATACTTCAAAATTATGTTCTGAATACAAAAGATATTTCATTAACAATTACAGCTTAAATTGATTTTTTTTTTCTAAATATCTGAAATATTTTACATTTCATCACTGTTTAAGCACCCCCTATAAAGCCCATTGCAGTTGTTTAAAATTCCACCAATGCACGCTGCTGAACTGTCATCCTTGGGGACTTTCAGTATTTCTCAGACAGAGCCAAATATGTGTAAGCCTTTTACTGTGATTTATTGGTGTTCTTGTTGGCTCAACAGCATTCCTTATTGGTGGGAATGTAAAACCGCTTAGAAACTAGTGAAATGTAAAATTCAGGGAGAATATAGTTCTATAGAAATTTTACTTTTTCTACACATCAACCTTTACAAATATCAGCAAAAAAGAAGCCTTACAATTGTCTAGTCTTTAATTGCAATTGTATAATCTCATGGAAACTCAGCATTTATTGTGAGTATTTATTTGGGAGAAAGGATCTAGGCTGAGGTACAATTGATTTGACCAAGTACTATGATTGCCACAGGTTATTACACTCTTATCAATTTCTAATGTTGAATAAAACCAAAGCTCTCAAGTTGATCAATGTCTAAAAACCTTTAGTTTGTTAATTCAATGAGATGTAAATATGACTCAAAGAAGATGTCTTTGGTTGATCTGAAATGGTTGATCCAAAATGGCTGCAAGAAATCAGTCACCTATTATGTGTCCATATCTACAGACAGAGCAATACAAAATGCAAAAGAGCTGAAACTGTGACAGACTACACTGAATAAGAACCCAGGGTTATCTTGTCGCCACTAAAAGTGAAGAGGATGGGCATCATGGGTATACAAAAATCTTCTTTAGCAACATTATATCTCATCCACACATTTGTTAAATTTGGAAAAAAAAAAAAGTTCTCAAACAAATTAATGGGAGATGTGTTGCAAGAAAAATAAAATTTGTATTACTTTTTTTATTTTTTGTGGCTTTCATTTTTCATAGAGGCAAACAAAATTACAGTGGTCCTTCCAAGTGATCTGCATTTATACTAATTTCCTTCAGGTCTTGTGTGAGAGGAATATGCAGCAAATAATCAACACGGGCTTTAAGAACAGCCTGTTCCTGTGGGCATTTTAGAAGTGGTGTGCATCTGACAAGCTCCAGGTGTTACCCATATGGGCTTAACTTTAGACAGAGTGTCGTACTTATTGGAGCACAATCATTTCTACTATTTGGAGCCAAAACCATATCTTTAAAACTTGTGGTGAAGCTGCTTTGGTTCAACTCTGATGTTAGGGAAACATTTTTCCCATGCTGTGATGGGTGAAAAAAAAAGAAAACTTAATATTTCTCCTAAAGGGGGAGCTAAAGTTATGACTCACTGATTTATTTTTTTCAGAATCATAAATTGTCTTTTCTAACTGGTCAAAGTTGCAAGCCTCCAAATATCATTTGCCACAGCATTTGTTTTCAGTCTTTTCAGTGTGTAGCTGAGTTAAAACTCAGCTACACACCGTCTCATGTTACTATGATTTTTTAAAGCATGGTTATCGCTACAAGATCGTTGCTGTCAATCCGAGATTTACTCTGATCGGCAAAAATTCAGTTTATTTGAACAACTGACTTAGACTTCCCTCTAGTGGATTTATGTGGCACTGCATAGTTGCTTTCTGATATTTCACGTAAGAAGCCATTAACTTCTTACGTTAATGTCGTCACACATTTTGAAAAGACTAGACGATTACACTAACAGACTAGTTTTTGTTTAATGACTAAATGATCTGGGATCACATACTGCAGGACCCCTGCAGTATGTTAGACCAACAACTTGAGTCAAATCAAACTCTCGCGAGGGCGACACTTCAAACGGACAAATATACCAGTATGTGTCCTCAGACAAGAACAGGCTATATTTCACGACAAGATAAAATGGAACCTTAACTTGTCCTTTGATGGAAAAGTGAAGGTATGAATAGCATTGACTATTTTATTTTTTTAAGTATTTATTGAAGATAAATTTGATTTCTGTCTGAAAAAACAATGTCATGTTTAGACGTGACTCACAAACAGATATTAAGGATTTATCATAAATAATCTATGTGGAAATTACTTTTGGCATGTGAATTATTTGATTTATTTTTTTACTGTGTTTTTTGTCTCAAATAGCCAATCTGTTTATAATATCATGATCCAATTGTAATTAGATGATTGTTTACTATTCCCACTACTGCTGTGTATTTATATTGTGGTACTAGCGTTAATGGATATATTTTCAAATTACTTGTATGTGTCAAAAATGTAAACAGGTAAATGTAAATATTAAAATGCAAACACGGACAAGAAAAATTATTTTTTTAAAAAACTTGTTTTGGTTTTGCTTTTAAGCTTTAAGTGTTTTAAAACTAAAACACTTAAAACTTAGCAGAGATGCTTGAACGAATGGATCATAATCAAACAGAAGCATGGACTTGTTATTTTAAATCTGTTAATCCTGTAGGGTAGTGGTTGGTTTTATTTGTGCATTGAAAAAATATTTCAAAATCCTTAAATATACATTTCAATGAAGGGCTTAGAACTGTATTTCTTCACAAGAGGTTGTCACAAAATGACTGAAAATGAAGAAATTCAACCAATTCTATTTACTTAACGTGTGGCAGGTTAATGTAAAAAAGTATAATCTCGCTTCCTGGGTCTAAGTTTTGACCGCAGTATTTTCTTTATTAACATTCACAATATTTCATTTTTATGTACAGCTGCATATATTACAAATTTCACAGAAGTATTAAAAGTAGCCTACAGTAAAAAAAACAAAAAAAAATAGCAGATGCGACAGCC
Organism: Poeciliopsis retropinna; assembly: GCA_010277075.1. NCBI lineage: Eukaryota > Metazoa > Chordata > Actinopteri > Cyprinodontiformes > Poeciliidae > Poeciliopsis > Poeciliopsis retropinna. The sequence continues at coordinate 6,900,714 of VMRM01000007.1, forward strand.
AAAACAGGACATCTAAAAACATTTATTCCAAGTATAACCCTTGAAGACCATCAGTTATGATTTGCAGCATTCAGATGTGTAAATTATCAGCATGTTGTTTCAAAGTCTCTTTGTGAATACTGTCTTTTCGGTCCAGAACAAATGAGTGTATCCATTACCCCCCAACAACAGTTTCCAGTCTAGACATCACATATATATTTTCAGTTTAAATGTGTTCACACAATTTCCTTTACTTGGTCTCAGTAGAAAAAAAACAACAACTTTGTTATAGTCCAAAGGAAGTTTCCAGTGTCTAACAAAGTTCTTAATCAGCATCTGAATTTAATGCTTTGTCTTCAATCTGTTGACTTCCTCCTGTATAAAGAAAGTTAGTTAGTTATTTGGAAAATTACAGTTACCTCAACCTCTCTATTTTCTTGTGGTCACCAGCGAGAAACAGACTCGAGCAAAATATGCCAACTGTGCTTTACTGACCTGCAAAGTCAGTCGCTTATTTCTTTCCTCCTTCAGTTCTTCTTTCACTTCCTGCATGTCTCGTCTTGTTGAAAAGGACAGAAACAAAGATTATTGATGTGGAACGGGTTAACTTCACAACAATGATGGATCTTGTTTTGCTGAAGATATTTTGACTCATGAAGAAAGAGCAGATTGTCGATTATCATTGAACACTTTTCTTTTTAAACAAGATTTAATGTATGGAGCATAAAAACTACTCACTCTTGTCGGGTTTGCAGCAGCTCTAATGCCATTCTCAGCTCTTTGATCTCTGCTTGCAGGCTTGCCACAGTTGGTTCTTCGTCTTTATGGTTAGCAGTTTTATTGCCTGCAACTGCTTTTGGAAAAGCTGGTCGAACCGGAAGCTGAATCTTAACTGGAAGCTCAGGCTTCATAGACACCACTGGGGGTTGTTCTGATACCTTTAAAGATACAAGGGGATTGTACACTGTCACTGTATTATGACAGTGTCAAAATAACATAAACTGCATTTATGTTATTTAAATACTGAGATAACGTCAAAAGCCCACTGACAATGCATTATGAAATATAAAGATGTGGTGAAGCCCAAATGAAGCCTCAGAATGAGGAAGAGAGGGCATTTAACAGACAGGTTGAGTATTTCAGAATCTCCCAATATGCAAGACCAACAGAAAATTTACACTGAACATTATTTGAAAACATCTATTAATCTGACACCACAGCGTTGACATCTTTCATAATGGCGACAACAAGCAGGATAATGCACCATGTCACAAATTTTAAATAGTCTCTGACTAGTTCTCTGTAGTCTGTACTCCAGAGTCACCAGATCTCATTACAGTAGCATCTGGTACATGGTGGAAGGAGAGATTGCTGTTCAAGATTTGCTCTAAACTTACTGACACATAGATTCTGATGCTCTGTTGGTTTGAGAGGTTGCTAAACATGTCACTAACTAGTAATAAGTGGAAGACCGATATGGTCAGAAGTCAACATGTTTGACTATTAGTAAAGCATTTTATTATCTATATATACTATGAGTAATACTTGGGCAACATTTGAAACAATAAACTGAAGATAATTTCACCTTCCAAAGCAAAACAGCTGTTTTTGAGTCTAGTGTTAAAATTAAAGTGTCTGTAAATTGTAGTGAGCCTGAGTGTATAAAGACAGAATATGAATATGCAAAATGTGCAGATGCTTTACGAGTGCAGGAAGAAAAGTCTGAAACTGGTTGGATTTAATGTTCAAATATTCAGAATCCACCAGACGCGTCAATAAATGTTACGCACCTTTTGCAAGACAGGCGGTTTGTCAGCTTGGGGCATTTTTGGTGATGGTTCTGCATCCGTCTCGTCTGTCGCATTCTGCAAGAGAGATTTGATCCAAAATTCACTCTCATACTTTGCACTCTTAACAAGGTGTGTCGACTGAGCAACCAACTTAAAACCCAGGCGATACTTCAGAGAAGTGTTTTGTTCATTTCCCAGAATTAATTTTCAGCCCACAGAGCTCGTGCTTGAACTTGTCGCTCTAAGCTATCAGAATGTTGGCAGATCATAAAAAGTTGAAGAAAAGACAGCTATTACTGTTCTAATCATACCTTGCCTCATATGTTATTTTATCAATATTAAATGTTTGTATGAGAATCCTAAAGATAAGCTAGACTGTAAAAGACAACTTGTCCAGGAGAGCAATTTAGAAAACCTTTTCTAAAAAAACAATGCCTCAAAAAAAAAAAAAAAAAAGTACATTAATGTGTAACTATTGACTTTATAAGATGTATGAAATCAGTAAACAGAATGGCTAGTAGTCATGTACCCTCCAAATCTGGTCTTTATGAAGGACTGAAAAGAAGAAAACCAGAGGAAATTTCTTTTGCATTTTGCCACCTGCCATGTTGAGGATATTGCAAACACATGGAAGAAGGTGCTTAGGTCAAATGAGACCAAAATTAAACTATCTGGTCTATATTCAAAACCCAATGTGTAGAGGAGAACTAACTCTGCACAGGGGAAACATGGTGGTGGCATTTTATGCTGTTGGAGATGCTTTGCTATCTTAAGGATAGAGAAAATAGTCAATGTTGATGAGCTAAACTCATGATCATGTTGAAAGACAAAATGAATGGTTCAGGTCAAAGAATTAATGTACTGGAATGTCTGAAAGTGCAGATTTAAAATAAATTTAGAATCCACAATATTTCCATATTTTTGAACAGATTCTGTCCAGTGTGACTAAAATAAAAGGGGAAAAAAAGAATGGGATGGAATGGGCTTCAATGTCAGTCTCTAGCCATGGTTCCAGTGAAAGGTGTCTCTATGAAGTGCATTGAGTGTGATATCTGTAACTCAAGACTTTTACTTGAAAACTATTTATTTAAAACCCATTTATTCAAATATAATCAAATGGCTTACTTTCCCAACAAATATTCTGATTTGGAACCAGTTAGTGCCACAGGATGACATTTTAAAAAACTCTCATGAATTGTAACATATTGTTCATCATCACTGATACATTAAGAAAGGTGATCATATTCATGGAATGTTTTTGCATCTGTACAGACTGCGGTTAATACAACCCAGGTGAAATTTTGCGTAAGCCCACATTGTGAAACCTTTGCATAACAGCAGGCAAAGGGCTGTTAAAACTAAAATTTGTCTAATATGGAACTCACTTGTAATGTAGCACTCAGGTTTGTTGGTGGCCTCCTTTGTGGAGGTTTGGCTCTATTAGCGGTGGGATGAGTCAGCTTTTCAGTTTGCACATCCATCCCATCAAACTGGTCGACCGCCTCCTCCTCTGGCTGCTTTTGTGAGATGGGAACTGCATCCCCGTTGGTGCTACTGAATACAGTATATAAAGATTTAAATAGTCAAGCTTTGTTTGTATATTTAAAGGTTTAAATGTAAAGTCTGAAATAATAAAGAGGACAAAAAATGTTCACAACATCATCATGCTTTTAAAGGAAACCAAACTTGAAAGACATTGTTTTTTTTTTTTTTTATCTGCAGGTGCAGAGCATAACAGCTGAGGTTCAAAGTGCATTTTGCTTATTCTTGCATATGTGTCAGATTCACTGTATGCATGTGGTTAAGTTTCTCTGCATGCATAAAATAATTGCAACTCAACTTATCTGATCTTTAAGCTCGTAGATTCATCTGATCAGATATTAAAAAAAAATAATTCCTCCAGAATGTACAGACATTAAATGATAGGCAGAAAATACTACAAGATTCTTAAAGAAATAAAATGATGTATTTTTGTGGTGGCTTCCTCAAACGTCTTCAAGGCAGAACTAGTTTTCTTTTGAGTTCAGCGTGTGTGCCTGTTGTTGTTTTGTTCAGGAAACAGGAAATGAGCTGTTTTCATCTGTTTAGGTCTGATTTGACTCAGCTGAGTTTCCACTGAGCTACTAAGTGGCAAGCATTCTGGAATTCTTCTGTAGGGACTCCAAGACAACTGGCGGTGGCCACCAAAAACTTGCAATGGGATCTAAAAGCAGGGATTCTGGCTTACTGACATTTCCTTAGATGCCAATTACTAGCTATTTTTTCTGTAGAAAGTCTCTAGTAGCTTAGCACTGAAACTAGCAATGGAAGAGAATGACTTTTGTGTTACTTACACCGGCAAAAGCTTGTGAGGTTTTTCTTTGACGGGTGGCGGAGAGGGTTTGATTGTTGGCAGCTTTATTTTGGTTGGAGGATTGCATCTCAAGTCTTTCTGCTCTGGCTTATCATCTGTAAAAAAAAAAAAAAAGACAAAAAAAGAAACCTATTGTAATTGACCTATCTTCAAAAATCATGTGGGCTAATCCTATATTAGCTGAATTTTCAGTGACATGTACCTTTTGCATTTGTTTGATCGTTTTTATCCATTGCAGCTGCTTCTTTTTTTGCTGAAAAAATAAAACATGAAAAAAACATTAATTTACCTGTAAGGACTCAAATATCAACTCTGCAGATCTGAGTTGAGATTCAACATTGTGCAGAATTTAATTTTGATTTACCTACAATACACTTTCCTTGAAAACGATTCCCTATTTAAAATAATTTTGTTGCTAGCAGCTATTTCAACAGTATTTCTCCTCCTGGGAACCTTCCTAGGACCCAGGTGCATTTCTGCTGTGCATGCACAAGCAGATTTGGAGGACGGCATTGCAACAGAGCCAACATTTTCAGCATAGCGGTCGCAGAATGCTGCATGGTGTTCCCCCATTCTTCCTATGTGTTAACTGCTTTAATACCGTAAATGTTGGAGCTGCTAAAAGTCAGCATGAGAGGACAGGAAACACAGGACAAGTATTTTTCAGAAAATAAATTGCTAAAAAAAATAGGGACAACTATGCATTCTCTGTTTTACAGTTTACAGTTATACACTCACTACTTTGTTTCAAATATTCAACTACACCCTTTAATAGAATTGCGCTCTGGGTAGTGAACTACATTACCCGCCACTTTTACAAAGTATCGGAAATTATCAATCTAAAAGAGAAGAATAAGTTCAAGAGAAAAGATGTGACAACTATTGTAATAATTAAACTATCAAATTGTTAAGTGTGCAAGAACTGTAGGTGAGAACTGGATCACAGGCCAGGATCTATAATGTTAATCTCAAAAGCACAAAAGCAGCTGAGCATGACCAAATTATGCTTCATTACAGATAGAAAAGTCGAAATAAAAAGCGGACGACTGCACAGTTTTAAGACAAAAGCCCTACCTTGGCTGCTCAGAGCATTGTGCCACATTTCCCTCTCAAGCAAGTCATCCACAGAGCAGTAGAAGCTCAAACGCTGGTTTTAGCTGGCTGTAAAAAAATCTCTGTGACAGAGCTCTCGACTCCCCTCCACCCCCTTGTTTCCTCCAAGACTCCTGAACTGTGTCAGTTTAACCATCCCCCACTCTTACTACGGTCTGAGACATCCTGTGAAATTGTGATACCACTTTGCAAGATATGAAATTATGATGACATGTTAAGAGGTTAGTTGGTAAAACTTGTGTAAAACAACTCAGTAACATGCCTCCGAGCAAATGTTTTAAAGACGATGTCTTCCTATGTGCTACCATAGGAAAAAGTTTTGTAAGCAAACATTTATTATTTTTGACAATGTACAACTTGTGCTTCAGACCATAGTCTTCAGATAAATTCATCCTGCTTTAAGGTACCTTTGATGCAGTCTGTAGATGAGCTTATTTGAATGTGTCTGACTGTGCTCTCATTACTTTGTTGAACTCACTAAACACAAAACAATAAAATAATACCCGTATAACCTGTTTAAATAAATCAAGTTTGAATTTTTTTTATTTTTTTCCACCACAGAATACAATACATTTAATTGGAATTTTGTAGGCTAGACAATGTTCATATTTGTGAAATGGAAAAAAAAAATGCATGTTTTTCAAAAACCTGAGTGTGGTTTGCATACATAGTGTTGTCAAGTCTATGCACAACAAGACTGCAGTTTCAGTACCAAGTCTTTTTGGGTACTTCAACCTTTGCACATCAGGAGGCAGATTTTTTTTCTCATTCATGTTCGCAGAGTAGTTCCAGTTTAGTCAAATTAAATTGAGAGCATCTGTGAGCAAGAAATCCCAACTATTTCCACATGATTATTTAGATGTAGCTTTGGCTTTATATTCAACAACTCTAGTTGTTGTTCTGCTGGAAGGTCTTAAGTCTTCTGAAGACATAGTTTAGTTCATCTTCCCATCAACACTAAGTAACTCCCCTGTCCCTGCAGATGAAAATCATCCCCACATTGTAAGGTCATGTTTCTTCATGAGGATGGTATGTTAACGTTTTTCCTCCATGTGTAGCATTTTGCTTATAGGTCTGAAAGTTATTTTGCCATCATCTGATCTGGGTACCCTAATCCACATGTCTGCTGTGGCCTTCCCACGTAGATTATGGTACATTGGAAATGGAACCTTTTCTAGCTTTCTTCCAACAATAACTTTCTCCTTGTTACTTTTCCACAAAAGTAAGATAAGTGCTGCACATGTCTAATATCTCCGCAGCTCCTCTAAAGTTTTTTTTTTTTTTTTTGACTGGTTCTCTGATTAATGCCTACCTTAATCAACCCATCTGTCTAGACAGAAAATCATGGATTGGCAGGTCTGTAGTTGGGCTATGGTCTAATACACTTCAGTCCAATTATTGATGGTTTAATCTGAGTTGAACATTATATTCCTGTTATTATGATGCTATTCCTTCTCTTAAAAAACTGAATCCATCACAAAACAGCTGTATAAATATGAGATTAAATTGCATACAATTTCACTCCTACTGTGTACTTCCTAAGTATTTCTGAAGTTCTTTTTGCTTAATTTCATGTAGGGACATGTAAAGGCTGAATGAATACATATTACACAAATATTCCTTGTGTCGTTTTCCACCAACTTCAGCAATGTGCTATTTTGTGTTGATTATCAGAAAAATTCAAATAAAATGCACTGAGGTTTTTGTTTGAAATTCTCTAAAGTATTCTTAGAAAGCATAAAGGTTATGAATACTTCTTCAAAAATGAAATTGTGTTTTTGATACTTGAGGAATTAATTGTTGGAAGAAACGTTTATAGATAATTCCAAAGAGGAAAGATCCAGATCAGTACAGAGAACAACATCTTAAAACTTGCACCACTACGTCTCATCTGCACATTTACAAAACATCATCTCCTAGGAGAATAAAGGAATGCAATAACTACTTTAGTCAGGACTTGTTCTACAGTCCTGTCAAACTGTGGCTCTTGCTTCCAAGTTTAACATCTGCTCAGAAAACAGTTCAACCAAGTCCAAAGGAATAAGCCCACAGTCAGAACAAAATATTCAAAAAATATTAATGCCAACTCTCCAAAAAAGTTTCATACCTCATCTGCTGTTGTGCAGCATAGTTCTATCAGAAAAGAAAACATGCTGTTCTCTTACCTGGGAGTTTTATAGTGTTTCCCCGTACAGGTGGTTGTTTTGCGATTCCAGACTAGAATAGAAGAAACATAAACTTAAAACGGGTTTACTTCTGTGTCTTTTAGTTTATTAGAAGCAGCTGCACAGTTTTTCCGCGGTGGGAAATTTCCAGTGAGTAAGTATTAAGATGTGCCTGAGTCATAATGGCCTGCAGACCTGCTAAAGCAACTCAATGGATGAAAATAAAAAGAGTATGCACCAATAGCAAACAATAAAACATATTACTATTAAACATGTCCATGGTTTCATGCTGATACAACAGGATGTTTCAAGCCCTTCTGGCTAGACGATGTAAAACAAATAAATTCACACCGGCTGTGATCTGCTTGCTGTGGTGGTGTGTTCACTCACTTGCAGAATGTCTTTTGGTGGTAAAATCATGACAAAGTTGTCAGGAAAGAAGCCGTGGCAGCCGTTCAGCTCCCCCTCCCACCAGCCATCATCTTCTGTTTCCTTTAGAACAAGATTAAAGCGACACATTAGAGCCCCAGTGTCCTTGGGAGGTTAAATCGCTGAACACAAGAGTCCCAAAAGGTCAAACAAAATACAAATTCCTTATTATTTTATAAGACAGGGGAAAAATCTACTTTGCTAATTGCATTGTGTCAAAAACTGTGTTCTCACAAATCAATTGTCTGATTGCTTTAGAGAATCATAAATAACAAATCTATGATAAGCTCCTCATTAAGTCCAGAAAATTAAAGTGTTAACTTTCATAAATTAATTACATAGATTTTAATGTATTAAAAATTTGAATATACTTTAATATAGTCTTATTTTTCTACATACAAAAGTCCCAGGCTGAAATCCGTTTATTGTGTTTCAGAAATGTCTTTAAATCTGATGCCCATAAATAATGGTAATGAACAACACAGCTGCCTTTCTTGGCACACTGGGGAATTTTGCTTAAATTTTGCTTCAAAAAATGGTAGGACAGTGGAAAAGACTATTGCTGTGTGCACGTTGTGCAAAAAAGAGTTAGTTTATCACAGAAGATAATCAAGCCTAAAATACTATCTCAATGCTGGACATGTTGCAAGCAAGCATAGATGTCGCCAGTGCTGATCTCAGTATCCACAACAATTTCTAAATAAGTATTTTTAATAAATAACATATGTATGTTATTTATTAAACATAATAAATATGTTAATATTTATTATTAAACATATTTAATGTTTGATAATATTAAATATGTCAGATGTTGATGTAATTGAGCTCAACATCTGAACTCAATTACTATTGAGCTCAGATGGTAATCTATTAAAAAATTTAGCAGTAAAAAAGGTTTTGAATTGTTTATTTGGTTTTTGATTAAATACTATTAAATAAAGAGCTATTAGCTTGATTAAGAATTGTAATCAAGTCCCACCACTACATCTTGTTGATAAAATTTTAAATAACAGCACTGTCTCCTCTCAATGATTTTACACTATACTCTGGCAAACATAACGATACACCTGTACCACCATTATAAGACAAGTCCCACAAATGTGGGCAAACACTATTCTCTGTTTAGGAAATAACATTTCTTGTTGCTTCTCATCATTAGACCCACATCATAGATGGACGACCACTAAATAATGGAGCGGAAACACTTTGATTATGTGTTTTGTCACCATGGAAATGCTAAACACTATAAGTGAGAAACAGAAAGTAAAAATATAAAAAATAAAAGTATCTGGAAGTATCTTGTGTCTTCCACATAAAGATGACATTCACTCTTTGTGGAATAAGTCTGTAATAAAATTTAAAATTTAAAATTAAAAAAACAAAAAAGAAAAAACATTTCCCAACATGTGTATGCTTTTCCATATTTGGTCACATAGCAACTACAAACTTAAATATATTCTCCTCTATTTAATGTGAAAGAAAGCACAAAGTAGCACTCTTCTGTAAAGTGTGTGTACATGTGTATTAATTAAATAACTTACTACAAAGAATTATATACGAAGACTTGTTTACTTGTCTTTACCTCATCAAAACGTCAGTCTGCAATGTTTTCCTTTTTTATATAAAGGTTCCTGTAAATTTTTATAAAAATTTTAGATGAATTGCCAAAAATATGAAAGTACTTCAGTTATGAAAGGTTATAACCTAAAATGATTTCAGTATGTAAAAAAAGACTTGTAAAAAAACACCTGCTTATTAAAAAAGAAACTGTCTTTTTTTACTACAATATTAAACTTGGTATTGTTTTGTTTTATCTTTTTTTAATCTCTGTACGAAGAATTTGTTGTCTCGTCACAGGCTTATCCCCCACCTGGGTCTGAAGGTGCCAGTTTGATTTCCTTGAGAGACACAAAACTGGTTTTTCCTGTTCAACATGACAAGTGATGATAAACACCGCAAAGGGAAACTACATAGCAAGGAAGGGAGGACTGCAGGTTCACTGTGTGAGACATTCTGCGAGGAAAAGGACAACGTTCAAACCTTGTTCAGTATGGCTACAACGTCCCCTTTCTTCAGTTCCAATTCATCTGCTGCTTTGGCCTTATAGTCAAACATAACCTGGCAGTACTCCACACCTTTGAGAGAAATACGAGAGATAACATGATCACAAATCTAGGAAGTTGAGAATTATTTTAATCATGTGACAGGAAATGACAGTTTCAAAAGTGATGACTGACTCTATCCACTCCCGGAATCATGACAATCACAGTTCAAGCAGTAAATGGTGGTGACGAACTGCATATAAACGTCATAAACCTTCAACCTCTCTGATATTTCATGACTCCGCCTAGATCACACACAAGTGAAGTCATTGTCAAAGTTTGTGTCTGAATAAAGATAACCTGTTGAGCTGCTTTCAAATGAAGTTTAAAATAGAAAGTGTGTTAGCACATTTATGGACAAACAAAAGCCTTCAGGCAGCTGGGAAGTCTTAAGAAGGGTCTGAACTCACGGTTCTTTGCCTTGTTTCTCACACTGGCTCGCTGCGATGTCTTTACAGAAAAAGAAGGAATAAAAAAATTAACAGAATGACAGTTCACAAAAGTTTGAGTGATCTTATTTGTGGTAAACATACCTCTTTATTAAACACAGCCTCTGACAGTTTAGGCCTGGCTTTGGCCTCGTTTTGCTTTGCGTCTGTTGGAAAAATATTTAAATTAGATTTGGAGTAAACGTTAAAAGAAAAAACATAGTAAATTGTTCTACTACAAACCTTTGGGGGAAACAAAAATTTCTTTGACAAAATTTGATGGAAATGCTCCCACTTTGCCATTTTTTAGGCCCATCCACCATCCATCTTCAATCTGTCATTTAAAAAGAGGAAGAAAGGGAACAGGTGAATGTTTTTGACCAATCTCACATACCCACATTGACGATAAATATCTTGTGTGCATTCCAGAGATTAAAATCTGTCCTAGCAGGTTTGTCTAATGATTCCCAGAATTGGCTTGTAAATGTAAAAAAAAATGCTTTTGACTTAAGAATACAAAGTATGAATTTTTAAAGCTGTTACAATACAAATACATAATTTCCTGTGTTATAATGAGTATAGAATTGCAAATAAATTTAATAGACATACATTAATCTATTTTAATACATTGAATCTATCATTTTTCAATCTTAATTATTGCCACTTCATTGTTTAAGGATTTACTTATTTACAAGCAGCGCTTTTTTTTACTTCCATAGAGAAAATAATCAACAGCTAAGTACCAGTGACATTTAACACACCATTTATAGGTTTCATTTGTATGAAATGCTTAGGATTTTGCTGCAGGAACTCACTTGACGATTATTCTTTTTCTAGGCAGCTTAACAGTAACTAAAAGATTTGGGCAATGTTTTATCCATTTAAAAATATCTTTCAGCAAAGGCAGGCAGGCTTTCAAGCCTAAATGCATCATGATAGTAGAAATAAAACATCGATATACCTCTCTGACGATCTCCAAGGTTTCACCAACTGCCAGCTCCAACTCGTCTTCATTTTGGGGAGTGTATGCAAAGGCGACTTCACATTTCCTGGTCTGAACCACGTTCTTTGCTGAAAAACATAAATAAATAAACAAGAAGCCATATCAGTAATCATAGATTAATTTAAAAAATAATCCTTCAAAGTCACTGCTTGTTTTCATCTTCTCCAAACTTCTCCATACAGTATACTATAATTGGCCTTTGTGTGAGTGGACGTGGCTGCATGTATTTACAGATGGCTTACTATCCTTTCGGTATGACTCTCTTCACCGCAGCAACCACAGTGTTTAACACATCTTTTTTTAGATTACAAAAGACAAAATTAAACAGCTTTGCTGCTTTTTCTTCTTGGTTTATTTTAAGTTGATTGGTGTACAAACTTTAGAAAGCTGGCATATTTTGGGAAATCAATGAAATCTTTCAAAACTGTCTGAAAGGGATAGTTTGGATGTTAAGTTAGGTTTTGTCAAATTATCACTAATATTTTCATTATATGTCACAGAGGGCTTGTAGTGAAGGCAATAAATCCCTGTTTTAGTTTATTTTAGTATTTAAAACAATCTGAAAATCTTCATATAAGTGAAATACAAACTATACTAGTTAATATCAAATATCCATTGTCAAGTTTGCAGTTTTTTCTGCTGAACGTCTGTGTCACCTTTAGTGCCTGAGATGGTCGGGTTTGTCTGTCAGCCTGGTCAGCTAATTGTCAGTAGGTTATTCCTAGATAGTTTCCAAACGAAGAGATTTGTAACAGCACAGAAATGCTCCATCCTCAATGCCTTTGCATTTGACTGACTAGTCTCAGTAAACTAGCTGGACAAATATAGTCAGAAACAAATCAAACTGATCTGTTTGACTAAACCTGCTGGGTGGTAATTCGAAAAACAAAAACTCGGTCACCTGGAGCTCTGCTATCAACATCAATCAATAGTAGAAATAACTTAAATTGATTGATTCACTATGAAATCAAAATGAAAGCAGAACATTTTGTTTTGGCAGTGTAAAAATGCTTACCCAGGAGTAAATTTGGATTAAACATATTGCTTTTCTTTCAATATGTTAAGCTTTTTGTCATTTGGCAAAACAGGGGAAGTGGGGAACATGCTACCTGAGCACACCAGAGAAGTGATACAGTCATAGGTCCTAATTTCCATGCTTCAAAACAAGGTTATTGGGCATATCTGTGTTTTTATTGCAATATCTTTCATTTTTTAAATATTTTGTTTGTAACTCAATGTTAGTTAAATAGATCAAAAGGTGAAAAAAGCACTTAACTTAAAGTCAAAAAAGCCGCAGATGCTTCAGAACCACTTAAAAAATCAAAACGAAGTACTTAATTTAAACAAAACATAGGACTGAGATACAGAGCCATATTTCTTGTTGACAGACAAACAGATCAGAGGAGAAACTTTGATTTTTTTTTACTATTTAAAAAAAAAAACCATTTAAAACAATAAAGCCATAATAACAAATTGAGCTATTTTCTTATAATCGAATGCCCTCTGTGCTTCACCCTGGACATCATAGTCAATTTATAAGTAAAATTTTATTGAGATAGGTCTCATAATGCTACTGACAAAAAGCAGGATTTTTAAAATTGCTCCTTGTCAAAAAACAAACATTTAGATGTTTTTTAAAGTTCTATATTCTTTTTTTTTGTCTTGTCATGAAGACATTTATGAGACAATGCTTCTCTTATGCACAGAATAAATACACAACTATTCTGGTATTGTCAGCTTAATTAGGTGATTATAAACAATATAAATATGAGACACTGCTAGCATGTCTTATATTGAGCATTTCAAACGTTAAAAGACAAACATACCAACTTTAATTTACTGCTCATCTGCTGTTGACCACAGCAAATATATGTAGACATATAATTTTAAAGGGAAAATCGATTAACTATTTTCTACTTTTCTAATATTTAAGTGTTTGCAAGAAAAGTAGAACGTTTTAATTTTGTACGTTTTCTGATGCTTCGTGGTTCCCTCTTGCTGTCTCCCATCAAATACACAGGTATATCCTGCATTGGAAAAGACAAAGATTAAATATTTAGTACATGTGCAGTTAAAAACACATGCACACAAAATGACAGTTTCCAGTGACTCAACATACTTTGGCAAAGGTTGCTGGGAAAATGCCTCTCTTTCCCCTCAGCTCTCCTTGGAGCCATCCATCTTCGTTGGCCTTGGTGATGTTTGTGACCACTTCGCCCATCTTCACTGTTAGCTCGTCACTCATGGTGGCCACAAAGTCGACCAGCACCAGCACCTCTGTAGAGACTTCACAAATGGGGCAGAAAATTAGAGGTGTCTCACAATGGCTGGGGCCTCACAACTGATGCATCCTGACACTTCAATATCTAGACAAACCTCTTTAAGCACTAGAGGTTACACAGGAGTCAGTGTGGAGTAGTTGACAGAATTTGTAGGTTTCTATTTTTTACTTGCAAAACTCACTTTTTGAGTTCTACCCTAACCCTAACCCTCCTCTCCAGCAGTATTAACAAAACTTTATGGCAAATGACACATTTAAATACTAAAACATATCAGTGAGAATGATCTTTGGAATGAAGGTTTAAGAAATGGCAAAAACAAAGAAGTGTATTGAGGTAATGTAATGAGATGTAGTGACATTTACCTATAGTTTAAAGACCTAGTTTCAATTGCAAGTCAAATTAAAATACTTATATGAGCAATAGTTCTAAAAGACACAAAGCAACTTCATACTTTCATTCCTCAACTGTGGTTCTCCATGCGTAAGGGTCATCCCACTCCCCAGGAAAAACAATCCAGAAACTATTAAACATAAATAGAAACATATGAAATCCCATCAGTATAAATGGCAAAGCTGACTCACCCATGTTGTCTTTTTGTTGTTCTCCCTGGGACTGAACTGTATAACTCCTTCACAAAACAGTAAAACAGCAGCTAAAGCAAAAGCAGAACCGAAAGGTTGTGGTTCTGGTGTCTGACTGAGATAAATGGAACTCAGGGCCCTTCTTCCGCGTTGTCAAACATTAACATTGAGCAACTTATCCTGAGGCCAGTCATGACAAGTCAGCAGCAAGGAGTAGGACGGATTTCACATGGGGCTGTACTGGAGGAGGTACAACAGGTACAACGGGTTTACAGTAAAAAAAAAAACAAAAACACAAAACAGAAGTTATATGTGCTCCATTCAATGCATGACAATAACTTGCCTAAGGCATCTAAAATTTTAAGGCCATAAAAAAATATGTTCTTGTATTTTACTCAATATCTGTGTAAAATTAAATGAATTCAGGTGGAATAGCATTTAACTAGGTGCTGAAGCAACACTATAATGCATGAGATTACATAAAATACTTTTTTAAAGTATGTTTTATTTTTTCTTATGAAACCTCCTCAATCTCAATTAGCTGATTTTGAGACTTGCACTTCCTTCTTTGATTGTCTGAAGACAAAGCCTAGATTACCTAGTTTGAAAAAATCTACTTCAAGCATATCTGTATAAACTGCCTATAGTTGAGAAGCAATGACTGTTTATCCAATTGATGATGCTTTTGATCATTGCTATTGTATCACAATTATTCAAACTGGAAAACTGCCTCTTCTCTGGCTTTTATAGGTGTGGCCACACCTGCTGATGACCATGTAATCAAATACTTCAATGAACTCCACCTGGTTGCTGCTTCCCTTTACTGTAAATGAGATGCATCACATTTGACTTTTTACGTGCTCTAATTGTGTTTTTTCAGGTCAGTTAGAAAAGGGATTGCCAGGATATTAGCTCTTGCCCAAGTAACCTTCTTAGTCACACAGGCAGGTTTTACAAAATACCCGAGATTTTAATATTTTAGGAACTTGCTAAATAATGTAGAGAACAACTGCATGCTATATGTCAACATGTTACTTGAATTATCTTATTTTACTAATTTAGAAATTGTTTCATAAACATAAGCAGTTGTAGCTGTAAATATTGATACAAGTAATAAACATTTGAAGTGAGTAAGTAGTTTTATTATATAGGCTTATGACATGTTTGCAACTTTATGAAAACCACTTTAATCATAAGAATACATTTTGAACAGCTACATTTTGAACTTTTTTTCCAATTGTGCTTAGGGCTGTAGTTGACAGTTTTTTTCATTGTTGTCCAAGACCTACAAGAGGTAAACATTTGTGAAATCGAGCACAAAGAAGCTGAGCATGCTGCTGAAAGTTACTAAAGAATGATGGTAACTTTCTAATTACATAATTTGGCATTTCAAACTTTATGTTTGAAATGCCAAACATAAAGTTTAATCATAAGAATACATTTTGAACAGCTACATTTGTTCAAACATAAGCATTTCAAACTTTATGTTTGAAATGCCAAACTTTATGGCATCCATCACAATATATGGAGTGATATTACCTTATCACTCCATAAGGTAATATCAACTGAATACAAATGTGAAATCTGAAAACAAAGTCAGCAGCTGCAGTTTGAGGTCATGAAGTGAAGATTTACATGGCAATTTCTCAAGTGAGGAAGAAAAAGTCAGAAGAAAAGTCAAATGAGATCAGCACAAACTGGCAACCTATAGAGGGATTTAAAAGTGTTCTGTCATAAACCATCAATTCTCCAATGCTGAAAACTAAAATTCTGTCTGAATTTTGATAGCTATTTCTGCACTGGTTTTGACTAGCATTGTTGCTCTAATCTGCAACCCCATGATTGGACAAGTTTCTTCCATTAAAGATAGCCAGAAAAGCCGACATTACATTATTGAGTCATGCAGTGACTGTGCAAGTATCACATTTTCCTGGTAATGTCCATTTTGCTTAAGGTTGATTTAAAGCAGTCTGCACACCTCAACAGACATTTTGTACTGACAAAGTAATCAAAAAGTAAAATCTTTACATAACTGATCAAATTTATGTTTGGAAACAACTCTGGCTGTGGTTTTCTGTCTGTTTACTCTCTGGTTATGTCCCGAACTGTGTTGTCCTATTTACATGAGCAAAAAACCCAACCCAAATTTATTCTTTATCATTCACATTTGTACAAATTTTTCAGAATACTTTTAATATATATTTTTCTATGTTAAATGTGAATGTATTTATGTTGTTCCTTTCTATAGTAACAGATTGCTAAAATAAACAACTCACATTGGGAGCAATCCATTGTAAGGTATTTAATGAAATAAATTTGGAGGGTTAAAATGTTTAAATAGTCTTTAGCAATATGTCATCAGGCCTTATGATAGTCTTTCAAAGAATCAATTGAAGAAAACTTTTATAAATTCTATTAAATGTTGTTCCTTGGAAGATTGTTTTTAATTTAAATTGAGAAAAGCTTACTTTACATAAGCTCACTTTCATAAGACAAGTCAGCATACTCACTTAGGTAATCAGTCTTTTTAATTTAGAACCACAGAGGAAAAAAAAAACACATTGAAAACCAGAAAAAAAACTGTAATATTATTTAACAAGATGACCTTTAACCAGTCAAACTGTAAATCAGTTGGCCTGTAAGATATATGTAAGACCGGTGAATTTTATCTAAACTTAAAAAAGGCACAATCCACAGAACTAATACATTCATTCAAGCACTGAATCTTTTCTTGTTTGTTACAAATGACCGGCAGGACAAATTCACTTGCTTTTATCATATTTAAGTGAGCAAAGTTCTTGCAAATTACATATCTGGATATTATAGATTCAATAGACATTCACAAACCACAGAAATATATCAAAGACGTAAGTAATAAAAACTATTTTCTCTATTCCCATCATATTAAAAAGCCAGTCTTCCCAGTTAAATAAACTGGAATTACTTTGCCCATTTTGCAAATCCAAAGTCTTTCAGATCAACCAAAACAAACTGTAAAGAAATATTTGAAACCATTATTCTCATGTTAAATGTTCAGTACTCCAAGAAAGACTGGTGTAACGTTGGTTGGATGTTATGCCATGATACTGTGCTTTTTAAGCTTTAACCTTGCACAGTTTGGTCCCATTGTCAGATCAGGGTCACATGATATTCATCTCTTGTTATTTGCAAACAATGTTTTTTTGTTGTTGTTTTTTTTATCACGATGAAAGTACTGGCAGTGTCATATTTCCTCCTAAATCATGTACTTCTATTTTTACAAAGACTTATTTGATTAAATTGTACAAGCAATAAAAAAAGCAAAGAAGATTTCATTGGCCTGAATAAGAAATTAAATGTTGCAAAAAAAGGCTGCATAAAAGAACTCACAAAATAGACATTTAAATGTAATGTTTATAAGAAACCTTCTTAAACAGTGCTAATAATAGTCACAAAGTGCAACCTGAAATAGGAGATGTTAAATGTATTGTGAAAGGAGGGTATCCTGCTGTCTTAAAATATTTTAATCAGCATCAATTAACCCATTCTAGCTGATGCATATATGGATTCCACGCA
The DNA here is from genome assembly GCA_010277075.1 of Poeciliopsis retropinna. Classification (NCBI taxonomy): domain Eukaryota; kingdom Metazoa; phylum Chordata; class Actinopteri; order Cyprinodontiformes; family Poeciliidae; genus Poeciliopsis; species Poeciliopsis retropinna. The sequence goes on from VMRM01000007.1 coordinate 6,918,494, forward strand.
ACTGATTATTCATCTTCTACTGATTTCTCCATCATTCAAGTTTGTCCATTGATTTCTTCCACTTTGTGGTCCTGATCTGCCTCTTTATTAACAGCCCATCTCGCACTAATGGTACAAGCATTGCCAGTAGGTTTGCGGATGATGAATCGTGTCCTTCCAGGAGGAACGGTTCCCCGACCTTCCTCTTGGTTTTCTATCCATGTCGCTTCATTGCCTCTCTCGTCATGCTACAAAGTTAAGAAGCAGAGAAGATATTACAAAGAAATATGAGTGATGAAAATAGCGAAGAAACTGGAAAAATGAACTTTAGAAACAGAGGAATCCTTACCATGAAGTATGTTTTGCTTTTGGGGCTGAACTTTGAGTTCCAGTCTTCATTTTTTGAGTTTATTGCCATGTTCACTTGGTCGCTGTGCGAGCTGTTTCCCTGATGGCTGCTTTTGTTCCAGTTCCTTCTTTGGATTTGGATTTTCTGGAGTTAACAAAAAAATATGAAATCCTGGCAAATGCTGAAGAACACACATCTAAAAGCCAGGTCAATCTGGCATCAAAAAACCACAATGTGTTTAATGTCCCTTAAATTCCCTGTCTTTTCCATTCTGATTATCAGTTTTAAATTCTGCAGGTAACACTCACTCATCTGATTGACTTAATGCATTGAGTTACTGCCCTGTGATTGGCTGACTTGTTCCTTCAGTTACGAAGAAATTAAATGATTGTTATTGAGGGAATAATTGAAGCCATGCTGCTAAATAAACTCACAAATTCTTCTTGTGCTCGTGTTACTTCCATTGTTCCGGGTGGTTCCCTCTGTCCAAGCCGTGCCTTGCTAAAGATTTCATCTTTAGACTCTAAATTCCCACGTGTTAAATCTTCATCATTCTGGCAATTGGAGGATGAGGAAGAGGAGGATGAGCTGGAGCGAGAGCGTTTCCTGACACTTTTCCTGCAGAAAGAAGTAAAATATCCACAAATTTATGAATTGTCATCTCCATGAGCAGAATTAAACAACAACTCTAAAATACAAGGTATCTGCACGTACTTTGATATTTTGTGGTATTTTGAGCAATTTTCCTCTGATTTCTCTTGACCAAAATCTTGGGACTCTCCTGTAACTCTGTCATGCATGGAATATTTTTTACGACGCTCTATGTCCAAACGAAGATCCATTGGGTCGCCCTTCAGTTTTTCCCCACCGTCCTGGACAAATCAAAACAGAGAACAGAATGTCGTGGACAGACTTTGGATTAGCAAGATAATTGTTGTCTTTCTGTTGTCAGTCAATGGGTTGTGCACTAAATGGTGAGAAAAAGGTGGAGGGAGGAATGCATCATTCACACACAGATGACCTGAATAAGACCAAGTCGGTTCAGAATGAAACTACCAGTAAGTGCTGGGTCGAATCAGTATGAGTACTTATTTTAGCAGCTTTTGACTTAGCATTTTCAATATTTTGTGGAAATCAGCTGGAAAGGGGTTAAGATTTCTCTCAGATACACAGTCCATTACTTTTTCAAATCAACTTGTTTCTAGTCTAAGTTTTTTGTGCTTTTATGAATGTTGACCCATCAAATAGCACCAGTATATCTTCCACACTTCACTTGCCTTTTATGTTTCACTGTGCTTCCTGATGTTGATTGCCACATTCAAAGTGCTTTGAGCGAAAGTTGTCTGGTAAATTTCCTGTTTTAAACAAACTTCACTTTATTTAAATTTGGTTTTCATACTAATACAGTGAATTGACAACAATGCTTGGATGGAAGGCGAGGTTTAAATTTAGATGACTGGTTCCGCAGTGTTTCATGTGTCATTTTGCGGAAGTTCAACTTCAGAATGAATCCAAATAAATACAACTTTGTTCCTTATAATTGATTAAGTTTGACCCAATTTATTCACAATAAGTCAGGCTCTGTTTGTGATTCTGTTTAATCCAATACAAATAATTCCAAGAAAACACTGTACACTTTATGTCAATTCAATCTATTTGATCCAATTCGATAAAGACCACATAATAGTCTAAATGTTTATCTAAACTTTAGGAAATCACACAGAGTAAATGCACACCTCAAAACCTGTTCAATTTATTTTTCCAACTATAATAGCTAATGTTTACCCTAACAATGTTTGCATTTCCCATTTGCTAGCTGACTCAATGTGTCAAAGCACATTGAAAAGGAAACTGTGATCAATCATGTGTGGAGCGAAGTGCAGTTATATTAAGTGCTTACAGTACTTTGCAAAAGTTACAACTACAAACTGCAGTGTATTTTACTGTGGCCAAACACAAATGATCACAAAATGGAAGTGGAAAGAAAAATGGCACGTGCTTTAAAACCTGTTTTTACAAATATTAAGCTGAAAAGTGAGCGTACATTTGCATTCAGTACCTTTATCCTTATATTCCTAAATAGAATTCCCACTACAGGCACTAACCCTAACCCTTAACCCTAGCCCTTAATCGTACCATCAAAATAGATGCTATGTAAAAGGCTTGAGTGTTTAGAACAAAATGTATGGGTTAGGTGCTATGCTCTGCTTTAATAACACCAGAATGTTTTGAAGGACTTGCTAAATTTTATGAGTGGAGGAAAACAAACATCCTGACTATATCACCCTCACCCTAAGATATGATGGTGGTGGCATCATGCTATTAAAGTGCCTTTTCTACAGCAGGAGCAGGGAAGCTGGTATTGTTGGAGAGATTTATGTGGCTATATGCAGGGAAATCTTAAAAAAAAAAAAAACTGGTTAATCTGCAAAGTCTTGGGTAGATCATTACCTACAATAACCCTAAAACAAAGCCAGGGCCGCAATGATATGGTTAATTCAAAAACATGTGAGTTTTATAAGAAAGGTGTAGGCCTTGATCTAATTTAAAATCTGTTGCAGGATCAATTGATGTTTAGACAGAAAATCTCAAGTCTCTGGGTGTGCAAAGTTGTTAAAGATATTTCCCAAAAACCAGCAGCTGTAATTGCATCTAAATGCTACATACTTAGCAGGACAGATAAATGCATGAAACATTTTCACATTTGTACTTGTAAAAAAAAAAAGAAAGAAATAAAACAATTCCTATATCATTTTCATTCCACTTCACAATTATGCACTACTTTGTTTTGGTCACATAAAAAACAAATAAAATACATTAAAGGCTTGAAGTTTTAATGCGAAAAATTGTGGAGAAGGTGAAAGGATACGAGTACTTTTGCAATACACTGTAATGTTGGTTATTTTAGTTTGTCTTTTGTTATTGTTAATATTTTTTTCATTATTTTTTAGAGCATACTTACAAAGACATTTCTTAAGAGTCCCTTGAACAGGCTTTGGCACTTCCATTCCTGACCATATTGCTTTATTAGCCTCAGTCAAGCTTTTGCCCACAATACAAACAAATCACCATGTGAGGTGATACAACAAACAAAAAGGCCAAAGCGCCTTTTTTTCATTTTTTTTAGACTTTGACCATCTTCCCTCATGGAAAGCCAGGGGCTTTAGGAGGGTGCAGTCTAAGGCATCTGGCTTGCTCGCTTGTCTGCTGCAGTTTTTCCAACAAATGTCATACAGCAAAGTGTTCAGTCACCTTGTAAGTCCCATCCTCTGAGCTTTTCATCGCCTCGAAAAGCTGAGGGTGTTTCTTAAAAGCACTTGGTGAAACATCAATCCGCCTGTAGGAAAGAATCACAGTTAAGGCCAAAAACAAGATTGCATGTGGTCGACACTAGAATAGTCACCAAATAAACAGCGAGTTATGCTGGACCAAGAAAGCAACATAAAATGGAATAAAGAGAAAAAGAACTGTCAGAAAACAAAACTGACCTCCACCAAGTATGAGAACAAAAAAAGAAAACAAATCCATGAAAGTCTGTTGATTATCAGATAGGAAAGGTGAAAGAAATACCTGACAGCTGTTAAAAGAGGACGTGAAGCCACAGCACACTGAAGGTGAGAGGGTCACTCAATAGGCGACTCTACCTGTGTATCTCTGGGCTTTTTCTTGGCTTCATCATTTCCTTCTCTGCTGCTTGCCTTTGGTACAAGGTGAATCGCTCGTTTAGAGTCATGCCAGAAGACGGAAAGTGCTGAGCTGAGAGGGTAAAGGTTCAAACAGAAGAGTCTATATATATTTATTTCAATTCACTTCTCATACAGTGCCAGTTCACGACAAGGCAAGACAAGAAAGTTCAATCAAAATCAACTCAGTTCATTCCAGTATAATCCAATCACATAGATTCCAATTACATGCCTTTCAACCCAATCCATTATGGCTGTTTGGCTTTATAAAGTTGTGATGGGTAATGCAGCTTGTACTGTGTGTCCAGAGAAGTCTCCTAAGTAGATTTTTCAACAAAGACCATTGCTGTTGTTTTAGGTTCCTTTTAAATATGCTACAGTATTCTTATCACATTGTTGCTTTATCATGTTCTGAACTTCAACGACTCAAGTAAAATTCTGAAAAAATGGAGCCCATTTATTTTTATTACTTCAAAATTTGTACCAGTTGTAGAAACTGTGATAAAATATAGAGTAGACATGTGACTCACCCTTGATGTGGTGAACAATGGTGACAATGTGCTGAGCAAACAGCTCAGATGGGCTTCTCTGTGACTGAGTAGCCTGAACGTGTTGAAAGATGGAGCGAAACTCCTGATGCTTTTTCGATGACTGCACCAAGTCCTGAGACAACTGCCGCTCTTCAGCTAAAATATCTGAAGAGCTGAAATGACAAGTGCAGGCAATCAGTGCTGTTCTCTAAGACCAGGCAGCCCAATGTATCTGACTACAAAAGTCTCCAAACAAAGGAACTGTGAGTAAAACTTAAACACAAAAACATCTATAAGCAATTCAAAATGCAAATGAAAACATTTTTAATCTTTAATTTCAAATCATAATTTTATAGGTTCTCTCACCATTTGTATGATGATTATAGAGGTTTGTGAAAAAAACTCTCCAAAGTATACTGACCTTTCAGAGTGGAAAATTGCCATCACTTTTGAGATATTCATATGTATTTTTATTGAAAGTATTTCTTATATATAGTAATTATTCATAACATTAGGACCATCTGCCAAACCATGAGCTGGTTCCTAGGTTGTTGCTAAAACAGATTTAGTAGATCCCTGAAAGTGGCCTGACATCAATGTATTAATAGCAGATCATTTAAGTTCACTGCAGACCAGGAACAGCACAATAGCTGCACTTTTGGCACTACTCTAATCCAGTTATCTAGCCTTCACAATTTGACCCCTGTAACACCCATTCAAAACCATATGCATTTCCGTCTTTTCCTACTTTTGACACATCGAGTTTGGCGACAAAATGTTCAGTAGTTGCCACTAAGTAATAGGTGCCATGAGGACACATTATTTGCATGGGATAGTCACATCAACTAGAATAACCACAAACCGTTTACCAAATTGGCTTACCTGCAGTTCACATCTCTGACTGAAACCATTTAAATTTCAAACCATGGCAAAGAGACCAGTTGTTCAGAGAGTATAGACATTCATCAGTCAAACACATAATACTTGAATCTGTTTACGGACACTCACCTTATAGGGTCCTCTCTTAGAAAATCCATCCTTACATTGCACTTTGGTTCCTGCTTTCTTAACATAAGAGGCTTGTCCTCTCCTCTGACCATAAACAACTCTCTGTCAGAATTTTGCCTCAATGGTGTTTCAGGACACTGAAAAGAGGGGGATTTGGCTGTCTTCCTTATTTTAAAGGTTATATCTGAAGACATGTCCTTGAAATCTCCTGCTGGCTCCCTTTTACCAAGTACAGCAGCAGTTGCTTTTGATTTATCCAGTTTTCCACTGAGATACATCTCCCTTACCATGGCATCAACCTCTGTTTGCCCAAACTGTGCACAAGCTGCATTTTGCCACTTTTCAAATAGTTTTTGGGCTGAATGAGAGGCCTTGCTCTTTGGCTTTGAAGCCTCATCTCCATTTTGCCACTCTTTCTGGAATGACATTGAAGGTGGCCTGATGATCATCTCATCATCTTCGTCTTCCAACTCAGCAGACACAAATGGGGAGGCCTTCAAAAAGCTTCTCAGGGACATTTCCCTGTCAGTGTCCTCCTTGCGTTGTTTTGGGAAAGTGTCAGAGGTAATTACTGAAGCTTTCCCGTTCGATTTTCCTTTTTCATTATCCACATCACTGGCTTCTTTGATTTTGCCATTTTCCCAAGCAGATTTAGCTTTTTTGGTGTGCTCCTCCAAAAACCTAAGGAATAAAAGAGATAAAATGTTGCATGCAAGAAAAACTCAATTAAATTAGTAGAAAAGTATGCATTTGATCTATGGAACAAAAACAGGTTAAATTAAACATTTAATGCTTAAACCTCATCAATCGTTGATGCAATCTGTTGCGAGTTTGAAGACGGAACAAAATAAATTAGTGTGATTACGCAGAAAACTTAAAGATGAGCCTTACTTCTTAAAAGCAATGGAGAGGGCAGTTTTATCTCCATCCAGGTATTCCTCAGTGGTGAAGAAGTCAAAGCTGGAAAGCATGGGATTAAGACCTTCATTAGAGGCCTTTCTGACTGAGGAGGAACCTGATGCCACATCCGTAATAGGAGAGCCATTTCTGGTGTCATTTGTGATTTTGATGGGACTTGGCTGATTAACAGTTTGATTGCCTTGCCCAACATTAGCTTCAGTGTTGACTAGGGGACTGCTTTTCTTTGGACTACTGCAGTCTGTCAGGCTGTGCCAGGTTCTCTCAGCTTTCCCACAGCCTGCACCTTCTCTAACATCTCCTGCCAATAACCCAACATGCTCCACTGGCTCGTCATCTCCCCCTCCTCCTTTTTGGACTTCCTTGGAAGCCAGATGCTTCTCCTTGACATCTTTGGTGTTTTGATTATTCAGCAGAGAGGCCGCCCTGCGTTTCGGGGAGGAGGAGTGTGACGAGGAAGAAGAATGCTGTGAGTGTCTGGACAAGGGAGAGGACGATCTGTCAGATTGTTGAGAGTGACCCTGAGGGGGACTTCCTGAGCGTTTTTGCACATTGTGTGATCGCCCTCTTGAGTGATTTAATTGCTGTTGCTGCTGCTGTTGATACTGCTGCTGTTTTTGAGGGTACTGTTTGAAATTTTTCCAGTTTGGACGAAAGTTATTGTTGTTGTAGCCACCACCCCCACGGTGGTAGCGTCCACGGTTAAAGTGGCCCCTTCCTCGACCCCTAAAATTGTAGGGCCTCCGAAAGCCACGGTGATACCCTCTGAACTCTCTGCTGTTCTGGTACGCCCTTGGATATTTCTTCTCCCGGTTGTAAAATGGAGAATGAGATCTTGACCGAGACCTAGAGCTATGAAGAAGTAGAGAGAAAAGACAGCATGTGGTAATTTAAAAAAGCTATCATGAGGAAACACATTTTTCTCATGATAAAGATTTTGAACTGTTTTACTAAACAGATTGGACAGATGGGTATGCTGGGAGTATTTTCCCAGCTAGATTTGGATCCACTTATTAAAGTAGTCAGGACAAACAGCTGCTCTGTTAATTGGAATGAACCAGCACTCTTTAAAAAACAAGAATTTTTGTCATGCTGTTCCCAAGTTTTATTGTCATGTAAATTGCCATATAAATTGACAGGCTGAATTGGCAAGAGTTATCTGTATCATAAATTAGCATAGCACTGCCCATACCCTACATAATGCTATGCGCTCCTGATCAGATGGATGGAAAAAAAACAACAAAAAAAACCATACTTTTTCACAACCTACACAAAATACACATTTTGAAAATACTTCTGTCCCAAAATGGACAGTTGTGGTGCTGAAACGAATTGAGTACAGCCAATCAATCTTATAAAGGAAACGCCGTTGCTAAGCCAAAACTGGTAAGCAACACTCCAAAAATGCTAAATATTATTAAGTATTTATCTGTGTATACATGAAATATGAAAAAACTGGAGATAGCAAGATAGCAGCTTGTTTTGGGTCAATAATTATTGAATATCATTAAAAAGTACTGGTTCCATTGGCAGTATTTTTTTCTTATAACATTGAACTTATTGTTCAATGCTACCTCATGCTTTAACAAACAGGAACTGAAAATGGATGGATGAATTTATATATTTACAGCGAAAATGTAGGGTATTTGCACTGCAAAATTAGCCTTATTTTTGAGTCACTGCAGAATTAGAGACATATTCTCCTGTTCTGCATAAGAGAATATGTATCTTATTCAGCTGACTGCAGGCTTTGATGGCCTGACTAATTAACAACACATCTGATCTAGGGTTTATCTATATCACTTTTCTAGTCATAACTGACAGCTCTCCAAGGACCACACTAACTTAATTGCACTCACAAACATACAGACATTTATACACTGATGTATGGATTGGTAATCAACTTGTGGTTAAGAGCCGTGCCCAAGGGCTCAGATTACGAAATGATTACTCTTCTTATTGAGCGACAGTCACCAGTAATGTAACTGAATGATCTTATGTAATGGGTATCACACTTTTGAGTGTGCAAAGAGTCAGCTAAAATCTGTAAATTCAAATTATTCACACAGCACCAACTCCTAACAGACATAGAAAGGAGATCTGCTATAAAGCTGGTTAGTGAGGTTTTATCTTTGTGAATCCCTAGGAGTCTATACCATAACTTGGGGGTGATGTAAAGAGACGTGTTGCTCTGACATGTTAGGCTGTTTTTCAGAAATTATTGTTTTTATTTTACCATAAACATTCTATTCTTAACATAGTTAAAGTTTAAGTTTGCTTGAAGAGTGGAAAAATATATGTATTATATAGATATTTCTTTATTTATAGTTAAATTATGCATTAGCACATCAAAGCTTTATATTTATAAATTGGATACTGCTGACCGACACATCTGTAGTCTTAAGCACAACAGATTTTACATAAAATGAGTAAAACTAGTCAAATAACAGCTTTAACAGGCTCAAGATGTTTACCAATGGCATGAAAACAAACACCTTTCCTAAAATTTTAACTGCAGGATGTGCTTAAAATTTGTTGTGCTGTGTGTCAGCTAAAAGTGACAAAACACATGTTGGTAAGTAACATCTGTGTTTTCATGTTGAGAGAGGGTCCAATAGGAAAGAGGTAGGATTCCTCTAAGAAATGCTGCCGAGCCTGGCATGTCCACAAGGGGGCTCTGCTGCATTTCCAAATGTGCAGCACCCAAACCTGAGGCTTTAACACAGTCTTGGGGTTATGTTTCTACGCCTTTCTTGATATCCCAAAGCAGTAATTTCATGCAAAACATGCTTTTTTGAGATGAAACAACTTTTTTACTCTATAAAAAAGTAGTTAGTTTATCCGCAAGCTTTCTAGTTGCGTATAAACTAGAAAGTTCAACCGCATCTTTCTAGTTGTATATTTTAGATGACGAAAGTTGCACATTTTAGACAGACAGCAGTTTTCTTTAGCAACTCAGAGATTTAATCAGCAGAATTTTTTTGTAGCCTTTTTATGCTGCTATAATTGGAAGTGACAGCCAAGCATTCAATGCTAAATATAATAGTAAAACCTTATTGAAATTCATCTAAGTCCAAATAAACGCATGCAAGATACTGTAGAGCACAATGTCAAAATGGGCAGGGAAAGCAAATCCATAGAACATGCAAATATATTCTGAATCTATATAATCTGTAAAAGCATATCACTCACCCTGCATGTTTTGTCATTGCATTAGAGAGCGAAAGAGAGAAGGCAAGCACTCTGAGCAGTACTGCACACTTTACAAGCTACAGATACTCTGGACAGCTGTGGTGGAGCACAGCAGAGTCACATGGGCCGTATAAAGGCAGAAAAAAAACAAAAAAAAACCTACTTGAATCCTTGTATGGCTCTATGTTGCTTCACAGAGGCTCCTCAAGTTTTAAAACGTTATTAAGAAATAATGTTTTTTCCACTAACACTTCTCATGTTTTCTGGATCTTCTTAATGTTTCAAGTTAGTGACGCCCCTACCTGGTCGCTGACTGAAGTGATGGTGTTTAATATATAAAAATGTTAGAGTTGAGAGTTCATAGTGGAGAGCCTTTTGCCAACTTTGACAGCTTGTGAAAATATTTTCACCATGCATTTTTTCCACACAAAACCCTCTAGTTTAGATGTTTTTTGAATCTGTGGGGGGTTTTAGGCTGACTTGTGGAATATATGCAATAAAACAATGTGAGAAAATATTTCTCCGCATTTTAATGAAAATACAGTTTATACATATAAACAGAGACATTTCAAAAGAATGTTTGTTTATATATGTATTAGACTTAACGCTGTAAATATATGAATTCATCCATCCATTTTCAGTTTCTGTTCGTTAAAGCATGAGGTAGAAAGATAGAATAAAGCATGAGATTCCTTCCATGTCTCTTCTTTAGGCTAATTTTAATACAAGCTGCGGCGCTGCCAGGAAATTAGCAACCCTGCCTTTTTATTGCAGTGGCAGTCATTCTGCCAGAAACAGCAAATGCATCAGTGAAGGTTCACAGCTTCTTCCAGACACACACAGCTCACCCTTTTGACTGGGCTTTACTGCTTTCTCTGCTCAGAGAGCACAGAAAACACTAGCTTTTAAATTTAAAGCTTGACAAATATTGAGATTATTCCATCAGTTTAAGTAACTTCCAGAAGATTTTCAAAGTCGTGCCAGTGCAGCTGGGTCTGACTAAGGGCTTCTATCAGCAGCTAGACTCCCTCTTAAACATTAATTTCCTCTTGCTCTTTTCATATGGGTGTCGTGCTCTGAAAATACTCCAAAAACGTAGGGTCTTGCATGAAAGAAATTCAATATCTAGATATCAAAAAAAGCAACAAATTCAAATCATTTTGCCACTATTACATAAATTACAACAGAATATAAAACTTTAAGCACATAAAAGGTAAAGACGGCATCAGAAAATTTAGTGCACACTTCTTGTGATTCTTTTTCCTAAAATTACACTTAAATCAGTACATTCTTCACTCAAGTATTTAAATGTAATGGTTGTTCTTCAACATAATATGGTCACAATATTAGTGTGTCAGCACATTCAACAATCACATAAAAAGCATATGACCTTCACCACAAACACAAGAGCGACTTTTCATACCTGTATCGGTGTTTCCTGGACCGGGAACGACTTCTAGACTGTGATGACGAATGGGACCTTGATCTGGACCTCGAACGGCTCCGAGATCTCGACATGGATCTTGTCGACCTGGACATTGCTGTGCTCAAGCTGTCACACAGAAGGATGGTGGGGAAATCAGGGCACTTTATAAATAAAATATCTGTAAGGTTAATTAAAAAGGCCTCTTCACATCTGAAGTTGCAGCAAAAAGAAAATAAAGCATTTCTGAAAATTAAATTCCTAAACAAAGCTTTCAATCATCCATGTTGCATGTAAAAAGCATGATCTGAAGTCCATGTTGAGCAGCTGTGATAAAGGGAGAAGGCAGTATGTCGAGCAGATCAAACAAAGGCGGTTTTATTTAGTTGTTGATCATTTGCATAGAGGGCCGTCTCCTGTCAGTCATCTGACTCCTTATATTGTTGGTCTATATAACTTGGAATATGACAACATGCTGCATGGATTTTGCATCATTTACATTCATTTAATGTTTATATATATGAATTAAATCTCTCCAGCCTGCCCACTTGTATTAACACTGTAACTATTTCTAAAATACTGGTTCAAAAATAGAAAAGAATAGAAATATACCTCTGTGTCCCAAAAAAGGGGGCTAATCTGGTTTAGCTCATCAGATTAGGTTAAAACTTTACTATTAAACGCAAGTCTGACAAGGCCACAGGTAAATGTTTAACATTTACCTGTTAACATTTTACTGGATAAAATGATTCCACTGGATAAGCACTATCTGGTAATGCCAAGTGGTTTCCTGTAAATTAATAATCTGTTATTTAGATAACAGAGAGCAATTTTTCTGAACTTGCATGCTCTAAGCAAACAGGTCTGTACAAACTTTTAACTATAAATTTTTATCTCATGGCTTCCCTTTAAGACCCCAAAATTGTACTTTAGTACAGTAAGACTTTCTATTTCTTGCCAATGCCCATAGGGCATTTTATGTTCAGAACAATTGAGAGTACATGCAAGCCAGGGATCAAATAATTGATCTCTTCTTATTAGAGCCATCTTCAGGGATTTTGGAGGGAGGATATTGCAGGATACACGTGACGGGGAATTTAAGTGCATCACACACAATTGCATGGTGGTCCTGGTGTGCATTCTTGTTACTATTTAGGTAAAGAACTGAAATGGTTTTGTTGTCTCCTGCCTCCAGCTCATGCTCAGTGAACTTTCCACTCCTGTTGTGCGTTGAGGTTTGTTGTTTTTGGCTCTAGAAGAGCAATTTCCTGCAGAAGAGCCTCAACAGACCGTTTCTTTAGCCAACTGCAGAATTCAAGACAGGCGGTCAGATGTGGCCCTTTGCATTATGAATGGCTAATTTCCCAATTTATGCATTTCTAGCTAACAAAGAGGTACATCAGCAATTTATCTTTTATGAACTCCTGTGCATATAATTGTTTTAGGAGGGTAATCATCATTTGGTCTATTTTATGCAATTTCACCCTTTGCTATCACCCCTTTTTATACCATTAAAACATGCTCTCATAAACAAATAAGCATGAACAACCTGCCCTGTACTAGATTGTGAAACACTTTAGAGTCTTAGGGAAACTTCACATTTATTTGTATGTACATCTTTAATTCTGTCAGACTGAGCCTTGCCATGCTTTTGGAAAATGTAATGAAATAATTCAACAATATCTTATTTTGTGCCATTCAGAACCGAATATTTCTTCACACCACATTCAAATCCAACAAATTTCAACATTAGATAAACATGAATAAATTGAGGATCCAGTTTTCAAATGATTGATTAATCAATAGAAAAAAAGGATATCTGACCTTATGCAGAAAAAGCTTTTTACCCCTAAACCTAGTAACTGGTTGTGGCACCTTTAGATACATCATCTGTTTTTAAGCATTACTATCACTAGCAATTGTTTATCAATCTGGAAAAATGTTGCTGCACTCTTCTTTGTAGAATGTCTTTAATTCAGCCAGAGCGAATAATTTCAGAGCTTGAATGAACTGTTTAAGCTTAAACTTAAGCATTTCAAACAAATGTATGTTCACTAGGCAAGTCCAGGCATTTAGAAATGGACTTGCTTGTGCGTTTTGCATCATTTGTCTAGCAGCATGACCTAAATCTGGTTTTGGTTATGGTCACAAACAGATGAGAAAATTATTCTTCATGTTTATTTGCCAAAGAGGAAAGTTTATCCAAATTCATCAAGGTCCTGAAGCAAATAAACCAGTGAGAATCACAATACCACCACCAGATTTGACTGTTGGCATTACCTTTTGCTGAAATTTACTTTACCCCTGGTGCAAAGTGGTACACAACTTCTAAAAGTTTTCAGTTTGCCTTTTAACAAACCCATTTATTTTTCAAAATCATTTAAAGAGTGACAAAGATGTGTTTTGGTAAATGTGAAAGGGGCAATTGTGCTTTTATGCTTGCTGTGATTCTTGTCTAAGAGATTGCCAATCGATGACATTTTTAATGGATCTTAATCTGAATTTAAAATACTTTTGGTGTGAAACATTTTAAATGCTATAAAATATTGAAGCACAAGAAAACTGTATGACTGTGGATTTGTTTTCACTGCACTATGCATAGATACATTGTGCAACATCACAACAATCCCATCATGTAACAATCACATGCACTAGTTAGTTCATTACAAATAATTTATGTTCTATCTGAGAAACTCGGTCATCTCTTGAGGAACACGTAGAGCCCATATATATCCATTTTTCTCTCTTAAATAATACAAAAGATCATTTTGGGTGCATGAACTGTATGTGCAAGTACTGAGGAAGCAGCAAGCTAACAGGCATGTTAGGATGCACATAATGTGGTGTTATTAGAGATGGAAGCTTGTTGATGGAGGTGCTAACCACGTTGAGGCAAAGAGAAGGCTTATGACACTGCTGCAATTTTCTTAATTGAAAATAGGCGTTTTAAAATATTCCAATTCTCAATTGTCCAAACTCATCAACATTTTAGACTATGTGAAGCATCACTTTTAAACTGCAGTAAATTATCCAGTGTGTCAGCTGACTTAAGTATTTCTATAAGGATGTAAAGATAAAATCCCAGGTATTACCTCTGGGTACTGACCAAGTCCCAGATAGAACCAGAGTCCAATCATTTAAAAAAACAACACGCAATTCCAAGTCGCTCCCGCTATTTAACTGAAGTCAAAGCCAATTTCATGTTACACAGATTGCAAACTGCAAAACAAGTCATGATCGTAATTATTGTTCTTACAAATTTGGGTTTCCACTGATAACTTGGATATTTTTTCACCTTATTTTTCAAAGTTCACAATTAAAAAGAGACTGTATTGACTGCTGTAGCTCATGAGCTAAATCTGATTCTTAACCTGTTCTGCCTACTAACAGTAGGCATAGAACAGAGTTGTAGAAGCTTTTGAATTTCTTTCAGGTACCATAAGCAAACTACAGGTAGTCCACTTGTACAACTTTTATAACCCAACATAACAATTTTCTCACTTGTCAACACTATCTAATTGTGTGGAAGCTTGATCAACTTGATTATGCTAATTGAAGCATTAGCAACAGCTTTCAAAACCTGTTTTAGTCTGTCAGTCAGTGTGACAGTCCAACTGCTCCATTGATAACAGGCTGCAGCAGCCTTGGTGCTCCTCCCTGTGTGGTCGGCAGTCTGGTCACTGAGATTTTAGGCTGTGGAGAGCTTGGGTCTTTCATCACTCACAACTTTATTTTCAGAAACCAATAAGCATACTGACATAGAATTACTTAACTTATTTGTATTACATGTCTGAGAATCATTCACTGAGTATCATTTTTTCATTTTTTCATTTAAGGACATATTTTCTCCCATATCTGAACTCAGATCATAATGCTGTCCCTTTCTGAGTATCATTTGTTTCTCTGAAGAAAAATCACAAGTGGAATTTGACTGTCAAGTTCTTAATCCAGGTTTTTTTTTTTTTCTAAATCTGTCATTAATACTACAAAAACATAGAAGGAAAATACAGCCACATGCAAATGCAAAACAGGAACAAATAACTTTACAGGAACAAGGTGTGAAACTAGAAAAGCAGGTCTAAAACACAGAATGGCTAGTTAAGCAATGAGCAATCAGGGATGTCATATCTCAAGAAAAGTCAAACAGAGCTGTTTTCTGCAAGATACACTAACATACATTTGCACAGTTAATTAGGACTCCCCTCAGAGAAGACAAGAACAGCTGTGTAATCTCCATCAGCTGTTTATTTCATGTAAGAGCAAAAACAGCTCTGATCAACAATGACAACCCGATACGCCTCTCAAAGCATATGAGGAGAAACGCTCCACTCAATCAGCCAGCCTATCATTAAGACTGGGACGCCAAAGTGGCAGCTGGAATCACATTTGCTATCTATATGTGCCCCTGAGACACCCTGCTCGCTATTTCAGAAAAGCCGCAGCAACTGTCACTGGCACAATGTTTAGTTGTTGAAATGTAGCAGACTCTCTTCGTATTCCCTGAAGACACTTCAGTACATGCTGGAGCGGTTAATAAATAACAAAGCCACTGGCAGTATTGCATGTGGCACAAATATCATTCCCTTGGCTGGAAATTAATGATATTCTGAGAACAGCTGACATCCTCTTTTCTTCAGGGAGTTACAGTAGCTTCAAGATAGACAACTGAGAGATCAACAGGAGTGCCAGGCAAAAAATAAAATAAAATAAAAAGCCAGAATCTTCCTTTACCTCAGCACATTCAGATTTCAGTGAGACCAGCGGATCTTTTACAATCTATTTTCACTTTTATGACAATAATCAAGAGTTAACTGCTGCTACATAGTTTTTTTTTTAAAGCCCCTGTGAGAGTAACAGAGGCATCCTTGCACTGACATACCCCTAAGCTGTCTGTCAGCACCACATTTGCAGATCTCTTCTGCACAGAAGGTGGAGCTCATCGGCTGAAGGTCCAATCTATTTTGGTCTACGAGGAACAGTCTGTCAAATTTA
Organism: Poeciliopsis retropinna; assembly: GCA_010277075.1. Taxonomy (NCBI): domain Eukaryota; kingdom Metazoa; phylum Chordata; class Actinopteri; order Cyprinodontiformes; family Poeciliidae; genus Poeciliopsis; species Poeciliopsis retropinna. The sequence goes on from VMRM01000007.1 coordinate 6,934,568, forward strand.
TGACTTCTATATGTTTCTAAAGCAAGCTTGGTTGTTTGCTTTCATGTGGCTTGGTGTCTGCATAATGCCACATACACATCATATCTGTTTGTGGTTTTTTAGGAGTGGCATAATTGGAGTATTTAACTAAATTCCTTCACCATAAAGGAGATAACATGTTCGTTTAAGAAAGACCCGCAACGATAAATAAAAAAAGAAAATGGGATGTAATTATTTTCTCTAAAATAGCTGTTTGCATCAGTCATCATTTCCCAGAAGATATTAGTATCTTTCCCAAAAGATACTAATATCAAGTTATCGCTGAGGTCTTTGGTTATATTTTTTTTAAAACAAAGACAACATATAAAACAGGAGAAAAAAACATGCATGTATTTTTTTCAAAACCGGCAAGAGATTAAGCCTTTTACTGACTGATACCAATTTTTGGTTTTCTATCTAAGGATGGTACCAAAATTACAAAATCTTGCTAAAATCCAATATGGTGATCAAGAAAAAAATTCCAACCTCCAATGAATTCATTGGTACATTGTTAAAGAAAAACACAAATACGGTGAATACTATAGTAGTAATACTCCTACCAGTTTCCCTTTCAAGCTGAAATATTCCACATGTACTTCCAAAGTGCATATGTGAAAAAAAAAAAAACTTAAATGAGTTGTGCCATTTCACTGAGCCAGAGCCAGGCACACCCTTTCATAGTGCCTCTGTGTGTACTTTTTGTGCAGATGATGTTTGCCAAAAAGGATCAACCTCAAGACCATATCCTGCTACATAAGGATGAGTAAAGCTTTCAAATGTTTTCCTCCAGAAGCAGATTCAGCCTGGACACGGGGAAACCCAAGAAGATGATCATTTTATGCGATTTTTTGGCTGGCTTGGTTAAGGATTTAAACTGTTCACTGTAGGGGGAGGAAAAACTTGTTGAAGCCTGTAATCACAACGTTCTTTACTGGGCTAACCACCAAGAATAACTGCCATGTAACTAGTTAAAATAAACAGCCCATTTTCTTGAAGCTCTCAACTGCATCCTCAAATGATCAGGCTGTGGAAACTGCTGAATGAATCGTATTAGGGGGCATGCCAAAACCTATAAATGGTTTACAATGCCTCAAAAATTCTTCTTTGGTGTCCAGGGAGGCTAATTATTGCCATAACGCCCTGTCATAACGTATACATAAAATAACACACTCTGCTATGGTAGATTCAACTTTTTATTGTCTCAGTTGTCCCAAAAATCTAACGTCCCAAAATAAACTGACAAAAATTGATCAAGTGATTGCCTTGCATGAAATAATAAAAATATAACGCGATATCCATTTTTAAAGTAAAGCCTAATATTTAACAATACATAATATGTTCACGTTCGTTAAGTAAAGAAAAGAAAATACCACCTACCGGTCGGCGTTTAATCGGTCTGCACCCGCCGCCTCACATTCAGTCCGCCTGGTTTAAATGGCAGAATGGTGGAAATGTGTAAAAAGCCAGTTTCTTTCCGTCTCTGGGCGAGTTTGTGCTCCTGAAACCAACTTCTCAGTGTGTCTGACTCGGCTGAGGTCTGCGGTGCTCAAAGTAAAAAAGGGGGTGTAACAGTGACAGCTCCTTGCTGCTCTTAGGTTCGTGTTTCCTTCCGCCTAACCCGCTCTCTCCCTCTGTCTGACCGCCTTTCTTTCACTGGCGTGGCGCGGGCAGCACAGCGGGCACGAGCGTAAGCCACGACCTCACAATAGATCAGTCCTTTTAAATAAGACAAGTACATAATAGTACATCAGAAAACCACTGAAAGAATGCAGGCAATTCAATATGAAATGAGAGACTGAATAAATAGGTTTATTACACACTTGAAATGCCTCAAGCTTTTATTTACGTTCATTTTTATGATTCTGTGTGACAGCTGTTAAAAACCCCAAACTCAGGTTTCCTGATGAATATTAAATGAGACTGATATGAACAATGATTCTGGATACAAAAAAGTCATGATATGACTATCACAATAGAGAAGGCTGGTGACTTCACAGTGTCCATAAGTCACTGAGTCACTCCACAAGGTAAGGCTATTAAATAATTAGGCTGCACATAATGTTGTATCCCCATACATTTGTTTGAAAATTGAGTCAATGAGTGAGTGAGTCAGTCAGTCAGACTGCATAGAGTCAGTGCTTCAATAAAATCATAAACTACTTTTAAATAAATATAAAATGACTGTTCCATCCATTCACTTTATATACCTACTTATACTTGGTTGTATGGAGGAAGGTGGTCCTGAACAGATCAGGGTGTATTCCCTGATCTGTTCAGGGAGTTTTTTTTTTTAATTTATTTAATGTTTAATTTCAATGTTTGTTTTCATTAAAGATTGAGGTGGAAAGCCAAGAAATTTAAGATGCTAGAGATAGGCATTGTAATGTTTCTATAATCAGTGATGATTTTGGGTAGCCTCTGCATCTTTGTCCACTGAGTTTTACTAAATCCAAAATAGGTCTTCTAAGAAATTTGAGAGCTCTGCATGCTGATTTCCTTTTCCAGTTGGACTTAGCACCTGTCTACACTACCAGTAGTACCGATTCCATGATTCATAACCATGGTATCATTGTGCTTGACTGGACAGTAAACTATAATCTGTGGAGTGTCATCAATAGAAAGATGAGACAGAAGACCCGACAAAGCAGAGGCCTCAAGACCGTAATTAGCAATCCGGGCTTCTTTAACATTTCAACAGTACCACAGAAACAACACCATGCAGACAGGCAGTAAAATCAGTAAGAAAAGACACTGAACTGATGTGAGTCCAGCTAAAGAGGGTGCCCACAGCCATAATGCTGGTTGCATGTTGCATGCATGTAAAATTTGCAACAAAGATTTCTGAACTTTTGACAAAAATTAATTATCATTGTAAATGTCTACATGTTGTATAGTTTTTAAATGCGTCTTCCATTATACCTTACAGCAAAGAGGAATTCTATCATTCTTGAAAATAAATGACCAGAATGAAAATAACTGTAAAAACTGTCAAAGGGCAACGAGATTCTGTTTGGAAAGCTAAATTCCAGCACTACCACAGAACCTAATGTTCACACAAGAAAAAGGTAGTGATGTCTCCAGCTTGAATTTTAATTTAGAAAATGAAGACAAAATTGACATGTATCTGGAGTCATAAACTCTCTCCTTATTTTGGTTCAGACATATCAAAACCAAGAAATTGCAACTGAAGCTAATTATTTAACACGCAGAAAGTAGATACAATATAGCAAACTTTTTTGAATGGCCAAGCAGGGCAGTTTTTTCCTACACAAACAGCAGGTGAAAAGAGTCTCATTTTCCTCTGTCCAGTGAACATTTGCAATGGAAATCAGTTTCTTTCATGGCCTTTGCGCAGTGGTTGATACTTGAAAAGATATGCTCAAATATCCTGCTAAATTTATTTATTCAAAGTTAATCTTCCTGGGAAATAAAATACTGAAATTAGCATTTCTTTCAGGTAGAGGACAGGCAGTGGTGTTATATTACAGAGTATACAACTGCACTCTGTAGACAGAGTGCAGAGTGCAGTGCAGTTTTTTCTAGTTAAACAGAAAAAAAATCCCATGTCTAAAGTCCTTACACAGGCTCAGAAAATCGATTTTAAAATACTTCTGTTATTTCATGAATCACTGAATGGCTTACCACCTAATTACATTTAAGACCTGTAGTTGTTGTATCCACTTTTCAAACCTCTCGGATCTTCTGGTTTTAGTCTGCTCTCCAACCCCAGAACCAGAACTAAACATGGAGAAGCAACATTTAGTTTTGTGTGCTCCTCTAATCTGGAACAAGCTTTCAGACAACTGCAAAACAGCCAAAACACTGAGCTCCTTTAAATCAAAGCTAGCCCGCCACTTGTTTAGAGTTACCTTAAATTCATAATTACTCAAATATCATTATATTTGATGTAGAATTTATGATGATTATTTTTGACAATTTTGTCGATGACATTTGCCAAAATGTAAATGCTTGTTTCATGATTGGTTACTGTGTGATGTTTACATTGTGTAAAATACTTTTCCTATAACTATTATAGTTACTAAAAACCTGGAGATCAAAATTTCGTAATTACCAAATTAACCAGACTTTCTCCATTCAGATTTGCAGATTGAAATGTCAGATATTGAACAACAACTTTAGTAGATTTGAAAGAACAATTAAAAATACTGTAGTTCCTGTCAATGGTTATCACATCTGAGCTTTATTTGAACCAAAAATTAATCAGACCAATTTTTGTGATTATTTTGGTGGAATACTGTAAACACTAATGGTTGTAAAAATACATAGAAACATAAGTGGCTCATCTACACTCATAGTGTAGTCTGTAAATGTTGCATTCAGTTTTTCCTTTTAGTATCACAATCTCTCATAAATTTTGTTTTCTCCCTGAAGTTTAAGGAAACAACTTGACATAAATTGGTAACCATATAAAGAGTATCAGTTACAAGCTGCAGTAGTGTATATTGGAAATCATGCATATTGGAAGAGTCACGCTTTTAACTCCCAGCTGCTTCCTGTTCGGCACAAAAGTACCCAGTGCAGTACTTCTAGGAAACTAATAAAATAAACCACCAGAATTGTCCAGCAATGTTCTAAAAGATGAGAAACGAGGCAAAGTTGAGCATTAGTTAGACTTTTGCTTTATGTGTGATGTTATAATATTTGAAATCATTTGCCAGTCTGGCTTATTATCATTTTTATAATGCTGTTGAGTATATTTTAAAAAGGATAATGCCAGTACTTAAATAGTTTAATAACAAAATATGTCAATAAGATACCTACTTTACATTCTACCCACCTGCTTTGTTTATACACATATCAAACAAGCTGAAGTAAAACACAATGTGTGTTTGTCATTTTGTGGTGGATTATGAAGCAAAAGTGAGAACTACAGAAATGGTGAATGTTTTATGCCTGTCCCTGGTGTTCTTTTTTGGAGAAGAGCTCAACTAGCTCATCTTTAACCATTGGGCATCCCATAATATCATATTGTTTTACCAAATATTTAAAAGGGAAGCATTCTGTGTCAATTTTCAGTGCAGCAGTGAAACAATTAAACTGTTTAACACTGTGCATCCCAACAAACTGTAAAGTTAGTTATCTTCCTCACAAGAGTAGTACCTGTAAACCCCTTCGAAGAGCTTTTGTTATTACTAATGGCTAGCAGCCTGTCTCAGATAAACTTAAACCTTTTTTTTTTATTTTTTTTTTTACTTTTTTTCCCATTACAACCACAAACTTTTATTTATTTCATAGAAATGATAAATGAGTTTCAAAATCTGAAAAGTGTGGAATGCATTTGTATTCATTCTCCAACTACCAGATCAATACATTTGTTGAACAATACATTTGTATTTTGTGTGTGGGCCAAAAAGTCTTAGAAATACCTTAATATCTAACAATGCTTTTAACAGCTTTCATTGTTGCTGTTGGTCCTTAAATGTTTTCTAACAACTGTATTTATACTGTAATTTAATTGCACACCCGGGAAAACAAACATATGCTACACATCACACTTTTCAAATTTAGTTAAGAAAAATGTAAACGATGTATGTTTTTTGCATCTCATTTACTAGTATGCTTTACTTTGTGCTTATCATATAAGATGAATTTGAAATAATACTTTGTACATTCTGGTTGTAATGTGACTAAAAGTTAAAGGAATATATATATTTTCAAAAGGCCCTGCATATACCAGAAACATTTGAATGTCTCTGCATTGAAACTAAGCATATTCCTTTCATGCAACACGTTGTTAATGTCTGCTGAAAGCCTGACATGGGATGGTTCTGCTTTGGAACATGCCTTTTGCCTCCTTCTCATCCATCTCTCACGTAACTCTGCATCATATCGCTGTTGTCAAGACACCAGCTGGGCTATTTTGGGTAATCCCTTTGACACCACTTTCTCCCTCTGTGCCTGGATAAAAGAGTTCAGAGTGCCCCCACTTTTATAACCTCCCCACCTGTTGAGCTATCTGTCTCATTGCTAGCATGCCTGAACACAGAGACCTTCAACACTGGTTCTAATAACTGCACATTAAATCCCCTGAGGTGAAGGACTGTGAAAGATCAACAGTTATGTGTTACTGATACACTTTTTAAGCCAACACAAGTGATTTTACTTTGCATATGCTGGATGTGTTTGTTTATTTAATTTTGGAATCTTTTAATTGAACAGAATATATACTGACAGGAAAATCACTGACAAACTATTCTTTGCAAGTTTTTCAGACACTGCAAAAACACAAACTCGCACCAAGTACTTTGTCTGGTTTCAAGTGCAAACATTTTGGTACACTTGAAATAAGATAAGCTAACTCAAAAGAAACTTTTAAGCAAGACAGAGAAGCTTGATTTAGTTTTTTTAAATGAACATTAAGAAATTATTGACTTAAAACAAGTTTCTGTATTTTGCTGAAAAGTTGCTTATAAGTTAATTTTGTCTTATTTCAAGTGTACTAAGATATTTGCACTAGACACTTAAAAACTAAACCAAAAATACTTTTTGTGTTTTTGCAATGCAGCATTACCTGATGAAACCCATTTGTGATTGCATCAAATACAGTGAAAACCATCTTGTACATTTGTTGCTATTTATTTAGGATACAATTTGACAACATAAAAAAAGAAACTCCATGACCCAAGCAATGCTGAAAAAAAGATATTCCAGAATATCCCATAAATTGGATTACCATATGGTTTCTTTTGTGTGCTGCATATAATGTCAAGGCTATTGAAAATACAGGGCCTGGTTCAGAATTGCACAACATCATGAATCTGTATCAAATCCTACATTAGTTCCAAACTCAGTTGTACCACAGTCTGCATGTACTGCAAAACCTGTAAATCCCCCTTTTTCTCCTGCAAAACACATGTTCACTAATGCTTGTTTTAGGTTAAAAGGTCCACTAAAAAGGGCCGGACCTCCTGTAAAAGAAAATGAGAGTTCTTTCTATTTTTTGTGAAAAAGTTCTGGAGTTCAAATGTGAATCACTGTTTGGATCTACTTGAGACAGTGGTGGAGTACATATTGTTTTATGTTTCCAAGCAAATGTCCAAAAATACACAGTAAAAAATTAGAATAAAATGTCAGTATTATTTTTGGATGGAAAAACTTTTTTTTATGTTTAGTAATAGTCAATTCTCAAGAGTACTGTTTTCTAAGATTTTCTATCTTCAATCTGTTTGAAAAAATATGTCCATTGACTTGGACAAATCCAACCACTAATGAACAATTGTGTACAATACAGCAGAAATACAAAATACTTTTTTTTAATAAAATGTTTTGTTACTGTTTCGGTACTCTTCTGCAGCAGTAAGTAATCCACAAAAGGTTTAACTTGGGTGCAGTTCTGTCTCCATATTCTATATTTAGGGTACTAAATATGGTATCATATTTGAGGTTTGGTAAATATGGTTTGGTATCCAAAATAATAAAAACCCATGACTTTCAGGTAGGGTTGTGAAAATAATTGGTAATAGAAAAATGAATTATTCAAAGATACTAATTTGCATGGAAATCAATAGAAACAAAATCATTCACATTTGCCCCAATTATCACATTTTCTCTGACAGCAGCACTGCAGTAACAGTCCTTCACATCCCCGATGACCTGCTGGTGAAAGTTTTAAACTCTGCTAACCTGATGAGAACATCCAGAACAAAACAGATGCAACCTGTTTTAATTAACAAGGCAACAGAAAGGAAGTAAAGGAAGGCATCAAAGGATTTCACATACTAGCTGCACTACCCACTGGTAGCACTGGAAATAAGACAAGGCTAATTTGAGAGCAACTTAAAAACATTTGATCCCTGCAATGCTCTGTCTTGCTGCGGTGCAAGTTAACAGAGGAAAATATTAATCAGCCTACAGCCTGATTCTAAACAGTGAGACAATAAAACAAACCAGTGGTAACTACCCTGCTCCCGTAGAGTTACTAGTGGAATTCCTCTGCTGGGAGCAGATCCTTGTCTACATCGTAAAAAAACTATGTTTTGGTTGTTCCAGATTTCTGTTTTGAAGCAATTCATTCCAGTATAGAATGATTCTTTATTTGTCCTTAAGTGATAAAATGTATTCTCATTAACAGCAAATTGACAAACGAATGCAAGCATGCACTAAAGATAATGAGATATAATAAAATAAAATTACTTCACGGCTGACTCACAGGTACACTCGTCTATAAAAGATAATAGAAAACAATAAAATAGAATGGAATAGAATAGAAATATCCCAGTTGGGAAATTAAGTTGTGCCAGCAGTAGTTTAAAGATACATGGAAGCCGGCATATTCTATTTCTGATTAAAACAATATAAAAACGGAATATGAGACTTTGCAGCCTCAAAATTTAAAACCAAAGAAAAGTAAAATTACACAATATTAGTTTATTTTTTTGCAAGTGCCACAGATTCTAACAATGAAACTACCGACAGCTAAAAGCTGTCTGATCCATTGTTCTGTTCTGCCTCTGTTCCCCCTAGGGTGACTTGTCCAACCAAAGAGTGATAGGTGAAATCTGGCACATGTAAAATTATGCAGCACCTGGCAGTAATCCCCATGTGTTAAGTGTACCTGTCTAGAGTGGGCACATAGCTATATTGGATGTGTTTTGGATACTCATGCCTTGCAACAGTACTACATTTAAAGGAGAGCTCTGCTTTTCACAACTTGAATTCTGCTGGCAAGTAGTGCACTGCACATTTACACGATTCTACACAAAGGGGGCATACTTATAAGTATAGACCATTTTATACTTATTTAAAGTATTTAATTAGATTTTTAGGCATATATATGGCATTGATATTTAACAAAGTATTAAACTCTGTCTCGCTATGTTGATTGGGACATCAAACTTGGAAGAATTTTAAGTAGAGCTTAGTGTTAGTGGATTACACTTCATCAGTTTCTTTAAGGGAAAAAGGATTTCTGTTGGCAAGCCACTGGTTGTCAGAGATCACTCAGTAAAACTGGTTTATGGAAGATTGTTTTCAGCAGCTGCAAATCCAGCTGCACGATTATATCTGTCAAATGCAAGAAGTGTTTATGGTCATTATATTTTAGGATTCAATACAGTTCATTTTGTTACATCCTTTCTCATCCAGCAATTTCCCTATATAAATGTTCCTATTTGACTGTAAAGTGAAAAGACACTCGCTATGCCACCACTCTGCACTGTCCTGTGTGTAACCATAAATGTCAGGTTATCGGACACCTCTCCTGTGTCTCGCCCATCTTGTCCTCTTTGTTGTCAACACAGCCGATCCAACTAAGCCTGAGAAGATGAATATGTAGGCATGACAGCTGCCTGTGCCACAGAGGGGCTCCATGACCCCTGCCTGGAACCTATTATCGCCTTCTTGATGTTTCTAGTGTCAGCAAGGCTAGAAAGGTGGGAACCAAAGAAGGTTTTATGGGTTCAGAAGATTTATCATGAGCTCAAATCATGAGACAGGATGAGGCGGCCTTTAGTAGGAAAATGAAGAAAGATAAAAAGTTCTCATGCTTAAGCTTGGACAGTGCTCATCTGGCGATTGCCTTCATGCACAGTTCCGCTTGATAAAAATCACACTACCCAGCGTAGACTGTACTTGCCCCATTGACTTGGATTGAAATTTCTACAATCAGCGAACAGAAAGAAAAGGTTTTTTTTTTCTGCGCTGTTGTAGAATTGTAGTCCGCCTGCAGTTTTAGTAATGGCAACAGAGGAAATTAACAAAGATGTTCAGTCTGTATTGGCCACGCTTCCAAATATTGAATTAACATTAACAGTCAGTTTGTTCAGCTCAGTGCTTCTCTCATTGGCTTTGAGGAAGGTTGTTTATATCAAGTAATTTCCGGTAAGATCCATAGCGTCAAACTAGCACAAAACACAGATTATGGAAAAACATTAGCGATTGGATCAAATTTGAAACATCAACTGCAAGCAATTCTTTCTGAATAGCCGTGAGTCCAGACCAACTGAGCAAAGCAAAAAACATAGAACAAGGTGCTGGTTTTTACCAGGCTATGCCAGTGCTGAACCGGTTAAAATCTGGTCGCTCCTTCATTACAGGCAGGTGCAGTAATGGTTGTTGAGTTCTCACAGTTGAAGAAATTAGGATATTTCATATAGATGCATCTAAATAAAGTAAAGTATTAATAAAAACTTTACTTTATTTCAGGAATTTCATTAAATTGAAACTAATAAATTATACAATCCTGGGACAAAGACAGACATATTTTAAGTGTTTACTTTTGTCAATGGATATGGCTTGCAGCTCATGTGAATGTGAATCCAATGCCTCTCCAATCCCAATCTTCCTCCAAACTCTGAAATCTTAACTTCCCAATAAAATGCAAAAATGTTTCTTCATCTAAAAAGAGGTGTTTTCCTCTTTAGTCCAGGACATACATTTGGAAATGGCTTTGCACAAACAATGGGACAATTGTAGCCAATGTCCTGGTTATGCCTCCATGTGGACTGCAATTATCCCTTTCTAGCACTCTTTTTCCTTCCACTCAACCTTAAATTATATGTTTAACATGGTTTAGATTTAACACTCTAAACCACTTTCTTTAGCAATGACACTTTCATTTAAAGTGAATGACACTTTAAATGACACTTTCATTTCAAGTGTCATTGCTAAATGACACTTTCTTTTGTTAATGATGCTCTGCTGGACAACAACTGACAGTTTTTCCTTCTATTGTGTAGATTATAACATGATATTTATGCATGAAAATTCTAGTTTCATGAAATATTTGAGCTTTACTTTTAAATTTTTTATGATATATTACTCTTTGTATCTAAGACCAAATTGACAATAATATTTTAATCCCATACACTGTTTTAACTTTATAACATTAGATATAGAGACATGGCCATATTATTATGGCACTATGCAGTAAATATTTTGACATTATATGACGTGTTCAAATGATAGTTGCTTAAATCATTAAAAGTAGCACCAGAGAGATACAGAAAATTTCATGACAAGAACATATGCAGAGAATTCTGGTTTGTTCTACTGTGACATAGAAAAGCAAACTTCAATATCCCAAACAAACAACCCAACACACACTGTGAGTCAGACCAATAAAGCTTTCTATGTTTTAAAGATGTCCTTTGTATTGAAAGCACATGTCCACTTTTCAGTCCAGCTTCTTTCATGGAAACTTATCTTTCAAAGTTTATTTTTATTTTATCAGAGTGAAACTGCACAAAATCAAAGCGGCAGAGTCTGCAGCTCATGGAGTTTCCCTGCATCTTTTGGATGCAACATCCCCAGTTAAAGCAAATCGAAATGACAGGGTGAAATCACAGGATTTGGACTGATATTGCTATTAACGAGTAAAAAACACACATTTAGCTAATAAAATGTAGAATGCTTGGCAAAAGAGACATCAGTGAGTCATATGACATGAATGTGACTTCTCTTTCCACACCACACTTCTCTGCACAACAACCAGGTTCACATTAGAATAGAATAGAATAGAATAGAATAGAATGTTTTAGTTCATTCCCTGGTTTAATGCACCTAGATCCAATGATGGCTCGTTAGAGGCCTAAGAAGAACATTGACCTGCTGAGAAGGTTGTTACTACCACCAGGAAGATAACTACAACGTCCAGGATGCCGGCCCTCGAGGACCGACTTTGGGCACCCCTGGAATAGACTTTATTGATCCCCCAGGGGAAATTGCTTATTTGTTTAAAGCTTCTCCATCTTAGGTAATAAATACTACGTTTGTAAAATATATACATATACCTAAGAGTGAAAAATTCAAAATGACTAAATATAAACAAACAAATAAATAAATAACAAGCAATCACATGCAATATATTAATCATTAAATGACCTATAAATGAGCGCAGAAAATGTTTTAATCATTTACTTGGGACTTGGGCATTGTGAAGCCTGATGGCAACAGGCAGAAATTATTTTCTGTGGCGCACTGTGGTGCACTTTGGCAAAATGTGTCTCTGGCTGAAGGTGCTCCATTATTTACCACACACACACACACACATATATATATATATATATATATATATATATATATATATATATATATATATATATATATATATATATATATACATTGAGCTGAATAGATGGTTTCAGGAGGCTGAAACCATCCCATTATTTTTTTTTACTTATATGAAAAAGAGCAGCAGTCTCAAAATGAAGATAGACTCCTCCTGTCTGTTTCTCATTCATGCAGCCCAGCAGCAGTTAGATGAGGTTACATCTAAGAGCATCCTGCGTCATAAGGGAGATCATTGCTCGGGTTTCCAATAATATGGTTTTGATGAATCAGTACCTGGGGGATTTGGAAAGTTTTGTGCTAAAAATGAGAGCCAAATAGATGAGAGGCATGAACTGCCAAACAAGCTATTTCGAAAATAGTGGGCTGGCTGGTGGTTGGTGCCAATTTTCTATCTCTAATGGGAATTGATTTATTGCAGCTTCGTTTGTAACTTAACTCCACAGCAGGGGACAGCAGGTGGTAGAGCCATACAAACAACCAGAGGTGGCAGGAAGTAAACTAAAGGTTTAAGGTCACATAATGCTAACACATGTTATCTTCCATAACATTTTGTAGACTAGAAAACAGGATTTGAGACAAACCTGACTGACTAAATTAAAAGCAGGTTCAAATCATTAGATCAAAAACAATACCTTATTGTCTTAAAGTGGCAATGTGTTCCCTTTAGAACAGACATTCTTTAATCATCTCTAAGGCATCAAAAACACGTCCTCTACTTGCCTTTTCCAGATTTGGATCTGCATGCTGATGAATCATGCACAGGGTATTTCTGGTCCACATTAAACAAACAAACAAACAAAAAAAAAAACACACTCACCTCATTGAAGTTTCACCTTCTCAAATCCATAAGTGTCCCTGAGGACAAAAAGATGCCCAAAGGATGGTTTGCATGAAAGAGAGCAGCTGAGGCTGCCACTCTCCTCTGAGCCATCTGCACCTTGGCTCGGTCCCACTGAGGAGCAGTTTGTCATGTTGTTACTTCAGAAAAAAAAAAAAAATCCAACCTCACCTCACCCCAGCTACACTACACAAACCTGTGCATGTCAGAAGAGAAAAAAAGAAAGACTCTCATCAAATAAAAGGAAACTAAAACATACTACAGGTGAAGTATCATCACCATGCCTTCTATGTGCATTTGTAAATTTAGGATACGTGCTAATCCACCCAACCAGCAGTGTCTTATCTTTCTAAGATGTCACTCAGTACTACAGGCTGTCAACAGTTTTGCTTACAGTTAGCATTCTCATAGGCCATTGGAAACATAAGAACTGGGTTTATGTTCTTATTATAAAACGTGTATACATGTGTGGTAGTATGTGCAAAACTGTTTATGTTTTAGTGTTAATTTATTACTACCAGCTGTATTTCTCCTTGGGGAAAACAACCATACCCCAAGCTTTGACCTTGGTGACCTCATGCCTTGTTCAAACCCAGCAGTAACATCTCAAGAACGAATATCCTCATTATTTATTGTGCACAGTGCATCATACTACCCAAACTGATCGATTGTGATGCACTGCGTTGATACAGCTATAGATTTTAAAAGAGACTGGAGGACATTTGCAGAAATTAATCCTTGGGGTTTTTTGAAAATTGGAGCCTGGACAAAATAAAACAACTAGGATTGTTGTACAGAAAATAAAGTAATAGATGAAACGGACATGTTTTTTTCCCCCAAAGCTTTGCTTGGTTTAAGTATGCATGTTTACTACTGACCCCTATAGCGAAATTTATTTTCAAACTGTGGTGAAGCCATTCTTCTTGCCATGTAATCCTCCTGCTGTGTTCAGTGAGAAAGATCAAAGAATCAGCTTTTTGCTTTTTCAAATGTTGCACAACCCACTGCATGAAAACAGCAGCACCCCCTTGAAGTTTGGAAGAAATACAAATGAATCTTAAGTATTTCTAAACAAAGGCAGATGCTACTGGTGATGGTCTTCACTTTAACTAGCCCCACAAAAATACTTTAAGTTGATGTTGAGGTTTTTATGAAGGTATCAAACATCAGGAATGCAAATGAATTATTTTCACCCAACTACATAAGAAAAAATCTTATGTAATTGGGTGAATCTTATGTTTGTTATTATCTCATATTTATAACACTGTTTTGCATATAAGCACACACTAAACAGAAAAAACATGTCCAATAGGAACACCGGAGGTGGTTATAAAGTACAATGTTGCCCTGAGCTGCTGCCGGGTAACATGTTTGCACCTTGGACAGGTGCAAACATGGTCAGTTTTAGCAATATAAATAAATTCAATTGAAATGAAACTGAATTGAATGTTTGTTACAGCCCAAATAATCCATACATACTGTACATATGAGTTACTCTTATTAGTTAAAAGACAACAGTATTTCACTGTGACATGTATGAAAAACAGACAAAGTAAGTAATGAAGTTGAATACCTCGATGCAAATATATTCACAGAGAAAAATTTTGATGTATTCAGTGCCCTTCACCACAGACCTATGTAGATCCTTTCCACTCACTTCCTTAAACACTCTATAATTTGATTGAGTTTGGCTACATTTGAATTTGGCTATAGTGGCTTTACAGCTTATAACTGTAAAAATATGTATTTGCTCAAACGCCTCTGTTTTATTTATAGTTGCTGAGGCATTTCCAGGCATTTACCTTAACCACTTCCCTTTTCACAGGTTAAGATATAATTAATTTGCTTAGTTCATCAAAGCAATATTTTAAGTGGCATTCATTGTAGGAGCTCATTTTCATTTATTCGTCAATTAATATAAGAAATAAAGTGCACAATTTTCTTGACTTTTTGTTCAAAGTACAATCACTTTGGTGTACTGCTTTAATAACATTCTCAGTACAGGAGTTCAAAGGGATAGGTGTCGGTGCTCCTGTTTTGACTATATGAAGGCCAGAATTCAAAGTCAGAAATAACAACATGTTCTCTGTTGTGCCTGTTAATATTCACCTGGACTCACTCCCTGCCTTCAGCAGGCTCTCACACAGCAACAGTTGTACCAGTCTGCAAAAACAACTTGGTATGAAAGGTTTTGACAGAACACAAACCTTCAGTTTATTCTAATTGTAAATCAAGAGAAGAGGCACATATATATTTTCACCAGCAGGTCAACAAAAAGGTAGACAATGGCCATAACTACACTTAGATATATGAACAGACTCCATAGTCTATAACCTCCTACCTTCAGGAGAAATGTTACAAGTTGTTTTGGCTTTAAGAAGTAAAAGTTTTTCTCAGCGTTTCTGTTTAGTGACAGTAATGAGATCTGTGCTCGGTTAAAATTCATCATGTAAAAACTAACGTTCCTAGTTCAAACTTATCAAAAAAAAGGTTAATGGCACCAATAAAAAAATTGCTCGTGAACACATTTATGCACAAAATCAATTCTTACCATTGCAATTTTACTTAAATCAGCGGTATAAACATTAGCTTTGAGGTGAGCACTTAACCTGACCACTTTTCCAGCAACTAAAACAAAATTGACATAAATAAAAAATTTACAGGTTGTAAATGCTCAGTGTGACTGATGCGTGCTGTGTTTTGAGGAAAACTTGCTCTGCACAGGTACTCCTTTCAAGTCATGTTCTATTTGAAAATATTTAGTAATAAAATTAAAGTCAAGCTCTTTGCCACAGCCTCGGCCTTTGACTGTTTCCTGTTTAACAGCTGTAGCAGAACAGTAAAGCTCTCTTCTTAAAGGCATGTGAGCACATGTCAACAGTAGCTGGTGTAGAAATGGAAAATCTTGCTCATTCTCATTTCTTCCCAGACATTTACAGCCAATTGAAAGATCCAGCACCCAGATGCTCGCAAACCCACATGTAGGGTCTAATGGGATGCAGGGAGATCTGCTGAACTATGCAGGAACACAAGTTGCAACTGCGGTGAAAGTAACATCAGCTCTTGTTGACTCAGTTGAAAGAGCCACCCTCAAGACATATTTGTAAAATGGTCTATAAACATCACATCCGTGCTGGAAGTCCTTCATTACTATCAAAACCTTATAAATTTGCCAAACTAATTTCTAGGTTCATGAGAAGAAGACAAAGAAAAGCCACAATAATTCATCAAAAGTAGATTCGCAGTTGTTTAGCATAAAGATGTACACGACACTCCAGACACCACTTCAGTAATAAGCTGAAGATGAAGACTGGATGGAGAAACAAACAAAACAATAATCTTTTTAGTCAACAGAGAAAAGAAAATCTGTTCTGAATAAATTGCTTGTTTGAGGTCTGCTAGATTGAATCTTTTGTGAAAAATAAACTGTAGCATTGAATACCCATACAATATTTTCTCAACAGTCTTTTAGTCTCATAAAAAAAGCATTCAATATTCTTCAGTGCCAGGAACTATTTACCTCCCTCAGTCCCTTCAGCTTAGTCGTCTTGACCTCATATAGCCTTGAGTTGGCTGCTGATGACTGAAATCTCTGCAAGGCTTCAGCTGCAGCTTGTAGGAGTAAAACACACTTTAATTGTTGTCATATGGCTGCATGAAGCAAGCACTACTCTCCATAATTTGAGGTGCTGGATCCTTTTGCTATGGAAGCATGTCAGACCATTATTTTGGTTAATTGTTTCATATTACACTCAATATGTGACTCTAAATGCCAGGTATACACATTTTTCGTCTTTCTCATATAGATATAAAGCCATGTGGATTATTTCTGTGGTTATGAAACCAGTTATTAAAATGATTGTGTTTGTGTGCTGTCAATACATAATATTTTTGAGAGGCTCATTGCTTGTGGTCCACAAGAAAACTCCACATGGCGAAACACACTAAAAGGGATTCTTGTTGTTGCCAGTTTCATAAAAGAACAAATTCTCAGAGAAACTAAAATCATTTAACTGAGCACAAAATTATTCTAATTACTGTGCCTGTCACATGTGACAGAGTGCGGTACAAATGCGGAAAGTGGTCATTATTGTTTGTTCCTGCACTTTCAGGAAAGGAGAAACTTTTATACTAATTTTGACCTTTATCCTTTTTTTCTCTTTTGATCTTTGTCTTTGTCTTTGCAGCAGTATCTTTATTTTGCTGATGTAATGGCAGACTGATTAGTTTAGTTTCTGTCACTGTAAAAAATTTTTCCCTCTGTGTTTGACCCTTTGCGTCAAAGACTTCTGCATGCTACTGATTACTTTTACATTAAACAGATCAATACACAAATGCTCCGTTACAACCTAACATGCATTGCCTCATTGCTCAATAATTTGGTCTGTATACAACGAATTTCAATAATAAGTAATTATTGAAAAGTCAAAAGGCTTGGATACTTTTCCTTCTCAACCTGTTTCTGTAAGTAACAGAACAGAACAGAAACCTGTGCTGTGTATGGGGGCTGAAAGAGGCTAACTGTGAAAACAAATACAACTTTATATTTGCTAAAACAAAAAACATAGTCACCATTCGCACTTTTATGAAAATTCTGTTTTGAAGCAAACATGATCAACATTTTGAAAAACTAGCTCAAGTTTGAAGCTAAGAAATATTAATGCTCATTCAAAGCTTAATAAGCATTGATATTTGTTTGCTGCAAATAAAGCAAAGACTACTCATGTATATTATTAAGTAACCTTCGATTTATTGTTTTTGCAAATTTGTTGCATATTTCAACTTATATATGCACATTTTGAGACACAGGTTATCATCATGAAATAAGGAAAAAAGGCACTACTGCTACTTTCTCTTGCACTACTTGAATAACATCATTAACATTGATCATGGCAAAAATTATAAGCAGTTTAAATTTCATTTTGATACAATATAGTATTTTGATAAATTTAATTAGGACAATACTTATAATATAAAACAAGTTAAACAAAGCTACAAAAACAACTTGCCTTTAACTCCCAACATTTGGAATGAGCAACAAAAAAATTAGTGGCTTTAAAACTTCCAGTAGTTCACAAACAACTGCTGATTGGAAGTTGTGAATACCAACCATAGCACTAGAACAAGAATAGACTTGCATCATTTAATAAAGTCCCTCAAGGTGAATGACAGTGCTTAGTGCTAACTTTTAATTAGTCTGTAGGGAAATCTTTGAGTTTATCACACTATTAGTCAAATAAACATGTGCATGCAACAGCGGGAATTAATTACTGTGGACATTCAAAGTCTCGGTTGTTTTTAGAAAATGGCTGTTTTGGTAAATATGTATTTTCCAGTGTTTTTGTTCCTCATAATGTATCTGTCTTGGTTGATCTGTTTCTGGATATGGACAGCTTGTTCATTAATCATGAGCATGAATCTTCTATCACTTTTGAATCTTTAACGATTTATTGAGAAACTTCAGTGATACTTTTTTTAGATCAAGAGTTGGTCGCACAAACTTGCATTTTTTTTCAGTAGGCTCTTTCTAAACTTCCTCAGTCAAAATTACATAAAGGCTGAAATGCAGAAGTACACCACTCATATTTTTCCTTCAATAATAATTTTATCTGGAAATGCTGACCACTCTTCTTTCAGTGTCATTTGTGTCTACGTAAAGTTGAAAATGTTTGCATGCATAACACAAAGTGGTCAAAAGTGTGAATTGTACTCTGTCAAAATGATGGATGTCCTTCAGATTTTCTTTCTATTCTATTAGCAAGACCTCTTGTGATGCCAAAGAACTGGTTTTAAAATACAACAGTTACACTGCCAATTTTTTCAGACTGATCTGACATTAAATAGTATGTTGAACTGCCAAGTTTCTCATTTGTGCATTAATCACTGTTTGGAAGCTTTCTCAAAAATAGTTATGTCAGAATGCTTAAAATACCCAAATGCCAGACTTATCTATTGATGCAGAGCAGTAAAAGATGACATATTTTTAGAGGCCTCAAGTTTTTATTTTTTTTTTATGAAACAGGAAGGTTTCCAAAATGCCACAGGATTTTGGTTAAATAAGGACAGCTATTTGAATGTTCATAAAAGAACAAAAGAAAGTTTTAAGAGCAAGAATGATAACAATCAGCTAACAACCTGATAAATGGCATTAATGGAAGCTACCTCTAATTGAGAACAGGCAAAAATTTTGCGAGTTGCAAACAAAGAAAAACTCTGGTGATCACTTCTTTTTCCTGGCTTTGCTCCCATCTACATTCAATGTGCCAGAAACCCGTCTGGGTTTGATTCCCTCTCACACTCTGTTACTTTGCTGAGAATAATAATTTCTGAGAGATCTGCTCTTAATGCAAAGTAGATTCAAATAATATTTTGCATAAGATGAGATGGATTTCAAAAACCTGTCTTATGCAACATCTATGAAAGTAGAATGGAATCTTCAATAATTCACTTTCAATTATTGATGAAACTCATTTTTTGAATACCTAAGTTGCATGTGCTTTTTAAAGGATAGCCTCAAGTTAATGGTTTTCTTTCCATTTAATTGTGTCTTATTAAAACATTAGGTCTTACCTGTTTTGTTTATCCACTACTGTGAGCCCAGATTGATAATCTCACACTTGTGAGTTTTCATTAAATGAGAAACCTGCTGGCTCAGTGTTAGTTACAACTAACCAACTAACCAACTAACCATGATGCTGTATCAATATTTATATTAGGGGTTCTAATGTTACTGTCTGACTGAGAAACAAAACATGGAAACTGACTTTTTGACTTTTTTTTAAGAAGGTTTCTGTAGAGAGATTATTAGCTCTCAGTGACATACATGTTTCACACAGCTGTCAAAATTGTTTTACAGTTAAACAAAACACAAAGCCGAGGAAAATGTTGACAGATAGTCTGACAGGATCCATTTCTAAATCCTTTCCAAAAATCTCCAAAATAGTACATAGAAATGCGATTTTATTAACTTTTAATTTTCATAAAATCAAGGCCTAATAATACATGTGTATTTATTAGGCCTTGTTGGCATCTCTAAAATGTCTTATAGAATAAATACAAGGTAGGAAGCCCACTTTGCCAATCAAGGCAGTGCTAGTACGAAATGAAAGAACTAAAAGTGACAACGCATAAAGACCTAAGAGATTAAAAAAAAAAAAAAAAACTAAGAAACAGTCTTCGATCTTCACACTTTCAGAACTGCAATGAAAGTTTTGTTCTAAAACTATCTCGGGAAATCAGACATTTTTACATATGTGGTGTAAATGTGATTATTAATTTAACGGGTCAAAGAGGTGTTAATCTAGATTCAATAAACTGTGATGTCTATGGAACAATCCATTAATCTTCTAATCCTTGTAAGATAGGTTTGTCTAAATATGACAAATTGACATTTAAGATGGGATAAAAAGTTTTTAAATATCTTTTTTTATTCTAGTACCTCAAAATTGGCAGCAGAAATTCAATGTACTAATAATGCATTATGTCTTAATATTGTATTGTAATCAGTCTCAGACACACAACTCTAAATAAATGTACTAATTTAAACCATGTGAAATTTGCATAGTTCTTTTAAAAGTTATGTTTGTTGAATCACCATGTAAATGCAGATAATTCCAGCTCTGAAGCCCATTTTTTTAATTTTAGTTTTCTTCAGCACCTTCAGGCTTATTTATTAAGGACTGTCAGAGTGGGTTTCTTCTGAGCTTTATTGTTCCATGACTTTAGACAGGAGGTTTTACTGAAGCAAAGATGATAAACGACCCTTCTATTATAAATGACTCACTGTAAGTCAGTCAACAATTTCTTATCCAAAGCACTGTGAGAACTTTTTTTGTTTAACCAAAATCAGACTGTTTCTAAAACTATTATCAAAGTGTGTTTGTAGTTAATATAGTGTGGTTTTCCCCAACCTCAACTTTATGTGTTTTCCTTTTACTGAAGATTTTTGCAGAATGTATTTATTTGTTTTGTTGTTTGGGTTTTTGAAAGCAGTCCAGCTTAGTCAAATATTTACACAGTCAGTCCTAGAGCAAGAAAGTAAAAGTGAGAGAAGAAAGACTGAGTTAAAAGTCCTATTTTATTTTTTCAGTGTCTCTCAGGTGATGGAAACTTCACCAGTTTCCTCCATAACTAAGACGAAGCAACTCTACTTGGAAAATCTGAGCCCCTGTCAGCTTTAATCCAAACAAATTTACTTTTAGTGCTTTATGGTAATACTTTGATTATTTTTTTAAAAAATATCAAACTGTTAGATAAAAGGATCCTTACTGCTTTTGTTAAAAAAAAAAAAAAAAATCCATTTTGTTCTGTTTTCACATTTTTGATTAAATAAATATAGTCTCATTTTACACCCACTCTAGACAGAGGCAAGGAAAAAAGGAGACCGCTGTGAATGGAATCACTGTTCTGTTCTGTCCTGTTCAGTCTTCACAGATCGAACAATGCTGGATTCAAAGCTCGTTTAGTGGCTTCTGGTGGAACTCCAAGGTTTGGTTAAATGGTATTTCCCCCTTCCCCTCCCCTTCTCTCCGTCTGATCTGTGCTGCAGACACATGCATGGCCTGTCCCTGCACATAATGCAATGAGCAGACACGCTGTAAGACATGGTTCTGTCACTTCCTGTCTTGTGTACTAAGACACCCACACACACAGCATTATCCAGTTCACAAACACACAACAGAGCATCACAACAGAGCATTTCTTTAGTGATTGCTGCTGTAGAGTGGAGTGGAATCACTGTTGAGGGGCAGAGGAAGTGTGTGAGCGTCATGTTGGCATTGCAACCAAGGCTGTGGGGTTCAGAAAGGTTCAGGAATAGCAATAAGGAAACACAACACCTTTGTAAACTCGTGAGGCACTCTGGGATTGGTCCCCTCATAAACATCTACTAGCTCGGAACGATGAAATCAACAGGTTTGTTGAAAGGATACAAATTTCTTTTTTATAATATTATTCCTGCAGCTACTTAAGATATACAGTCAAATGCTGCTGGAGTTTCTTTTGGTTCCATCAGTAAAATGCTTGTCCAATAGCTTTTTTTAGTTATCGCCAATAAATATTCATAGTTGGTGTAATTGCATTTGGGAAAGAAGACTCATAATGTGAGACAGTAGTCTCTTCTGTGAAACATCTCATAAATGTGCTGCAATGAGAGACTGCGTGGAGATTTCTGTCTTTCCATGGATGCAGATCAGTATGATTCTGGTTCTCCTCCAGTTCTCAAGCGTGAACCGTTCTCCCAGGGCTCTACTGAAACCTGAGATGTTGCACAAGTTGGACATCCTTTCTGAGTCCCTTCAAGTGTTTTGCATGATTGCTCTGGGAAATCGGTTTTTATGATCAATGCGTGCAAAAAAAGCTCTCCCCCTTAGGGGAACTTGGTACTAAAGAAGCACCCTGGCACCAAACCTTCAGGTTTCCGTTTCCATGAGGCACTTTGCTTTTTTTCATCCTCCCACGACACCCGTTGGCTTTTGGGATCTTCTTCAGGCTGATGATTTAGTGCCTCTTTCACACCAGATGAAGACCACATGTTGAGGAATGTTGTTTCTCAATTTGATTCTTCTTTTTAGTTAAAAAAACTGAAAATATTTTTTATCCACCAGTAAGCAAAACATAAATAAACAAATAAATACATTTTGACTGCTTCTTCTGTATCATTATACAATCATGTGATGTAGTTTGTGGCTCAGAATCAGGTCAGTGGAAACTGTTTGGGAAAAGGGCAGAAACTTTCAGAAAATTCTTGGCAAGGGATTAGATGAATCATGTGTCTGCTACTGTCTTCTACCAGCCTGTTCACTTGGCAAATCATGTTTAAAGAGAATAAAAGCATCTTTCCAGCTCAGAACAGAAGAAAAGTATTATTTATCTCTCTAAGCCTGCTGGTATTGTGCAACAATCATATATTCAATGAACTCCTGTCTTGAACAAAGGTCAGGATCAAATAACTGCATATTTTTTATTGACTTATGTGAAAAAACTTATTCACATGTAATTTTAATTGGATTTCTTATTTAATGGAAACACCACAATTGCAAAGTTGTCATTATTTTGACATCAGCAAAATAATGACAAAGTTTTGCACACATTTGTGCGGAAATGCAGCTACTGATGAAGAAATAGGCACCGAAACAGATGGGCAAGTTGAGCAACTGCTCCCTTATTTTCAAAAGGTTTTAGAAAGACTTAAAAAAAAAAATCTGAAAGTAGAAATTGAAAATAATTGTGTGATTTAAGTACAATCCTCATGAAGCAATTCAGTTCAACTCACTATGTTGGATTTGATTTTAGTTACATCCCCTACTTTCATCCCTCATCTTATAACAAATGACATGATACTGAAAGATACCATGTTGAATTACAGGATATCAAATTGCATGTGTTAAATACTTCACAAAGTTTCTCTGACTCACTCTGTGCATGGATGCAAATGTTTTTGGTGGTTTTTGTAAATGGAAATAATGTCTCAGTGTTTCACTCTCTGTTTAAAGCTTTAAGAACAGTTGCAACCTTATGCTTGCTTTTCTGTTCTGCAAGACATTAGTAACATATGGTGGCAAATCATGCTGCTCTACTAGTCTACTGCAATGTGCACAATCAACATAAAAATTGTTGACAGGCAATTTGCGCATTATATTGCTCCCCCTATTTTTTTTTTCTTTTTGACAAACCAATTATAATTGGAATTTACCTTGGATCTGTTTCTAAGGCACATTTGAATATGTTTGTGTAGATAATGTGGGTAGAAGGAGCAGCCCGTTGGCTCAAAGCAGCCTGTCTTGGCTGCATGGTTGTTTTTTTGTTTGAGTTATGCAAGTTTGCAAAGTAATTCAAGACCAGCGCCATGTTTCACTAACCAGGACCAGCTTACACTTTCCATGCCAGCTTCTCTCCCTTATTAAAGCCAACCATATTTCCTTGTTTGGTAATATCAGGGCAAAGACACAAACCTCTGCAGGACTCATTAAAACTAAGCAGGCTGGGAAACCTAAGTTGGTTATGCAATATACAACTTGCTTTACAGCTTAAGCAGAATGCTGAAAGTTTAAAAGTGATGGAGTAGGGGAGACATACTTTTTAAGGTGTTGGGTCAGCTGCCATACTGAAGAGCAAATGCCTTTGAAATTAGAATCTTCACAAGAAGAGGGGGTGACAGAAGCAGGGAGCAAATAGATGACCTGGTCAGGAGCCCGCTGTGAGGCTGCATCCATGAAGATACTGTTCTTTACCAAATTACTTTCAAATGCAAAAAGAGGTTGAAACCGATCTTGTAACCGTGAGGGTGTTATGTATGCAGCTGCTGCTTATTTTTAATTTAGTGCTGGTCTGCAGGGACAAAGGGGAAAAATACTTTGGGTTTTAGTAGGAGGCTTTTTAGCCCACCTGAGATTTTTTCAGAGTAGCAGATGGTGAGTTCCATAATAAGATTGTTCTTATGGTTTGCCAGAAAAGAAAATGGTTACCAGAACACTTTGTTATTTCTCAGAAATGGTAAATACTGTCTTTCAAAAGTGGAACTTAAAGTATGGAACTATTTCTTTTACATACTTATAATTTTCACTATTTTGTTGTGATAGTGTGACATGAGACTATGAAAAAATTAAGCTCCTCTTCTTACTGTTAGTAGATCTACTGCTGTCCACAGAAATGCATGGCTCCCAGTCAGAAACAACCAATCAGAGCCAGGAGGAAGGTCTTGGTTCTGTCAATCATGCTTGTGCACATGCTGCTTAATGTGCTAATGGCGGAAACCGTCACCAGAAAAACTGCTTACCCATCGTCATCCAAGGCGATGCTAATTTGCCCTAAATATAGCTTAATTGTAGTGAATCAGCTGTTGCCTAGCAGAGTGCGAAGATTTTTTAAATTAAGCCCAACTTGGAGCTGCAGCTTCTGCAAACCTTGAAGTCATTGAGCTGATCATGACCTTCTCCCTTTACATCGGCTGAAGGTTTGCTTGATGTAAGTCTGTGCAATTTGGTAATCTTAAAAAACAGTACCTTCTGATCATAATCGTACATACAACAGAATAACAAAGAAAAGAATTAAGTTGTGGCAATAACTCGGCTGAAATCCAGAATTTGTTGAAATCTGGCAGCCATATGGGCATAAGCCAAATGGGCTTAAAGACAACTGCACACAAACAAATGCCTTCAAACCTCAATAAACTCAGAATTTGTAGTGAATAAGGTCAGAATTTCTCCTCAGTGATGTGTGAAACTAATTATATGCAGAAGATCATTTAAACTTCTTGCTTTTTAATGTGGTTCTGTCTGCTGCTGAATCATTGGGTGGACTCACAGATGGCCATGGTTCTTGCTTTAGTTTTTGATTATTTTAAGACACAGAGAGGATATGATCTTCTTTTGTTTTTATTCTGTAGAAGCCTTTGATTTAAAGAAAAATGTTCTTTCAGTTTCAAAGTCAGCCTTTTAAATTTTCATGCCTCTTTATATCTGTTGCCCAGCTAAAATGAATGGTGAAAGCAAGCACTCTAAAGTGTTCCATTTTTCTAAAAGAGCCCTTGATAACTAGGAAATAAAATACACACAAAGGACTCTTGGCAAAAAAAATTAAGCCACATCACACCCAGCAGTGCCAAACTGAGGACCAAGACAGCTGACGCTGACTTCAAGCTCGCTTCCTTTTTGCTAACAGGGGAAAAGGGAGGGAGAAACTAAAAAAAAAGATGAGCACAAAAAAGCTCATCGAGTGATTTTCCATTTTCTCTGGATGAGACCCAGCCTGACCCCAGGACTCTACTAGTTAAAGTATAACTTCTTAGATCAGTCAGCTATAGAAAATTGTCTTCTATCCACAATCTGTTTTCTTTTATTATTAATGTCACAGACAATTTTAACACTAAATATTTTCAATAAGTCCTTTGCATCATGTTGGTTGTTGTTTTTTATGGAAATATGTATGTCTAAGTGCCTTTCCAAATGTTAGCGCTTAATATACAAATGATAATAAACACCAATAAAGGACAAAGCAGATGGGATTGTACTGTGAATGTTCTACAAAATGTGCATTCGTTTTTATCAGTATCACAATTCCTGTTGTTTTCTTTTAAAGTTGGTCTGAAGGATGACTTCTTTAACCATTCTACTGAACTATCCCAGTCTGAGGTCCAGCTTGTTTGGAGCAAGCTTTCATTCAGGACGATTCTGTATATTGTTGAATTCATTTTTCCCTCTGTCATGAATAATCCGCCACTTCCTGCTGTTGCAAAACATTCCCATAGCATGATGTTACCACCACAATGCTTCTTTGTAGGAATGGTATGTACCTGGTTATGGTCCATGATTGGTTTCCTCTTAACATGACACCTGGTGTTCACACCAAAGGGTTCAATCTTTGTCCCTTCAGATCAGATTCTTTTGTTTCTCATGATCTGATAATCCTCTAGGGGTATTTTGGTGAACTCCAGATGGGCAGGCCTGATTAGGTGATTGCTGCAGAGATGTCTGCCCTTCTTTAAGATTGTCTTCTATCCACAAACACATGCTGAAGCTCTGACAGAGAGACAGTTGGGTTCTTGGTTATGTCCCTGACTAAAGCCCGTCTCCCTGATTGATTGTTCAGTTTTGACATTGTTCCAGGTCTACAACAAGCCCCATTGGTTCCAAGTTTCTACATTTACCAATGATGGAGGCCATTGAGCTCATTGCTTCTAAACAGCTGACATTCTTCTGGATCCTTTGCCAGATTTGTGTCTCAAGACAATTCTGTCTCTGAGGTCTGCAGAGAATTTCTCTGTGTTTGACTTCTGGCATGCACTGGCAACTGTGGGACCTTACATAGACAGGTGTGGCTTTCCAAATCACTACATATGGACTCTATCTGAGATGCAGAAACATCTCAAGGACAGTCAGGTGAAGCAGCTCATTTTTTAGCACCATGGCAAGGCTGTGAATACTAATGTAAATGTGATTTCTTGGTTTTCTATTTTTAGTACATATTTTTAATGCAAAAGTCTCAAAAACAATTTTCCACATAGTGATAATCGGATATTTGTGTGTAGAATTTTGGGCAGACTAATTCACTACAATTTTGAATAACACTGTAACATGAAATGCTATGACTTCTTTCTGGACAGACAATGTGCAAATATGCATGATGTGAAGTTACGAACTCTGACTGCTAAATTCGTCAGAGAGACAGACTGGAGGAAAGAACCAGCTGCTTCTGTGGCAGCTGGTTCCTGTAAATAGTGCTCTGTGGCACCGACCTGAAGGTGAAAATTCTAACCACTCATGTCCAGGATGTGGGAGGTCTGCAAAGATCTGTGCAAGTCCTCGATGGAGAGAATGTCAGCCTTGATGATCCTCTCAGTAGACTTGATTGTTTGATGTCATGAGAGCCAAACCACACAAACTCAAAACAGACTGAATAACTGGAACATAAAAGTTGACCAGCGGAAGTGCTGTCTCCCCTGGGTTTTGTTCAACACAGCACTCGTGTTTGAAGGAACCAGAAGTGATCCACAGTACATGCAATGTCGCTGAAATGATGAGGGAAGGCAGGAGTGGGTGTGATCTCCTAAATTCCACCATCATCTCCACAGTCTTGAGCTGGTTTTGACCACAACAGTGGACCAGCTGATCCACCTCCTGCCTGCATGCAGACTGTCCTTAACCAGACCAGTGACACCAGGTCCATCTGCAACCTCAGGAGTTTCACAGTCTGATTCCCTGAAGTGCAGTCATGAGTGAACAGCGTTTACAGTAAAGAGATGGAAATAATTTTGGTAATCCTAACTGGCCAAGACCATGAAGTTTAGTTTGATCAAAAACATGAACAAAGAAAATTAAAAGGTTGTCTTTTTACAGAGTGTATGCATATATGTGGTTTCAACTGCATTTTGCAAGATACAAAAAAAACACAGTCATGCACTAGCTCAAGGATTATTGCTACTGATCATTTTAACAGCAGTAGTTCACGAATATTGTGAAGAAATATCTAGTTTCACCCAGATGTACTTTAGTCACCTACCAGTAATAATGAGAACAAACAACATAAGCATAGCAGGAATGACACTAAACTGGCATTCTTGACTGAAACACAAGTGTTTTATGTAAATATCTCAACATTTCGGTCTCTGTTTCACGTACTTCCTCATGAGTGTGCTTGACCTTTTTCCCTTGTGAAATGTATCAGATGTTTTTCTTTCCCTCCTCTACCTGAATGCTCTCTCTCTGACTGTGCTGACATCTCAGGGTCATTGTTGCGTGGCAGACAGCAGTTTCGCACCCCCACTCCCTCACATACTTTTTTTCTCAGCTCGCTCTCTACTCTCCAGGGTCCCAACGGCTGTTTTCATATAGCACACAAACACAGCCTCCCAACGTTTCTTTTTTTTTTTTTGCCCAGCCATGTTTAACATCCTTAAAGTTCAGAAAGTATGGAAACAGCTAGGAACGCATTTGTATTTCATTAATTTCCTCTTTTTTACTTTTATTTTTTGCAAATGTACATATACAGTACCCTAAAAATGATAAGAGTGCTCAAGCAGTACAACATAAATTTAACTTAACTTTGCCTCATGTATAGCCGTGTTGCAATTTTTAAACAATTTTATGTTCTTTTTATGGCATCATAAATTTGTACACAATGAGGAAATATTTGCCTGGGCTTCATGCTGTGATATTCCAGTGAGTTTCAGCCATCAGGAAATGACATAAAAGCACAGCAAGGGGCTACTTACTCACAGTCGGTCCAAGATTGAAAGAACGTATTCAGCCATCAAGCATTGCTGAGCCAGTAATATAATTCATTGAGAAAAAGTTAAGCCAAAACTTCAGATGTATTTTCATCTGGCTTTTTCTTTTACCTTCTAAGGGCTCCCCTTTTGGAGTTTTCTTTGAAATGGAACAAGAAAAGTGAGAGATTCTAATGCTTGAAATGAAGATGGCAGGGTGCAACCATCAGGGTCTCATTTTCAGTTATGCCCCCCTACCAACTAAAATAGCCAAGCTTGTGAGCTGGAAGCAAACTAGGCCGTGCATATCCTCTGTTGATATTCACAGGTGTGTTGACGATGGCAGCATTCCTAATGGAGGAAAGTATTTCTGTTGTGCGGCTTGCATCATTGTCAGTGTATGTGATCCTGCTCAGCAGAAATCTGCTATTCTGTGCCAAGTCAAGTATTTCTTCTCTGAAAAGCATCTGAGAGTTTCTAGTAGCTTCTTATTTTTATTTTAACCAAAGTGCTTTGATCTTTTTTTTTTTTGTGGTCTATTGGCATACATGTAATTTCTGGTACTTTAAAAAAGAAAATGCAGTAACATGCAAAACTACTGAGTCATGCCCCTAATTCTCAATTTTCCAAGGACATTGGGTTTCTTGCAACATTTTAAAGTATGAAGTGGTTTCTATTTGATTTCTTAAAGATTTTTCAACTCATGGGGATGTAGAAGTGGAGTCTGTACTTATAACAGAAAACATCAGAGAGTTAGACCAAACGACTCCAGCAGCCTTGTTTTAGGAGATAACTCTATGAAATACAGCACAGATGACACAACATAACAAACTGAACACAACGGGGAAATACTGTTGTGTTTTACTTTACTTTAATTTAAAGATAACCTGAGTTTATCAGTTTGCATCCTTAAAGCAGCCGTCAACAAACAGTACAGCGTGCAAGTCCCACCACCTCAGTGAGGATTCTTATTTCTGTGTCAACAAAGTAATTCTTCAAGAATTATAAGCAAAAAAATACAAATTCTGTTTTACTTCATGTGGCAGCAATGGTTTAACACCCTTTTCCATTCCTTTTTAGTTAACAAGGAGACACAAACAAAAGCAAAACTATTATCTCAAAACTTTGCCATGTTCAAAGAAATCTAAATCATATTTCTGTCCTATTCTGGTGCTTCATAATATTTCCACCAGGTTCTTGTTATAGTAAATCATCTTAAATAGATTGAATTCCTGCCATGTTAATGTTTGCATTGCCACTTCTGTTAACCACAAATTAAATATGTGTAAAAATTAATTAAGTAGCCAGTGTGTGCAAAGAGAAATGTCAAATTTCTCTTATCCAGCAGATATTGAGGCACATTTAGCTTCCTTCAGATGTATGAAATCAAATGTCTTTGGCCACCTTTTGGTGCATGCCAGTAGACCTCAAACTAGAGTCCTCAAGGGCCAGTGTACAGCAACTTTTAGATGTGTCTACACACTTGAATTAAGTGGCTAAATTGCCTTGCTAACAAGCAGTTAAGCTTTGCTAATGAGCGACTATTGGAGCCAGGTGTGCTGAAGCAGGGAGCAAACTAAAACTTGCAGGACACCAGCTCTTTAAGACTGAAATTTGAGACCACTGGCCCAAAACCAATGTCTCTATGGTAACCAGCTGTGTTCTGGCTAATGGCACCAGTGGGCCCCGGCACTTTGCCTTTAACACTGTTAACCTCTTTTCACTCAGATATGTTCAACAGCATCAGGATCTAGAAGCATGTTAGCTGTCATAACAGGCCCCTCAGTTGGAGTCAGAGCCGTTGCTATGGCGAGGTTTCAATACAGCACACTTTTATTTGAGGGTGTATGTGTAATCCATCTTCTTTCCAGGGGATGAATATCAGTAGTAAATATTTCAAACAGGTCAGCTTTAATCTGTATTTGACTATCGGCTGTTCTGCCTCTAAGAACACTGTACTCTGTGCAGCCTTACTTGGTCAGATCCAAGCTCAAAGATACTCTTTCCTTTCATTTTTTTTTGTTTCATAAAGACTTGACTTTCACATACTGATTATCGACAGTATACAGTTTTTAAGAGAATGCACACACACTCTACAATACGATGTCATGGTCCACCACAAAAATACTCAGTGTTGTACAGAAAACAGAAAATATCCATTAAATAAATAGGTTTTAGCTCTTTTTTAGAGTGCTTAAAGTGAGGCTGCTCAAGACAACTTACACAATATATTTTTTTGCACAGGACGCTGCCCACTGACATTTGTAATGCCATGATTTGTAAATCATTTGCAATTGAGTTGAACAGACTTATACCCAGGATGTTCTAATTCCAAAATAATGTTTCAGGATGATTGTTGGCTAACTTGTTACGTGTAGTATCTAGTATCATAAATAACCACAATAAATCCTGGACAATTTAATTTTTTTACTTTTGAAAAGTCAGTAAAAACGTATATGCTCTGCTTTTAGACGCTGATTGTTTTTTTGTTGTTGTTTTTTTTTTACAGCAATGCACAAATCAGGTTTTAAGGCATAATACTAAGTTTCAGTTTTAAGGTCTGGATTCAAATTCAATAAATAAATGTAGCAAATAGTGACAATTAGAGCATCAATTTTAAAAACATGTTGGAATTTCCAAAGTATCTGTTTCTATAAGTACCTCTTTATGCATCAAGGAGTATACCCTCAACCTTTAAGTGCCTCCACAAATATAATGTTGGTTGCGAAAGTCCTTTTAGACCTGAGGCTCACTAGTTCCAGATCTCCATAAAAAGAATTGATTTCAATAAATGGCCAGTTGATTGGTCCATTGCAAACTTCAAAGGAGTTTAACAGCATCAACTGTTGACTGTTAGCATCACAGATATTTGGACATGTGCTTTATTAGCTGTTAAGAATCTCAGACAGGGAGGGTCAAAAGCAAATGTACTCATAAAATAAATTAACTGTCCAATAAATGTCCTTCCATGTTATCTATGCCTGTTTTTATTTACATTAAATACCTCCAGTTTACAATTAGATGAATGCAGAAAGCATCAGAGAGGTCACCAATTCCTCAAATACTCAAGGTTTAGTGAAACATTATACACACCAGGGAAAGGCTTAGTAAAAGAGCAGCCATATCCAGTAGATGGTATAAATAATATAACCTGAGGGGTTTCTGGTCACTCTCTAATCAGGCCATCTCTTGTCACAATAGCTGAGAGGTTGCCTTGCTTAAATGGCGCACCAGGATTTACTGAGAGTGCCGTCAATTCTCTGGACTTTCTTTAACGCGCTGCCATCTGAGAGCAGCTTTGACAAGAGCCTGTTGCTGAGCAGATAAAGACGGGAGTGAGACTAAACACTGAGCAGAGGTCGAGCTTTGATGGCTGCGATAGAGGCTCAATTGTAGCAGTGGTGGTCTTATCTGTAGTGGGAGGTTTGACCCCCACATGTTGGTCTCCTTCATCGTGTAGGTAGCTGAGCATACGCTGCCACTGCTTTTCTAAAGCATTTGCAGGATTCCTCATAGTCCTCACATGCAGAGATTTATGACAGGAATGGCACTGAGCGCGTGTCCCAGAGGAGTCTGGCTGGAAACACAAAAGAACAATTCTGACATCCAGAAAAATAAAGGAAATCATTTCACGTTCTTTGTATCATTTTATTTCAACTTCAACAGGCAGATCTCCTGGTTTGGCATAAAGTAGAAATGGAGTTAGAATGGCGACACGTTGGTTCTTCTGGTGCAGAAGAAATAATGCCCACATAAATCAAAGCGGAGGGAACACAGCAGGCGACATTAATGGGAGAAGACTAGGGAGGCAAGAATACCAAGGAATCTGGCCACTACAAACCGGCATAAATTTCATTCATTTAGTTACCATTGGTGTGTTTTGGATCACTTTTCTGGCCTACATTTGATTTCACCTCTTTTTGTGAGAACTTATTTTAAAACCCTGGCACTACTCGACCTGTAATTGTGCACTGCCCTGCAACACTTCCCTAAAAATAGTGTCCACTAATCCCTAAACCCCCTCTGAGAAGTGCTACACATTACCAGGGATTGACAAGAACCCTCTTCTAGCAAAGAAGAGGGTTCACCATTTTTTTTCTTCTGCTTTTAATTTCAATGAATTATGTAAGTTCTGTGACGTGGGCAATTAAACGTGTGCACATATCAGATGCAAAGAACTTTAGAGGTATAATCCAGAAAAGTTCAACTACATCCCCTGCACTGATGCAGTGCAACACCCTCTTGTGGGGTGAAGCTGATAGATCACGTTGTTGCAACTCTCTTGTCAGTAAGCGCTTACATCATACTCAAGAAAATTGCTTTCTATAATTAGCTGTCTTTTAATCTTTCAATAAAATTGATCATTATACAGAAAGATTTTAGATCATATTTCATCAGAAAAGTTTAATTAATTTAAATGTGTTTATTTGCAACTCATACTCTTCAAATCTGCCAAACTTGGGCTAATTTCACTACATCTGATTTTCTTACCAAGTTATTCCACTTAAAAATGATCTGGTTAGACAGCACATAGGAAAAGTATTCACACTGTTTGGCTGTTTTCACATTTTGTTATAATATAATCAAAATGCACTGTATTTTTTTGAGACTTTATAATGGATCAACACAAAGTGGTAAAACGTGTAAGGAAAATTATTTGTTTTTCAAATATTTTATTTGTCAAGTCTTTTACAAATAAAAATCGGAAAGGCGTGAAAGCCATTAATTTAGCTACTTTTAGTCTAATACTCTTAAGTAAACTCCAGTGCAACCCCTTGAATTATTCAGCAGCATAAGATAGCAGGTGAGATTCTATAATATTCCAAACCTTAGACATCATATGGATAATTTCAAAACCAACAATGTAAAAAGTTTAGCATAACTGCAGACCTACCAAGGCAAAGTCCCTATAAACAAACAGGATGAGAGGATGTGAATTAATGAAAAAAGCAGCCAAGAGGCCCATTGCATTTGTGGAGAAGCTGTGAAGATCAACTTCGGTAGGAGAATTTGTCAAGAAGAGAGCTAAAAGCTGTGCTCAAAACAAATGTGGCCTTTATGAAAGAGTGGCAGGAAAAAGGCTATTTTTGAAAGGCAAGAATTTTAAAATTTGGCACAAGACATGAAGGCAACAGAGCAAATGTGGAAGAACAGACTGTTCAGAAAAGAGCGGAATAAAATAAAAACATTTTCATTACATTTTTCTTACAAATTTTCAGTTTTACTTGAAATATCAACTGATGTTTAAATCAAATGAGAAAGGAAGCTAAATATGACTTAATACAGGAAAAAAGAAAAAGACAGAGGGAACAAATATAAGTTTCACCTTCCAGCAGGAAAACAGCCCTAAACATACCAGCAACCAATCTATTACAGGAATGTGGTTCTTCTAAAACATTCAATGTCCAGTTTTAAAACCAACTCAGAATCTGTGGCATGATATTCACAGTCTCCATCTAACTTGACTGAGCTTGATCTACTTTGAATAGAAGAATGACATAAACTAGGGAGGCAAGAATACCAAGGAAACTTGTGGTTTTCATAGCAGCGACATGTGGATCTATAAAGTATTCTCCTGGGGCGCCAAAAAAAATAAATGCCATAGTTTCTGGATTTTTATTTATTCAGGCATTTTAAAACCACATATTGTGCACCACTTTGTGTTTGTCTATGAACTCAAATCCCAGTAATGTGACATTTTTGTGTTGGAAAATGTCCCAGAGATATGAATATTTTAGCAAGGCATCAAACAAGAAGTTAAGGCACCATTCTCACACGACAAACTGTGAACAAGCTTTGGTTGTCTGTTCAAGTGGGCAACACCACGGTGATATTTCACAGCTGCTTTAAGATATTCAAATCACGCGAGTTCTACATGATTATCAGTGTGGGATGTGTCGTGATTGCATGAAGGGGAACATAAATCATGTCGTCAGCTGTGTAACAGGCAGGAAGCTTCGTGCCAAGCTTGCCAGTGGCCACAAAAATAAAGTGGAATGGAAAGGGCAGAGCTGCAGCGTCACATTCCCCCCCGTGAAGATTTTGAAAAAGGAGACCCAAAGTGAGATGAACAGCTGAGTCAATGCGCTTACAATGTTCATGAAGTTTAACAGCATTTGGTTTTGTGTGGTGGGCAAGATTCCTGAATCCAAGTGGTAACACTTCAAATGCAAAGAACTCACGGATCAGAAATAGACCAAAGTCCACTAAAACCTCTGACAAATTCGTAACACATGATCAATGTCAGCTTGTTTTCCAAATTGCTCAATTTCAGAGACAGTCAACATCAGTATATTCACACAACTAATCCCTCAGGCATCAAAAGCATATTTTAGAATAAAGCTCAAACTTTCCAGGCCACCAACCAAGTGAGATTGTTATTCATCAGACATCAATCTCCCTTATTTACAAACTATGTAGAGAAACTCCAGTTTTTCCGACACAAAAAATATCTAAATGGGGAAACGGCAAACTGTTGAATCTCATGCCCTGTTTGAGATCTAGTCCTTAATTTGGGATAATTCATTACAGTATTTTGTAATTACAACTGTTACAACTTAACCTAAGCTTATAGTTTAAACTCAAATTAGCTTGGATCTTGGCTGGGACAGTAATGAGGCCAGTATTACACAATTGTTGGTCTCAGTTATGGAAGGTGGTTTCCACACCTGAAACCAATCTTACAAATAAGGAAATATTACATTATAGCCTACAAAAGTAGAGAATAAGCCACAAAAGGTCATTCACAAACTTAGTGGCTGTTCAGAGTGCTGTTTTGAATCATTAAGGAAAAGTTGAACGGGAGGAAAAAGCTAGACAGAAAAAGTTGCACAAGCAACAAGACTTACTTTCATATTTCATTTCATTGTGGATGGCCTCAGTGTGGACTGTCTGCTGAACAGCTGACCAGTCAGTAGTCTTTTAACAACAAGATGATAAGGTAGAATATGTTATACCTATGTTTATCACTAAATTTATGACTAAATGTTTTATTTAGTCATAAATTACTGAATTTTTTTCAATAATATTGCTATCAGTTTTCCCTTTGTCCTGTCGGAATAAGATTGGCATATTAAACTTCTGGGTTCCTTCGCAACACATTTTTCAAATCTTAAGCTTAGCAGCATTTGATTTTTTTTTCCCCCCACATGGGCTTTATCATCTGGCTTCCTTCAATCCTCTGTCAGGTCCAAGTGGCTGGGGAGAGTGAAATTCAGGCTTCTCTGCTGCCTAAGCAGAAGATAACTGGATGGAGTTTAGGATCCTTTTTGGATGCAGATGAGGGCTTATTTTATTTTTGTTGTAAATTTAATAGTTAACCAGAAAAATAACAGAAACGAAAGATGAGACTCCAGAGTAGGCTGCCTGTCTTTATTAAGACTTTGGATACTCCCACTGACCTTACAACACAGCAAAATCGGAGCATTAACAGCTTTTCAAAAACACCTACAAGTTCAGTGAATCTCAATGCAAATGAGAGAAAACTGTCATGCTTGAACAAGTGTGGGAGGGCAAAAAACTACAGCAGGAGAAACTCCTTCTGTAGGAAAACAACTTTGTTTTACAGCAACAGAGACAGATACTTCATTAGTACATCCAGGGTTTGCATACAATCATTCAAAGCTAGTAGACAGTGAGAAGCAGTTTCTCATTAGCTTGCGATTGAAAATGTTTGTCTATTTAACTTTACAAAACTGTTACATGTAGCTTTATACAAACCAAGCTGCAGAACAGCTGGGTTTTGATGAGACTCCCTTTTGTAGAGCTTTAAAATCCTCAGTGGTTCCTCCTTCCTTTGACACAAAGTTCATGTACAATATTCACAAATACATGGCCAGTTCTTAATATACTTCTTTCAGTTAAATATCTAGAGAACAAATAAAACATTATTCTGTAAAATAATTAGTCAGCTGGAAGTATGATGCTGAGTGTTGAAGAGTCCTGAATCAGTGGCATGAAGATCTGATGCTTCATCCCGTGTCATCTTTGTTCCCCTGATGGGTTATCATCTGTGGTAACCTTCATCTTCACAGAGGCATGTTTACGTTTGAGAGCTGGATGAAGATTTATGATTGGCACAGGTCACAGGGCTCGCTGTGCGAGCGTTGGCAGGGTTCAGGACAATCTAAGGCGACATGATCACACCAATAGGGGGAAATCACAGGACCTCTGGAAGAGAGGAACAGAAGGAAAGGTTAAAAAATAAAAAGCTATTTGGTAAATACCAGGTGTATCTAAAATAAATAGGCTATCATGGGAAAGCTAGTTTCAGTTATTCGATTCAAATGTGAAAGTCATTAAGATTCAGCACATAGTGACATATTTCAAGTGTTTATGTCTTAAATTTCAAGATTATAGAGTACAACTAAAACTCTAATATATTTTTATTTAGAATATTTCAAAAGTAAGTAAAGATTTTTTTTTTTACTTCAGAAAGGTTATGGTACAGTCGGCTCAAGTTGAGGATAGTTGTATCAAAGCAATTTAGTGGGAATGACAATTCCCACTAAAATGCTACATTTTCCTTCCACTTAAGTGGAAGGAAAATGTATGAAAAGGTGGAGAATCATCACAGATAACCACAACTTCAAAAGGATTTTATCCAAGTTAAGATGGTCTCTGGAGTAATTTTACAAGGAATCCAACATTTTTTCACTGTGCATCTTCTCCAAACTCTTTAAAATGAACAGAAATAGGTGCTTGATATATTCAGCTCTATGTCTAGTGAATATGTTTCACTTTTTAACCTACTAAAATAAGTGATATTTTTCTATGATACTTAAGTTCATTAAGATGCAACTTTTTATCATCATATTAACAGAAAAGAGAATCGAATTTGTAGCCAAAAACTGACTGGTATCACTGAACAGGGTAACGATGTGGTGCACAAACCTCTGACCCGTTGACAATACTAACTGCAAAAGGATGCGAACCATGCTGCAGGGGGCAGGTTCCCTATAAATCTTTACCGTCTTGTTTACAAGGATCAAATGAAGAGGCAGCAAGACTCCAAACTTAGACACATTGCAGAGAAAAGCAGCTAACATGTGAAACGCAGGACACATTGTTTTAGAGATATTTAAGACGTGGGGTCAAGATCTGGTCAGATTTAAACCTTCACCTTAAGTTCAGGTCTGAATATAAACTGCCCTCATGTGGCATTACATTGTGACTTTAGATCAGCCTGGTGTATTAGTCCTGCTAAGACAGTCGTCTCACATATCCAGATTTACGAGTGAAGACGAGAAGCCAAATATGTTTAGGTTTTATGACGGAGTTTACAGAAACAGATATGCAGGACTGAGAATGAGAGAAAGGGAACTGATCGAGATGATGCCAAAGAAAGTCATGATCCGTTTTCCTGGCTAACCAATTATGATTTCTGGCTTGTACTTTTGTAACAGGTGAGAGTTAAAATCCAGCATATATATATATGTGGGTGGGGTGGGGGCTGCTGACGTTGCTCCTGGGAGGGAAACGACCGCAACATTGCACGGTGCTTAATTGCTGCGGAGTCGTGTTTCTAACCCCTGGCGGCGCAGCACTTGTGGATTGGGGCTCCTTGTCGCTTCTGGAATTCCTCTCTGGGCCCAGGTCCGAGTCAGTCGAGCTGGTGAATAAAAGCTGTCAACACGATAAAGATACCCCCGCTTCTCTTCGACTTTTCCTTCAGCACTGCTTCCATATCTCATCTCCACCTTTTTTTAGTGTAAGCGAACTCTCCGTGCAGCACCTTCCTTTTCTCTGGGGGGCTTCTCGCTTTCACTGGGGTGATGAACTGCATGTTTGATTGAGAGCAGCTTCACTGCAGGGACAGTTCACCCACACTTAAAGACAAAGCGTGCTTTGTTTACTGCTAACACACATC
Source organism: Poeciliopsis retropinna (assembly GCA_010277075.1). Lineage (NCBI taxonomy): Eukaryota > Metazoa > Chordata > Actinopteri > Cyprinodontiformes > Poeciliidae > Poeciliopsis > Poeciliopsis retropinna. The sequence goes on from VMRM01000007.1 coordinate 6,973,025, forward strand.
AGCCAAGGAGAAATGGGTTTTCTAGAACAATTGAATTCTATGTTACACAAAATATCCTGTAGAAAGAGGGAGCTGGTTCTACTGAATCCTGGTTTTAGGAGCCAAACATTTACATATTGGAGACTGCTTCCACTGATGAGCGGTTAAGGAGTTGCTGTTCCACATCATCACTCGCAAATTGATTTCCCTTTCCAAAGTGGCACCAATTAAATAAATGTATCCAGGCTTTAAAACTACGTCAACTGTTCATTTTTGCCTACTTTTGTTTCCAGTTTTTCTCTGTGTGTCGTAAAACGTTTTCCAAACTGTGCACCTGCAACGTGCTGCGGCTTCATGGGGCCTGCTTTCTTCATGAAGGACTCCTCACTTTCGAAAGTGAGGATGGGCTCTGCGGACGTGCCAGTCTCGGAGTTGTCCCGGGCTCCATTGGACGTGTTGTCCTGGTTTGTGAGGTGGATGAAGTCTTCGAAGTGGCCAGCGTCTCCTTTTGAGGACAGACCGTTTTCATGCCTCACCGGCTGGAGCCCATTAACCACTGAGAGGCTACAGAGAGGGGAACATGGAGAACAGCTCAGTTGGCCAACATGACTCAGATCAGAGTGAGTCATTTTGCTGTTGCTGAAGAAAATGAGAAAATCGATTAATTCTTCAACTATTAACACTTTACTGACAGCCTGATCCTTGTGCCTTTCTGCTTACCAATAAAACCAACAAAATTCCTGCAAGTTTTCGGTTATGTTCCATCTTTGTTTCCTGGCAAGCTGCGCTCCGCTCGTGGTGCTTTGTAAGCAAAAAGAATTGAGCCTCACCTTTCTTTGAAGTTACTCTGTCCATTCTCTGCCTTGTTGTTGGGCAGGCTCTCCTCCAGTTTCGCCTGATTGTCAGCAGATACTAAAGTGACACAAAGTAAACAGCAGCGGTTACAGCTGACCCACATTTTCTACCGAAGTTCAACATAAAACAACAGATTTTAGGTTCATTTTAAGCTGTGCTGTTATTTTGGTTCCTGATGCTTCTTTTACTCAATGTTCTTCTGAGACTGTGCACATTGTTTTCCTTCATGTTACAGAAGCAAAATGACAAATAACCTGCAGTAAATATTTTACAAATGATTTTATAGTACATCATACATTTCCACCGTAAAGATACATCTACGCAAGTTGAAATATATATTTCAAGTATTTATTTCCGGTAATTTAGATGACTATGACAATCTGTATTTTATAAAATTATATTAATATATCATATAAGTAAACAATCAACCTGTGGTTCTGCTGAAGGGTTTCGGAAGTCCAGGAAGCTTTAGCAGCCTTCATCATTTCTACATTAGATCCAGTGAAAGCCTCCACACCAACCTCATCCCACACCTGGTAAAGCTTTTTCCCCACCACATTTTTCCTTCTGCTCAACTTTCCATTATTATGCTTGGATGGTGCACTGACCAATCATGTTTTTAGTCACGACCTTTTATAGCAGTCTATTGGATAACTGTAGAATGAGCTGTCTTACAAATGAGTGTGTGTAGGCCATAACATTCAATTTTTGTTTTTAAAATCTTTTTTATTAGTCTGTTGTAATATTTTGATTAATTGAAAAACAGAAGTTGTTTTTTTTTTTTTTCTATCAGCATCAAAATTAATTGAATATCTTGAAATATAACATGAATGTAATATGTTGATCCATCCATCCTTCCATCGTCTTTCGCTTATCCGGAGTCGGGTCGCGGGGTTAGCAGCTTAAGAAGGGAGCCCCAGACCTCCCTCTCCCCAGCCACTTCTTCCAGCTCCTCCAGGGGAACCGCAATGCGTTCCCAGGCCAGCCGGGAGACATAAGCCCTCCAGCGTGTCCTGGGTTTTCCCCGGGGCCTCCTCCCGGTGGGACGTGTCCGGAACACTTCACCAGGTAGGCATCCAGGAGGCATCCTGACCAGATGCCCGAGCCACCTCAACTGGCTCCCCTCGATGTGGTAATATGTTGATATGAACTAAAATGTTTTAATTTCTGAACTATACTCAGTGGTATTCTTGCTTTTTAATTTACTTTAATTATAAAACTTCAGAACAAATACCATTATAAACATAAGTAGGTAATGAAAGGTTTAATTTTTTTCAGGCATCTTTCATAAGGACTCAGGGACCCCCCACCCCCCCACAATTTGAGCTTCTTAAGCATTTGGTTGTAGCTAACACAAAGCACCAGCAGACCCTGATTAAAGCTGATCCCAGCTTGCCAGACCTCCAACCACATCAGTTCCTGGCTAACAATTTCCTCATTCAGACAAAACTGGAACCAGCAGCCTTTCTCTGAGAACTCACTGCATCCAACTCAATTGTTACATAACAAAATCTGCTGATAATACTTTCAGATAACATTTATTGAGAACACATTTCTTTCCCCCCTTAGATATGGGTTGACACAAAAGTGTGATGTATCAAAAATAGGTGTAGAACTGCGGCAGGTTGTTGCCATTAGCCCACTCTTAGTCCCATCCCTCAGGCTAAGGGATTCAACAAGCAGTGCTCACACATGGTCCCATTGTGCCGGGTAAAACAAGCCCGACTGCAGCTGCACAGGATATGAGGCAGAGATATCATCTAAAAACCCTTTAATACGACAAGCTTCACGGTGAATCCGACTCATATGGGAGAATGGACCGAAGATGCAGTAGATATTTGTGCTTTTGTTTACTGCCGCACAAAGAGGAAAGGAACAAACATTTGCTTAAGGGTACTGGTTAATAAAAAAATAAAAAATTTCAGTTAACTTGCAACAAGATGAGTCAGAGAAGATTTTATTACCGTTTATTGAATGAGGTCGTAAACATCTTTCAGTCGACTCTGAAGACCATCCCAAAGTCTTCACTTTTATTTTAAGTCTTTGTCTTAAAGTTACGTCCAAAAGGATCATTTTCAGCAAATTAAAGGTTGATGGGGAAACAATTTTTTTTTAATTGATTAATGACCATCCTTAGAAGTCAGAGGAATCCAATTCAATGTTCTGCTTACCTTTGCTGGTCTCTCCCTGCAAGTCATTGGAGAAAGGGACTGTAGCGGATTTAGTCTCTTTCTGTAAAGGGAGGAAGAAGAACTTGCTCAACTTACAGTAAGGGTTTTGCTTCTCATTTTAGTAAAAAAGTAAAAGTTTACATCTACCTTTTCACCTCCATCAGTCTTGCGTGTCCTCTTCATGATCTCTTCCAGACGCTGACAAACAGAAGGAATAAACTCAGGGAAAAATTTTATTTTGATCCATTTTTTAAATTTGCATAATATTCTTTACTTTAGCATTTTGTAATGCATTACTGTATTTTGCAGCAATGCATAACAGTATAAAAATAGTTGTCCTTGTATAGCTGGGATACCAGTTTGAGTTCTATGAATAGTCTGATGTAGGCAAGTGTCAGTTAATAATCAACACTAGCAAAGATTTCCTGTCATTCTGATAAGATGGCTAGGTGATAAGTTTAGTTTTTTTCTGGCTGGTCAAGTGGTTGAAACAAAGTGCTTACACATTTCCTTAGCTTAAAAAAACAAAAAGGCAAATTCAGCTATTTGGCAGTAAGTCTGGTAGTGAAACTCTCAGACAATCATGGCATGGAAAAAAAAAAAAAAAAAAAAAAAAAAAGTGCCACCCATCACGGTTTTTACAGTGAAACTCTTTCCACAGCAGGTCGTCCAATGGAGTAGACTGATTATTAAACCAGCTTATATTGATGTAGGAACTGATAAATATATATATATATATATATATATATATTATATATATATATATATATATATATAGTGCCATTTTAAATATAATAAGACCAAAAATTGCTTTAACTTGTCAAATAGTAAATGTTTTTGAACATTATAAAAATATCACAAGTACATGACCACTGTTCTCTCTAAACAGTACTGCAATATTACAAATCCAGAAATAGTGCAACAGATAATAAAAATGACAAATTTGCCATTTATTATAACAGGAAACTGCACTACCAGCTTCTTTCCGAATGCAGTCCTAAATATGTTTTTTTTTAGCTACAGTAACTACATTGTCAAAGATTTTATTTTGAATGCTGGTTATGCTTGTTTGACATTTAAAATGTCAAAAATTATTACAGTATCGGCCGCTACACTCTGACCAGAAGAATGACAAAATGGTACAAACTTTGTGTTGACTTTGCATTTATGCTTATGCATCAAAGTAATTTTTTATGGATAATTTTAGAACAGTCAACATGATGTTACTTCAGCAGGAGCAAAATAAGAATAATTGTTGCTTTTCTGCTTCAAAGGAGACATAATACTGGCTGCCACACTCTGACCAGAAGAATGACAGCATGGTACAAAACAGCTTGAAAGCTAGTAAACTTTGTGTATTCTACATTTAAAGCGAGGCATCAAAGTAACATTTATAGCTAATTTTAGAATAGTCAATATGTTATTTCAGTAGGAGCAACACATGAGTAATTTTGCTTTTCAGCTTTAAAAGCTCGGAAGCTTTTAAAGCTGCTACACTCTGAACAGAATGACATCATTTTACAAAAACAGACCGAAAGCTGTGTGTTCTACAATCATAGTTAGGCACTAAAGTAACATTTTCTATGTCTAATTTTAAAACAGTCAAAGCAATGTTACATCAATAGAGGCAAATTTGTTGCTTTTCTTGTTTAAAAAAAGAAATTACCGTTATGCTTTTTTGTTTCAGGGTTTTGTGTAAATACACAGAGTCTGATGATGGTTACTACTTTAGTTTCTAGTACTTGGTTGGAAACTTGACAGGAATAGTCTGCAAAACTCAGCCAATCAGAGCTTCAGACTGTTTAATTTACAATTTCAGTCTCATGTTTCATTTTCTATTTATTCTTTGTATGTCATAATATTTCTCTATTTTTGTAACTTTTTTTGTAGCAAAAAATAAAACGGGTATTGGTTGAATTTTGCACAACTGAGCAGTGAGATGATGGTGTGGCTGTGCGTTAATAAAAATTTAAACCCGTCTGCTTTTCACATATATATGCACTGAAGTTAGACACAAGATCTGACCTTCATCTGACGCGGTTACACCATAACTGCAGCTGCCGCTCATAAAAGAGAGTCATTTTTAAGATCCGGAATTATTTCACACACAGCTCAAACACTCATAGCTTTGGTATCTAGTTTAGCTGCAAAACGTGCTTCCACACTGTAGATTTCTGTTGTCCCAGTAAGTTGCTGCTGATGCTGCTGTGTGAACCCCCAAGATATTTCAAGCCACCTGTGTGCTTTATGAAGCTGGTCTAAACGGAGCGGATAAGGACATCATCTTTGTTGTAGAGGACGAGATGTTCCTGTGGGCTCAGTCCTGCTGATTTAGTAGGGAACTACGCCTGGTGGGAAAAGGCAGCATGCTTACAAAGCTCTTTTGAGATAATGGAGGAGGAACTATTAAGACCAAACAAAACGAGTCAGATAAAAAAAATAAAAAAAAAACACACACACACACTCTTGCTTTCGGATTTCTGTTTCTTGAAGACATTTACTGTTCTCATCCAAAGGGTTTCTCCAGGTTCGAACATGGATGGGATATGTCACGCTTGTATACTCGGATCATAAATGCGGACATTAAGGTCACTTGTTTGATCCTTTATTCTATTCAATGTTTATATAATGAGCAGTGTTGGTTCTTATCCACACAAATATGACCTTTTATTGTCTCAATGGGACTAAAATTATATTTTTCTTTGATCAGAGAGCCATATAGCTGTTGGTCTTTACCCTGTAGTCTTTTCATTGTTTGTTTGTTTTTTTTATTGCTCTTATTGTGGACTAAATAATGTGTTTATTTTTATTTATCCTCATGTTTTGTATAGTTACATGTGGCTTTAATATTACTGTATCAGCATTTGTAACTATAATGTAATACAGTACATCTCTCCTTCAGTGGTTGATGTATGTTGTACATTGTCCCATTTTAAATAAATTTGAGTTATTTCACATGTTGGATGTGCTTCCTACATATGACATGTTGAAAGCTATAAGAAAGATTGTTATACCTTTTTCCCTAAAACGGCTCCTTTCTTGGCACTGTTCCATAAAAGCAACATTAGAGTGAATCACTAAGAGTCGACATGTCAACACATTCTTCTTCCTTAGTTATAGATCTCTGCAGCTTTTCAAAACCGCCATGGGGCTCATGCTTGTTTTAATTAATGGTTTGCTTTGCCAGCTTTTCAATTTTGGCAAATCCCCATCTACATAGGTTTGAAGTTGTGCCATATCTTCTAAATTTTTAAGTTTAAATGAAAAGAGTCCAGTACAATCTTTAAAACTGGAAACACACTCTGCTTTATTTATGACCATTCTGGTGTGTTCCTTTGTTCTTCAAGAGGCTGTTTGATCACTGATGTTCACTAAAAACCTGTTGGATCAGAAGTGGGGTTGTATTGCACACAGGTGGGCTCTATAAAATGGTGCTTTCTGAAAGGCAGTTTGCCACACTGGGGTTGGATAAAAATGCACGCCATGCTTTTTTAAATTTGTGAACAGGTTTGAAAACATCTTTCACTCCTTGATTTATACCCATATTTTCCTTTGAGCTGTTTTGTACTGCAGCAGAAACAAGCAAAAAAAGCACTGTTAAAAGAGGAAGTCAAGTACAAATTTGTGATTGTTCTCCTCAAGTGTTTCACTTTAGTTACCATTCTGTCCTCACTCTGATCTTACGGCTGACCCAGGGCTGCTGAACATGAACATAAAGGTCACAGAAGTATCATTATACATGTGCAAATATCTTCACAAATCCGCTCAGATAAGATTGGGGCAGCTAGCCTGCCAATATTAGGACTTATATATAGACACGCACTCTAAAACACAGAGGCACTCCAAGGCCTATTAAATCATGGCATGCAGACAGCCCCTCCAGGATAAGCCAAAAACATCATTCGTATTGGTTTCAGGGACTCGGCTTTCCTGCCTGATTTTTGTTGTGTCACGAGGCCAGGCCTCAGAGCGAACATAACCCTGAATATAATTGCACCACTCATGGGGGAGTGAAGGAGATTTTGCATCAGCTAATTTGTTTCTTAACTTGTAGTATCTTTTGTTTCAATGAATAATGGCTTTGGATGCACACTTCCTTTTAAAGCCATAATGGTGAATATTTTGTTTGAACTCGAGTTACAATCCAGTGGAGAGAATAGCGGTAGGAGAGCAGAAGTACAGCCCTACCTTTTTCCTCTCCAGTCTCTCCTGCTCCTCCTTCTGGAAGTGTTTCTCTCGTTCGAGACGCTGCTTTTCCGCCTCCTCCCGAGCTCTCGCCTCAGCCTCTTCTTTCTGAAACACAAACACATGAAAATCCAACCACAACTTCTTTGCAGGCAAATGAAGGGGGGAAAAACACTGCAGCCAAAAAAACATGGCTTTTTTTAACAAGGGTGTGGTTGTTCCCTGCTGTTACTGTTTACTACCACAAACAGGATAGTTTCCTGTACGAAAAAAAAAGAAAAAAAGATTCTTTTTGGACTTTTCCTGTCCTCATGAGGACAATACAGTCAAAGAAAAAAAAGAAAGAAGTCATCAAAACAATGGGCTCTGTGTTTGAATGCTGGATCATGTTTGACCACAAAAACATATTTATGACCACAAGAGGGCAGTAAAGTATTAGAGCTCATGACACCACAGTAGAATTATGTGTCTCTAAAATATAAAATCAGTTGAGAAGTGCATTTTTTGGCTGATTTCAGTTTGTTTCTAGCTGAACACATTTCCTCTCTAGTTTCATCCCCCTAAACTCCAGCTGTGTTGTTCTAACCAGTTTATCCAAATGACCTGTTTCTGTAAGCGCAGGTTCTCTTCCTGCTCAGCCTTGGCCTTCTCCTCAGCCTCCTTTTCCTCCTGCAGCCGCTTCTCTTCATCCCTCCTCCGCTGCTCCTCGGCCATGGCTCTCGCCTCCTCTTCCCTGCGCTGTCTCTCCTCTGCCTCTCTTGCTATTCGCTCCTCTCTCAGGATCCTGGATCATATAAGGACAAAACAAGACTTAAAATTACATCAGGACTTTCCCTTTTTAATGTGTTTGATCACAACTCTGACTGATCCACATGGAAACTTTAAATCAGTTGTAATCTGTAATTTGACAGGGCTGTCCTAACACAAATATATTTTCAACTAAATTATGTTGTAGTCTTTTCCATTCCTGCTGAAATAAAAACATCCCCCACATCCTAGTGCTACCTCTACCATGTGTCACTGTGAGGACGCTGTGTTGAGAGTGATTTGCAGTGTTTCTGGTTTATTAGTCTTGCACATAAATCAAAAAGTTCTATTTTTATGCTTTATCTCATTAGTGCAAATTGTACTTTACATTGCACGTGGCAAATAGAAAACAGGGCATCTTATCTTATTGTTTCAACATTGTCTTCTTCACAGTTTTCTAAAAGGTCACACTTGGGGAGTATATGGCTGACAGGCACTGCAAAAACACAAGATCTTACAAAGTATTTTTTTGTTTGGCTACTAGTGCAAATATCTACTTAGATATTAAGTAACTTTTCAGCAAGATGCAGAAGCATGTGTCAAGTTAATTATTTAATAATATTACTGAAAAAGAACTAACTTTATTGGCAGATTGTTTTACTTGTGACATGGGAAAAAAGTCTTGTTATAAGGGAAATAATTTGCCAGTGGAACCGATACTTTTTAATCAACATTTAGGAAATTGTGACTTAAAACAAGCTCATGTGTGCTGCTGAAGAGTTACTTGTAAGTTAGTCGTGTGCCATTTCAAGTGTACAAAGATATTTGCACTAAAAATTAGACCAAGAATATTTGGTAAGATTTTGTGTTTTTGCAGGGTTATACTGACAATAAATACCACACAGGTGGAATGTGTTAACTAATTATGTGTCTTCTAAAGGAAATTTGGTTGTAGTGCATTTTAAAGTACATATTTGACAGATGTGTCAAATCCATTGAAAAAAAGTAAAGGCTTACTACCATTTTATAAATCAAAACAAGAGCTTCCCATTTGCACATCTACTCTCCGCAGACCGACTGACCTCTCTTTCTCCTCTTGTTCGCGCCGCTCTTGCTCCTCCCTCTCTCTCTGCTCACGGGCCTGGCGGCGTTTTTCTGCCAGGATGCGGGCCGCCTCCTCAGGGTCGTTGGTGCCGGCCATGGGCTTGGCTGACGGAGAAGGTGAAGGCGACACAGCGCGTGCAGACGGGGTCGAAGCTGCTGGCTCAGGCTGGGAAGGAGTGGAAGCGGGACTGGGGATGCTTGGAGTTTGAGGCGTGGACGCAACAGAAGAAACTGTGATGGCAGGAGCCACAGGAGAACCTGAAACACAAGTATTTTAAAACGAGAACCAACACTTTTAATCGTGTAATATTTGGATATTTTCAGCTACTTTCTCTTAAAAAAAAAAAAAAAAAAAACTAAGAATTTGAGAATAAAAATTTACTAAATGGCCAAGTTAATAAGCACGGTCTGTCTGTACTTAGTGCAACTTAGATATGACAGATGGTTGTTGATACTTATTGCTTATTAAAAACATTACACAGACATTTTAAATTTATTCTATTGTTCTTTCGAGATATAGACACATATCAAGGCACAAGAGAAGAGAGTTTAAGGCAATTATTTAAATAAATTGAATGTGTTAATGTCTACATTAACACATTAAATGTATTTATGCAAATTTTTTCTGTACTTACTCATGTCTGATACACTAAATTAAAATGATTCTGCTGATAAAACTAGCTTAGCGGATATGCCATAGGAATGTTATTGGTGAATTATACTAAGATGTAGCTGAGCTGGACAAAAAGTATTTAAAGTAAAATACTAATTCCTCTCAATACACAGAATTTCATTAAGAGGTTAATTTATTTCAGTCGTTCTATTTAAAAAGTGAAACTCAGTTTCATTGCACAAAGAGTGGCATATTTTATGTGTTTGTAAATTTAAAAAATCTTGTTATAGAGCATATAAAAGCTTGGGGACAATAACTGACTTGTTAAATAACCATATTCTGTATGGTTATTTAACAATAACCACACAGAATACATGGTTATTGTTAAAGAAGAGCTCTCAAGCCTACAAATGAAAAGTTGAGTGGAAGGAAAAAGTTTGGCAGAAAAGGTGCACAAGTGACAGGTATAACTACAGTCTTTACAGGAATGTGAAGCCAAGTCCTTTCTAGAGCTTAGTGGAGATTTACAAGGTATGAAATGTGGCTTGACAACTATATTGAGTTACTGAAATGTCAGTACTTTATTATTTTATTTATTGAGGTGCACATGCACTGCAATAATATTTCTAGTCTGAAATATTTCACTCCAGTTTACACTACACTCTGAAGAAAAATAAAATCCATTTGTATCCATGTTTGTGTCTACTTCCAGGTATCACTCCCACTAAACATTCATAAAGGCTCAAGTTAGAGAAGCATATACTGAAACAAGAAAGGCAGCATTTTTCCAGCTCTATTTACTCACTCCTCCGTCTCTCTGGAGTGGTGGGCCTGCGGGGCTCCTTCACTCTCTCCAGTGGAGCAGGGGAAGCGGTCCGGTGGTCTATCCTGGCCGGGGTGCTGGCTCGTTTCGGCCGGGCTTTAGGAGTGGCTGGGGTGCCACGGGTTGATGGGGGCTTTGGGGAGGCAGCAGGGCTTGGAGAGGCATTTCTGCCCTTGGGTGTGGCTGGGGATGCTGGTCGCTGTCTAGATAAAGGACTTGGACTGGAAGAGAGAGACGAGGGGGAAAATATGAAACATGAAGGAAATTATTGCAACCAGAAAACTAAAAACACAAAAAAGCTTGTTTAGATAAAAAAAATAATATTTTTGAATAATTGCAGTCTCACTGCAAATAAACACTTGGCATTCCTGTCCTTAAAATGTTTTCCCCCTTCAAGCCTGTGCTCAAGGAATTTAATTTATTTTCCCCTTTCAGTCCACCCATCTGTTATAGAAGTGACTTTTTGTGTGATATGGGAAATAACATGCGACTCCATCAGTTTTGAAAGCAGGTTAATGAAAATTCAGACCAGCATGGACACAAAAACAAAAGCCAGAGGGCATCATGGTTCAACTATTCTAGAGCATCATTGAGTGTTTCTTTACAGGTTTTAAAAGAGCATATTATTGTACCAACTCAGAAAGCTTATTGGTTATTGATCTCACTCTGGCAGCCAGGTAAAGTTTAAACAGAGCAATTTTTTGTATGAAGAAATATTCTGTTTTAACAGTTATAACCACAGATATTTAGCTGAGAATATTAGAAATACATCACATACCTTGGATCAGGTCGGTGCCTCATGCTGGGCAGGGATTGCCTCTTCTTCAGCACCTTCTCTTTACTGATGGCCTTTTTCTCCTTCTCATTCTCCCGTTCTTTGTCTCTTTTTTCCTTCTTGTTTTTATCCATCTGAAATAAAAAGATTTTTAATCAAAATTAGCATTTATTTTGCTTAAAAAGTTTTTTTATTCTAGAAATAAAGCTGAAAAGTTTAGAAAAAACAGTTTGCAGATCAGGATACATTTTAATTCAAAGCATATTAAAAATCCCAAATACTGGATCTACGCCACGATCGAGGCTTTTCTAATTACATTCATCAGCCCCCCTGACTGAACTCAACTCCAGATACGCAGCACTGGTCAACTTTCTGGGATTTTATGTCAGCTGCATTGCTAAAAACAAACATGAGTGTGTTTGTATAGCTAATTAAAAAAAAATCTAAACCCTTTTTAAGGTTCACAACATGCAAAATGTTAATCATAGGAAACCAGATACTGTATTGTCTGCTGCAAAAAAACAAACTGTCACGTCACCTGGTCTTTGTTCCCCAAAATCCTCTCAACAGCTGCTCATAAAGAACTGAGGCGCCTCCAGAGGAGTTGAAACACTACTCAGACAATTTATGAAGTTCAAAGTAATAGGAAACCGTTTTATGTTTTGTCAGCACTTGATTAACCGAGTCCCATCAAAGCAGTTGAGGAAGATGTTCGATTTAGCAAAGCATTTCAGTAAAAAAATCCTGACAAAGAGTTCTTGGTAGTTTCACCTATTATTTATTCATCAGGTCTAGTAAAATGTATCTACTGCTTTTAACTTACAGGTGTGGAGCTTCGTCTGTGCTGCCGCTGAGTGATGTCTGGTGTGCTAGATGTCACTCTCCAGCGGTCAGAGCAGCGGTGGTGTGGCTGATGGGCGCACAGGGTGAGGGGGCTGGCTGAGGCCGAACGAGGGCACAGAGAAGAGTCTATGAATGAGAGTTAGGAGATTTATGAATTTATAAAACGTTATGAATTCATGTGTTCTAATGAAACCCAACTTACGTCCATCTTTTCCATTACTCAGGACACTAGCAGCACTGCGGCTGCGAGCGAGGAACGACAGGGTCGGCGTCATCAGTCGGTCGACTATACTGCTCTCCCATGGAGTCAGTGCAAGGCTGCGAGCTGCAAGAAAAACAAAATATAAAGTTTGGTTCAAAATGAGCCTCAGAACCACATCTTTCCTCAACCCAACACAACAGAGATCCAAAGAAAGTATCCCCACAATTATGAAAGGATTCTGCAGGAAAATACTTTAAAAGATGCATTATACAATCAATCAGTGTAATTACTTAATCATTTGAAAGGCATTGTGTTTGTTATTGATCACTCTTTGTTGAGGTAAAATGGAAAGACATTTTACCTCTTCAGTGTTTTTTTGCATAAACACTGAAGAGGAATCATTCTGAGAAGATGAACAATAAAAAAATTACTGAAACATTTTGCTTCTAATGTTTCTCCACCTTTGCATCACTTCTTAAACATCAGCAGACCTTTTAAACATCAATAAAATAATTTTCTTTTTAATTCCACAAATTTGATGTCATTAGCAAATTACATAATCAAAGATGTCCCTCATCCAGTGAATTATGATCAGAAAGAACATAAAAGAACCAATAAGGACAGTGCAAAACCCATCAGAAATGTAATGATCATCACAAGACAATGAAAAAACCAACAGAACAGTTTTAAAAAATCCCATAAAACATGTAAGCATGCAGAACACTTTAAAGGAATAAAAAACCCAAATCTGGAGTGCCAAAAAACTAAAATAATAATTGTGGTTTTGAAGGATGGAAATGGGTCAACTGTCAACCATCAGGGCAAGGAGAGGTGCTGAAATCAGACAGTGAAAGGGAGCGACTGAGAGGGAGGGGAAAAAAAAAAAAAAAAAAAAAAAAAGGACAACGATGGAAGGACTCGTGGGTATCGCCAGTGGCTGAATGATGGAGAGGTTTAAACAGGCGAGGGCCATTCCAGATGTAGCCTTACTTCTGCTGGGGGAGTTCCAGAGTGTGGCTGAGGACTTGGAAAGTCGCTTGTTTATAACAGAGTCCACATGTTTGGGCAGGTTGACCGTAGAGACAGAGCATCTGCCTAAGAAGCCAAGAGAGCACCGTACAGATGTTCACAAAGGTCACATAGTTGAGAGGAACAGACGGGAGCAGTTGGGGCGTCCTGAGTTATGCAAGGACACATCAACGCTTTGAAGGAGCAGCTGCCTTAGTTTTGCTGTAGTCATTTCTTCTTTATTCAAACAAGTAAAGATCACTGAGACACAACGTCCCATTTTCAAGAGGAACCTGTTTTAAATACATGAACAACAATGTTAAATAGCACACTATGCACAACGCACTCACCTAGTTGTTCAAGAGAAAAAGAGGACAGTAGCAACAAAATAACACCATTTCACTAGTATTTTATTAATCAGCAGCCTGTCCCAAATTAATGGATCGTTAAAAAAAATTCTGTACACTGAAGGAACACTGAATGTAATAAAAGAATCAGTAAATTTACTTTGCTAATTTGTAAATTAGTTAATGCATATGGAATCTGAGAAACGACCATTGAAAGAGAATGTTAATGTCTATGGACACAAGACAGAGCAAGTTTCAAGAAGGATTAGGTGGTTAATAAAAACAGAAATTTTGATATTTTCAGTATGAGTGAGGTGAACAGAAGGACAGGTTAGCTGCAAGAAGCTATTTTAAAAAGGAAGCTTTTCTTTGTCAGCCATTCATTCAGGCAGCTCTTTCTCCGTTTTAACCTTTTGAGCTTTCAATCTCTTACAGTCATGAAGTATGCTAAATTTGGAAATGTTGGCAGAGTTTTGAAAATCTCACAGGAAAAGGTTTACAATCTTTAAAAAAAAAAAAAAAACAGACTGCTCTTTAGATTTACTAATGCTAATGAGTCCAATATAATTTTTTCTGTTTTAATAGCAAAACAATATGAAAGTAGCAAAAATTCTAACTTTTACTTAGAATTTTTGCTACTTTCATGACCTTTTTGCAAAAAAGGTAATGAAAAGGTAATGAATATTACCTTTTTTTTGCAAAAAGGTAATATTCCTTGATAATTTCATTTTATAAAAACATTTTAGCATTTTTGGCAACAAAACTGCTTACAGTACTTTTCAAAAATAGTGACATGTTCCTCCTTCGAGGTTTCTATTTATGAAATTATCAATGCTACATTTAGATCCCCATAAAAATATTATTTGGTAAACATTAGAAAAGTTTAAAAGGTTTTGTGCATTATAGATTAAATCAGTATTTGTTTTGTCAAAATGCTGCATGTGGATAAGAATGCAGATTATAGCCCTGGAAAGCAGTAATATGAGGAACCACCATCATTAGTCAGAATCTGTAGTCAGTCTAAATAACTAAATATTTCTCTTGATGTTGGACCAACAATCGTATAGGAAGTTGTTCATAAAATTGATTTCATCTCATCCAGACTGATCCAGATGTGCAGCATGAACTCACTCTCTTTCTGGCTGGAGTTTGGGGATCCCGTGCCGACCCATGAGCTTCTCTGCTGGCGGATTTCCGCCCACGTCTTCTTAGTTGATCTGTGTATAGCCGCCTCATAGCGTTCCTGGAAAACATGCATGGAAAGATGCAAGTTGTTAGAACTTATCTTGCTGGACGTCAGTCAAATGAACAGTTCAGATTCAACCACAATGTCTGACTCAGACACTTTAAAATGTGTCTGAGTAAAACTAAATCCTTCCATCTGCAGCTGACTCATTTCCTGCTCCATTACAGCAAAAAAAGACCTTTGACTTCTCACTCCTCAAAGAACTATTGTCTCTACTATTAGAAGATTGGTGATGCAACACTTTCTAAATGTGCTACTTTAAACAAACATCGCTGCCGTTGCCATTCAAACATACTTTATTCTTCTCCAGTTTCTGTTTCTGCCTCTCTTCCAAGGCGGCCCGCCGTTTCTCGGCTTTGACACGCTGCTCCTCGAGCTTCCTGCGCCGTTCCTCAAGCTGCTGCTCCCTCAGCTGCCGTGCCTTCTCCTCCTTCTCCAGCCACTGGTTCTTTTTGGCTGCTATAATCAGACAGAGGGCATGGTTAGGGGAGGAAAAGTTTCTCAAAGGTTACCTGTTCCTCACCCCCTCCCTAGTAGGAAAACTGTTCCATGTGTGCTCTGTGAAACTGTGAATTTTGGCTTTTGTTTTAATAAATCTTAAATATACTACGGGTTTTATGCCTGCAGTAAAAACGACATTTCTTACATGTTGTGCTTTGTTTCTTTCACATCTGCAGTTTGGCTTTAAAAAGCTCTAAATTTGTATAACTCACTTTGTTTCTGGGTTTGTTCAAAGAATTTATACCTTTAAAAAAAATCTGGCAGAGTGCTGCATAAAGGCAAGTTAGGCCAAATGAAATACATCTGAGGTGACATTTTTATAGCTTGGTAATCCCTTCAAGCATCACTAAAGCTACACTTTGATGTGGGAATTATCCATTTGTTGGGCAAATGGATGACTAAAGAATCGTGACTTAAGAAAACTTCTTTCCTGTATACACATGTCAGCATTTTCTATTGAACCGCTAGATAAAACCTCAATAAAAAAAAAATAATCAGTGCTGCTTAGTCCTTCTAATACAACAAAAAATCTAACAAGTGGTTGTTTACAGAAGACTGTGATAGATAATTAAGGACACAGTTTATCTTTCATGCAAGAATGGAACAAAAAAGCTGAGTTATACACAGGCTCTGCTTGCCAGCACAAAGAAAATGACTGCTGCAGTGCAGATCTGTTCATTGCTGCTTGACATTGAAGAGACATCAGCTCTTCCTCTCACAAAAATCTGGAATGCAGAAAAACTGGCCCAAGAAATGACCATAAATGCCACCCAAAATATTCAAGACATCCTTTTATTATTGAATATCCTTCACTCTCATTAACATGGACATTTTAAAATGAAGACGAAAAAATTGGTTGCAAGTAGCATACAAGCAAAACTAGTTAATACAAACTGTGAGGGAATTCTGATTTAAATATTTGAATTTAACTTCCTTCTGTCATCAAAACAAAGATTCTGTATGCAAGAAGGGATAAGCAGCAAATTAGCTTTAGTCTTCAGCCAAACACTACCCAAAGTTAGTCTGATGGCAGCTAAGTGCTATTGATATTTAGCCACTTTGATTCTGGGGCTTTAAATTTTAAACAGATGTCTAAATCTGAAACTGCAAGCTGGTGCATAGTAAACACATTTCATAGCAGAAATCAACATTGATTCAGACTACAGTAAGGTCATTAAAAAGCCAGAGAGGAGCTTTGACCTGGAACTTTAAATATTTATATCTGCAGCAAAAGACAGTTCAACTTGCAAGATAACATACATAAAATAATTTTTAAAAATGTTTATTTTTTACCCTTATTGCCACTCAGTTCCTCAACTGGTCATAGTTTTAAAAGAGTTTGGTATTGTGATGCACTGGTTAATTTTATTTGGCAGACTGAGATGATTTTTCAGTCACATAGTAATTACAAAAAACTGGGTGAATGAAATTTGAGGTTCCTCAAGGCTTTGTTCTCAGAACACTTCTAATAAATAAATATCTACTACATGCTTCGCCTAGTGCAGATTATATAAAACATTACAATGATACACAACTTTTTTTTATCTATGTCAATACATTACAGATGTCCCCTGCAGTTCAAGAGTAAGGTTGTTCGTAGTAGCAGTGATTGGAAGGGTGAGAATTTTTGCATACAGAGTCAAAGATTATTAATCCACTTGACTCAATAAGCCTAAAAACCAGAGTTAAGTAAACTACTCAGATGTCAATTTTATTGAAACTGTCAGTTACATTCTTCAAATTATTAGCAGGATAAAGTAAAAAAGATTTTTATTAGGTTTGAGTTTTATGATGGAATCTATAAAATTTAACTGAAAATCTGCCATACAAGCTAAAGTATCAGTTCATTTTGTTTGTTTTTTCATTTTTTATTTAGTTTATTTTTGTCATTTGCTGTTATTCTTTAATGCCTTCTTTGATCTAAGCTTTTTTTTTTCCCTTTTCTTAATTTTAAAATCACAGAAAAAAATATTGTGAATAAACAGCGCAACACAACTTGCTGTTTGCCTTTTGTTACTAGAAACGCCATCAGTTGTGCGGCTGAACCGATGCCTCCCTTTAAGCCGACGATGTCAACAAGAGCTTTGGCTGGAGTTCTTCTGTTATCCCAGTCTGACAGAGAATTAGATAAGACTCATACCATCTGGCATGCCCCTGTGATCGCCCAATTACACTGATCCACAGCATCAACTGTGTCAAACACATCTTACAACATTCAAACACTAAGACGGATTAGACAAGGACAACGCATTACTACAAGTAAAATGATGACCTGTTTTGGAGGAAACCTACAATGGGGAAGAATACAAATCAGTATTATGTATTTATGTTGCACAGTCTATGAGCCATTCAGTTATGCAGCTAAATATGTCTACTTCAAATGCTACAGTTTTTTTCTTTTATATATATATATATATATATATATATATATATAAACTGAATGTTACGTCCTATCTGGCAACCCTGCGCTGTTTAACTATAATTTAAAGCCAGAAGAAGCTGCAAGTGTCTCAAAAAAACCTTCAATTTCTCCAGGAAGATGGCAATCAGTGGTTCTAACATGTTATCTTCTGTAACTGGAACCGAACGATGACCAAAGTTCACACAAAGGGCAGGTTACTCTGCAGCCTCTGTGCATTAAATTAAATCCATTCGTATGAACGATGGTTAGATTATCATTTTATGATTGCTTTGAAAGATTATGAGTATGTTCACAGAGACATTTAGTAGGGTTCGAGATGTCAAAAAGAAAAGATGACAAAAATGTTTTAAAAAAAAAAAAGGACCATTAGATTAAAAATGGAAGGACAACGCATTAGATTAAAAAAAATACCCCAGTGCTGGGCAAGATCACCAACATATACAACAGCTTGTTCAATCTAAATTCACAATTTTTTGTGTCATAATATATAAGCATATATATATTTAGAATAATCAAATACATTTTAGGTACAAGCTGATGCGTTATGTCTTCCAACCTTCCATCTCTTAGTCGGTGTTGACTGGAGCTGCACAATATATTGAAATACAATCATTGTAAGCAAAATTTCAACTGCAAAAACGGTTTCAATATCTGGTTAATTATGCATTCAAGCCCTGCTGGTTAATAACTTATTTGGCCATTCAGATGGTCACTCTCTTGAATATCTCATGTCATCTCATGACAGTTGTTTGTGAACAAGTTGCTAAATATTAAGGAAAATGCTATGACCCATGTCATAATAAAATATTTTCAACCATAAACTATAATTTCATGGGGTTTTTTAATACTGTGCAGCCCTAGTGTCAATTGTATTTATTGATGTTTACCCAGCTCTAGATTAAACAGATGAAAATCATAAGTGAAGACTTCCAGCATAAACTGAATGATTAAAAAAAATGAAAGAAAGAAAGCGGAAGGAGGCCATCACCACCACCACAGAAACGCAGGTGAGTGAGTGGCTTACCTTGCAACTTGCTGAGCTCTTCTGCAGGAGGAAAGAAGACAGGAGCAACTGTCAATCATGCAAAGCAGTGACAGGCTGAGTGGAGCTGGGTGATAAAATGCATCAGCCAAAACCCAAAAGTAAAACTCTAGCTAAATAAACAGCAGAGCTGTGTCTTTCAAAGATGTGAAACTTCCAGATATAATGACTAAAGAGAATCTGTGTCATTTTATTGTCAAGTTATTTTTGACAATAAATAAATAAGCTCCACCTGCTCTCATTTTCTCAAAGTGTCTGTGAAGCATGTGCATGTCTTCCGCAGCCAGACCAGTGCAGAAAAACAAACTGAACTTCCTCCATGCCAACACAAGGGGGAGCTCTCATCAAAGGAAAAACATATTTGTGTGCCCACTCACTGTTTCTACTTACCGAGATTCCTGGCCTTTTCCTCCCGCCGTTCTTTTGCAAGCTTCTGTCTCTCCTGTGACTTCGTAACATCTGAGATAAGAACGATTAACGAGAAAGAGAAGGCAGTGTGAAGGAGAGGAACAACCCTGAATTACATCAAGTTTACTCAACATTAATAAAATAAATTGTTTTTATCTCTTTATGTACTTTGGCTTTTAATAATCGTCATACTCCTTAAAGTATAATCTCTCATTCTGTCATATTACGGCTACCAATTTCAATATATTTCAAGAAATATGTGTAGTAGACCAAAGGTTTGTGCCATTACAAGAGAGGGAAGAAAAAAAAAAGATACATGATCTTATTTATTTTTTCAATTTGAAAAGTGTTACATGCATTTGTTTACAGCCACACCCTTAACTCTTTTAGTTATTACTTTGTGGAACCACCTTTTGTCATAATTACAGCTTTGAGTCTTTTGGGGAATGTCTCAACCACATAATTGCAGCGTCCTGCACATGGAAAACTTGACTTCTTATACCTTCCATTAAACAATGACCTTCTTTAACTGCACATCCAAACAGCCCAGATTGGTTGTTCTTTGATTAGTATGCTCTCCTTGCCTGATCTGTCAGGATAGGCGGACAACCATGCTTTGGTAGGTTTGCTGTTAAGCCACACTCTTTCAAATTTCTTTTCATGTTCAGAGCCAGGGCTGTTTATATTTTAACCAAGGTTTAAACACTTCCACAACTTCAGCCACAACTTGTCTGGACTGTTTCTTGGTTTCTATGATGCTGTTTGATCAATCATGTTGTCTCAAATATTTGAGGACTATAGAGAACAGCAGAGACTAAATTTCACACAGGATGCAAGTTGGACTATACAGAAAAACGCAGCACGTTACCTTTTTTCTTCCACTTCAAGAATACGCACTACTTATGCTGGTCTATGACAGAAAATGCTAATACAATATACTGTGTGCACTGCAAAGCATTGCATACAGCAGGCATAAAATTAACAGCTGCAAGTCCAACACTCGACTAATAATCAAACTAGCAAACCCAAGTACAAAGTAGCCAAAAAACATAGCTTGTCGGTCATTTTCTTCATTTAGAAAACACATACTTTAGTCAACTCGGCATTTATATTGTCCAGTATCTACTAAATAGCTGCTACATTTGTGTCCTTGTTTAACTGAGGACTGACCTTAGCAATAACAAAGCACAAGAAGTCTGATGAACACAAACCCTACTTTTTTTTCTGCATCTCAACAATCAAAGCCAAGAATATATGTCTCCACAAGAAAATACATGTAGAGAACAGGCAATATGCCATAAACATTTATGATCTATTTAAGCATTCATTTCGAATGCATATTCTTGATAATAATAATAAAAAAAAAAAATCATAATGGTAAATGGTGCAGAGCAGGCAGTCTCCACTCTCCAAGAGAGGAGGAAGGTACAGCAAATCTATGTCAGCTTCATGTGGATGGACATTTGAATTTAATATTTAATGGCTGGAGGAGGACACTCGCATCTCCAACCGATCCTCACATAAAATTCCAAATACCTCGGAGGACGCACTCAGTTGAGGACGATGGCGGAGAAAAGCAACAAGAGACACTAAACTATTTCAAGAATTCAAACCACAAACTAATAGGAGCTTTCCAGAGAAAAAAATGTGGCTAATGCTGTATTTAATCACAGCCACAGCCATGTGTTTATCAAGCTGCAACTTTTAAACAGTTCAACACCACCCAGAACTTAGTTGAGAATTCAACGGCTGCATCAGTTTATATTACAAGAAATTTTATAAAGTTAAAAGAATAAAAGCAACACCAGCTTTGCAAGCTGATTAATGCCATTCTATTAAATTCAACAATTTTCTAAAGTGTTCAGTCTATTTTGATGCCATCCTTAACAGAAATACAAACATGCCCTACAGATCTGTAGGGCATGGGTTAATATTGCTATTAACCCCAGACTTTAAATACAAAATAAGCAAAAACTACAAACTTGATGAAAGGGAGAATGGAGGAACAGATTGAAGAACATATACATCGAACAACAAAACAAATGGATTGACATAAATGAACAAAAACAAATGGATGGACGGGCGGACGGTTTACTGAGAAAAAGATGTACAGACAGAAAAACATTTAGATGTTTCTCATCTGTTGTAACCCTGGAAATCTTCATCATGGCTGCTGTTGTACATTTTTGTTCTATTGCAGCTTTAAAGTTTATCAGAGTCTGAGCACTCACTCTAAAATCTCTCCTATTATAATTAAATGCCTCACATAAAAATATAGGTCACCTATTTTCTAACTCAATGAGGTCATTTGAAATCACCACTTCATAAAACAGCAATGTAAAACCAGTCTCCGTATTACAGAACAGGCTAAAGTGATGACTGCAAATAACATGGTCCTTTGGGAAACAGCGGCACAGATAACGTTCTTGACCTGGTTCGAATCGCAATGCTGCATCATCTCCCTCGCGCTTCATAGCCCAGATGTTGAGAGTCTTCGAAGTGGGAACTCCTCTAATAGGGTCTAATGAATCTTGAAATGCAGAAGCTATCTGCTCTGCAGCCTCTCAACAACAACCGCTGACCCACTTTGATATTTATAGCAAGATGGAAAGTCCATGTGCGCAGCCTTGGTCGGAGTGATGTGGCGCTGTTTGCACCTCCCAGCCACTTTAATCACAACAATCCTGAGTATAAAGCTTCAGAGACAAAAACAGACCGACCTATAAAATGTGGCTGGGTAGTATATGGGTTTTAAATTACAGATGCATGCCCTTCTAAAAATGGAAAGTGTGATATTTTTTTGTCTCCGACTTATGGGGGTAACACAACTATGCAATATAGTGTTAGGGAGTTTTATTTTGCTATTTTAGGGAAATGCTTCTGACGGTTTAAAATTTGTGTAAGCACACCGTGGGCAGCAGCTAGCAGCTGAAGCACAAGTCTTATCCTTTTATTTCACTAATTATCGGCTCAGAAAGAGCGTTAATTTCCAAACAGGTCGAGGTCCAAACCTCCAAACAAATCAGCTTTACAAAACTGGGGAAAAAATTGATAGCTACAAAGAATCAAAAGAAAGACGAGGGGGCCATTATTGGAAATCTGGAAACTCTCAGATTATGTTAAATTGGATCAAACCTGTCTTTAATTAAAACAAAGCCCTCTGCATAAAAGAATTACGAGTGAATAAAAAAAACAGCAACAAATCAAGCTGTTACTAACATTTTTAAAGCACTTAAAACTAAAGTTTGATGGATGAAAAGTGAAACAAAGACAATAATGATTCATTGTTATTGAGGAGATGAAAGAGGCTTACACTTCAAAAACCCTGAAACTCAAGTGGAGTCATTAAGGAAACAACTCTGACGAAGCCGCCAGGTCAAACTGACTGAAATGGGACTCCTTATGCCACGCATTATTATATAAAAAAAGCACATGGTATCTACCCACATTAACCATCACAACAGAGAATATTTCTTCATATTTGAGAGATGTTTTCTTTACTGACTTGATTTAACCTGGAAACGTTGAGCCACTTGATTCTCTGACAACATGATTAAAGTTTGTTCTTCTTCCTGAAAATTATTATTGGATTCACTCTTTTGTCTGAAAGCCTGTGGTCAATTTTAACCTGGAGACTGCCTCAAGAAAGCCGACCCAACTCCAGCAGAGCGCAGATGGAAGTGCATCGCCATCAAAACTGTGCCTCAAGTCAAAGCAGAATCATCTTACAGAAGATTTTACTCAAGACAACAGACCTCTAACCAGACCAATCGATTTCTCTGGGGCGTCTAACTTTTACAGATAGCAGCACTGCATATTTTCACTGCTCCTTTACTATAACAGCATTTAATTTTTTTTTTTTTTTAAATTAAAAAATTTATTTATTTATTTTTTTATTTTAAATAAAAAAAAATTTTTTTTATTAATTTTATTTAAAACCAAGTTTGAACATTTTCTGAAGTTTGGCCAGATTGTGAATTATGCATGTAGATCACCTTACTTTTATTAATTCAATATGTCAGCAACACAGTTGCATAAACCATCTGGCACTACGAAATCAGTATAAAAATGTGGTCATTTGAAAGTTTGAAGGGAGCTGTGCATCAGGTCAATAGACCCATGTTTTTCACTTCCGATACTGATACAAATATCTAAGTTTTTGCATTGGTCGATACAGATCCGATACAGGACAGTGCTAAACTGGCTTAAATTGTTTATTTAAACACAGACATAAATGGGCTCAATTACAAAGTTATTTATCAACTGTGCTTTACAAACTATCTGCGTTTTACAAACATGTAAAACCAACACAACTCTAATTTGTTCAGTCAGTGCAATTAGCAGTATAACAGTCAAAGTAAAATAAACAATAGGTTGATTACCTTGGTCAAATGTACAAATAAAACATCAAACCATCTTTCAAAGGGTGCAGAAAGTGCAATTAGGAATTTTAGACATAATGTAAAATAAATAATTAAGCAAGAAGTCGCTCAGAGCGCAACGCATCGAATTAGACTGAATAGATCTGTTCTTATGGATTGGGAATATTGTCACCAATACCCAGTCCAGAATTATTTTCAATATCAGGGCCGATATTCATATCAACACCAAAATGTGTTAACATGTCTGATGCGTCTCTAGTCATGTTTGTTGTATTGAAGCTTTTGACAAAAATAGTTGAACTGCTTGGACCAAAAGGCTTTGTATCAATATTTTGGCAGGTTTTGGACTACAACTCAATTAGTCCGATAAATCTGTTGGTAACAATCATACCAGTCTGAAGTGCAAGAAATAGGCAGATTTTAAAACATTTTAACGCAGAGATACCAACAATAAGATCTCTTGCTCCTTTACCTCTTTTTGACCTAGACACCGGTGAAGCAGGAGAGCGCGGTGATGTAGAGATGTCAGGTTTCACGGGGGTCGTCGGTCTTTGATCGCTGTCCTTTTTAACCGGAGACTCCGTCCGCCGGGTGTTGTCCATCTTCAGGGGGCAGCTTTCTCCCTCTGGTTCAGGCCTCAGAGAGCTGGTTTTTAGGGCAGAGCAGGGAGCTGGTTGAAAAGAAACACACAAAGAAATAACAGGTGAGTGACTGAGGGCAGCAAAGTCAACCTGAGTAACAGATCTCGACTCGTTTCTCTTCATTCCTTTCGCAGCTGAATCCATGAGGCAGATCGGCGTGGGTGACGTCAGCCATGCGGTGATTAGGTGGAGCTCATGGCTCAGAGGAGAGAAATCCCCTCTTTTCGAAATGTTGATTTCAGAACTTTTACCAGAATAATGGGACAAAAACACAATCGAAACAATCTATTTCCATAAAAGAAGATTATCGCTTAATGCCAAAAGCAGAAGGTTCATCTTGTTATTCAGAAATTTAATGAACAGATTAAATGGCAGAAACAGCAACTGAGCGTAAAAGACAAATGTTTGATTTAGAAACAGTCACCATTCTTTTTAATGACAAAGATCTAAAATATTTTGCAAATAACTAGCACCGAGGCTGGTTGTTTGCGACTTTAGCTACAGCATGACTCACTTTTGGCAGTCTGCTGAACTTTTATCTTCGTCTCAAACATTAGTTTGTCTCGGCCTGGACTGCCAAAGAAAGACGGTCTCGGCAGGGACACTTGGCTCCGTCCGCCCACTACTGTATTCCCTTCACTCCCTGTGGAACCATTTTGGGCCACATTCACTTTTGTATAGTCTGAGGGTAAACACTGGGGCAACATGCTATACATTATTCAGACTTTGGCTTAAACGATTCGGACAGTAGGGGGCTGTCACACTGGAACACTAAAGATTTACTCTGCAGATGCCGTGCTGTTCAAACACTTGTGTAGAAAACAAATGAGCAGCCAATTCAGGGAACTTCAAAGGGAGCTGATTTTTCTTTGACTGTGTCTTCTGTCCATCTGGACAGTTTGGATTTTGGATCTACACATGCTAAATGTCCGCAGTCTGTGGTCTCTAGGCAGGTATGGAAATAATAAATCATTAGTCTGGGATATGGAAAAGTTGCTGATGACTATGAGCTTCAGCAATCCCTCTCAGAGTCTATAAAGGATTTCAGGTGGGAGATTAGACATTATGTTTCCATTGTCCAAGTTTGCCACAATTGAAAAAACATTCCCAGGCAGAGAGGGGCCATTGTTGAGGTCTCTGCATGGCAACGGGACAGCAGCCAAAACACTGCAATGACAACGAGAAGAGAGAGGAAGCAGAGGGGGATGGTAATGAGATAAACCACGAGCAGAAGATGAACACTGGGATCAGTTCAGGACAACAAAAGGAAGCTCTAAAAACATAAGTTAATAATTTAAACTGTGGGAACCAAACATGAGGTAAAAGAACAAGGCAAAGCAATACCTTTGACCTTTTTCCAGCTGCTTTTGTGAGTGTCAGAGAACTTTTCACGAGTTGGCACAGCCACATCCCTGAAATGTTTATGCAAATGAGTGATGCAACAGAACTGCAGGCATTTATCTACTGCAACACCTTCGGTGGTGAATCATGGGGGCTTTGTGCTGGAATTTAGAACCATTTCCTCACCGTTCCCAAGGGGCAAATCTGGCATCTAGGGTAATAAGAGCTACAGGAGCCAGAGTAGTCGTTACAAACATTTATTTTTCAGACACGTGGGAACTGGACTTGTAGTTACTGGTCATACTATGTTGCCAATGATGACGAGAATGAAAATGCAACACAATCTCTGGAATGCAGGTGGTGCAGACAATGAATACCGATGAAATCTGATGCACTCTGGGAGTAAGATGAGATGGGATCAGAGGGAGGACTGCCGCTGCAGAGCTGGAGACTAAAACAAGGGCTGATTGATGCCAGCTTCTGTCTGTACAGCCAGATAACTGGGAGGAGAGAGTTTATGGTAGATGACTTGACTAAGAGATTTTGTTACTTCCAGCAGTGTCTGTGGAAATATTGCATAAGTATTCTCCTCAATGCACATAAAGGCTGGTTAAGCTGCTGTAAGACAAAGAGGTGAGAGGAAAGCTGAAACTAAACAATGGATATTTAAACTTTTGTTTTATGTACTTATGCATAACATCAGTTTAAAACAATAAAATAACAGTAATAAAAATAATCAACCAAATTTTATTCTTCTTATTACACTAGAGCAGAGTCTCTGAACTTTGTAACCGAGCCAGTTTTATCCTCAAGCTTCTCAAAGAAACTGCAACCACAGGAGAACTACAGCCAAAAACCATTAGTCCACTCCCCTGTGACATCATTTTACATTATTTACATCTATGAATCAAAGCACATCTACTTCTTCAGATAAGCTGAACTCTACAGCCTGTGTGTGAAAAAGGCATCTAATGAAGATTATTGAAAAACATGTATGGATGAAACAATATTTCACAAGTCATGTACAGTCTGAAGGATCTGACCTATGCAGTAATAATAGTAGGACAGTGTTCTTAAATAAAGGGTTTATTTAAAGAAAAAATATATATTTTTCTTAGGTGGACTTGAAATAAGTTTCCTTCAAGGTTATTTTTCAAAGAGGTGCAAAAGTGTTTGTACAGCTTAAAAGCACTTATATACATAATATCTGTTTCGACAACAACCAGATTGCAAAAAACTAAATTTAGGTTTAAGAAGTTTCAGGAAACTGCTTCACTGAATATCACCTTTAACAGCAGCTCAAGCTCTCCCTTTCCATGTAGTTACCACCCCACAGGTATCAGGCAAGTAAGCATACAAATGAGTCCATTAGAGTGTAAAAGTGACACTCAAGTCGAGTCAAGGAGCAAAGGAACCCATGCAGAGGAGTGTGGATGTCATGCATGCCTGAGCACAGCAAGCCAGCAAAGTGACAGGTTGGAAATCAGTAGGTAATTAGCACAAGTCAGTGGCATTTTCATCCTTCAAAGTGGACCAGTGGAAAATCATAGAATAATGTCAGGGCAATTGTAAATTTAATTTCATTGTTTTAATTTAATAGTGTTTGCTGACGATGGTTCATAAGTGCAGCACTTTGTAGTTTAGCTGAGGAAATCTGGGGTAAAAAAAAAAAAAAAAGCTAAATTAAAACTGGGGCGACTAGGAATCCTGTGACACAAAACGGGCTGTAGCTGAAATCCAATTTTACAGTTCAATAATTTCTTGAGCCGTTTTATAAATATCCACTCATGAGAGCCTTTTTTCCCTATGTAGTATCCCTTGTTACTTATTACTTTCCTAAGTGCAGTCAATAAGTGGCCTTCAAGTTTGTTTGTTTTTTGTAACAAAGGGGTATGAATGTGTTTTTAAGTGCTGTGCTCATGTTTGTAGCACAGCACTTAAATTTAACTGCACACAGATTTGCTGGAGCATTATCAGCATTTTGACCAGGTCAATCTGTTATTTGTGTTTAGAGACCAAAGGCCTTTCGACAACACAATGACATTATCTGAAGCCCTGAAGCTATTTACTGCACTGATCTAATTTGTGTTAGTCTGATTACAGATATTACCAGAACTGTATTCACTTAAGTGTTTCAGAAGAAAATTCCCCAGTTGTGAGAAATCCGTTTAAACAATGATGCCGTTTTACAGAAAAAACTCAGAAGGAAATTATCCATTTCACTTTGAACTATTATATTTGTAACATATTTCTATGAATGTGTGTTTATACTGATAACATGTACAGATGTCATGGACATAGACCATGTCATGACTTTCTATGTTTAATGTATGTTAATACAAACAGACAACTTGTCTCATTTCCAGGAATGCATGAAATTATGTTGATTTAAAATCTTTTAGCAACAAGTTTTACATTATTCATATAAAACTTTGGATAAAAATAGATTATGAGCCAATTGCTTTTATTTAAAAACAGAGGCAGGAGTCATTGTTACAGCAAGCAGCATAAGGTACTGGTTAATAGAGATGAAACCACAAATGTATTTTATAGACTCGTGCAAACATTGAGAATAAACAGCAGCTAACGTTAGAAGCAGACTTCAAGGAAACCTGAAGATCATCATGTTATGCGGCTGTTCTGATCTTAATGGAGTAACACACCGAATCTAAAGAGCTGATGTCAGATGCTTTAATATTAAAATCAACAGGTGGTGAACTGATAGCCATGCATCATTTTGCGCTTCGTGAAGATAAACAAAAACCCTGGACAGTCTGGGATTTTCTCCAGCATCTTAAAAAAGGATTTTAAACAGTTGAAACGGCAAGATGTGATGTACTTTTTTTTTTTAAACAATAGCCGTTTAAAATCTTTGTATAGCTTGATACCAGCAGCAGCCTGATGTCTGTTTTATCCAGAAACAGACCTACTGTTGTTCTGTTGCAGCTGAAGTTAATTTCACAGCATCCAGATATCCACCACTGCCGTGCCAAGATACAGGGCAAAGTAAAAATATAGAACAGCAGATGTAATATTTATGAAGCCACAAGCTGTTCTCTGAAGCAGCTATATTCAAGCCAAGCATCAGTTAGTAGAAAAGGAGTAATTGCACAAGGAAAATACTTATGAAATGGACTACAGCATGAAAGAAAAGATTGCTGTAAAGGATTTTAAATCATACAAACTGCATAACGAAACATACTTGAAACATATTGAACATAGTGAAGACAGAACCTAGGAGTAAAATACTGCAAAGGAAACAGGAAGGAGTTCCTCTTTTCTTCCTGTTTGTGAAGAAAAGAGGAACTGAGGGAAACACAACGGATCTGCATCTCATTTGGGATGGAGCATGGGACAAATGAACTACCTCATCGCTTACTCCCAACACATCACCCCTCGCACCCGGTTGTGTCCATTAGTTTCCAAAAGAATGATGTAAGAGAGCCAGGGGCTCAGACGCACAGAGTAAACAAGCAGCAGCACTGAGCCATACTAAACTCTGAGCCACTGTTTTCAGACCAAAGATTTGAGTAGCGATTAGAAGTGGAAAAAGCATTAAAAGGTAGGAATTGAAAGGATTCATCACTGAGAGAAGAAAGCTACAAACTGTCTTAGTTTAATACAGTGGTACTCAACTAACACTGATGCTTGAAGTCCCCAGTCCTCCATGATGTTCCCATGTTGCCTCACATCTGCATTACTACCTCAGAATAACATCAAGCTCTGAAAAGGTTAGTTAATCAGGGCTGGGCAATAAATCAATTTTATTGATCAAATTTTTGGTTTTTGAAGATTTAATTTATGGAAGATTTTGATTTCTTTCTTTTTTTTTTTTTTTATACCATTGAACTCTGTTGGTTTCCTTTGTTCAGAGTGATGTCAGCAAACCCAAGTCCCACCACCTTGATTGATAAGCGGTTTTTTACAGGTTCTATTTTATTTGTACTTTGAACTCCATGATGAAAATCAAGGGTTAAGTTTTTTTTTTTTGGGGGGGGGTTGCCACCGAAGAATAAAGTAACATGACATTAAAATCAAAATGCAAGAATAAAGTTTTAATATTGCCTGAATAAAGTCATAATATTGAGATTGAAGTAGTCATTTTATTAGTACTCCAACACAAAAAAGCAAAAAACAAATTATCCTTTTTTTTTATCAACACAATTTTCTCAGAATTTTAAAATGTTCTAGTAAAATTATATCTTTATTCTGCTAATACTATGACTATATTCTTGTAATCACCACAGAGATCAATTAAAATTGCATCTGGCATTTAAAAAAATCTGATTTTATTTTTAGCAATATCACCTACCCCTACTGTCAATAAGCCATTATTTAAAATACCTTAAGTACAATTTTAATAGATTGCTTTTGTCAGTGTATGATCGAAAATATACAAGATTAACATTTATCAATTACTACCCAGATAAGACTGTGATTAAACACCAAAAACAATCAGAAAACTATAAGGCACTAACTTGTTTCTTTTCCAGTAATCTGATGGTGACTGATTCATTCATGTAGGTGTGACTACTGACTGACAAGATCAGCATTCCTTCACTGCTGTCTACCAGACCTATGAATACTAATGTTTTGACGAATGGCTGCAGCAGCTTTCTTCTCATCACCTAGCCCGGACTCATGACAATGCCAGGCATTTAGCCGCTGCTCTCCTCTGAGCCAGTGTGTGTGTGTGTGCCAAAGCCACCGCGCTGATGAAAGGATCCGCTTATCTGAACTAGCAGCAGCTCCCTATGGACCCGGCATCTGCTGCTGCCAGGGAACATGCCCCAACAAACACCAAGACCTAACCTGGATGGCCTGTCTATTTTGGAGGAAAACTGAGTCAAGCTGCAGAAAATACAAGCTGTGCTCAATGACATCAGAAGACGAGGCAGATTTCTAGGTCACCAATGCTGCCACAGTAACTCGAAGTGATGTAAACATTATTTTAAGAGGCTGAGAAGACTCTGTCTGGTTTGTGTTTTACTGGATTTTTACTCAGATAAATTATGGGACAACTCAGTTTCATTCATCCTGTTTGTTCTTTATGCAACTTGGCTTGCTTTGGCCCAAATCAAAGCACCAATCTGAATGAAATTACCAAAAGTTTAAAGTGCCTTCATGTTGCTGTGACACGAAACTGGAAAAGATAAAACAACCTGAACCCAACAGTGCTTTTCTTAGAAACATAAAATATAGCTGCACAAGTAAATGTTACTGAGACTTCAGGCCAGTTGCATGGTTTTATTCCATATCAGGACTTTGCATCATTTCATTTAAACCTTACCTATGACAGATGAGAAAACTTCCAACCTTGTGTGAACTTCTATCAATGCAACACCTACATTTACTCAACCAGAATTTAGAAATGATTCTCCTGTGGCCATTTAGTTCATGTTTCTTTTACACTGCTCAAACTTGCTGAGCTTCTTGTTTGTTTTCAGCTCTGTCCAAGGTCCTTAATGATCGCCATATTCAGAATCCTACAAATTTAGTTAAATGAAAAACGATATCTCATCATCTTTAACCATATTTTATCATCTTGGCTAACACTTTCTCCTGTTCTTCTGATCTAAAGGTGATGCCTAGCAAACAGTTTTACTATTTTATTTCATTTTATTTGTTGAACAGGGTATTGAGTGATTGGAGCTAGGAATTCTGAAGGATGGGTGGGTGTGTGTTTTTTTTTCCTGTTTGTATGCAAAGGTGTGTATCGTCTGTGATATATTTCTGTGCAATTATCCAAACATAGGAAAATGAACATTTAATATGACAGTCTGGTGTAGAACATTAGCATCTTGAATGAATATATGCACTTTTGAAATTATTTTGACTAAGATAAGTATTTTGAAGTAACAAATCCAGACTCTTTCTGGGAATAAATACACTACAGCATCACCTGTTCTGTACACTCACAGACAGCGTGGATATTTTCAAACTTACCTCAAGCTTCAATCTAAGCAGAACTCTTCACACCATACAATTACAACCAAGAGCCATCATTTGGAGGACTTTTGTGTCCCCGCATAAAAACCCAGAGCTTATTTACAGACAGTCACTTCATGGTTCTTTATGTCAGCTAGCTCCAGTAATCGAAGACAAAAATCAACTCCAGCAAAGTTGTAATTTTTTAAAGCATTATTTTATTTTAAAGAAGCAAAGAAACATGTGCAAGAGATTATCCGTTTACTTGGTTGTAACATCGAATGTTTGGCCTTTAACTGAGGAGGAAGTGGTCTAATATTAGCAGATAGATCTGGTGACTGGAACTTTCAGATGACCAGAGAGCAGAAGAGGCACATCTTGGATATTATTCATCTTAATGGAGGTGGCAGAAACAAGCGATACAATCCAAATCAAGACTTCCTTTTACCTGCACTTCCTCTATGGTCCAAGGAGGCAGCAAGGCAGCTGACTGTAAACTTCAGCTTTGGCACAGCTGAATCAGCAATACCATCAACACAAAAGATAAGGGGTGACCACAAAGATGCCTTCCAACAACTGCATGTGCCTTTTTTCATTTCAACAACTTGCTCATTTAACTTTGAATAACCTTCCAATTACCAAATGCATGTTTTAATGATATTTCCAAAACATTATTAGCAGCTTTGACTAGTCAATCACGAGTAAAGTTCAAATGTGAACGCAAAGGGAAAGGTTATATTTCTTCTCTTCAGCTCAGTGATTGAACCAACCTTCACAGTGTTTGTCTTTCAGATTACATTATGCTCTGCTGCACTGAATAAATATTGGCAGGATATAACTACAGTCTGGTGGCCTCTGATATCATTGCAAGAATCTGTGACATTTGGCTTAATAAGCTTGCTAGCTGGAGAGCTTGCCAAGAGTGAAACAAGAAATAAATTTCTCATCATAAGTGAAATAAAAACCCTTAACCGCACATAGGCCAACACTGTAACCTGTATATTTCAGAAGGATTAACAGCAACACATGGACTACTGAAGGGTTTATTTGCAGAGTCCTTGTTGAATTTGAGCTGCCAGGGTTAAAGTTCAAATGTGGGCCACTACACTTTAAAATGATTCATGTTTCCACCATAAAAGCATTCATATTTGCCTCCTTCTTAAACTAGAAAGTTTGAACTTCTTCATTTCTTTCAGCAGGTATCACAATAGGACCACTTTTTAATAGAAACCACTTGCTACACTGTTTGCCTTTCCAGCAGGCTGGGATCTACCTTCTATCCCCCTATGATGGGTCAACATCAGGGTTGTGCGATTTACACCAGTTGGTGTTATAGAATGGACTAGAACTGACATGACCCTTCGTCTATGTGGGGAGTTGAACTTCATAGCCTGCTCCTCCTTGGAGCATTTTATCCTCTAGATAAATTTGTGTTGGTGCAACTCTCTTAAACCTGGGTTATGTCACATTGGCTTGAGTCATTGTTTAAAAACTCTACATAACAGTTTCTCTTTTAGAAAGAGGCACTCATATAGAAAAAAAATGGATAAATAGGAATCATGATATAACAGACAATCTGAATTAAATATTTTGGAAGACAGGGCTTACTGAATAAATCTTTTTATTATTTAGACAATTTTTGGCTCTGAACAGGAAAGTTATGAC
This sequence comes from Poeciliopsis retropinna, assembly GCA_010277075.1. Lineage (NCBI taxonomy): Eukaryota > Metazoa > Chordata > Actinopteri > Cyprinodontiformes > Poeciliidae > Poeciliopsis > Poeciliopsis retropinna. The sequence continues at coordinate 7,006,253 of VMRM01000007.1, forward strand.
AATGTATTTACTCTCTTGACTTTTCTAACAGTTAAAGCTACATAATCTAGTTTTTGTAAACAAACATGTCTATTACATATTTGTTAAAACTGTCACTGTGCCTTGAGAATATGAGACATATAATCCATAACAAAGGACAAAAAAAAGAAAAAGAAAAAAAGAGCTGCTGCTGCTCTCTCGGAGACACACAGCATGACATCCTTTATACTTCTACTACAAGGTGATTACATCTGGGTGCAAACAAGTCGTTTTTGCAATGTGAAACCTGAATTGACCAAAATCCTTATAACTGGTCGAAGGTTTAAAAAAAATAAATAAATCAGACACCATAAAGTTATGGTCATTGTATTTCAAAATTTTCCTTGTCAACATATTCAACTGAGTGTGACAGTACTATGTAGCATAAACAACTACTAGTATGTCACAGTCCACAAACTGCGCTGTGGATTCTAACCAAGGCCTCAGTGCAACAGAGTTGGAGTGACTTCAATCAGTTTCTTTGCAACTGATGTTTCTGATCTTCTCACGTCTGATTCTGTACAGCTTATACGGCTGAGCCCCACTTTGAAATCTGCTGATTCTGGGCTTTGCATCCATCTGCACAGCTGGGAACTAGAAACCCTTTAGTAGATGAACACCACACTATAGCTATGGTGACAATATGTAGGTTTTACAGGTACTTTATGAGCAGTTGTGATGTGTTCAATGTTAATCTAACCAACCATACACCTATGAGAGCAAAAACTTATTTGATCATACATGAAATGTGTTACAGGTCATCCACAAAAGCATACTTCCTCTTCTACACTTTAAAATGTAAAAGATGAATATGAAAAAATACATATTCTATGCATTTTTTATTCACATCTTTAATAATCCAAATTTTAAGCTCAAAGTCAAGCAATGGTAATGCTATGTGCCCAATGGCTTAAACCATACAATTTATATACACTGTAAAAGTTTAATCTAGCATGTATCAAACTGCTAGTTTTAGCTTACTTTTTAAGCCCCATTGCTAAACAAAGACTCATTTCTGTTGCTATAAGGATTTATAATTAGACCGTAAAACTAGGAGGGTCTGTGGCATCTAGACTATTATTTCTTTACAAAGAGATTCAAAGCTGCTCCAAAAATGGGACAATGTTGTATGCTTCCCCCTTCCCCGAATTACATAACTCCTGTGGCTGAAAAAGCATAGTTGACTGATCCTGTTTACAGCTAAAGCAGTTCTGACTGCTAAAGCTGGTGGATTCTACCTCATTACAAAACAGACAAGAATTACACGATTATCCCTTTCTGTACTCTTCACCGTAAGTGCGGGTTCAAAATCAAGTGAATTACTTTTTAACTAAAGCATTAATTTCTCAGAGGACATAAAGGGAAAAAGTAGAGTCCCTGCTTGCTTATTTTAGCTTGTCATGCCTGGGTTGCTCAGGTGCTACACTTAAAAAGAGCAGGCTGTCATAAAAGCAGCAGAACTAAACACTTAGGGAAAAAAAGAGAGTAGAAAAAAGAGGGATTAGAAGATTTGGGGGAAGGGGAATCCTTACAGCACGTTTTCTCAGGGCTGGTGATGGAGCTTTCAAGAGCTCAGGTCCAAGGAGAAGCCGTTCAAAGGAGGAGATAAAATGAACAATGTGGGTAGGGAAGCCTAGCCCAACTATTTAGAAAAATCCAGGTGTTCTTGCTCAAGCATGTTCTATGTGAGAAACACACAGCTAAGACAAGGCTTCAGAAGATTATCTTTAAATATTCTTAACATTTTTTTAACGGTTTTCAGAAAACACGATCTATGCTCTCATTTGTTAAAGGCTTAATGTTATAGCCGAGAAAGTTTCAAAAGGTTTACGAGAAAATAAATCTACAAAGTATAATCAACAATATGTCAGCTGTAGCATTGTATCAATACATAATCATATCTTGTTCACATGTCCTTACATTAAAACCACAAACTTTACTGTTTATTTTGCTTTTATGTGACATAACATAAAGACGGTGATATCAAAGTGGTAGGAAAAGGATAAAATGTCAGTTTTCAAGTTTTATCTCAAAGTCTTAGTATGGTTTATGTCTGAACTTTGGGCGATTCTCTAGCATGAATATGCTTTCTAAACTACTCCATGATTTTTCCACATCTGATCCGTTTTCAGCTCAGTCCATCTTCATATGAACTCTAACCAGGTAGCCCATCTTTAAAGAAATGAAGAAAAGCATACCTTCAGTGTGATGCTGCCACTACCATGTTTCACTATGGGGATCATGCAAGTCAAGATTTGCACAACTCATAACTGGTCTGTCAACAGATTCTCAGTTTGCAGCTTCAGTGAGCAAAGTGCACAGTGAGATATTAAAAGCATGAAATTTGTTTTGTAACCTAACAATACTTTAAACTTTTCCACAACTTAATTGCGACAATGTGTTACTTAAATTCCATAAAGATTTTTTTTTTTTTTTTTGCAACAATTCTCTAACAAACCTCTCAGGCCTTCACAGAACAACTACACAAAGCGGGGTTGTATTTTCCAAATTGGTCACTTCTGAAGAAAACAGGCTGCAATGTACTTCATTTAAGGATGCCAGAGTAAACGAGACAGATGAATGCATGCCAAATTGTTAAGCTGTTATCTGTGCATTTTGAAAACAATGTTTTTTTTTCCAATACACAAGTTTTCACAATTTGTGTTAGGCTTTCACAAAGACATTTAAATTTAGGGTTGTAATCTGACTGAATGTGAACAAGTTCAATAGGTAAAAAGTTTTATTTTAAATACACTGCATCTTAAAACCTGAAAAACACCTTGAACATTGATAAACATGACTGGTAAACTATACATTACATGAAACTGAAGAGTTAAAGTATGATTCTCTCTGCTGTGAGTCAGATGACAAGATAAATGACCTTCGAGACTTTTAAGGTTTTAAGGTCTATTCAGAATGCTCACCATGTAGACTGCCGTTCAGGATTCCCACATAACAGGGAGGAACATGTCTAACCTCCCACTTGATGCAAAGCCAAAACAAGCTAGCCTCCCTCCATGAAGCCCTCCACCCGTCACCAGGAAGGAAGTCTTCTCGTTGTCTGAAGGAGGAGGTTGCATTGTGCTATTTCCAGAAACAGGCAGCATCTCAATGCTCAAATGTTTCAGATCCAAACATCTGATGCCACCAAAAGAGCAGTTGTACTACGAAGAAAGAGTTCAAACTGGCAAGTATCCAGGGAATTTGCAACAGCTGAATGAGGAGCATGGCACTGGTCTGGACTGATGAAGTAATCAAGAATTCAGAAACACATTAAGAAATCTCAGAGAGCAGAGAAATCACTGATTCAACTAACTCATGCCAACTTTACTTGTTGCGTTGGTTAATCAGGTAAAAGTTGAAGTCTTGTTAAATTATTTCACAGTGTACTGCAGCACACTAAAACAGTAAAATAAACAATAAAAAATAAAGAATTTTAATATATACTGCTCAAAAAAATAAAGGGAACACTCAAATAACACAATATAACTCCAAGTAAATCAAACTTCTGTGAAATCAAACTGTCCATCTAGGATGTGTTATTTGAGTGTTCCCTTTATTTTTTTGAGCAGTGTACAATATCTTCACATTTAATGTAATAAATTCCAGATGACATAAATGCGTTTTAATTTAAACATTCTACACGAAATAAGTCATTGTGGCATTCTGGCACTCCATACTTCTCTCTCCACCTGTGCACTACTGAATATGTAAAACATCCTCTGCACAGAGATGGAGCCCAGTCTGTTACTGCATCGTGTTAGTGGGGATCTAATCCTAACATAAGGAGGGGGATGGGATGGGACTGGTGAGATTACCTCATCTACAGCAAATTGTGTTATTATAACCTCCATGGCTTTCTGCGCAATGAATGGAGAACGACACAAAGCGGTTAAATGGGTGAGAAGGACGGTGCCTTGCTCAAGGTAACTGCTGTTTTATATTAAAAAGTATCATTGTTAAAACATTTTTGCTCCAAAATTTTGGTCCTTATATTATGCTAGCATGACACCCCAATGAGTTAGCATTTATAAATGACGTTAACATGATTATTTTCGACCAAGGCGTTTTGTTAGTCTTATCTCTGAACCTCTGCAGGACATAACTTTAAATTTTCTCTCAGTGTGGAAATGTGGGTGAATGACAAAGCAGTCGCCGAATCGTTCAAACTGACCAAATTCCAGCCCGTGAGGAAAGACTTACGTGTTGCTCCAGGGAGAGTCTTTTCCTCCATTTTCAGTACCAGTTCCCTCCGTTTCTGTCCTTTTGTTCGCTCAGACCTGAGAGTTTCGGCTCTTCCTCCCCGGCAATCCTCTCATTCCTCAGGCAGAAACCGGGAGGAGGGGGAAACTTGGTCGAATCTCCACTTGTTAAAAAAAAAAAAAAAAGCCAGGAAATCCTCTCCCAATGAGTCCAGAAAGATGATAAACACTCTGGACGGACGCGTCTGTAGTTGAACACTGGTAATTGAGTATGCTACTGAGAATGAAAATAGCGTTGTCCGAGGGAATTTGGGGGAGTAAAAAGAGGAGGAGGTGAGAGAAGTCCCCCAGTCCAAGACAACCGCACAGCTGATGCGCCGCTCACTGTGATCTCTCTGCGCTTCACATCGGACTTTACCATTACGAGACAGAGGGGAGTCCGTTGCTTTCAAATAATATTTAGTAAACATATGCCATGTTTTTTTTTCTCTAAAAAACACACATCGCGCATATATTGATTATAGATGTGCTAAATATTACACAACAGCATATCAAAATGTGAATAACTCCAATACTTTCTAATATAAGGAAACATCTCATCCCCTCGGGTTCAGTTTGGTCTTTTCGCCTACAAAACTTCGGGGCCCTCATTTGGTCCTTGGACTTGGAGTATTTTTTCTACTAAATTCTTACGTATGCTGAATTATTTGCGTACGCACAAAAAAAAAAAAAAAAAAAAAACAGATGAAACTGTGAAGCTGCAAATGTGGAATTTACCACACACATACCGCTAAGCAGATTGTTTACACCACTTATGCAACTGTACATTCATACAGAAATGAGGAGAAAGAGCAAAACTGCAACATGTCCTGTTAGATGTGTTTATTAACATAATACCAGCAAATAGATGCTAAAGAGTTTAATGGAATACTGAACCTCCAATCAACAAAAATATGAAGCCACTGTCCAGTCAAAGTCCAGACCAAACTTATATTGAGAATAAGTGTTAAGACTTGAAAATGGATGTTCCAGTCTGAGCCAGACCTATTTTCCAAAGAAGAATTGGCATACATTTCAGTCTCTAGATTTAGCAAGGGCATCAGGATTTCTTTATTCTTAAAAAATGTTTGAAACCATGTATCATTTTCTTTGCATTTCAAAATTACACACTACGTTGTGCTGGTCTAGCACAGAAAATTCAAGTTAAAAACATTAAAGCGTGTAAGTTTGTTGCAAAATTTTGTTTCAAAGTAACAACAATGCAAAAACTGAAACTAGAACCTGGTTGTAATTAAAAGGAAGCCAGCGGAGGAATTTTATGGGTCACATGAATCACTGCATTCTGCTTGCCAGGTTTTTATTGTTTGATGTGTTTTTGACACCTGGTGCTCATGTTGTGTTGGTTCATTAAGTCTTTTTCTCTATTAAGGTGAATAAAATCACTTCCAAAAGGTCTACCCTTTAAATTAATCTGTGTTACGTAACAATAGAAGTCCAGTGTCTCCTCTCATCTGCCACCTGTGGATCGCTCAGAGCATCTGCCTGGGTGAATGGGGGCAGGGCCAGAGGCGCCTCGGCACGCTTGAGAAGGAACACCCTATCTAAAGGATACTGGTTGGGTCCTTTTGTGCAGCTGCTGAGTTGCGCTCACCCAAACCCCCACGAGCCACCTGTTGTTGCAACTGGACTGTGGAAGATAGCTGAGGTTTCTGGGGGGTTGGGTGAGTTTTGGGGTGGGGGCCTGACTGGTTTTAAAGTAAAAATTATTTTTAAAGCATGTTTTTGTCTCAGGGTTTCCCTCAACTTGTAATCACATGTCTGTCAATTGAATCAGAAAATCACATCACAATTAAACAAGATTATCATAGAAGACTCCAGTGTCATTGATATGTTACTATATTTAGTAATAGAGGAATAAAGAATACAAAGACGCATAAATAATCTGTTCTTTCCCCATGATTATCTAGACCAGGAAACTACTTTAATCATATTTCCTACTTTTCAAGAATTCATAAAAACTCTGTGGTATTAAATATTATAGCCTGGCCTTGAACATTCAGCAGTAAAACTTCCTATTATCAGTCTGATAGGAAAATTAAAGGGCACAGGATGAAAGCATGCCTTAGTCAGGAAGCATGCCCTAGGTTATCACACAGCAGTGTACTTTACTGTGTTAATGAGGCATCCAAAGTGAGAAGCATGCAAAGCAGCAAATGTAGTTTTGTGGGTCCCTAATAATTTCTCTTCAGATGTGTAGAAATGTAGCATGACCTTAGAAAATTGAGTAGACTGGTATTACCATTGGTCACTGAGCTTCTATGCTCTTTCCTCTACTGGCTTTTGCTTTAAATTAGGTGTTTTCAATTCTTAAAAGTACTGTGTACCTGGGGCTTTTCACTGCACATTGTTGGAAGAGCCTCTCTATCTCTTCCTAATCAAGATAAGACTTTGATCTTATGGTCTCTAAAAAGAAGTGAGTAAATATAAAACACTAAAAAGGGAACAAAGTGATTGTATCAATGTCCACAAGATATCCCGAAAACAAGGAAGAAGGCTGAAGAGTCAGTGATAGGACCCTGGAGAAGATTTAAGCAACCAAATGAGAGAATTAAGATATTGTTGAGAAAGCGAGATATTTCCTACCTGTTGCTCATTGTTAACCAATCAGAGCTCTCCTGACCTCTGACCCAGAGTATCAAACAGCAGATTTTGATTATAAAAATGAGTTATATAATATCTTCAAACTCTTATAAAACAGATATGAGCAGTTTCAATACCAAAACATCTGTTACACTCAATATTTTCTGATTAGTTTTCAACCTCTTTGGTTATAATGAACTAAAACAATTTCCAAATATAAGAATATATGACTTATATAAAATGTGATCTAATCTAAAAAACTACTGATTAAACTAATGTTAATCAAATCGTGATCATTATATCTAAGAAAAATGTTCTACTGATTAAGTTATATATTGATTTAACCATGAATCTATATCTAACCCAAATTGAGGCCTACTAATTACAATCATGATCCGTCTAATATTTAAACATGCACTAAAGTTAAAGCTAGCATTAAAACTAGCATAATTAAACTAATATTTACAAAACTATACAAGAGATTCTGAAAGATAACAGAGATTGAACTAAAACCTGATGAAAACCAGATGGTTTTCATTCTTTCTTTTTTTGAAAAAATTATTTTGTATTTAAACAAGAGAAATACATTTCTGAAACAAACCTACTTAAGAATGGATAAGGTATGACTTCCTAAAAAATACATTTTAAGTGATCATTTGGCATTTAACTGCTGTGAAAAGAAATCACCAAAATGAACCAGAGATCTTGTACAACAGAGTTCAGTGCTTGGACTTCTAATATTTTCTATTTACAGTGTTATGCTGATAATACTCAGGACTACAAAGACTGATTGACTGATTGATACAGTTAATTAAACTGTAAAGGCAGTTAATTAAACATAAAGGCAAAAAAAGAAAAAATACTTGGATGACTTTTAAGATTCATACTTTAAACAAAGCCAAGACATTGTCGTCTTTGGTCCAGAGTATCTGAACAACAGATTCAAAATTCGAAATAAAATTAGAATCAGGATCAACTTTATTGGCCCAGATTGTGTGCACGAAAGTTCTGATGTAAGAGATGATGCTTTTCTTTGTTAGTCACTATTATATCCAGAATATAATTTTAAATTCTCCTGCAAACATAAAAACCCTTAATATTGAAGTTCCAATATATTAGACCTCTAACTGTGTTCCTAACACAACATTTTGCTCTCAGACTTACTGGTAGTTTCTACATTCTCTAAATGTAGAGTGAGAGGCAGATCTTTCAGTTTTCAGGCTCCTTTTCAGTGGAACCAGTCTTATGACAGATTACATTTAATCTGTCATAAAAGTTCCTTTTTTAAAAACTTATAGTTAGAGTGGCTTAGGTTTTTCTGAGCCATCTCCATACTGCTATGAGCTTTGACTATAGCAGGACTACTGACCACTTATTCTTACTACATCACATTCTCATACTACTCTCCATTTCTTCATCTCTTTGTAATAATTGCTGCCATTAACTTCATCTTCTTCTGGCTCAACATTTCTGGTATCTAAAAGTTCATTTATTCAGTTACTCAAGACTATGTAGCTGAGTGAATGTAACTAGTTACTACCCGCCTCTGACAATCAATCGAAAAACAACAGACTTATCTCGGGCCACAGCCAGTAGTGCCCTCACGAGTCAGTTTGCAGGTCAGCTGCTGTGAATGGCGAGGCTGACGCTCATCCTGGTAATAAAATAACAATAGCTGGAATGTTTAGAATCTCCCTGGACCGCTGACCCAGACTATGGTATAGATAACTGAACACACAATCTTTTCCCTTGAGCAAATTTTGCATGTTAAGCAGCATGAACAGAGTACTGGATAAGGAAAGAATGAACAAAAAATGACTACTATTTTCGGTTTCTGGCTGAAATGTTTGTGTGCACTTACTAGGTCCATCATTCCTCATTGCGAATTACAGAACAGTCATAGGGTGTTTGGCTTCTGCCAACAAGGTAACAAGTCGTCAACAGCCCAGCCCAAGGACAGCCCAAAGATTCACATTATTTTTTGACTATATTATTTTTAGTTTTCTGATGTTTAAAAAAGTAAAAATAGTCATATTCTAATGTTATTCTAAATCAATAACATTATTTAGAATAAATAAATGTTTTTGTTTTTTTTTTCATTTGAAGAGTTGCCTTTCTGACAGCCTTTATGTTTCAATTGGGCAGTACAAGGATTGAACCCATGACCTCAGTGTTATTAGCACCACCCTCTGACCAGTTGAGCTAACCGACCTACCTTACATGATGAGTTTTTATCAATTTAAGAAAAACTTACATGATCTTAATAAAAGGGGTCATAGTCTAATGTTTTTCAAAATGCATAAGGGTATATTTTTCATGTTTTGTTTTTTTTATTTGAAGCATTGACTTTCTGAAAACCTTTATGTTTCAAGTGGCCAGTATGGGGCTTGAACCCATGACCTCAGCGTTATTAGTACCACACTTTTACCAACTGCAAAGATGGTTAGAGAAATAATGTGGGAGAGAGGTGCTGGCTGAACAAATTAAATCCCAATAAAATGTATTGAAAATGTTGGTCATGATGTGGCAAAAAGTGAAACAGTCCAAGCATGTCCAACACCACTTATGATCAGATTTCATTGTTTTAACTGAAGAAATCAGAGTAAGAAACAGAAATCTTTGCACCTTCAGGATATGGTGCATCGGAACTAATTTATGTATCATCAATGAATAGATAAACATTACAATAAAGCAAATGAGTTTCAGGGAAAAGCAAGCAAACTACATTCTAAACAACAGCAGCATTCCATAGCCCTGCAAAATCTAAATTTTCTTTTAGACTTAAGGGCAAGATTCTGATGTTTTTATTTATTAAATCATCCCACCAAAAAACTATATTTTCAAAATAGAATTGCATGAACGATGACTAATGTTTACACGGTATAAAAAAAAAAAGAATAAATAAAAACTTTTCGACAATAGGTGGCATTACCAGGAGTTCATTTTGCAGTCAACAATGAAGAGTGTGATTCCTCTGCAGTCTATTTAAAATAGCAGAGTCTTGTAAGCCATGATGTAATCTTTCTGAAACGTGCTATCAGTAAGAAAATAGGGCCAAAAACACGTGGCGTTGGTTCCTATCGCCACTAACCCCCCAGGGCCTCTCACTATTTTGCTTTTTCCCTGGACTCTTTCTCCTTCTTCCGCCCCCAACCCATCCTCCTCCCTTCTGCTCTGTCGCACTCTCTGTTTATAAGTGCATGAATTGCTCTGTTTTTACAACTCCCAGCCCACTACCAACCCCACTACTGCTTCAAGAATAGATGCCCCCCCAACCCCCACTCTATCCTTATGGGCTTTCATTTCCATGACAACTCACAATAAAAGGAGAGGGAAATAGCAGAGACAGAAAAAATAGAATGAGAGGGTGGTTGTGCTATGCCTTGACCTTTCATTGAATATGTAAAAAGGGAACCCTTCACTTCATGTCATTAAGTTTTACTGAGCTTAAACTGACCAGTCACAAGAGCATCAACAGCAGGAATCTAGACTTGTCAAGGGGAAGTGGAAAATGAACACTAATTAATCTGACTAAATGAAAAACTTGGCAGAAATAATAAAGAGCAGAAATGTCAAAGATAGTTTCAATTTAACCAATGCTACATGAATTGGTTTGATTTCTAGTCTAGGTCCCATTTTCATTTTCTCCCAGACCATATATGGGCTCCCTCTGTGTACTCCAGCTTCCATTCACAGTCCAAAAATATACATATTAATTTCTTAATCTAAATTGTAATTAGGACTAAGTGTGTGTGCACAATGTTGTATTTCCTGTTATGTCTGCATAGTGGCTAATTGAAGACATAGCCTCTTAAAAGAACATATATGTATCTGTTTTCTTAATCATGTCTGGTGAGGTCTAAAGGTTGATTTCTCTGCTGCAGTAGTCATTGATTTTGTGGCACATGACTGGTGAGTGGCTTCACAACAACAGAGATTACAGCTTTGGGGTCAAAAACCAGTCTCTTCATAACACATAAATATGGTAATATATAGACAAATCTGTATATGGGATTATTTTTAAATTCAAGATCATAGATTGCATTTGAAATTAATTCTACGTAGAACTGGAGAAATTATGTCCCACTGGAATAGTCATACAACATAAAAGATAGACAGCAGTTACACTGATGTTTTAAGCAACATAATTTAGTTAGTATTGCTAAAGAAAATAGTATCTGGTCACAAGATATAGTTTTGCAATCCAAATGAAAGTGGGTAAATAACACAATTTCTTTTTGGTTAATTGCTTGTAAAAGAATACCCTGGTTCCCCAAAGGCTATAAATATAACTTATAAACTCTCCTGTGAAATCCAAATAGCACAACACAACTTAACCTCAAAGAAACAGGAGAACATGAAAATAACTATTCACAAAATAATAATTTAAAAGTTTTTCAAAAAATTGTCTTTAGATACAGATCTACTTCCAATACATTCTGTAGCAATTAGCAGCAACTAGTTATGTAACAATTGTACTGATAACATGTCATGTGATCATTTTGCTTTCATTTATGTCTGTAAAAGAAAATGAATGGCAGGAATGTCTGTCTTTCAGGTCTGTCTTTTCAGGTTACAATTGTTATTTCTTCAAGGTAACAAATGTATCTGAACTCCTGCAGTGCTGGCCCAAGGCACAGGCAAACCAAAGTGCTGCAGAGGGACCCCAAACAACCAGACAACTCCCATAAGCACATACTAAACTATGGTCAAAATTATTATGTCTGTAAAATATTTATGAATAGGCATTAAAATTGGCTTCAAACATTATTTGTCTACAAGTTATAAGAAATGTTGAATTAATTACAATTTATTGACATTCATTTAGGATTTTAAAGAACTGATACATGTAAATAAATACATAGAGGAAAATATTAATAGCTCTACAGACTCAATTTAACATTGTTACTTTAATCATGTCTGTATTGGAGGACTAGTACTGGAGTACCTTGTTATTAATCTATAGATAAATAACAAGGATTCTCTCTTTCTTGACTCACACTGAAATGTTATACTTCAGACCAAATGAAAAGGTAAGTAAACTAGCCTTGTCTCTAACTCAAAGGTCATGCAAGACAAAAGCAGCGAGTCCCCTGCTTTATTATTATTTTATGGTGATTTGTAATGTCTAGAGAGGAGAGGAAGTTGTTTAAGAGCAGTACCTGGAGATCAAACAGACCGTTGGCATATCCAGGAGTTTTATTGAACTTTGCTGGGTTCCTTTGGCTGTTACTTAGGAAATGTGTAACTGGCGAGTTGTGATGCAACTATGACTTAGTATATTGCTGAAAATGGGGCAGCATTCAAGTAGACATTATAATTCAGGTTTTATTCCAACATTGTTTCTATTTTGTCCATAAGCATAGGGACTTTCTTTTCTCAGAACAACTGTGGGACTAGAAAATGCTATGTTTGCAAACTAGGCAGTTATTGTTAGAAGCATAGCAACAGTGATTGGAAGCCATTAAAAGTCTCACTTTTCGACACATAATCAGTCATTCTAAAATTAGGAGAGAAAAACATGGCATGTCAGAAAATCTCCAAAACTAAGTCATCACATAAAGAAAATATTAAAATGACTGCATATCTGCTTTAAATGTTCACGAGCTTGGTAGAGAATCAGAGTTGAGCCTTTGGATATATACAGTGTTAATGCTGTTGTGCTATTAAGCTTATTAAAATAGACTACATATAGGAGGATGTTTACATATTAGATTAAGCTAAAGCACTTATAACAAGAAACAAATATGAGTTGACAGCTCTTTCCAGCATTACTGCAATAGACTCAGTGACTCAGTTATTTTTGTAGACTAGCATCAGCAGCTAATTCAGTCACCCTACCCTCTCCCAAAAAAAGACCCTACAGACAAAATAATTAATTCTAATTTCAACATGAAGAAATCTGAAAACAGAATGTGTTTTATGTTGCTTTGAGCCATAGGTAGCAAGAACTTATGTTTGTTCATCTTCCATTTTTCTTATCAAACATAAGGCAGATAAGAAGCGACTGCAGTGAGTGGAGTTGATGATTCCAAACTGAATTTGGATGGCAGCATCTAAGTATTATTTTTTCTCCCGACACCCTCCAAGGACACAAGGGGCATGATGTCTGACATGATTTATAGAGACACCTCCTGATTTGTTTAGGATCATAAACTACTAAATGTGAGAATTAAAGCTGTGCTTCAAGGTGAAGGTGAGATGGGATTTCTTTTAGATGTTTTGCAAATAAATCAGACTAGCCTCTGAAGGGAAAACAGCCTTTTTATACTTTTAAAGGCCTTTGGTACGATCACGTGAGGAATCATACATGACAATATAGTGTCTAATTAACTTGATTTCTTTGGTCTTTGGATCAGTATAAGATTACTCTTGTCATATTTTCCCACCAACCTGACTATCTTAAGTATTTCAAACTCTTGAGTATGTATACAGATGAAGAGCTCTCATGTTACTCCTTCATCTAAGTTTTCACCCTCATATATTGCTCCAGTGTGTTGCTCAGTAGACAGAGTCGACATGCCAGATAAAATTAGCTGGAATTAGCTTTCTCCATAGGGTGAGCAATTTCAGTCTTCGACGTGTCCTTACCCCACATAATCTTAGTTACACAGCTAAATAGTCTCTTTGGCATCCTACCAATTTTTACAATAACATGCTAATGACCAATTCATTCAAATCAGGTGTTTTCATGCAGGGAGACATCTAAAACAAGCAGAGCAGCAGCCCTCAAGGACTGGAGTCACTCACCCATGAGACGGTGTAATAAGCACCGTCATCTTGCAGGGAGTTTGGAGTGTAGCCCTGTTTCTCCCTGCAAATGCTGCCAGATTACATTTCAATAAACCAAAGATGACTGGTGACACTGAAGTTGGTCTCTGACTCCCAGCTTGTGATTTAGGTCTGAATTAAAGGCTTAATTTTATGTTTTTAGGAGTCTGGACTGTATTTGATTATATGTGTTCTAAACTGCACATAGCTGGTCAGAGGGGGTTATTCTCCAAAAAAAAAGAGAAAAAAAAAAGAAACCTTGAAACAAAAACAATACACTTTTCTTAGCATGAACACTACCTTAGACAGAGACAAGCATGAAAAGAGCAACGTATTACTGGTCAGACTCAGAATTAGTTATTCTACTATGACAAAATACTTCAATCTATTTTTGGTAACACTTTATTGGAAGGGGGGTTCATAAGTCTGACATGACACTGTCATAAACATGACAAAATCTGTCATGAACATGAAGGAGTCTTTATGAATGTCTAACTGTTGTCATGAAGTGTCATTTGGTAAATAATGACACTTTTAATGCAAAGTTGCTTTAAAAGTCCACATTTAGCCTAACTTTATAAATAATGGCAATCTAATGCAAAGATGGCACTTTTAATGTGCCATCTTTGCACATCTTTCAATGCAACTTTGCATTAAAAGTCTCATTACCTACAGAATGACACTTCATGATAAGTCACAGACATTCATAAAGACTCCTTCATATTCATGAGTGTCATGTCAATCTTATGCACACTCTGTCAAATAAAGTGTTACCCTATTTTCTCACAAATGTATTTAAAATCTGTATCTATTCAATATATCCATGTGTTTGTCTAGCCATCTCTAGTAATCTATAACATGTCAGATGTTATAGTTTCTTGCTATATTTAGTGTTAGATAGTTTCTTGTTATATATATATATATCCATCCATCCATTTTCTGTCACCCTTGTCCCTATTGGGGTCGGGAGTTGCTGGTGCCGATCTCCAGCTGCGTTCCGGGCGAGAAGCGGGGTACACCCTGGACAGGTCGCCAGTCTGTCGCAGGTTTTATATATATATATATATATATATATATATATATATATATATATATATATATATATATATATATATATATATGTATATATAGATATATATAGATATATAACAAGAAACTAACACTATATATAGCAAGAAACTATATATACACACATATATATATGTATATATATATATATAGTTTCTTGTTCTTAGTGTTTTGGAGAAGCAACATAATAAAATGTTTTCTTTTGGGATCTAAGTCATGTTAACTTCCTTCAGCCAACTTTGCTTCACTATGTCCTTTTTTTTCTACAACACGTTTTATTCTACTCATTTTTCCATTAATCATCTTGAATGCAGCACATTCTGAACATTCAGCAATAGCCTTTTGTGGTTTGCCCTCCACGTAGAGGGTGTCAAAGATTGTCTGCTGGAGGAATGCAAATGGTGAGTCAGCCATTTCATTATATTTATGCAAAAAGAAAATTATATTGTGTCTGTTGCTAGAAAAGGAACATAGTGTATAGGTGGCAGTCACTGAAGCACTTTTTTGAAAGACAAGAAAGCATCGTATAATAAATCAGATGCTTTGTTTTGTTTATTCTTCGGTTTTTGAGACAAAAACCTTTTGCTTATACAAAGGTTTCCAGCATCCATAAAATACTATAATTCTCAAACTGCTCTTTTGCATCCAAGAGGTCTCATAAATATGTTGCTCTGTTCTCCCAATGATGCAGAAACTATACTTTCATAAAAACATTCCAAGGTTTTGAATGCCACTGTAGAACATTGTTCACACAAGCGAACCCCAAACCCACATCCTCAATGAAGTCATCTCCCTATGGACAAAGACTGGAGCCTACATGCATGTGGCCAAACATTAACTTATCAGTTTAAGGTCTCTGAGATCACTTGTTAGTGAAGATACCTTATTGCACAAAATGTCTTTTTACACAGTTTTAAGAGACCTAAAACACCAAATGTTCTGATTATGTTCTACACTCAGTTATTAATAGCAAATATATAAAATCTATAAACGTCTGCATTATACAACATATGCGTTTACCAGCATGTTGAAACAAAAAGACCTACTGCACACAGGAGATGACATGCATATGACTACACATTGGTTTCAATTGAAACACAAAGTTCAGTTGAACTTTGGCTGTTTCTAAGGAGATGTCAACATTAGAAAACAGATGAGGACACACACATGGAATGTCATGACTGTTCACCGCTTCAGTTCTTCCATCCAACATCACTCACTGAAAACAACCATTCAACAGCTACATGCAGAAAAAACAGTAAGAGATGCTCCTGTTTATTTTCCAATTTCATTTTTATAACCTGTTCAATACAAACAAAGAGCGTTTGTCCTGAAAGTGTTAATAACTTACCTAGTTTCTGTAAAACAGTAAAATACATCTGAAAAAGTTACAAAAATAAGTTTGACTGTTTCCCTACACATTAATGTTCCTCTAGGTCGCATTTTCTTCAAAATAAATTCCATACACCAAAAGCCCTGAGAGAATGTATAAAACATAAGAGAACATTAGATTGTACAAACAGGCACAAAAAAACATTATCAGTGTACTTACAAGATAAATTCACAGTAACTAAAATCTGTTTACACCAGCAGCTTGTAACTCCCGGTCATACAGGGCCAGCCTGTCAGAAAAACTGTCCTTTGATGCTGAACATCAGCAGCAATTAAAGCAGAGTGTCCTCACTGTCCTTGATGCTCATGTTCAGAGGAGTCTTCCTTCGATACTTGATGGCCGTCCAGAGTCGACACAACATTGCACCCCTGAAACAGCAACGTAGGACAAATTAGAATAAATCCAGACAAACTAAATAATCACTTTTGGTAAGACACTATGGCTCTCTGAGCAGGGCAGCACAGTCTCGAGAACGTACCAGCACAAAGGGAAAAAACAAAACAAAAAAAAAAAAAGACCCGCATTTTTTTTAAATTACATATAGTGGGCATAGTGCAATTGCTGTTAAATAATACAACTATTCCAGTATCATGGATGATGATACTGGCTTAAATACTAGGTCAGCCTTGTTAAAGAGACCTTGGTCTCAATGGGTTTTTATCTAGTTAAATAAAAGTCAATAAATAATAAATAAAGTTTAATGTTTTAAGGAGACTAGATTGCATTTGATCATCTCTGGCTCTAGGTTTTACTTATTTTGACCGGCCAGACTGTCTTATTCTACGCCAAACAAGGATTATTTTCAAAACACATCTTTGGTTTTCTGTCCCTGAAAACACAAAAAGAAAAATTTGTTAGCATTAAGAACACCTTAGACTGAGACAAGCATGAGAATAGTAAAGCATGCATTGGTCAAATTTTGAAGAATTATCCTAATGAACCTGTTTAACTCATAGAAAGAAAACATGTTTAAAATTTTCTTAAAAAATTATATTGAAATCCTAATTTAAGCAAGTAACCAATATGCCTGTCCATTTGTATCTACCAATTTTTCCACTTATTATGAGTTCAGTACGTTTTAGTTCCTAATGATATGGAGAAGTGAGACAAAACAATAAATAAATATTCAGAACCTGCTTAGTCGTGCGTGTGTGGTTGTGTGTTTGTTTGTGGACACCAGAAGTAGGTGCTTGCCCAGGGCATCAATTATACAAAAACCGTTATTGTGAATGATGCATGATGTGTGCCTGTTTCTGCCTGGACAGACTGTGTGAGGATGATTTGCAGAGATGGTTTACCTTAATCCACAGTACACCAAGTCATCCCTGGAGGCCATGTGAAGGAGACAGTCCAAGGTGAACTCATGAGCAAGCAGCTAAAACACGAGAGCGGAAAGGTGAGATTAACGGAGAGCAGATGAGTAATACTGACATGCCTCAGGACTACACCCCAAAAGTAAAACCCTGACTTGATTTACCTTATTGATGGTGTCTTGATCCACAGGGACAGATTGGAGCCAGCAAACCAAACTTTTAGTCTCTGCATTAGAGCGTTTAGATGAATTCAAATCGCTTTCTGTAAGGTAGAGATTGTACCACAGTTTGATTATCAATACAACTGTCACAGACTAGATTCATGGAGTATTAAGGTATAATTGTACACTTAAATATAACATTTTAGCCTCTGCAACCAGACTGTATAATCATTTGTCAAACTTCCAAAACACGTTTGGGCATATAAGCTGCTGATCTGCAGCCCACGCCTCAGAGGGAAACCAGTCCAGGCAGCAACATGCCTGAAACAGAGGCGTGGTAGAGACTGCAGCAGTGAAGCAACACTCATGATGACCAAAAGGGCTTGGCCCTCTGATGTCATTGAAAAGCCAGCATCCCCCCCACAAAAAAATGCTATAAACATTTGACATCCAGTACAGAGTAGTGAGTTTTACTCTTTTCTTTTTTCAAAAAAATCCCAACTGGCCCTTTTGTTTTCAATGTCTGAACCTAATGAGTAAATATATTTTGAAGGGCCTCACTGAAGGTGTGTTTACAGAGGCTTCATAATTCATTTCATTTGTTGTTTGTTTGCTTACTTATTTTTGATATTTAAAATGTTTTCCAGATCCTGTGATAAATATTCTTTAGAAATGAGTTAATCGACTTGCATTATTATGTTTTTTAATGCTACTAGTCAACAGTGGTCTCAATATTGCTTTCTGCAATAATTTATGGACAAAATGTGTTATCATGACGTGCTTATTATCAGTTAACTTTTGTTTGTGTGTGACAGAGAAACTTAAGTGGGTAAGGCAGCTACCTACTTAAAAACTAGTCCAGAGCTCCTCCGATGGCTGATATATTAAAGCTAATTTGATTTCAACTTGCAAAGCAGCTTTATAATTCATCTTCTACTTACAAGGGTTACATTGATCTCTGTAATTATAACAAGTTTTACCTTCGATGATGAATGCTTTCCTCAGCTCATCTATCTGCTCCTGTTTCTTCAGGACAGAGCCCCTCAGGAGCTCCTGGTATTCTCTCTCCTTCTCACTCAGCTCATTCAGCAGTCTGACACATGACACAAAAAGCCATCAGCACTAAAAACATGCAACATTTTTTTTATGTTCCCCTCTGCCAAACTGAAAAACCTGTAAGGGTTTTTCACTGTTGCTCTCCTATATTATAATTCTTTCTTATTATAAAAAGTGGAGAGAGCTTAAGGATACCTCCTGGTCTCTGCTTTCATGTCTTTCAGTTTCTCGCTGAGCGTACAGTTCCTGTCGAATAAGACCTCATCTGCGGGGTAGAGCCTGGCTGCTGTTACTTTCTCAGTCCCAGTTTCTGCCTGCTGATTGTCTATTGGCGCCATCGGCTGGTAAGGGACAAGTACTACAGGAGTGTCTGGGTCGACAGACTGCTCCTCGGGGATGCTGTCCTCGGTCTCAAACGACAACTGCAGATGGAGTTTCAGCTCTAAGAGGCGAGGAGATCAGAAGTGAACGCACATGAGAGGAAATACATCAGGTGAAAGCATTAAATGCTTCTTAATGTGCATCACCGTTTGAAGAGAATGTTGGTTTCACATAAACTGATACCCAGTAAACCAGCAGGACATGACCTGAGCATCATAGCATTGCTAAATGTATCTAGTAGAAAGCATAATCACAGCAATCCTAATTTTACAAAATAAAATAAAATCTCTTCCATGACATTTCACAACCAGCAGACTGATTAAGAGCTCCAAGCTCTTTCTGTAGGATATTTGGTGAGACTTCTTTAATATGTTCCTCCATATGTAGCTAAAAGAAGGGGCTACTTGAATTTTGTTGGAAGTCCACCAGTTATCAAATCTCTTCATTGCTATTATTTCTGCTACAAATATGACATACAATAAAAATGTATTTTGGAGAGTACCTGAAACTCACAAAACAGAGAGTGATGGAAGTCAACTCAGATTCAATGTCTTTTCTTCTGTCTTTTGCATTTTAGAGCATAAAATTAGCTTCAGTCATGTCACATTTACACCCAAGGAAAAACAGAGCTACAGCTTTTTAATTAAAACATCCTAGATTCTGACCAACTTAAAAATGTGAAGTATGAGGTTAAAAAAATGCTGTGCTGTTACATTTATTTTGTACACAAATCTGAATAATTTAAATAACTACAGCATTATTTTTTTCAACATTAACTTTTTAACCCAGCTGAATAAATGTACAGAGGTACAATTTTTCTAGATGTTACTGTTTAGATGACTTTGGATATGTGGCAGGAGAATTCATTTTACAAATGGAAAGGGGTGAGTTTGATATTTACTCCCTCCCATAAAATAATGATGAGCTAATTACCTCTAGGTGGCCAACTGTCCTGCATATTGATGTATAGGAGTGTGAACACTTAGTGGAGATAGGAAAATGAGACTTGTAGTCTAGAAGCACTTTGAATGTTCAGCATGACTAGAGTTCAAGTCATTTTAAAGATTTTAAAGATGAAGAACATCATCAC
Organism: Poeciliopsis retropinna; assembly: GCA_010277075.1. Classification (NCBI taxonomy): domain Eukaryota; kingdom Metazoa; phylum Chordata; class Actinopteri; order Cyprinodontiformes; family Poeciliidae; genus Poeciliopsis; species Poeciliopsis retropinna. Next base: position 7,026,346 of record VMRM01000007.1, read on the forward strand.
CTGAGCTGCGAATAAATGTGTACCCAGTAGCAGTTGTATAAACACATATAAGGAAATTAAGTGTGAAATAGTCCTCTACCTGGGAGCAGGACAGTGATGGCATCCTGCACAGCCTGTCTCAGCAGATTGTCTAGAGCAAACATCCAGTGAGGTTTCACCTGTTGTTGCTTCAACACCTTCTTCACCTACACCCACAGCAAATGGTTAAATATGAGTCCATAAAGGTACCTTTTAAGTTGCATATACAAGCAGAAAAAGTAACTTACTGCATCCTGAAAGTTAAAGAGCAGTGTCTGCAGGCTGTTCAGAGATATTGCTGCTGCTAACAGAGTTGAGCGAAGCTCCAGAAGGCCGGTGGCGAGCTGCTTTCTGTCTGGGGAGCGGATGTTTTCACGGAGGCAGGCGATAAGTGCGATAATGTGGTCTTCACTAAGTGATGATCCCTCATCCAACTTTTAAAGAAGAAGAGAAAGATTGAAACAAAAGGGGAAACTATTTCTACAGTTTATTCCCAATAATTCTAAACTATAAAACTGTGCAATTCAAAAAGAAGAGTCTACGGATTTAAAAATGCACAATAGTTGAATAAATGTGCACTTTCTTAAAGTAACAGTTTAATATATTACATTTTGATCCCTTTTTAATATCTAGTCTTTTGAGTCAAAAAATGCCATTAAAGTAAATATGAACAAATAAGAAAACTCAACTGTCTTACTAAGATTTTTCTGACATTAGCTAATTTGCAATGTTTTGCTGAAGCTTGCAGAAAGGAATTTAACTGATTTAATTCACCAAAAGAAGGGCATAAAAACTATAACATTGTGTAAAAACCTTGGCACTTGTTAAGTCAATTATTAACAAGTGAAGAAAACCACAATGATATTACAAAACCTGGACAATGGAAAATAGAGAGGCTGACCACATCACAATTATGACAAACGTTGCATAGGATAAACTTCACAATAAAAGTTAGTGTGCATACATTTAGTATTAACTTTATCTGTAAACATTTTAATCTTCTGTCTGAATTTTGCTCCACACACCTGCAGTATTGACTCTTGTAAATAGGTGACAACACAACTGATGTACTCGGTGAGGACTCTGTGGAGCGTCGCTCTCCTCTCACTGTCCTTTCGCAGCATAAAGAGGCCAATGTTTTCCTCCGATGATACTGGACTGGACATGTCTGACGAAGAGTCATACGGTGTCCTGTACAGCAGAACAAGGAAATGAGTCAACTAGATAAAATTACATCACTGGAATATTATGAAAATTACAGGATGTGGAAATAAAGTCGATAATGACATTTGGAGAAACAAAAAAAAAAGTGGGGTTTGTAGTTATTTCCAAAGTTATACACAGTTGTGACACAGTTATGGGATTTAAGGAAAAAGAATTCTGTTTTTTTTTTTCTGTTAAAAAGAAAGCAGCTTGGCCTGAACTTAAAACTAAAACCTCAGAGTGGCTCGACACTGATTGAGCAATGACCCACACAAATACGGTTACAGCTCAGCAAATATTTCACTCACGACAGGAAGCCGCTGGTGCAGGGCGGACTCTCTGAGATCTCTGTCACTCTGAGGGGGGACCAGTGCTTCCTCATGTCCAGAGAAGATGCTAGGTCACCCGAGCCTGTGTCCGAATCAGTGTCCTCCACCAGGATGGAGATGGGCACTGATAAACTGCGATGATAATCAGCTGCAAAACCGAGTAAGGTTACATTTAAGATAATTAACTCATTTTGATAACAAAATAAGACAAATGTGTGAAGTTCAGATAAAGCCTTAATAGAATTACTTGAATCTTTCACATCTGAGTCCTTTGGGGGTTTATTCCTCTTCCTGGAGGACGACTTGAGGAAACAGTCATTCAGCAGCTTTGTGGCCGTGGCTCTGTCATCCGGGTCTGGCACGAAGCAGCTCATGATGAAGTCCTTTGCTTCATTTGACATGCTCTCTGGAACCGTCGGGTGGATTTTAAACATGCCCACCTGAATGGGATAGTCACAGAGTTAATCGTTTTTATAAAACATTAAAATTGGATAGATGATATAAATTCAGAAGATGTAAAATAATTTATTTTAGAGATCTATTTTTGATTTAAATTCAAGGTTAACATGTTAAAATGCAACATATTGATACGATGCCTCAAATCAGAGCAATTTGATTTCTGTAAAAAATTGCAAGCACATGTGACAGAAGATCCTTGAAAGATATTTTTCCTTGAAAGATATTTTTCATTGATGGTTAGGATATTTTGATGGTTAGTCTGAAGTATGCTGACAATTCAACCCTAAGCCAAATAGATAGAACCAAAATAATCAATAAATTAGTTATTATTATTCAACATGCAGTTCACTATGTGAAGCAAACTATATTGGTTAATTACTCACAGTCATTTCTGTTCATTATAATGTTTTTCTGCCTACAGCTAATAAAACCATGACATCGAGGATGAGAATATTGCTCCAGAATAATACAAAATTTTTAAACCAAAAAGGGAGAATAAAAGAAAAGTATTGAAAAGCATTGATTCTCCCAATTGAAACATTTTGTTAAACCTTTGATGTCACTTATAAGTGTGTGTCTGCTGGCATAATATAAATTTAGACATTTCAAGCCTAAAGGAAATTGTCCAAAGTGTTCAGTAAATGCTTTACAAAAAGCTAAAAAGTGAAAAATTAAAACATCAATACATAAAAACAAGTAGTATATAAAGATGAAACAAACAAACAAAAAAAAAAACCTGAAATGTTGCACCTTTGTTGGAAGCCACAAAAAGCAGCATACCAGCCTGGCTGGTTTAGTTTTCATTTGAAAACCCTAAGGACTAGAGGGCGCTGAAAACTAGCTGCAGGAAAAATCCTGCCTGAAAGTTACAGGGGAGGTGAGTTGTAGCAGGAAGTGTATATTGGAAACATAAGGGGAAAACCACCTTCCCTGGGACAAGTGAAACAGCATCACATTGTTCAGCATACAGTAAAGAGAGTGAGACAGCAGCTAATTTATCCAATTCATAAATGAATGAATATGAAAATATTCAATATTGTGAATAATGTCTGCAAGATAAACTATCACCACTAAACGGAAACAAAAACATGTGTTTATTTACCTTAAACATGGCTGCCTGAGGACTTCCCAGCTCATGAAAAGGAGGTTTGCCTGTTGCCATTTCTATGATAGTACACCCAAGGGACCAAATATCAGCAGGCTTCCCATAACCTCGAGGCCCTTGGTCTATAATCTCTGGAGCCATGTACTGAAGTGTTCCTTTAAAAAAAAAAAGAGGAAGGAAAAAAAAAAGAGACCAATGATTAAAGCTCTCTAACTTTAACCAGTTCCTAGAAAACCTACAAATCCCATGATTCTTGCCTGTAAAAGTTTCAGTGCAGGGATTGATCCCTGCTAATCGCTTGGAGGTCCCAAAATCAGAGATCTTCAGCACGCCGCTGTAGGTGTTGATGAGCACGTTGTCGCCCTGCAGCACAGGGGAAATAACTTATCAGGAAAAGCTAATGTGAAATAATCCAGTGGTGTTAGATTAACTAAACTGCCAGTGTTTTACAACCCTGAGAAAATAGTTCCATTTTGCACCAGTTTTACCAGTCTGGCTAGGCTATTGATCATTCTTTGTTTAATGATCAATTAAACAAAGAAAGTGTACAATAATTGGCTGCTATTTTTTTTAACCATTAGCAGCTGGAGTCACAAATATAAAAAAATGTCATTTATTATTTTCTTTTAAAGTCAAAGGAAACAACTTTTCACCTTAATGTCTCTGTGGACAATCTCATTGTCATGAAGGTACTTCAGTCCCTCCAAGATCTGTTTGGTGTAGAAAATGATGGTAGCTTCATTGTCCTTCAGAGGACCCCACTTGGAGCGCAAGAGAGAAGATAAACTTCCTGAAAAAGTGCAAAACATAAAAACCGTCAATATTTGCTCACAAATTTAAACATTTGAATAGTTTGTGTCCAATCAGACAGGTCTGATGTATAGTTTCAGTTTTTACAGTTATGTCATTGTCTGAATGACATGACATATCCTGCAAAAAATTTCTTTTGTAGGATATTTTTAGAATGACTAATAGCTTTAAAACAGGTTTTCTCTGAATGTTAATTCATCACAGGCATTTGTTCTTTTGAACACATTATATCCTTGACAGGCACCAATCCGTCAAGGTGCCTGCTCCAGAAAAGAGCTAGAGTTGGAACAAGTACTTGGCTCTGCTTGTTCTGGAAATTTCTAAGCAGCAAGTTTCTATTCCTCCAGAGAAGATAGTTTACCACAATGACTAAATATTACTGTCTGCCACAGTGTGCTCCATATTTTTTCTATTCCAGTAGCATAATCTCAAGGTGAAACAATTCTAAAACCCAATTGAGGGGTGGGGTACACGCTGGACAAGTCGTCACATCATTACAAGGCAATACAGAACTAAGACCTATTAATCCAGCAGTTATGTCTTTAAAACTGTGGGAGAAAACTTATCCAGAGAGAATGCACCCATGGATGGAGAGAACATGCAAACTCCAGGCAAAAGTCCTGTTGCCTTAAGACAACAGTGTCAACCACTATTCCACCATGCAGCCCGCAGGGTGTCTAATAACATCGATGTCATTTAAGTGTGTATGGCGAGTGTTGGACACTATAAATCAGGTTTCACAAATTTGCTCATATCTACATTCACAGCAATAATGCTGTGAATGTAAATAGCCTGAAGCAGGTGGAACTCTGAGTAACAAGGACCCATCTTTGTTTTAACATATTGCACAATGAGGAGGACGGACGTACAAAAAAAAAGACAAAACAAATCTCCAGCTCAAAGTTGCAAACTGCAGCAAAATGTCTATAAAAAACATTTATTTTTATCCACATTCCAACCAGCGTTGTTTGGGACACATTCCAGGAAACCATCACAAACACAAACATGTAGAGTTTGTTAACTCAGCTAGACCTTTAGCTGGCAGATTTGCTTTGGTCAGATAAGACTAAAGTTGAATGTTTCCACAACAAACACCACAGGTAAGTTTGTCATCAAACCAAGGATGAAAGTGTGAGAAAGCCTCTCATACTCCTTGTTGGCTCTGGTGGAGGATCTGTGATGCTGTGGGTTTGTTTCTCTTCCAATAAAATGGGAATCTAGTATTTAATATCACAAATAGGCCTACAAGGTCTTTCAGAGGGAAAACTATCAAAAAAAATTATCATATGAAAAAAAAAAAAGGGTAAACCAGATACAAAAATCTACCTTTTTCATAACCATCCCAGTCCCCACAACTAAATCCTACAAGCTTTCTGTAGTACTTAGGTTTTCTGTAGGGTGAGCAGAAGAGAAGAGAGCCAAAAAGATTATCCATGGCTGGAGACATTAGGATTGGTCATAGAGTCCTCCCTCCGTTTGCTTCATTTTGTCAAACATAATAAGAAAAAAAAAAAACTAAGTGTTGTTCTATTCCGAGACATAGATTGTAGTAACAACATTGACAGCAGGGGTGACAATTAAGGATTTATTCAGCTTATTTCTTAACATACCCAGGTTTATTTTCAAGGATGTCCTCAATAAATTACACTGACACAATATCAGATTAATTTACTATTATACGAGTTTATACACATTTTAACGAGACCTGATAAGTGCGGAGGCTGCTTTGCGCGTATCATAAGTTTTATCTGTGAATTTGTACCTCCTGGGACTTCTTCCATGAAGATTTTGATGAAACCGTCCTGACTGATGGAGCCGAGATACTGGACAATATTCCTGTGTTTGAGCCTTTTATGTAGAGCTATTTCCTCATGGAGCGGCTGTGAGTACCTGAGTAACACAAATGCAGCAACACATGATACATATTGGTTTTAGTCACGCAATCAGGAAGCATATTCATTTAGAGGGATTAGGTGTTCAAAATTTCTATCAAAGTTTGTCCTAAGAAAGATTTTTGCATCAGAATAAACATTACAATGTCTTGCACATTTGAAAATATTGTCACTTTGTGTCAGTAAAACAAGCTGACAGGAAAGGAATGCTAGATGTATCAAGTGAATAAAGAAGAAAACAGATCTCCTACGTGCTGTCCTTTTCAGGAATCTCTTTGATGGCAATGCGGACTTGGTTGCTGAGGTCTCTACCAGCATACACCACACCATACGTCCCTTTCCCAAGAACCACTCTGTTGCCATTGTCATTGGTCTCGTAGATGAACTGAAACATCGAGAACAGAAAAGAAGCAGGATTGTGAGGAATTTCACAGTAATGGAATGAAAAAGACAATTCAGAGAGTTTTTTGACTAGAATCTTTGTTTTAACTTTAGCACACAAGCACAACATGTTTGGGAAAAGTCACACTGTGCGTTTTTCTTGGGAAACTGCTGCTATTTTTCTTGTTTCACTGCCAGGAAAGGCCTAAAATAGAGAGAATATTGCGTCAGAGGAAAGAAGTGCAGACGGTGACTAACCTCAAGTATCCCCTGCGTTGGAAGTTGGGGGTCCTGGCTGGGGTTTTCAGCCTGGTGAAGCAAAGAGTTCACCAACTCGCAGAAACTAGTGAGAGAACATTAAACAAAATTGGAAATAAAAACATATCTTAATAAAATAGCTTATTTTTTAGTTAGTTTAGTTTATTTGAGAAAATTTCACTTTTTAAGACTTTTTTTAAACACCATTTAATTTTTTCTTCCACTTTGTAGACATGCAATACTTTGCATCGGTCGGTCATAAATAAATTAAATAAAATACATTACAGTTTGTTAGCTACACAACAACTAGTGAAAAAGGACAAGGAGTCCTAGTGCATTACAACAAAAAAAAACTATGCAGATGAATAAACAAATGGAAATAAATATCCATAAAGCACCTTTAAATATTTGTTCTTGTTAAGGTTTTATATTTTATTTGAGAGGTCTGTCAGAACAGCTTGAAATCAATATTATGCTAGCATTTCCTCACGCTGTATTATATTGAAGTAATGTTCTATTGGACATGTTAATGTTGAAGAGCCTGTCTTTTTTAACAAGCTTCAACTTCTAGTTGAGAGCAATTGACTTCCTGTTGTCTACTTTTCATTTCTAGGAAGGAGTTCTTACTAATATAAAGGGAAGTTTTAAGGCTTTGGCTTCTATTTAAAATTGTTTTTAACCATTGTTACAATAACCTCCATACAAAACAAGTTTTTAAATAAAAACCACTTAATTTCCATTTTGTAATTTGGCAGCATTTTTTAAAATAAAAAAAAAGTTAATCCATATAAAATTAAATCCCAAAGCATTTAAGACCTTCCTCATCCAAAAATAACAATAGAAAAAGAATCAGTTTCAATCAAAGTTTTCTGGAAGCAGTTCAACTTAAAGCATTCCCAAGTAACACAAGCATTAGAAAACACGGCCTTGTATTAAGGCCTCTTGAGAAGACACAAACACTTTTATCTCTAACTAAAACAAAATGTGTGCTCCTACATTCAACGGGACTTACGCATCTGAAGCAGGACTGAAAGGATCAGTGTTTTTAAGGAGGCACAAAGGAAACATGAGTCACCCAAACTGATTTCATCACAATCGCCTCCTCAGGCCACTGCCTGAACTCGGCGACACAAAATATCTCCTTACAGTCCTCCTCCACGTTGTGCCGGTGGCTCTGTTCATTTGCGCAGCCAGTTGAGTCAGTTTGGCAGTAAGCGAATCATTGTTTAGCTCAAATACACAAATTACTCACCCCTTGCAGTGGATCTCTGACGGAAAACAAAGCTGGAAGTCATCAGAGTTGTAGTGCACATATAGGAAGCAGCTACGCTCATCAATCTTTGATGCACTTTAGGGAAAATAGATACAAACATATGTTCTTTATTTGTTAAATTCAAATGAAAAAAATGATTCTTCTCATATGTTATGACACACTAATATAATCTGCTTTTGGGATACTATCTAATTCCTGTTTGGAACAATGGGTAAAGTTAATATGTTGTTGTTTCAAGCAAAGGGAGAAGGGTGGGTATTGTCATGTTCAACTCCAGTTGAAATCACTCCACATCACACTGAAACCTAATAAAATCATTACCAGCTCGGCAGCTCACTGCTGTATTAGCTCAAAATGGCCTAAATTAGCACATAAGATAACACTGGAGAGCACAATGACACCGATCAGTAGCCGCAGGGGAAATCAACAAATAAATAAGAAAGAGGTCAAGCCTGAAACCATGTTGATGGAGCAGAAATGTGAGGGCGAGCCAAAGTTTCCCCGGACAACCTGCATGTTATGGGTTCCCCTGACAACAACACATCCAACTAAAAGGCGCAGCGCTCCTCTTTACCTCACTCCTCGGATTTTAGTTGCTGGGAAAGTCCACTGGTGTAAGCCTTTCTGCAGAATCAATTATAAAAAGGGAAAATATGGGAGAAAAAAAATAAGCTGGTTGGCTGATGGAACATGTTGCAAATGAGTTTTCAATTGCATGAAGGCATAAACAGAAGGAAAAGAGATCTGTGTGGAATATGTGGCATGAGAAAAGCCATATTTTCTCTCACGTATTTGCTCTATAGGCACACACCCATACACTGCACTAATATCAACATTCACACCGATATTAATCAGCTAAATAACTTCAGTAATAAAAGCAGCACTTCATATATCGGAATACAATATAGGATATGCTACAACCTTCAAAGGTGTGACGTGTTTCAACTGAACAGTGCGACTCTCGTCCTCTTCGCTCACACTCACAATAGACGGCTGGAAAACTTTACTAGGCTCCAGAATGAGCACCTGGAACACAGATTCAAATTCAGTCAACATTCAATAACAGTATGTTTCTAGGCTTTGAGTTCATGATAAAATCTGCTGTTTATTTATTGGATTCAAACTCCTGAAAGCTTACCAGTCCTGATGTTGTTCCATACATTTTCTTCTTCTATTTCTACAATGTTTGTGCATTATCAACCACTTAAATATCAAAAATATTTAGTTATTTTATGCTCAACATTAATGACTATGAACTTTGCTATTTAACTACACTTCTGTAAACAAAGTTTTTAAATCATGTAGATTTCAATGAGACAATTGTTCAAATTATTCAACATCTTGTTCTCTGTAGAGGTTTTTTGCCTTCACCAAGTGAGGTCATTGAAACTTAAGAAGTTTAATTATTTATTATTAGCCCATCTAAATATTTTTGCCATTTTCTTATAAAATCCCATTTTAAAATTGATTAAAGTTTTGGTTTTCCACCAAAAACTATAGCATGATCCAATCTACTGCCAGGCTAATCTCTTCAAATTCAGTTTTGAAAACAAAACCTTCCTACTTTCATACCTTTTACTTATCAATAAATCACACATCTGTCTTTGCTTTCAGGAATTTGAATTGCATGCCTCAGACATAAGGGGATTTTTTTTTATTGAGGTGGATAAGATTTTCATTAGCTAATATGCTAACAGTATGATTTTTTTACTAACAATAGCACAGAAAGCACTGTCATTACAAGTAGCTTACACATTTTTCTCTTTGAAAAGACATTTAACCCTGTAGAATTTCAGTTTTACTGCATTTCTCTTGCGTGTTCACTGCTGATTATTTAGGTGTAGTGTAGAGGTGTTTGTATTCTCTTACTGGGCAGCGATTTGTTGAGACGGTGGGTTTACAGGATTGCAGGAGTAGCTCCATCCAGAAGTCCACCGTATCCTGTTTGGGAGACTGCACCTCAGGAGGCTTGGCAAACTGGCGGTACAGGATGTACGTCTCCATAATAGATGCCAAATACCTAAAGGAAATGTATAACAATGATTAGTCCACATGGAGTTACAATTGAAGTATTCGCTTAATGCTTTTGAAACAAAAAAGAAAAAAAAAAAACAGAATGAGTTCAAGAATTTCTGCTTAATTCTCACCAAACAGGAGCCTTCAGTCTGTAGAGCTTCTCAGAAGCTTCTATTACTTTCCTGAACTCTTTAGCAAGGATGTTTGCTCCGAGGTAGAATCCTACATCCCAGTATTCTGTCATCTTCTCCAAACTGCCCTTTCTGCCGAGCAGCGTGCTTATGGTAACACCTAAATGTTTGTATGTAGAAACTTTAGGTCATTTATCATACTATATTTTTATTTAAAAAAAAAAAAACTTCAGAAATTCCTTAAAACAATCTTAAGAATGAGTAGATTTGCACCTATTTTGCGCAGCTCAATGGAGGTCTCAAATTCATGTCCAGCTGCCATCAGAAGGACCACATTGTTGAGCCCCGAGTGGAAAGTTGGCTCTGCTTCGAAAGCTTTCCCATACCTAGGGATGAATTAAATATTTTTATAAAGCCAAACTGGGAGTACATATTTTACTGGAAAACATTAAATAATTCAAACATTGAACTGCTTCTAATTTGGATTTCTTACACATGGATCTCAAAAAGTTACAGATTTGATGCATCAGGCACACACTGAGTGAAATTTCAAGTGGTTTTATTTTTGTTTTGATGGGTTCATCAAAATCCATGGATGGAAACCCCAAACTTGTTTTGTTTGAATTGTAAAATATTACAGAAAATATATTTTTTCTACTATTTTTACTGAAACCCCATCATAGGCTTCTGTATGACACTCGATACATAATTGCTGTATCTAAGTGGTGTAGTATGAAGAGTAACACCAGTTATTAAAACATATGTTTGTGCTTCTGTTTTGGTTTCTGTTTTTTCTACAAGTTTTCCTTCCATTCATTACTGTAAACAGCCACCTTCTTGACTATCAGTCATTGTCCAGTATTACAAGTGACCTTTTGTGACCTACCCTCCTCCCTCAGAGGTGGCTAAAAACAATTGTCAAGTCAGCAGTTTTTGTTGTGATTTAGCTGGTCTTAGCATTAAATTTTGTTTTCTTAAAATATAAAAATTTTGTTTGAATACAATCATCTCATTTTCTCAATAACTGAATTTTGTGTTTTCATTAACTGTGAGCTACTTTTAGCAAAATTAATATAAATAAACACTTGAAATACATTACTTTCTCTTGTAGTGATTCTTTATACTAACCAAGTTTAACTTTTTATGTTTATTTTAATATCCTGAGAAGCGCCAGTATACGGCCAGATCCAAAAACACACAAACTGGATGTACCAATAACAGGCCTGGTCTCTGCTGGATACGTCAGTGAAGCCCGAGCTCATGAACATGTCTTTGTAGATCCGTCCACACAGGCAGTAGATGTCTGATGCCACTTTGTCCCCCGACTCCACAATGGGCAAGATTAATTTCAGAGCCTTTGCTCGATCACCTGGATGATTCCTCCTAACAATGGGATAAAGGGATTATATTTGCAGCCTGGCAACTTTGACTAAGTCCTATAGAGGACTGAATGCAAACAACACAAACAAAAGCCATGTGCAAAGAATACAAACAAACACATGGCTGAAACCAGAGAGGAGGTGATTACAAATCTTTAATTATGTAGATTACACAAACAGGTGAGTACCTGTTCAAAGCAAAGGTGTAATGAAACTTGATATTCTGATGCCTTGCTGCCTGACACGTCGGCAAGTTGTTCAGAGTCTCCACCAGTTTGATCATGGCATCATAATCCTAAAGAAAAGTAACAAAGTAGGAACAAAAATTAAGAAGAAAATGTGTCTTTTTGTCTCAATTGCATAGGAAATTAGGACACTATGTGCCAAGAACCTGTAAACTGTTTCATAACAAGCCTTTTGATTCTAATTTAAGAAAAGTGATTTTATGATCAGTTAAATCTCAATATTTAATCCACACATCTTTTTACAAGACACGGTGACCTTCCTCTGTTATTAGTACAAAATGGTTTTTATCAAATAAAATGGTTGAACAAAATAAAACCATTTTAATTTTTTCAGATACTAAAACTAGACAAAACTCAAAGTGATCACCTGAACATCTCTGTAGGACAACAACAAGTTCATGACTATATCCGGCGTGAGCAGATCTACACTATCCAGGCGACTCTGGATGCGACTCAGCTCCTCGCTCAGAGCTTTTCCACTGAATCGCTCCCGTGCCAAGCGGATCTCTTGCCTCAGTGACTCCCGGAAGTACTCACTGTTAGCAAAGACACAAAGGAAAGTAGGTACCATTCCACTGTTTCACAATCTACAATAAACCAAAACAGGTTGAATTTAAAGTTTGGAAAATTGTGTTTTTACATTCACTGTACACCCAAATTGTAGTCTACATAAAATTACTAATTACTAATCTTTCCATTACTTTGCAAAAAAGACAGGATCATTACTAAACAAAATGTGAATTGTAAACTACTCAAAATGAGTATTTGCACTTAGCTGAGACTTCTCTCACATGTTTTTACTGATTTTTGGAGGGATTTGTCAGTGAACACTGGACAGGTGGCAGTAATGCACATTTGAATTATTTGCCAACACAAAGAAGAAGACTATTAGCGAGCCTAATGCATGTTTCATCTGACAGTTGGCTGCATGGGTTCCCTGCTAATCACATTAATGTGACGAAGTGGGGAAATCGGGTCAGTATGTTGATGTGACATTTTAGCGACATATGGTAAGGCGCAAATTTGATACGGTTATCATACAGAATAATGGTTAATGATAAACACAAGTAAGAATTACTGATAAACATAAGTAACAAACAGTGATAATTGTAACGATTGCTGACATATATGATTAATGGTTGAGCTAATTTACTCATAAACAGTTTTGAAACCTTTAGTTCTTTCGTAATTCATTATCTTGGACATAATACTTTATGTAAACAGAGCTTGATTTGTTTGGTTTTTAATGTTGCCAAACCTAGACATCCAAATGCAATCACTTAACCATATGTGGCTTTAGTAATGATTAATGACTTGGGTTGACAGTGCATGCCAGGACATGATAAAACAAGGAATTGGAGAATTGTGGCGTTTAATTGACCTGGACTGAATGTGCACGTTGTTCAACAGGTGCACCAGCCTCTCCACTAGCGGGGTGAGAAGGGGCTCCAGTTGCAAAGTGGGCTGCATCAGCTCCTTGATGCAGGTCATCATGGTGGCATCACAGGCGAACACTTTGCCCTGAGGTGACACCACGTACGGAATGAAGGTGTAACTCCCACACTGTTCCTAAACAAACAGAACAGGCATCAGTAAGCACTGTGAGGAGCACTTGTGGCACACACACACACCTACGACACATGTTCAAGAAAAAAAAAAAAAACCTGTTCGGTTGTTTCATAAGAGATAATGGACACAATTGGATTTTGGACCTTCCACAAATCAAGGCTCAGTAAATAATCATCATTTGGATTTTCGCAAAGCACACTGCATATACTGGCCTGTACTAGCCCACTTACAGTCATTAAAATCCAATCGTCACAGCCAGCCAGCTGTTTTGTAATCTAGCACGGCTGCATGCTCTAGTTAAAGTTTTATCCGGATCTCAAACATTATATACACGTGTTACCTTCAGAGCCTGCAGATCACTGTCCTGCTTGTAACCATACAGGATAATGTTATTGGTCATGCTGAAGCTCTCTCTCACTCCCAGGTGGTAGAAAAGAGAAGGCTGACAGAAAGAGTCGCTCATCTCCACGACTGCTACATCTGCAGAGAGATGAACAGGCAGGGTGAGTTTAACTGACAGGCATAACAGCGTATATTCCCCTCAGTCTGCGTGCCTGCACTTGCCTGCATTGTAGAAACTATCCAGGATGTCTGTGGTTCCCGCTGAAATTTTACCAAATGAAATTGTCCTGAAAGAGGCGTGCGCGTCTGCGCAGGCTTCCTTCAAACACCTCAGCGACAAGTTCTCCTCTGTCTGCGGCACAGACGCGTCCTCGCTGACAATATAAGCCACGGACACCGGTCTGCTCCGACTCCGAGGGGATACGAGCTGCTTGCCCGATCCGCCGCTGCTGGCTGTCAGCTCCAGCACCGAAGAGTCCTGCCACAAACTTCCAGCGGACACCCACACGGGATCCTTCCTCCTCCCGTCACGCAGGCTCATCCGCCTGCGCTCCGTCGTGTACATTTTCCAGTCGAGTGTGCCTGAAAGTCAGTGCATGCTCTGGTTTTGGGAGTTTTGTGGTGGAAAAGTGAAGACACCGTTGCTTGTTCCTGTAAATTCCCAGGTGTGCCGCAGCCGCCTCCGCTCGTCCCACATCCGCTCGTCCCACATCGAGCACTCCTGGTGCTTCCCACAACAAGACCCGCCCTTCTACCCCGGCCTCCTCCCCTACTCCTGAGACCGAAACTGAACAGGGTACTCATGTGCAAAGACTTGCGTGGATTTACTATTCAAAGCTGTCGTACGCTGAAATTAAGAAAACTACTTACGCACAAACAATCCCGGGGCCGCATGTGGAAAGAGTGAACAAAGTCCGAAAGTTTGAAGAATTTGTGGCCCCTTTTGCGACCCCTAGTGTCCATGCGACGAAACTACCGTGATGTGAAAACAATTACAAATATCTGCGACACGATGGACAATATTTCCACATTACATGAATGGAGATTAAAATATGTTCAAAATTGGACAGAAATACAATGATGTCCTTTAAGTTTATTATTTTTGTTGCTAATCAGTAAAAATTTGATTTATTCATACTTTTTAATTTGGCAGAAAATATTTTTTATCCAGTCAGTGTACAACTTGTTATTGCATTCTTTCAAAAGCACTGGTCGGAACTGATAAAAATACCCACACATTTGTATTGACAGTCTTCTTAATTTGTGAATATGTTAGGCTTAAGGAGCGAATCCATATGAGTTTTCAAACATTTACTCTGTTACCCTTAAGCAGCTTCACTTATGCACCAATTCCTTCACATATCCTTTCAGAAGGCCCATGTTTTCCTAAGCTCTAATTTCCTGGAAAATATCTTGGATGTTGCTTCAATATTTCATCATAATGTTCTTTTATCATGATGCCATCTGTGTCCCAGTATTCACCAGCCTCAATTTTACTCAGCTGATGTAATTTGATCAGAAGCATACAAATCCATGACATGATCAGTTGGCCTTTACTTAGTTGTTAAAAAGTAATTGAAAGCTCAGAATATGTATACTTATATTTCTTCCCCTTGTTTAATGTATGACAGGAATGTAGCAAATACAAAAAATAATCACCACAAAACAACAAAACAATTGTTTAATCTAAATTTTTAGCTTTTATTTACAGTACAAAAATTAACACTTACTATAAATGCATCTGAACTGAAAAAAAGAAAGAAATGGCAAGTCTTTGAATACACATTGCAGTGGTGCAAAAATGCACAAGTCAAATATTTTCCCTGTGCTTGCTCTACAAAAATGTCAAAAGAAAAATAAATCTAATCTGTAGTTCAATGTTTATTCTGTCAAGAAGAAATCTTTATTAAAGGATCCAGGGATCACACCGCAGTAATGTTATGTACCCTGACACATTACATGAGATAAGAAAGATCAATCATGCGTCACACAAACCTGAGAAAAGGAGGTCTACTTTGAGACAACTGTGGCAGATTCAAGCAAGACTTCAATACTTACAGAAAATATACAACAATTCCACTCACTTTTAGGACATTAATTCCTGCATTTTACCAGTTTGCAGGTCCGTTTTCAACAAACAGCTCTGTATTTTTTAACAATTTTGTGATCTTGCCTGAATATATGTGGACAATCGAGTATGTGGGAATAATTTACTCATCAATTCCCTCGTCATCTTCCTCTTCCTGCTTCACATCCACCTCGCTCGTGTCTGAGAACTCGTGCAGCAGCACATACTCGCGGCTGCTGAAGCCAAACTTGAGGACATCTTTTTCTTTGAGCTCATAGTAACGCTGGGACTCGATCCGCTGATTGTTCAGGTAGGTGCCGTTCCCAGAACCAAGGTCAATAATGTAAGGCCTTACCCTGCGGCCAGTGGTACCGTCGGCTCGAGTATACTCTACCAATCTGCAAAACACAGAACAGCTTAACCTTTACATTGATCATTAAAGTTAAACAGATCACAGCAGAGGAAGAAAAAATATGACAAAAAAATCTTAAGAAAACAAAAAATAACAATTGTGTTTCCCACCTGTACTGGAACACGGCATGTTGCTTGGAGCAGGACGGGTGGTCAATGGGGATATCAGCGATTCTTCTCTGGCGCCCCAATAGATAGGCACTCTGTCTGTGAATGTACATGACAGGAAGGGGGTCATCATTCTTAAAGGGATACAATCTCCATCTGCGTTTTGGGATACGAGCCTCGGGCGGCTCGTTGTACTTGATCACCACGCCCCGGAATGTGTTGGTGTCTTCCGTGAGCGCGCCTGACAGTTCAAAGTTGGGTTTCTCTTTCTCAGCCGGAGGCGGCCTTGAGTCGTCACTCCCTCCGTCAGAGGTTCCGAAATTATGTTCCTCGCCTTCTTCTTCATGCCGTTGACGGTTTTCCCTGCGTCGGTCATCATGCTGCCGACGCTCCTCTTGCTGAGAAGCCAGAGCGGTTCGTTCGCGATTCCTGTCTCTGTTGCGTTCTCTGTCCCGCGGCCTGTCTGATTCCCACCTGCTCCGTCTGTCCTCTGATTGCTCATTCCTTCTTCTCCGCTCATCACCACTTCCCCTTTGTTCTTCCTTTTCCTGTGGGATTTGAAAAGAAAGCATTTACAAAGCAAATATGATTGGTTGTGATATATTATCATCACCATATTTAAGAACTAAAGTAATGTGTTATAGGATATAACACATTTACTATCTTTTTATTAAAATACAGACGCATGTTATGTAATTTCATTACATAACTATAACTAATATAATAAAATTACATTAGTTATAGTAAAAAGACAGTTTTGCAACAATAATTATTTAAACAACTTGTGACACCTTTACCATTCATATATGTTATGGCAATGCCTTGTGAAGGTATTCATACAAACACATTTTCATATTATGTCTCATTGCAGCAACAAAATTCAATGGGTTATTTATGTTTTCTAACAAGCATCAGAGGCCCTCATAGACCAGCTGGCTTATATCAACGTGTTACAGAGGTGGACTCCCATTTACTAATCCCACAAATTGCACTGATTAGAATTAATTTTATTGGGAGTTTTCATTTTAAATGGGGGTGAATACTTATATGTGCCACATCTTTCAGTTTTTTATTTGCAAAACTTTGAAATACCTTAAATCCTTTTTTTTCTCTTCAATAATGCATCACTGTTTGCATTCCAGTGGAACGCGTTGAAGTTTGTATTTGTTCTGTTGCAAAATATGAAAGAGGTCAAAGGGTATGAACACTTATGTGTACAACTGCCTGGCTAGGTTTTCAAGCTTGGTTCTACCCCCCGTTTAGTTTTGATCTGATGATTCAAACCGAATTACCCGCTTCACTTTGGCATCGCTGCCACGATGAGGACTGCGACTTCTTCTGTTTCTGGGAGATCTGTTGCTTGGTCCAACAGGAGAGGTTTCTCTTCTATCTGGTGAGCGCTGCCTTGTCTTGGCCGGTGATCTGTATGAAATGTAAAACAGACACTTTAGCAATAGTACAGAGATTTTAAAACATATGACACATAATTCACTCAGAAATCACAATTTGTTCAATCATGAATCTATGATTCGTGAGATATCTCCAGTATCATTCTGTACAATATTAAGAAGGGGAGATAAACGTTTGTGAGCTTGAGCATCAGAACAGTAATTTTAGGTATCTGATTTTAATGTCTTAGTTCCAGAGCCATAAGAACTTAAGTATCCGAGAGTAATTGGTGTTGACAACAGGTTCAACAAACTGCAGCACACACTGTAGCAACAGGTAACGACCAGAACTACTCGTCGTTTCCTACAATTCTGTATACAATTACAAAAAAGCGCAAAAATATGTTCAGTGTTATTTATCTGTGACTAAGGCAGCAGGTTTTGTGAATTATTGATCATTAACTATTGATCCGTAGTTTCATGATTGAAACCCTGCTTCAGCAACACCAACATCAATGTCCTGGTAGATCCAGGCCGATCTCCAAGTTAAAATATAATTTTTATAAAACAAGGGAACATTGTATCTCCAATCTACCTCATACAACCAGATATGACGACTTTAATACATTCACCTGCTCGCTCTTCTTCTCGGTGGAGTTGATGTCCCGGCGGATCTGGACCTCGAACGCCGCGATCTCTGTGGCCTACTGGGGCTTAGTTTCTCCTGTTTTATCTTTACTTCGGTCTCCCGCGTCGGAGACTCCCTTCTTCGGTGTCGTTTCTCTTTGGTCATTTTTTAGAGAAAATAAATGTACCAATCTGATTCTAACGCGACTAAATGTACATCTTTACTCAGAAGCAAATAAACAAAAAACACAGCTTTA
This sequence comes from Poeciliopsis retropinna, assembly GCA_010277075.1. NCBI lineage: Eukaryota > Metazoa > Chordata > Actinopteri > Cyprinodontiformes > Poeciliidae > Poeciliopsis > Poeciliopsis retropinna. The sequence continues at coordinate 7,044,615 of VMRM01000007.1, forward strand.
AACCCTTACTAAAGTTCTCCTCTTGCGTCGTGATCAGCCTTTCCGGTTCCTGTGGTTCACAAAGAATCTGTCTCGATGATGCGCTTGTCGTGTTTCTTTTTAAGTTCCGGTGTAAACGCAAAAGTGTCGGGATCGTACGTCGGGGTCTCCTCCATCTTGTGAGTGGCACTTTTTAATGCGATAGAAATTAAACAGCTGTACATGTCCGTCAGCTATATGACTACAGTCTGCAGCGAATGTTCGTAACCTATCATTACATAACTCTTCGGTTTTACGATAGGTGCCAACAAAGTACATGAATAAATCATAACCTAAAGCTAAAGTACGGTCAAAAGGAAACATTATAGAACATTATATTATTAGAACGTGTAAAACAAGATTAAAGTGTTTCAATCCACAAATACTTGTACACTGACAAAACGAATGACAAAATGCTGTTTAAACATTATATCTGAAACTGAATTAATTTAATTCATTTGGTACATTTCGTAAGTGCATTTTTTCAGAATTAACAATTACCAATGCTAAAAGTTAACATCCAATACTGTACATAATATAACATGTACATAATATAACCAAAATTAGATCATTATAAACAGTTTTGATTTTTTAAAAATTATTATTATTATTATTTCCAGGGCAATTTGCCACTCACAAGATGACGAACGCGCTCTAACGTGTCGTTTCTATGGATCTACGGAGTCAATCGGCTACTCATCTAAATCTTTATCGACAAGATCCGAAATTGTTTCTTTTCCAAAATACAAAAATAATTCGGCGGTATTGTACAAATCCGACACTTTGTAAGTTGTCTTCTTTTTCTTTCTGTTTCACCATTGCAAACCTATTTTGTACTTGAACAGAAAGAACGCAAGGATAGTTACCATGGCAACATGATCAACAGTTTTAACGAGCAACGATATTTCCGTGTCTGTAGGCAAAAAATAACTTTATTTTTTATTTATTTCTTAAAAAGAAAGAGAAAAAATGATTCCGCCAGCGGATTCTCTTCTGAAATATGACACTCCAATGTTGGTCAAGACCACCTCAGGGGAGAAATCTCCAAAGGTAAGTCGCCACTGAGGTGGAAGTGCAACTACCGAGAAGGAAAGATGAAAAAAAAGAAAAAATCCAACAACTTTGAATCATGCTCAAACATATATTTAAAAATGATTAAATAGTGATATACTTTAAGTTTTCATGTTCATTTTAATGGTTATGGCTTACTGGCAAACAAGGAACACAACAGTAGCCTTACAATTATTGCAAGGTTGTAGTTAAGCATCTGTGTCTTTACCTACCACGTATTGTCCTTCCACTCAGCTTCCCATTTGCTTAGCTACAACACTCTGGACCATCAGCTTGTGGAAAACATTAAAGCTAGGAATCTTTCCCATGATTGTACAAAGCACAACATAATAATGCTGTTCTAGATGGCGTTATGTAAATGTGCTTTTGATGACATAATTGAGACATATATGACAAAAATGGCATAAAACATCATTTTGAAACAATTAAGTGCCTTGGTGCCCACTGTTGACTGGGCACCAAGTCAACAGTGGTGACTTGGTGCCACAATCTATAAGTCAAAGATTGGTGCCCATCTTTGACTTATATTACAATGTATTAGGATTTTGAAAGTGAAAATTGTTACAAAGAGTGGAGAGATGTCACCATTTAGACAAAAGGAATGTGCCTCTTATAATTCCCTGGGCATGTATTATTTCAGTGCATTTACAACAGATCTGGAATAATAAAAGTATTCTCGTATCATGAATGATGCACTCACTGCAGAATATGTCTCTTAACAGGTGCGCCAAATAAAAAGGATCCCTCTGCAGGGCCCTGACGCCACACCAATTCCACCATCTCCTAAATCAAAACCTGCAACCAGTGATGTCAGCAAAATGGAAAACGAGGAGATCCTGGATGCTATCCTTCCACCCAGGTATACCCATCTTCTTACGTAGTAAACTGATTCATTAAGTTCAACCTTCTCAACCATCAATATTGTAGGGAATGGTCAGAAGGAAGCCAGCTGTGGGTGCAGAAAGTATCCAGTGTGCCTTGTACAAGGCCAGAAATAATTCACCTGAAGGAAGAACTGGACACAAAGCTGGAGCAGAGACAGGCCAGACATACAGGCATCTGTCCTATCCGCAGAGAGCTTTATTCTCAGTGCTTCGGTAAGAAGGCCATGGATATGACACTATTATGAAACTCATTGTAACAATGTTCTAATCTGAGGTTTAGATATAGATTGTATTAATTAATTGTCCTTTATTGGTGCAACTGAAATGATCTTCCTGGGAGGGAAGATTATGTTTCCTCTTGAATTATTTTCATATCCAGAATTGAGTGCTCAAGTTAGAATTTCCCAAATATTTCTTTCAGAATTACTCAGAAACATATAGATAGAGCTCCACTAATAATTGGGTAAATGTAGCAAGTTGTAGCTTGATCACAAACATTTTAAAGTCATCAAACTTCAAGCATAATTCCAGCTGGATATTTGACCAGTCCTCTGGGCAAAAATGGTACTGTACATTTGAACATATGAGGTTTTCCAGGATGGAATCAATAAAAAAAAAAAAAAAAAAAGTTGAAAAATGTTTATTAGAGATTAGGACAGGACTTTAGAGAGGTTGTTCAGGAAACTTAATGTCAGACTTCTGAAGCTAATTTTATCGATTCAGAGACATTGTCCTATTGGAACACCTTCAATTCTCAACTATTTGACCCAAAACTTTGCTGTCAGAATAAAATGAATTGGTTTAGATATTTGGGAACCATCACAGCCAAAGCGTGCTAAACTGGGAAATGGTCTAAATAGACCAGGGAGGTCCTGATGAAAAACAACAGCCAGTTCCAAAATCAACACTTTGAAGTATGAATGAAATATACAGATGCTTGGATGGAAAAACTAAATGCGATTTGGAGAAAATATTGCATACACGAAGAGACAAAAACTGAGCTTTGTGGCCACAATGTTGAGGCAAATGAGGCTTGAAAATCTCAAAATACTTAACTATCTGTTGATGGGTGAAGTAAAAGCATGATGAGGCAGTGTGATCGTAAGGTCACAACACTCCTGACATTTCTAGTAAGTATATTTTTAGATTTACACAGCTGGACTTAAACTTTGACAATTAAATTCATTACTTATGTTTTATACCGACTGTTTCTCACAAACTGATTTAAATCTGTTTTTTCTTCCAAGATGAATTAATAAGACAGGTAACCATCATCTGTGCTGAGAGGGGTCTGCTTCTGCTGCGAGTCAGAGATGAGCTTAAAATGACCATTGCCACCTACCAGACGCTGTACGAAAGCAGCATCGCTTTTGGAATGAGAAAGGCACTGCAGGCTGAACAGGGAAAGGAGGACATAGAAAAAAAAGTAAGGGCATCAGCTAATTTGTAGTCAATAGACTAGAAAAAAAAACACTATTCAAACAGCTTTGTCCCTTTTGCTTACTGATTAAACTGTTAAACTGCAGTTATTAAAAGTCCAGCAGAGAGCGCCATTTCTTTACAGATATTTAAGACTGGGAACTTCCTGCTGTGTTTTTCCATCATGTTTGTAGATTTTAGATCTGGAAAGTGAGAAGCAGGAACTCATGAGGCAACTGGATGAACAGAAGGAGAGATGTGATGCAATTGAAAAGAGGGAAACTGAGAAGAGACAAGTGGAGGAAAGAAAGTTCAATGAGGAAATTCAGTTCTTGAAGAAAACCAATCAACAGCTCAAGGTGACTTTTTCCATCTATCCCTTGTAAAACAACACAAATGTGTTGTGATATGTAGAATGTCCAAATATTAATAGTACATACATTTTTTGCTTTCAGACACAACTGGATGGGATGATTAATCCAAAGAAGTGAAACCTCTCACACCGGATAGCAGATTTAATACAAGATGTTTCTTTTTCTTCCACTTGATAAATGAATGAGTTGACAGCTGCAGAAAATTTAGCATTTTATTTGTAGAGCATGACAGCTACATTTTAAGCAGTTAACACACTGAACATTTCTCTTGAATGTCAAGAGCAGCTCACTTGTGAATGAGGAATTACGTGTAGTTCAAAAGTTGAGAGGGTAAGGTGCGGCCATTTGCTTGTAGTCAAAATAAAGTATCATATGACCACCAGAAAAAAAGTCACGTCGATGTTTAACTTCGAGATTTTGCCTAGCTTGTCATTTCAATAAAATGTAGCCAATTTGGCCAGTTTAAATATGTATAATTTTGTGTTTATTCCCAGTCTAGTGCTTTGATCTTTTAGCCCCACGACTTTCCACAGGCGGTGCTGGAATTTTTCTGTTCTTGTTCTTGTTCTTCACATTGTGCGTTTCATAGTAACGCACTCCAACTTTCTTCCCCTTCGTAGCACGGTCCAGTGCTCTTCTCTGTGGACATTAAAGAAAGGAACAAAAAGGGCATCAAAAACTAAAAGTTTTTAACATTATATATGTCAGACAGACCTCTTGGTTACTTCTAATCAGATTGAGTGGACAGCTATTTATTTGTAAATTTGTTTCCCTAAAATGTTTTCTTGTTCTTCCGGATGCCATTTGTTCACAAATGTCTTCGTTTTAGATCTTTATGTTTCGTAATGTGACAAAACGTAAAAAGTTGAAGGGCTGTGACTAGTTTATCGAGATCCTTTATTTGAAACAAGACAAACAAAAGCTGCAAACCTGTTTAGATGTAAGCCTGTGCTGTGGAATAGATTTATCATCATCCTCCACACTTTTTCTCTTCTTGCTCTTCTGGTTTGTAGCTGAAATCAGTCAGATAAAAAAAACAGCCATCAATATTTAAATGTTAGCCTGACTGAGTCAAAGAGTTTTGCTGTTGAAAACGTTTGGATGTCCACCACATCTGACTCAATTTCAAAATCCATCGGCAAACTCGGAGTAATAAATGGTCGTACCTGTTGACGGATTCTCTCTCTTCTGTGCTTGTTTAGCTGCTTCTTGTTTGGTCTTGAGGTCTGTAAACACTTTGTCAGAAAGTGCCTTTGGTATTCTGTCCAAACAGATGAAAAATAGCAAACTACTAAGTTTTCCAAGCAAAGCAAACAGTTTATTTCTTCAGAGATTTGCAGAAATAAACTAAATTGGGCTAAAACTAACTGAAGAGTTTGGATATGATATGTAATTTGGTCTGTGGGCTCAAGTCGCTTGAAAAAAAAAAAAGAAAGAAAGAAAAGGAACTCAATGAAATACATTTTGGGAACAGGCTACCGATTAGTCAAAATGGCAGCTGTTAGTCCTTAAAGCTTGATTTCCATGGACGTCCTTGATGCCCCTGGCATCTCTCTGTCTGCCAACATTTCATTAATGAACAAAAAAAAAAAAAAAAAAAAAAAAAAAAACACACACACACAAAGTCCAGTCCAAGAAAAAGAAAATATGCAGTAAGAGATTTGGACACCAAAACTTACCGGATTGCAGAGAAGCGCTTGGATTTGGCTCGGTCCAGGAACTGCTTGTACTTCGCAATTTTCTCATCATGCTCACGGATTACCTCCCGTAAATTCTTTTTGCCTTTGGTACCATCAGTCTGAGATGGTGTATCCTCAGAGACCTCAGTATCTCCATCAGCTGGTTCTGCACTGGGCTCGTCTTCCTGCCCTCCCTCGTCTTCGTCAATGTCCTCATCAACGTCGGAGCCAGAAAAATCAGACAAGTCTAATTCTGGCATCTCCACAGGGATCAAATCTTCCTCAGTGAACTCAGGCGCCACGTTGATCTTGCCAAAGTTCTGTCGGACATTAGCTACGATCTTCTGGACCTGTTCCTTCTGCCGCTGCTGCTGTTCCTCCTGTTCTCCGGACGCGCTGTCCAGCTTATCCGCCTGTTCCTCCTGAACGTTCTCCTCTGCAGTCAGTGATCCTTCCAGGGGTAGTGGTTTTTTATCCTACAGAAGTCACAGTAATTTACGTAAAAAGAACAGGCTGGTGAAGGAGAAGGAAAAGATTTTGTAAACTCTTACTTCTGGATCTTCCTCTGGTCCAGGAGGCTTCACAAAGAAGGGGATCCGTCCCCTCTGCCAGTCATTTAAAACCATTTTGGAGACCGTACTGAGATCAGGCTCGCCTCCCTGTAAAATACAGATAAGAAAAAAGTGTTTATAGTTTAAATACCAAAACTTGATGGCTCTTTTAATGTGCAAAGATGATCTTTATTGAATAATATAGAGAGAATAAAATATGTTTGAAGGGTTCATATACTTTTTAAATTCAAGTACTTTTAAAGCAGTTTGAAGATACGTTTTCAAACTTTTCCAGCACCAAACATCGATAAAAATACAAATTCTTTGGTGGTAGTATTCTACATTCTACAGCAAAGTAAATTAAAACATAGAAAAAGTTTATGTTTTGCAATGTCTCTCTCACGCACACACAATTCACCAGACAAATTTAACACAAAATCCACCAATATCAATAACTTTAACATATAAAATATAAGATGATTAATAAGTCACTGAACTGCTAAGAATAATAAATATTCATTACATTAAAACAGTCCAAGCAAATTGTGTTAAGGTAAATTAATTTCTTAAACACAATATACAAAAAAGTCATAAAAAAAACTAAAAATGTTCTCGTAAAATTTTCTGGCATTTCGCAAACAGAAATAATTTTGGTAATTCTGACTGACTTGCAACAATAGAAGTTTGGTATGACTTAACTTCAGACAGTGAGAAAAAAATTGCCCCTTTTTATTAGGTGTATGACAATATTTGATTTCAACTGTAAATGTAGGCTTTAATCACATGATAGGTTGCTCTTTATTACAAAGCTATGCAGTTTGAATATCAAGCACTTTCAAAGATTTTTTACAAAAATCATCCACATTACAAAACTTCGAAACACCGAATTGAAATTTAAGCATTTTCAAGGGTTTTAGGCACCTGTACAAACCCTGTTTAAATCTTATAAGAAATGAAAAGTCAAACCTTTAGAAGCTTCCCAGTACGGAATGCCAGCTTCTCAAGAAAGTCATCAGCAGAACTCCATGTTGGGATCCGGTAAGTCTTCTGGATGTACTCGGGTTTGGCTCGTTCCAGTACCGCACCGATGTGCTCTTCTGGGTTTTTGATCTTCTCCACTTGAACCTTGCCAAAGAAAAGGAAAAGAAGACATGTAAAATAAGAAGGTACAACCTTTAAGGTATAGTGACTCCAATGGAAACTGCAAATATTTTCCTTTCAAAAAAATTGAAACAGGTGCTTGTTTTTTCCTACAAAAATATTTGCTGGGTTTAATTATCTGTACGTTTAACCAATCTTGAAACACACTGCTAAGGATGGGTTCTCATTAGTCTATGTAATAGTCTATGTAATAAAAAGATTTTTCCCCAGATATTTGTGATCTGCATTGTTCCATTTTAAAAAATAAAAGCAGAGGTGGAGAGAAAAAACTAAACAGACAGACAGAAAATTTCCACCTTCACTCTCCCTGACTGTTAACAGACACAAAGTGTCTGTTTTGGGATCAGTAAACACAACAACAAAAAGAGTTACCAAGAACACCATTTGCTGTGAAAGTACATCATAAAAAGAATAAAGGTTATTTTTTTCAGTGAGAAATGTGTTCACATTAAAGTAAAAAAAAAAAAAAAAGCAGATACATTTAAAAAGCTATTCAAAACGAGACTTTTTGTGATCAATGTCTGTGATTCATTTATGATTTGAAAGAGCAACACTTCCACAAGTAAACACCAAAACTGAACAGAACACAGAAAGGTTGTTCTGTTTTATCCGTCCTAGCTTTTATGGATCATTATGTCATGGGACATGTTGTGCTTTAAAAATATTTCTGGAAGTCTCAAAGTTAAGTTAATCATCTTACTGACACTGCCAATTACATTTACTGATTTATTTAACCTTTATTTAAACAGGTGAATTATTAATAACAAATTTATATTTACATTTAACAACCTGGCAGGGACTTAGCAGCAAGATCCAGCAGCATTCTATTTTAGTAAACAAACCTTAAGAACATTGTTGAGGTCATAAAACAATATTGAGACAAAGGCGTAGACTAAAACTGACATTAAATATTTGAGATGAATCATGTGAAGGTTTCAGACATCAGACTTAGAATATCTTTAAAAGTGCCAACGGATATAAAAGTGTTCTGCTTTAATACATTTTGAAGCTCATTTCAGTTTTTTACTGGAGTATAATAAAAAAATATACTGTATGTAACCAAAATGAATAAAATAAAAATTTTCTAGACTTCATAGTAATCTTATGTATACTTGGATTATTCTAAATAAATTGTGTGTAAGATTTTTTTGTTGTTTATTTTTCAGCATTACTCAGAACACAGACAAATTAATTTTCTCACAGAACTACAGAAAATAAATAAATAAATAAATCACTTACCACCCCCTTTAGGACTATGTCAGACTCGCTGTCCTCTGATGGGTAAACGACACCAGGGCAGTCGATGAGGAAGATGCGCCTCATTAGTGTGATGTACTGCCACACCTGTGGGAGTTATGGGTTGAATGCTAACTTTGATGAGTAAGAAGAAACACCAATGAAACAGGCGCAATCAAATGTCGACTCTACCTTTGTTTCTCCAGCGATGGGTGCCACGTTGCAGACCTTCTTTGAACGCAGAGTGTTGATAACTGAACTCTTTCCCACGTTTGGGTAGCCAATGAAACCCACACTTATCTGTTTCTTGTCTGTGTGAAGCTGCACATGAAGGAAAACACAACAAAACTTGCAAAATCATACAGAGGCGTTTCAACACCAAGCTTTATACCGACTTAAATACGAGTTCAATTTAGTAAACAATTTTCTTCATTTTGATTCCAATATAAACAAAGTAGGCTTAGCTCAAATACAAAATGTCCATATAAAACACGGGGTTGAAAATGTTTATAAAAGGTCAGCTCCCTGGAACTAAAATCTTTGGACAGCAAAACAGCTAATAATTTAAAGCATCCCACTTCATCTATCAAACATGTTGGAAGCATAGCCGAGGCGGGGGCTATGCTTAAAAAGCCAGACGAATGAGGAGTTATTGATAAGGTGATTTTAAACTCAAAGAAAAGGTTTTCTGAAGTGTATTAAACTGCTTTCCAAGATTTTGTAAACAGATGACTCATGAGGTATTTTTTTAAGTGCTTTAACTGTCAATGCATTCAAATTGCAATAGGGAACCAGTGACCAGTAAACAATGTAAAATATATAATAATAATATATATGTTATATTATATTCATAGCAACAGGAATAACTGCTGCTTTTCTATTTGGAATAAACACAGTAAGATTTCATCTGACATTCTTATTTTTTGTCAACATATTCTGAAATGATTGTATCCTTATTCAAAGTTAACCTAATGTGACAATCTCATAAGATCAAATGTATAAAAATCAAGAATGAGGACAAAACTGAATTTGGAGAATTGATCGTAAATGATAAATTTGCAGTAAACCTCCAAACTCTGTTAGTATACCACTCAAACAATAACAAAAGTTGTATTTGAGACTGCATGTAGTTATCAGATGTACTTGTATCCGAATGCCCAGTGTTCGAAACTGAGGATATGGATACAACTACTGCAACAAACTACCCTCTCTGAGGCAATGTTTGCTCCAATAAAGCCCTCCCTTGTTGAACAATCATCTTAAAAACCTGAAGGCATCTGAAATAATTGATGTTTTAAAAGACAAACGTTAAATAAAGTATCTTTTGAATCTGTATTTTAACAATCAAGATTGTTATTCTTAAACTTAATGATATATGAAGTTTAAATAATTGTATTCACTACAGTTATTTAGTTGTATTGCCGTGACTAGATTATTCAGAACCAGTTGTTGAACTAAATGCAGATTTTAACTTCATTTTACACTTTTATTTGAGCTTTATGCATCAAAAGAAAAATCAAGTAGATTTCCATTTGGAAGCATTAGCTTACCTTCCCAAACTGCCTGAGGAGCTGGATGAGAGAACCTTTACCAAATGAGTTGGTCAGGCTGGCATGGAAAGCCAGAGTTGGATACTCTTGGGACAGAACTGCAACCCACCGTTTCTGATTTGTGGGAAAAAGGCAGTCAAGAAGACAAATTACTAAAGACTATAGCAGTTAAAGCAACCCAGAAAACAAAGTGAAAATGCTCTAAACATCTCACCGTGACCCAGGCAGGGATAAGATCACACTTGTTTAATACAAATATGAGATGTTTCCAAGGTTTCTCTTTCTTCAGATATGTCTCAATGCTTTTGGAGCGGGTTCCCATTGGATCACGGGCGTCCAGCACTTGGATAATGACATCAGATGAGTCGATCACCTTTAAAACACAAATCCAGAATGAATCCAATTAACTCTATACCACTGACTGTGAAACACAAACAGCTTGCCATCCGGTTTTAATGACCTCGGACTATGAGGATATATACCCTAAGGTTTATGTCGGACGGCTTATGATGATGCTGCCAGAAATTAGATTTTTTTTTTTTATTCCATGGCAACCTAATTAATCTATAAGTTAATGGGCTACGTGTTCTAAAGCAGATAAAGCCTCCATCTGTTGTTTTTTGTTCCCCCTTTTGAACACGCTTAAAAGGGAACATGTTTTATTTAAACATGTTTCTTTTTTTTTCAGCTCTTGGAGACAAAATAGTACCTGGGCATGGGAAAACAGAAAAGTTACATGAAACGTTGAAGATGGTGAAAGGACATTTACAAAGCAACCACTTTTGGGGGGGAGGGAGTTTTTTTCTTTAAAATACTTGTCAATATTTGAATACTGGGACTCAATAAACAAGTATACAGGAGTGTTACCTTGTAGAGTTCCCCCCAGATCCTCTTCGATTGACCCTTTTTGAAAATCTCCTCACGTACTTCCTCCCTGTTGCAAAAGTCTGTCACTATCTTCAAATGTAACTATACATAGACTTAAGTCATATTTTGTGATTAGAATAAGTAAAACTCCTACCGAACACCTGTGTCCTCTGTCACCAGGTTTGTGTCTTTGTCGGCACTGTAGTTCAACGCTGAAGCCTCCGCTCTCTCTACAAGATCCTTCACATCTCCAACCAGGAGATTGGGCCGCTTCCTCTGAGCCTTAGGTCCAAATGTGGTCTCAAATCCCTCAGTATCTAGAATGTGCACCTTAGAGTTCTACAGGAATATAGAAAAACTCATTAAGACTACTGTTTTGAATTTAAGACTCACAATCTTGCTTTTCAAAACATAGTAGTGTGCATACATGATATTTGTTCTTAAACACTTACAACCCCTTTGTAAATGCTTTATACGAAGAGCATGGCTGTGTATTTATAGTTGTATTGTACAATTAACAAAATGCATGGCATATAGCTGTAAAATAAAAAGTAGATATCTGATAAGACACAATAAAGGAAAGTTTTTGCCAGTGGTGAAAGATATTTTCTCCTTTTTCCCCGAATTTAAACACATTTTCAATACAGCCCTCTAAGGCTTTAAGACAACAAAGAACAAAAGTATACAGTAAACAGAACACCCAAATATGTAACAAAAAAGCCAACAAAACACCCTGTGTCCATGCCAGTGCTAATCAAATCTTCCAGTCATCCTGAAACAAAAGCCATGCCTCTATTGCAACATTTCTTTAGAAGGATAGGGTTACAGACGTTGCCAGAAAATACTTATGCCAAGATCCCAAACAAAGACCCTTAAAAGAAATCACAAAGATCCTTTGATTCATGACTTTTTTGGGGGGAACAAGTTAGTTCATCTAAGCAAACAAATATTGGACTTTATATAAAAATGGAAACAACAGCTTCCAGGAAAAGTTCATCATTTGAAAGAAAAAATCCATACAGCACCTTGACACCGCTTTTATATGCATGTAAGATTTTCACATTTTAATCACATTAGAGTCATGATAGACAACACAAAGTAGTCCATAATTCCAAAATGGAAGACCAAGATACACATTACAAAGTTGTAGAGAAATTTAAAACATGGTGAGTTAGTTTATAACGCAATATCACTGGCAGTTTGGTGCTGTTCTAAAATCAAGTTTGGACTTCTTTTCTCATTGTACTATTTTTACTAAGTGTTTCTTTACCTATTTCAGGATGTTTTATAACAATCTGATTTAACTAGTGTGGTTTTAAATGTCCAAATAGAGCTAAATAAAGGACAATGCTCTTAATAAAACCCTTTTACCCTTTTGCAAAAGACTTTAGATTGGGGTGGAAGATGAAGCCAGAGCTACAGTGGTTTAAATCAAAGCTTGAGGTTTTTTGTAAAGAGTAATGTGCAAAGCTGATAGAAACATTATAGGCAGGTTGGTTGATTAATTTTTCTTTAATTAATTTATTTGGCAGGAACAAGGCACATTAACATTTCTTTAAATGCCAAAAGCATATTTTTCATCTGTTGCAGTACATGATGCGCTTTTCTTATTACTCTTTTAGAAAACATAAAACAATTGAAAAGCTTGCATCTTTTTCTCCCACTATGAAAATGAAGTGTGACTCTGTGTTCATCCCAAAACCCCCGTGAAAAACAACAATATTTGTGGTTCTAATGTGAAAATGTTTCAGGGGCATGAATACTTTAAGATTATGTTACATGTGCCTATTTTTTATAAGAGATTATACTAAATGTTACAACAATTAAAACAATAACTGTTATTTGGATTTTGTGTTATGGCTATGCAACTTTACTCACATGAGCTTTGGCTCTGTCATGCAAAAGAGACATGGGCAGTTTGCTTTGCCTCATCACCACACGGTATGGATCCTTCTGTACTGCTCCCATCTCTTCTTGAAACTTCTGGAGGGCTGACTGCTTTATCACTCGAGTGTTTGCTGAAACACATAAGACCCAAACATGAGTTAAGCCAAGTTGGTTCAAATATTTTGCAATTAATCACATTTACAGAGGCATTTAAATACATCTTTATCTAAAGCTACCAAACATAAAAAATTTACTCCTGTCAGAAATTAAAACATTACCTATAACTTTGCTACATACACTACATATTTGACAGGAACTCTCACTCCTATTATTATCATCATCATATCATTCATGCTCCATAAAGGAAAGAAAGTAAATCTCATCTATAACTGAAAATATAGTTGCATATTTACTTGCAACCATATGCATTGCATTAATGATGTTAGTCAAGTATATCCCGACTGAAAAATTACTTGAATATTTTTCTTTTTGGTAAAACTAAAATTATATAAACAGAGAGACAATTCTAAATATAACATGCAAATACATTCTGAGTTTAATATCAATCACAAATGCAAATAAATGATATTCAGAATAAAACAATGCCAGAACAAATAATCTCTCCATCATTAGCAGCAATAGAAAGAAAACATACTCACTAAACCATTTGATGTTGGGTTCAACTCTGGCAACTGTTCCTGGTGCTACTGTAGACTGGTACTGTAAAGGTTTGATAACTTTCCCTCGGTTGTTACTGTAGATAGAACCAACCCATCAGTGTTAATACAGCGCTTATGTTTACATTTCAGCTGAAAGCTACAAACAATCCTGTTACAAACAGAGAATATGTTATCATTCATTACCATCTTTGTTTTTGTCTGTACATATTCAGACGCTTAATGGTGGCTCTGTCCCTCATGTTGTTTCCTCCTGCACCTTTGGCTCGATCTGGGGAACCAATGGTCAAAACAGTTTAGTTATGCATATTAAAACTATACATATACAAAAATCATAGACAATAAATGTAATACATTTCAATAAAAAAAAAAAAAAAAAAAAAGATCAAATTAAAATAACGCAATCGCAATAAAAACAACATCGCAACAGTTTGTATCCATTCTTTTCAACTTTATAATGAAGAACCTTAATAAACTATGTCTTAATGTAGTTGTTGGGCCTTGTGAGGGGAATGTTTGATTAATAACTCCCTGCAAATAAATCTGCATAAGTTATATGTTGTTGCTCTGTACATGTGAGTCGAATGGGAGAACTGAAAAGTTGCAACTTGGAATAAATTACTTCAATGAAACAACCAAAAGGCTGCGAGGTAAAATGTCAAACTATTATAGCGAAATTTTGGGTTAAATATTTAATTTAAGAAGTAATCAGAAGCATTTCTATCCAGGATACAGTTAGTAGAAGAGCACGCTAAAGCTATTAGCTGCAGTTAGCTACAAGTGTAAACAAACTGTGTAGCTTACCGGGGTTCGTACTGGATGAAGAAGGGTTTATCGAGTTCTTCCCCTTAAACTGAGGCTTTACCATGATGACTGCTTATTCGGTAAAGCCTTTCACAAGAAAATCAAAACTGTACACCTATCGGGACAGTATAAAAGCTGAAATTTGAAGCCTTCCCCCTCGACTCAGCGATATTAGAACTTGCACGTGTCCCGCTGGTGAAGCAGGAAGGACGTCATGACAAGAGGAAGTGATGGAACCAGCCAATCAGAAAAATGTAAATTAAAAAGAAACGGTTGCAAACGGCTATTAACAATATAAAAAAATGTGCACTGTTGTATTTAATCAACAATAAATTGTTAGGATGCGTATTTCCTTTTTGCACTTCTTATATTAGCAGGATTTGGCAGTACTATTTTGATCCAGAAGAGGGCGCAATGCAATTTATGTCAGAGCATTTTACGTGACATTTCATGCTGGCTTAAAGTGTGGAGGAGAGTTTGGCTACAAATTTGGCATTGCCGAAGTATTTACGGTAACGCCGAACAGAAAACATAAAATAATATATATGTTTTTTTTTTAATTACCTTTTTAGTTCTTTGTGCAATCTACAATCAACTAACATGGAGAGGCACCATCCAGTTTTCACTTCACACAGCAAGGAGATGGAGGAATGTTTTCTGTTCATTTTTATACAGACGAAAAATGTTGATTTTAGATTAGAGATGGGTTTTATTTATTATTTATTAGTATTATTTATTAATGTATTTTATTATTGTGATTAGAATAATAAGTCTGGAATCAAGGAAGTTAACCGAACTGTAATATTATTTAACTAATTGTCTAGGATTTTTTGGCATTATTAGTCTCAATTTAATAAAAGTTGGAATAAAAGCTGCTATAGAAGTGCTTCATAGTCTTTACTTTTGACAAATTCAAAAGTTAAAAGTTTAAATAACAAAATTCATTTGATTTTTTTTTTGGTTGAAAATTTACAGAATTGAAACAAACAAATTTGTTCCTTGAAAATAATCCAGGTGATTATAGTTTGAACAAAACTGTCCAGTTAAACAACGCACTGTGATTTGAAAAGTAGGTAAGTTATCAGCGTGCAGCTTAAATAAATTGCTTTGTTTAGCCACAAATAATTAAAGCTTATAAACTTTACAATTTAATAAATTTAAACTCCTTCCACAAGCTCTTCACAAGAAATTGCTTTATCTGTGCCGGATAAGTGCCAGTTCCTCTGCAGAGAGCTGGCACTTGTGTGCTTTTCCAAAATATTGTGTGGTTTTTCAAAGAATGGCTTATTCCTTTCTGAGTGGACTCAGAAAGGAAGCCCAGTAAATGACTGGCTTCGTTATTGATATTGATGCTTTCAATTCATCCAGAATTGATAAATTCAGAATCATATGGAAGATTTTTTTCTTTTGTTCTACAGTTAATACTCACATTTTGCACCAAAATATCTAGGAAACAGAATAGACTCACCTCCTGCACATCATCATAGCTGGACATTCCCATGGTATTGAATTTTATTGTTTGAACAAATTAATGTTTCATTTTTAGGCATATGAAAAATACATGCAAAAAAGAACCAGACTAGTGAAAGTCCATCATTCAGTTCCTGAGTTCTTGGCTCATTTCACTTGATTTGAAATGAGCCACACTGCATACAGTGAAGCACTATGTTTAAAAATTTGCTTTAAAATGCAAACCATTGTGAGTGAGTTAAACCAGAAGTTTTCAGATGCATAAAATAATGATCTGCACAGAAATGTAGTTTTCAGAATTTGTTTTCTTCTAGAGTTTTTTGTCTAGATGGAGCCATCAGCTGATCCTTCTTTCCAGCTGGCAAACAAAAACCTCACCAGTTATTACAGCTTGCAACCAAAATGTTGATCTTATCGGAGGAAACAGAATATCTGCTTTTTTACAGATTGATAACCTAAGCATATGTCTGAAAAATTCCTTTGAATTTAGTGAGGGATTACATTTTTACTGTGAAAATATACTAGTTTGAAATAAGACCAATGAAGACACCAATGAAGAGATATTTGACAATTCATCAACTCTAAATCAGAGAACAGATTTGCAGCAACTTTTTCAAGTCTGTTGCAGTTGAATGTTTCGTTTTCAAAATAAATTTCTCAGCAAACGAACTCATTATACTTTCATTTAGAATAAGGAGATGTCAGAAGTACTAAAAAATTTGAATACAACTTTAGGAAAACCAAAAGAAAAACATCTTACAACAGAAGCCAATTTGCTGTTGGTAGTAAAACTAAAGCACCCAAAAAGAACACAGTTTCACTTTAAACAATACAATTAGGTCATTATTTTCTCACAGCAAGGATTTAATATGCTGTGGCAGAAATTACAAACTCATTTTCTCCATGAGAAATACCAGATGAAGAAGATTTTTAGTGGTTAAAGTTACTTAGTGATTCAACGAGACAGAAATCAGTAAAAGGAGAGTAAGTATGATAAATGCTGCTTCACAGCTCAACGATAAAGCACTAAAGCTTCCACATGAACTTGTGTATTTGTGAATAATATGTCAGTGTGGCTTACTCAAGAGCAGAAACGCTAAGTCAAAGTTAGAACACAGGAGCTAAATGATGGAGTGCAGATGCCCATGGGTTTGACTAAACAAAAACAGAGAAATTGATGAAGGCCTAAAGGGTGCTCCTGTTTATAGCCTCACTGTTGATAATGTTCTGCTTAGAGTGTTTCATGGCTCAAAGGAGGGCTACTAACCACTGCTGTGTCATGAGCTGCTCGTTAGTTAAACCTGAGGTACTGCAGAAAACGGGCTGCACCAAAGTCCAAAGACACGTTTGAATACATGTGCTTTTAAATCAACACTCATGTGCCAAACTAATTTATTCAACACTGACATGTATTCTAATATATGCTAGCTCCTTGGGGTACACAAAAATATCAGTTAAAAAAAAAACTTCCTTGGTGGCAGCCTGATCTAGTGGCATTTCAATGCTGAGGAAGAAATCCAGTGGATTCAGTGTAAATATTACTGAAGACAATACAACAGCCTATTTCTTTTATTATATACTGGCAGGTAAATTTCCTTGGTCAGCTAAACATTCACAAGTCAAGACGTTTTTCAGAGGATTTAAGAAGCACTTAAGAAATTTAAAAAGCATTTTCAGAAACATTTAAGGAGGAGTTGAAACAAAAAGGCTCAGGAGAATCCTTTAAGATGAGTTTCACACATTTAATATTCAACAGGGTGGAAATAATCTCTGAACCAAATGTAATGCAGTCCCGATTGAATTTTACACATTACACTTAAGTAAATATACCTCAAACCCAGGATATGAATATGGCTGCAACATTGTGATATATTGTATTTAGTTAATTTAAAAAGAACACTTATTTAAACAAACTCTTTGTCATCTTTGTCTTTTATCATAATTGTAATAAATTAAAATGAAGTCAAATCACCAAATTATCAAATGACAATATTTCAAGACAACAGTAATAATTGGTATTGGTAATATTAGTTGGAGTACTGGGACGTAATTCCACGGAGGCAAGCATTTCTCAATAACTGATAATCCCTCTATATGAAGCAAAGTGTAGTTCAAAAGGCTGATTTTTACTAGGCTAGTGCCAGCCTCCTTTATCAGTTAGTTCAGCTTTTTTTTAATTTAACGCCTTTGGTGTTGCTTCTGTAACAGATGACTGCAGATGTGATTACACTTTTCATAATAGAAATAGCAGATATTGAACGGTTTGCTGCAAAGAAACTCAACTGGACTATCAGTCATCTAAATCCATTCAAATAAATCCTATCTCGGCAACTTGCAGATTTGCTTGTTATTCTTGAAAACAAATAAGGACTAAATGAGCAACATTTAATTAAGGGATTTACATACTAATAAAGGAATATATTGCATTTCTCTGTTCAATGTTATGAATTGTAGTTTAAAAAATAGCATGATAGCTTTAGTTTTCATCAACTTCCTTTTTTCTACATACATTTCTAGATTTACAAATTAACCATGATTTGTTATTCTCAAAGGTACTTTTGCATTAACCCCAGGCTAATACGTCATTCATGTGTTCTCATTTAAATTCTCCATCTTTTTCTTTACATGCGCTTGAGACTCAGCTGAACTATTGTAGCTCAGTGGATGGAACTGCAACTACAATCTCCCTGTATTTAGCAGAAGAGGAGTCTAAAGGGGAAGCGGAACTCTAATGCGTCTCTAACCACAAAGATTGACCCCACAGGGATAACTTAACACCATATGACCAGTCCACATGCGTTGCCTTGAATATGGACAGAAATGGCGACCTTAAATCATGCCTGCCGTCATCTTTTACTTTAATGACAAATCTTTTAACACTAAGTGTAGTGACAAGGAAGCAGTATGACAGCATAAGTCATTGTGCACCATTTTAACATTTTCCCAGAAACGTTCTCACACTTTCTGATGTTGATCATGACCAGAGATTTTCTAACATTTGTTTCATGATGAAAGATTTTGTCTCGTGGTTCAATCAATCGATCATTGATTGAACCATGTGAACCTGACTTTACTCAACATCATGGAGCCGTTCTAGTCTGGCCCTCTCTTAAGTTAATTTGTTTTCAGTCAGTGGTGAAAAGTTGTGTGATGCAACAAACCACCCTGGTTAACTTTTAAAAAATGATGTCTGTGGTCAGACTCAATCTAAAACTGTGGTTCCTACCATTTTTAAAAGCAGTGAAACTTTCTAAATATTAGTTTTGTATAAAACCTAAACACAGAGGGAAATGACATTTTTAAGTATGAACAGCTTAATGCCAAAGCTTTGACTCCTAAAGCCAAAGCTCCCTTTTAAGGGGGATGTTGTCATCACAAAACATCCACACTTCATTTAGACACAGATATGCTTTTGCCAGTTTTAGAAAATTTACATGGTAAAGAAAATAATAATAATATAAGAGAGAGCCAAGCCAGAACAGATAAATGACATTGTTAGAAAAACCGAGCCAGAGATGAGATGATGGAATTTGTTGCTTTTTAACAAAATATGCTTCACTAATGCGTAATATCCTCTGTTTATTTTTACCAAACCTAAATTGTTCACTTGTTTTGTTCACAGCTTGTCATGGCCACAAGTTTCACACCACATTAATCATGCATAATCTGTTGGCAGCGACCTGAGGGAGGAGTGCTCTAATGAATGGTGTTTATGAGTGCTAATCTGTGGCATGTAAACCAGCGTTTTTGGAAGAGATAAGCTGCAATAAGGTGAAAATGGATCTCTCACTGTTCTGAGCAGGCATCTTTGGTGAATCTGGCTTCCTGGTAACTTTTAGTAAAAACCTAAAGGAGACCTACTTACTGTTTATTGATGTTCTCAGGAAGCTCTGAAATACAGGACAAAGATTATGTTTAACTCTAAATCATCTCTGCTGTGAATAAAATAAAAAACGCAATTCTATGCCAGACTTTCAGGTGAAGCTAGTCACTTGATGAGGTCCATGGAAAAACTGGATTCTCTTCCTTAAAGAATTACAAAAATAATCTCGCATAGTTGTTTTTTTTTTTTTTTTTTTTTTCATTTATAAGGTTTGCATCTCTTTTAAACAGATGGAAACATTCACTGGCACATAGTAATTAAATGTCTGGGAACCATTGTTTGAAGAAAGTTTATTAGAAAGATGTTAAAAGCTGCTACAATGGAAGACCATTACACATGGTTTAGCCAGGAGCAGGCTTATATCTTATTGTTTCCACTAAATGTGTCTGGGAAAGGGACATCAAAGCTAAATATGGACATATAATAGAATTGCACTTAAAGGTCAGGAATCCAAGTAATTACATAGTGTTCAATGGAACAATAAGCCAGGCGTTAATCAGAAATCTTCTAGTCTCACAGTTGCAACATTAAAATATACCTGAATTCAATATTTCTATGATTTTAAAACCATTCGAAGAGGAATTGATTATTTTTAAGGTGGGATGTTCCATTATAATTTGAGAATGTGGAGAGATCAGAATATCATGTGCTGATTAGTTGATGTTTATCATAAAATAATGTCCCTATATGTTGGTTGTAATTTCTCAAACCTGAGATCATACCTGTTCTTTTAGCAAGGCTGTTAATTCTTTTCAAAAGTCAATATTTCATCTGAAGAGAATAATTGCAACTTAAAACATAACATAGGGTTAATCTTAGTCAAACAGATGTCTGTAGGAAGACGCTAGCATTACAATCCGTCCTGCTACTGTTCCTGTTTTACAGAACACTGTGCAGAATGAACTAAGACTCAAAAAATATGGTGTGCATTAAAAGGTTAAAATAAAGCACAGAGGGTGCTGTGATGTCAGTACTTGTTTATTACAAGCATTAGTAAATAAGTACTAATGCTTGATAATTGCAATTATCAAGTGCAATTGTTCCAACTGTAAAACTTAATCTTGAGTCATTTCTGCATAATATACTGCTGTTACATTCTCAATCGTGATGCATACTGCTTATCTGTAGTATGTCTCATTAAGATGCATAAATATAGACTCTGATTTGATGGTTTATTAATTTGTGACATTGACTGTGCTTTTGAATTGTTGAAGTCAGCATGCATTTGTTACAACACACCTTTCACCTTCTTGGGGGTTACAACTAAGTTTTTCTGTGTTGATTGACTAATCAAAATCCTTCTCACTGAAGAGGATAAAATCAACACAAATGGGCACATCCATGCGTACATGGCCCTTGGCTTAACAAAGCTGTTTGCTGCCAACAATGTAAACCTAAAGGGTCAGCTAAAAATAAATGTTGCATGGCAAGTTTTGGTTAGGCTGTGTGCCAATGTTTTCTCTGCCAACATTTTCCTTCAATTGAAATAGTGTTCACTGGAGGTGGGCAGCACCATCCCTCTCTCTAGTTTTTCATGTGGCTCACTGAAGCCGCTTGTCTCTTGTGTTTTATCTGCTGTTCTGTCAATTAGATAGGGACAACAGAGAAGCCTATTTGGACAGAGGTCTGTGTCACCTCAAGACTGTGGCTGCCACTGTTGAGGTCATGCTATGAAAGGAAAATGGAGCACTACTGTTTCCTCTGAGCACTCTGAAACACAAGTGATTACATTGACTGATATGTTCAAGGGACCCTGGTTAGTGGGGGATCAAAGGCAGCCTGGAGACCACCTGGAACTCCTCTTGGCAGTGGACTTGGCCTGTAAAAGTAAGAACTACTCTGGGAAAAAAAGAGTGGAAGCACTCTTTTTTCCCATCATTCCCATCCTGATCTTCGTGAGAAAAGTGGCTGCATTACTGAAGAACTTCCTTCATTATCAGTTTGATTTCTCTAGGCATTTAGTGAGATGTTTCAATATAAGTAGATGAGGAGCTGAGAAAGTAGAGGAGGCTTTGGTTCAAAAACAAATTGTATAACAAAACACTGAAAGCTTGGCCTCACTATTAGTTAGCTTTACTCTAGCATAGCCCCAGCAGACAAGTGATAAATTGGGTGGATTGCCACAGTTTAACAATTGGACTCTTTTGTCTTAACAACCTGGTAGGTCCTCTAAGACCGCCCTGAAAGCTGGGTAAAAGAGTCGTTTCAACCACATAAACAATCAGCATATTCACTGTGTATAATCATTGTTCATAGAATTAAAAATTATTTTCAAAACTGGTGACAAGAGAAAGTAGTAATAATTGGAAACTTGCAAGTTTGGTTCAATCTCCTCCCTTCTATGCTGTATGGCAAAGAGTCCTTGGGCAAGACGCTGTGTTGTGCATCAGTGTCAACAGTATGTGTGAAGATTTGACAGCATGGATGGATAAATGTAGGTTGCAATGGAAAGTCCTTTGAGTGTTTGCACAGTCCAGTTATCATTTAACTGAACTGTCATCATTTTTACCAAATACTGAGATCCATACAAAGCAGTTCTTTGTCATGGTGTGGTCACAGTAAGTGACTGATATTTGGCATTTTCACTCAAGCTCCACTTTAACAGCATTCATCTACTGTTAAGGTAGATGAATCAAATTGTTGTAAACTGGCAAATAGACAGTGTAAATGTTTGGTGCCATATTAATTATTTTAAAAATTTTTGTCATTAATTTAGAGCATTAACATTTAGGGCAAAATGTAAGAAAACTCATTTTACAAATCTTGAATTTTGTGTATCAGGACATCAAAGTGATGAGCTAGCCTGGCCATTGCCTTCCTGTGCACTTTTTCTAGAAAAAAACAAAACAAAAGATCACAGTCAGCATAGACAACCTGCAGCCACAGGACCTGAGGCTCTTCCAGTCATTGTGCGGGCAACTCCGGGCCTCGAGGGCTAGTTTCCTGCAACTTTTAGATGTGTCTCTACATCAACACACCTGAATCAAATAATGTGGTCATTAGCAGGACTCTGGAGAACCTTACTGCACTTAGGAGGTGATTCAGTTATTGGATTCAATTCTGTTGGACCAGGGAGACATCTAAGAGTTGCAGGACACCAGCCTTGAGGACCAAGATTGCCCACCCCTAGTTTAGACCATAAAATCCTAGAGGCAAAAACATAAGGTCATCTGTCAAACAGTTGAAATCATGCCTCCCTGAGCAAATTCTCGACGGAGTCACTAACATATAAGTTAAAGAACCAGGTTGTTGCAAGAGCCCCGTTGCAGACCTCAAGAGAGTTGATCTTAAATAAATCCCCACAAACCTCCAAAAACCGAAGTGATGATAAAAGGGCTGGCAGGTCATATTTCCTCTATAACTTTGCGACTGATAAAGTCATGTTGATCACAGCAAACATGAAGTTTCTAAAACCTGTTGAATCATAACGTATGCTTAGGTTTTCATAAAAGGCTTTTCCTTCTGGCTTAATCATTTTTGGAAAAATATGTCAATGTTATCATGGTGTGGAGTATGACTGGCCATTTTTTATCTCTGCTTCCAACGACAGGTCAGTGTGCCCAAGGCAGCTGGTTGCTCTCATACCTGAGAACAATAGCCTCATCCTCTGCCAGGGTTCATAAAAAGCTTTGTGATGACCAGTCAGTGCCAGATGGACAACCTATTCTAAAATCAAGCCAAACATTGCATCTCCATGTTTCCTTTGACTTATGTCTTCTTTGGTTCCTCAGATCATGAAGAACATATTATCTAGTCTATCTACTGAATCCTCACACCATTAGATTCCAAAGGTTTTTTGTTTCTAGCAAGTCTCCTCTCCCTGCTCCAATCAACTCGAAGCTCTCCAAAACTCCCCAGAAAAACATTAGTCTGAAAATGTCATCCACTGTTCCTGTACCTCTGAGTTCCTTTGACTGTCCACTTTCCAGTTTATCAACAAGCCCTGCCACAATACTATTCTCCTCAGGATCAAAAACTGATCCTGAGGACTGAGGATTCTATCATTTTAAAAGCTGCTTCAAACACTGATTATTTTAACACATTTGTGGGCACTTCCATTGACAATGTATGGTATTGTTTTTGAGTGTTTGGTGGATTGTATTGTTATTGTCTGTATCTTATTTTTGATGATGTATTTACAAAAGTCTCTCTTGTATATGGAACCATATGTCTCAAGAGCTTTTCTTGTATAATAATACAATATAAAGAAATACTAAAAGTATATCTTGGTGTATTTACACTAGAAGTAAAATTGGGGTTAGTTGTCTTTTACCATGACTGCTCTATCTTTGTTAAGAACTGTTCCAGAAACACAATGTTTTTCATCATTAGTCTGCTGTTTTGAAGCCTTACTGTTTATACCCAACCAACAAAACAATGGTTAGTCATTTTGCAGAAAGATTCATTGTATTTCCAAAGTCTCTTGAGATCACTGGCAAATTCAAGTAAATGCTTTAGCTGTTCAAATGTCACAATTTGGGAAATTCTGCAAATCAAAGAGGGTTATGGCAATAATAAGTAAAATATTTGATTTTAATTTCTGTCTATGAGCCAATGGTGTGGCTTGGGAGCTACAGTACACCTCTTCTGTACAAAACCAGATGTTTACAAAAGAGACATTTGTGGTAAAACACAGAGTGGCTGGGTCTCATTGTCAAAAGACAATTTTTCATGTACAAGTTAATTCAGGGCTCTTGGAACAAGATAAAACATCTCAGTGGATACCAACACATGAGGGAAATGTGCTTTATCATACTGAGCTCAGTATTCAGTCTATTCGTATACTGGACATGTTAGGCTTTATGCATTTTTTTTTCTTCATCCACTACTGTTTTTTCTCCCTGGATCACAATATGTTACATCTCAGTTGTACTCTCCACTCTAGAGAAAAGACTTGTTAATAGATTACATAAAATCTTCCCATAGTAGTTTCTAATCAAAAGAAATAAAAGAATAGTTGGAAATGTACTAAACTTTAATGGTTAATTGCTTGTTTCTAGGAAAAAGTCAGTGTACCTAAACTCTATCGAAGTAAGATTGATAGAGTGAAAATGATTCAGACCTAATCATTTTGTTTGCTCCTTTTTCCACTGCTTCCAACCGTGACACCTTGGCAAAATGTAGCTATGTTTGTTTTACAGCACACTACTGGAACTTATTTCCTAATACCCTCTTAAGATTCCAATGGAAAAAGACATTAATGTCTGTCTCCCACCAGCTCAGGTCTTTAATAATCTTTGTCCCCAGTAGTTGCTAGATTTGTCTATGGAAGTGTCCCTTGGATTCAAGGATTACCTTTAAAGGAGCAATCTGCCTGAATGAGCAATGGAGTTAAGTTTCCACCCCACATTATTAGCATTTTATTTATGGGTCTGCGCAAGACAAAAAGAAAATTGTCATTTATAGCTCTACTACTTGTTTATTTTAGTCAGATCTGAGACCTGGTCTTCACCTTTTTATGAACAGGGAGTTGTCCTCTATGATTTAAATATGTACAACCTTGATCAAGGTTGTACATATAACTGAAAAAGCAAAACATAACTTGAGTTGCTTTTTCAGTCATTTATCAAAAACCGACCTTTCCTTTCTTGCACCATGATCTACAGGATATAACCACACCAGTTGGAAATTAAAATTTTATAAGATTGGAGAACAGATGGAAAGAAAAACAAAATATCAAATCTTAACTAAACTCTCAATGTGACATTTTTTCCCCCCAAAAAAATACTAAACCTCTTTTTCTTGACAAGCCAAGTCAAGTGGAGAAAGCCCAGATTATGCTGTAAGCGAAATTCTTTTTTCAAGCAAAGTGGCACAGGAAGTCAATGGCCAGGCTAGAATTTACATCAATCAGTCAAAAGATTTAAAGCACTATCCACACATTCATTTTGTTTAAATTAAAATGTCAAAGAATAAAATACAAAACATGTCAAACTAATGGTTTCAGTCTGACAAAGTGCTGACTGTTTCTCGTTTCTTCATTGCAAACCCATTCTTAAAAGAGATGTGAACCGAAATCACTTCAAAAATTGACACAGGTCAAGATTAAACTCATAATCATGCTCCACTCTCTGATCGCAGGCAGCAAGTCCGCCAGTATATTGCAATGCTACTGGTTCATCACTGCTAATCAGTTGATAATTGGTCTGTGATTTGCATCACTGCCAATCATGGACCAATCAATGAATGGAGTCTGCTCTCAGTCAAATTGCTTGTGACCTCTACTGCTTGTAAAACTCCTGAAATGATCATAACTGCTTAATGTAACACCACATCATAGGACTTTGTCATTATTTTCATAAATAAAAACTATGACTGCAAGGTCTAGCTGTACAGATATAATAGGATTACTTCAACATGGTTTTGGAGGGTTTTTTTTTAAAATTATTTTATTTACACTAAAATAAAATTAGTGTAAGTAAGGAATGGTTATCAAACACACAAAATCTTCAGATTTTCTTCTGAAAATCATATTTCTAGCCATATGAACTAGAAAGTTCATATGGCTCAGTGGATTGGAAAGGTTGTCTTTTCAGAGAAGAACCTCAAGAGTGAATAATCCTTTAATATTATTTACATCTTAATTACTCATTTTAGTGGAAATCCCTGAAATTTCAAAGTTGTCTAGACATTTAAAGCTGTTAGTCTGTCAGCCCCCTGCCATGTACTATATGAGATCTGAAATACTGGCTTTGACAAGGGTCTTAGGAGAAACAGCCAACCTGCCTGTCTCCAGGAGGAACTAAACCTATCTCTCTAGGAATGTCCAAGATATTAGAGAGATTCTGTGGTGCAGATCGGAACCCACGTGGATAGACCATTGTGAGGGGATTATTAGTTCCCTTGTAGTCCTCATGCTTTTCAGGCCCTCTTTTTTTCCACTTCCATGTTTGTCTTTGTGTAAGATTCTACTCCCCGGGTCCATGGAATTGGGCAAATTAGGTTTTACTCTTTAAAGATTCATGTTCATTATCTACCTGACTGAGCATCTGTTGGTTTGGTTTATTGGGAGGATGTTAAAAAAAATATGTTTCCATGACATTGACCTGGACATGCTTGAGAATGTCAGATTTTCCAAGAATACCCTGGACGTCAATTCTTTGTGTGCCTTGTATTTCCTCTTAAATGGTTTCCATTTGACCTGACCGAAAGAGACTGGAACAATTCACCACTGGGTGCAAATTTGGCATTGAGGCCCACAAGATCTGTAAATTACTGCCCCACCTCATCACAAAATGTGTGATATGTTTGTTCAAATTGTTAGAAGAAGGCCAACAAATGTGAAATGGTCTCATGGCATAATCTCTGCAATGACAGATTTGTCAGATTTGTTAATACTTGCAAGTGAATGAAAAAACAAGTTAAGAAATCTTTTTTTTTCCTTTTTGAATATCACCAGTGTCACATGTGTCTACACCAGTGTTGGCAAATCTTTGTACAACACTCTCTTACTAAAAGAAGAGCACTTAGCATCTTACTGTGACTTTCCTTGGCAACATTTAAAATTTCTTAAGATTTTAAATAGTTCATGATGCCAAGCACTCTAACAAAGTTAAAAGGGCATTTGGAAGAAAAAGAAATCCTCGAGTGAGCCTGAGGTGCCTTTTCACACCTCATGCTCATTACCCCAGAATATTTATTCTCAATCCTGTTTTGATCTGACCAGACCACACGGTTACAGCTAATGCTAATTTAGGAGACTCCACAGTTATCTGGCATACCTCCTGAAAAAAAAATCTGTTGATTTGTCAATAACGTCTTATGTTTTTAATGGTGCTTTGGTGATCCTGAAAATCTGTTGTTTTTTGAAGTTATGCAATAGAATGTAATATATCTGGGTATTTTATACACCACTTACTATACTACTCCCTCTGTCTGGTCAAAAGATAAACATAGTTGTTTATCTTATGACAGAAAATAGTTCAAAAATGGAAAGGAATCACATGAAAAGCAGTCAGCTGGATAAAAATAACTTGTTGATTTCAGAGGTCAGAGGAGAATGGACAGGCTTATCTCAGATGATAGAAAAACAAAAATAGCTAAGTTATAACTAATGCCATCTCTAAACACAAGTCAGAATCCTTCCAGTAGATGGGCTACAGCAGTAGAAGTTCACACCAGGTGCCAATCCTGTGGTTGTGAATCATTTTGTAACTTGGTACAAATTGAGCATCATTTAAAAATTACAGCCCACAAAACAGACCTTGTTGATCACCATTTTCCTGTTTATGAGCATGACTTATTCATCTCCTGATGCCCCCTTGAAGCAGTATAATCACTTCTAATGCTCAACTCATCTCTTCTTGATTCCTTGAACATAACTATGAACTCCTTTAATGGCTTTTCAGTCACCATTTTAGCTCCAGTAAAGTGTTGTTGGGAAATGATGGATCAAGAGAGTTCACAACTGTCATGATAATATGGACCGAAATATCTGCAGAATGTTGACGATCTTTTGTTGAATCTATGCCATTAAGAACTGATGGAGCTGTGATGGGAGAAGGTAATCTAACCTTGTAATAGAAAGGTGCATCTAATAGAAAACTCAATGAATGTATCCATCTTCCATATCTGTAACCCATATTACCTTAATGCATTTTAGAGTACTGTTACAACTTTGACAAGCTCATTCAAGTCTACAAATTTTAAATGAACTGGCTTAGCTTTGAACATTTTTGTCAGAAGCTGCAGTTTTGACATCAAGGGTAAGGTCCCAACTCAGCTTGATCTGCCTTTCCCCTCACTGTGTTTGTTGCACTCAACCTTTTTGCAAATCCTGTGCCTGATGGCCTATTTATGGTCTCTTTCATGCATCAGCTGCTTTCAAAAACATTCCATCCTTTGTGCACCATTGAGTTTGCTGTCGATAGATGTGAGATTTCTTTGACCACTCTTTCCACTCTTTCAATTCTGGATGTAATTTTGAAACGTTTCCTCTTTGTGGTAATACACTGATGTGAACTGAACATCAAAATAAAAAAATTTAAAAAAAGACTTATGTGGACAGTAGTTAATCTCACATCTCACATGAAAAGCATTATCTACTCATAATTGTTTTGCTACTTGATAATTATTTTATTACCTTTTAAATAAGTACTTCATTATATGAATGTTGAGCAATTGTCTGAAACCAGAGATTTTTAAAAATCTGGAAAAGAATCTAATGTTTTTCAAATTTTAGCTGAAAATGGACACACATAGAGACACAAACAACAAGTGCAGCGGAATCTTTTGGCTGTTAAACATTGGGTTATGCTAAACCTCGCAGCAAGGGTCAATAATAAGTTTGATGTGATAATTACTAGATGGCTTGTACTTATATAGGGCTTTATCTAGGCCAAAGAAGTTTATACCTAGAAATATTTTGAACCTTCCTTGTGTCATTCCTGTACTCACCTATTCCTCTTCATGATGTCCGTGCCTTGCTACATCAATAGACAAAAAGGGAGTACATTCTGGCCACTCCATTATATGTGCTGTTTGTTTAACAACAAAACATTATTCATTGAAAGGAATTTTAAAAACAAATCCTCAGGCAGAACATTTTAAGACTATTTTCCTGTAGCCAAGAGTTTTCCCTATCCCAATTTTAGTTTGACTTTCCTACTATTCATTTGATTGGGAGCCTGCTGAAATAGAATGTTTTCAAGAATGCAGCAGTAAGCCCAGACGTTTTCTGTAAACGATCAAAAAAGGGCATGTAAGTATTGTTCATGACAGTGATTATGCTGGCCGCACAGACTGTGGTTACTCAGTTGCTGCAGGGATACGTTCTCCTGCTTTTTTATTTCTTTGAAAACAAGTTAACTGTTCTTCTCACAGTATTTCAGGAAAACAATAAAATGAAATGTAATTCACTTGGCTTTTTATTTTCTAGCAGAAAAAGGTAATTGCTACTTCCTCGCTCAGCTCGCACACAATGCACATCTGGAAAGAATCAGCTGGAAGGGCTGAAGATGGTAAAAAATGAAGGAGCACTTTAAATGGAGAAAAAATATTTAAATTGCACGACTAGTTAGCATGTGTGATCTACACGTCTGCGCACTGCAGGAGCTTGGAAATCGTCTGCACTGCTTCCTATATGGTTTGATCAATGGAGTTATGCTTTTCTAATGCTTTTCTATGCTTTTCTAATGGAACATCAACCAATACTGTACTGTATTTTTGTAGTGATACTATCTAATGAAAAATGATTTTACCCTAGTCTTATTTATCCAGATGCACTTAGAAGCCTCACATGTCAATGCATAAAGCAACCACTTATTATTGTCCTACTGGCATTTTAGTCTTTTGGTATATCAATGAAACATTTTGATGTGTAACGATTGCACTTGACAAATTGTGTTTAATGATGGAACTTGACTGTTGCTGACTGTGTGTTCCACAACTTTGTATTTTTGTTTGTGTGTGTATGTGTGTGTGTTTTAGTGATGTGGAGCACTTTGAGCTTTGCTGTTGCTGAAATGTACTGTATAAATAAAATTGACTCATTTATATTCGTTCCATTTTTAGATTACGGGTTTTACCGTGCTCCATGAGCTGGCCAAATCTTAAGATATTTTTTCATAACCCAGCCCTGCTTTAAACTTCTCTACAGCTTCATCCTTACCAGACCTACCTGCCTGGTAGGTGTCTTTGTCTTCATAATGGTGATTGCTCACTATTGTTCTCTGACAAACATCTGATGCCTTCACACTACAGCACTCATATTGGCCATAAATTACACAGAGGTCAACTCCATTCTCAGCTCAGACTTTTACATACAACCGGTTCCATTGGATTTTTTTCAGAGGCATCACAGTAAAAAGGAAGAAATATGAAAAACAAACTAGAAGTATCATTGTTTTTACACCACTTGAGACACTTCTTAGTCTATCACAAAAAACTCAAATAATATAGGCACAGATTTCTGCCTGTTACTACATTTGTAGTTATGGAAACGCCTTCATTTTTTTCAAATAAAAATAGGAATTTATTAAAATACAGTAAATAGCATGAGTACAGATCTTTGTGATGTGTTTATGGTCTTTATGGTCTTCAAGTCTTATTGATATGATAAATGTTGGCTTTAGAAACAAAATATGCGGTCCCCCCGAATAACAGCTGGAAAGAATTTAGAGAAAACAAAGATCCATGTACTGTTTGTTCTTCTTTTGTGTCCAAGTCTGGGATTTCACAGAAGTTCCAACTCTCTGTTTAAGTTCCTTTGATATCTGTCTCTTCATTGATGGTATCTGCTCAGCACTGTCACTCAAACAATAGAACCTCTGTAGGCAGTTCTTGTCTCACCAAAATAACTATGCAAGTTTTTGCATTTTTACAAAACCCCAAGATGTAGTTTGATAAAAACATTGTGTTTTGCAAAAGCACAAATAATTTGTGCAGCATGTTTCATGGTTTGTTCAAGTAACATATGTTTATATGTGTGAATTGTAGTAAATTGGTGTTAGACCCAATACACTAAGAGGACACAGGCTGGTGTTGAGCTGACAGCATAGCTGATAGTGATCATTAAGGATTAATCTTTTTAAGATTTAAGATTTAAGAACTGCTTTGTATGGATCTCAGTATTTGGTAAATCTAGAAAATATTAACATTCAATCAGTGTTGCACCTTCTTTTCTTATCACAGAACTTAAACCTTTATTAAATATAAACTCCTTTAAAAATGATGCTGAACTGTGGGGAAATGTAACTGCCAAAAATCAACAACCTTTGGCAGTTAAATTTCTCCATACAAGACTTGTTTGAAAATAGCTATTTTTATGTGAAGGAAAACATAACCTAATTGTGTATTGTGCCTGCCCTATATTTTTTCTCATATGCTTTTCTGAGCACCCTATAATTACACATCATGCTTGCTATAGCTTTTCTTCTCTGTCTGTATCTATGGAACATGTTTGCACTTCCACTTAGTTTCAGGTATAGACATTGCTAGGGCCATCTTTGAGGCAGATTCAGCTTCCATACACTTCTCTGCACCTGGAAGCCATATGGGGAGAGAAGC
Organism: Poeciliopsis retropinna; assembly: GCA_010277075.1. Lineage (NCBI taxonomy): Eukaryota > Metazoa > Chordata > Actinopteri > Cyprinodontiformes > Poeciliidae > Poeciliopsis > Poeciliopsis retropinna. The sequence continues at coordinate 7,076,152 of VMRM01000007.1, forward strand.
ACACAGTCATATTCAGTAAATTACAACATACGTCTCAATGAGTCAAGTTAAAAGATTTGAAAATAAACTTTAAGGAGGCATTAGACACTTCTCATGAAATCCACATCTTGGTTTTTAAAAATAATTTTTTATCGGTCTGATGTAATATTCTCATTTTAAATGTCAAGTAGTAGTTGTAAGAGGAAAGTCCTTATGTGAAAAAAAATCCTCAAATAAATGAACTTTTCAATAAGATTCTAATTAAATGAAGGGGTCCGTATACAGATTTATCTGATCAACGAAGCTGAGGATTGGACAGATAAATCGTGGATTTTACTTTTGTGGAGCTGCTTGATGAGATTCTTGTTCCTACTCAGGGGATACCATGTGCATTGCAGCCCCGGAGTTAAAAGCACTGCTGCAAGTTTTTTGGAGTACTGGTTCTTCCTCATTCTTATATCATCTACAAGTGCTGAAAGGCCTTCCTGATCCTATTATCTTCTCAAAACATTTGTGAGGTCAACAAGAACCATACAAGAATGAACACTTTAGTGTGCACAGACAAAAACATTGATCTTCTTGGGACAGGGAATGGTTTTTAGGATTGCAAAAAATTTGTTTTTCAGCATGACAGGAAAACACTGTTCTTTGGCATCATTTGAAGAACAGTGGTGAGTTTGATGTTTCTAGATTTATATGATATTTTTATGTTTTAATTTGTGTGAGTTGTAGGATTCTGTCATTACCTCAGAGCTCAATCAGTTTTAAATGTGCTTTGTGGTTCCAGAGCTTTTAAAATTCCTGTTTTAAAAGCTGTGACAGTAAAACAGCAATTTGTATGGTGGTCTTTGTGGTAAAAAAAAATAGGTTGTGTGAGTCCAAAATAAAAAATGTCATCTTTAAATCCAGTCCTTTGTGTTTTTCTGCATATCACTAAACTGCTACAAGAAAAAAGTATTGCAGTGATGGATTTTTATCACTTTTTCTTTTCACGTATAAATCAGCTTTTCTGAATTATTATTTGTTTTTCTGACTACAGTTTTCCCACATATGAATGTCACAAGATACGACTGTCACAATATATGGCTTTACCTTTGTCAAAGAATATCATAATTTTTTTTTTTTTTTAGTAATTGAATTTAAAAAGGAACTGTATTAATTATATAGATTAACTCAGACAGATTGATTGATTTTTTAGTATTCTTTGAAAAATAGAATAATAGAAAAATAGAATTTTTTTTAAAAGTATTTTAGTATTTTCTTGGAAAATACTAAAAGAATATTCAATTTAAATAAATTCAATTCACTTTATGTCCAGAAGTGCATATGCGAGGTCAGATGACAATGCTGGTTAGGAAGACCTCACTCACAGTCTGCATTCTATTTCATTCAAGATGCTCCTGGAGGTCAGGACCCAGGGCATCAATTACCATCGGAATCATAAAACAATGTCAATGTTAGAGTAAAAGTACAGATAGAATCCTACTGGAGGAACCTCATATCAGGAGTAAAGTGATAAAAGAAAAAGAAAGAATTATCTTCCACTACCAAGAATACAAAGAAGGTATACTAGAAAGCAGAAACATAAAGGCAGAAGTACATTCTATGGGAAAAATTAAACAAAGAGGGCACATGGTTAGTGGCAAAAATGACTTTGTCTGGAAAAGAGACACAGTCAAGTGGCGTGGCTTTGAGCCAGGGTTACTTTCACTCGGGAATAAAAATAACAAGAGTACACAGTTAAAGGTAACAATAGCTATGTTCAGCAGAGAGACACAGTTAAATACAGATGCACTGGGTAAGGTGGTCTTTTCACATGTCACTCAGAAGAATTTTGTCAAAAAAGATTATGTTTGTAACAGAGGCCAAAACCTGACAAAATGTAGTCGGGCTGTTTGTTCACTCTACTGTTCCTCTGAAGTTGTGTAAGTAAAATCGGGATCACAATGATGTTATCTATCATCTAATGTTTTCCAAACCTTCATTTAAGACAAAGAATTTGTTTAACAAAATTTCCATCCTTTCCGTGTGTTCTGTTACAAATCATGTATTTTTTTTCTTCTTCAACAAAGGTTACCTGCCATGCTTAATTTCTTTTTCTAGTTATCAGTTTTTTGATCATCCACTGGGCCTGTCTCCTGCTGAAACACTTGCACTCAATTGTTGGGCTGTGAACAATTTGTAAGCAGTCTAACTGACTTCTAGACTCTTTTGGGACACATGAATATTGTCAGATCCTTTTTCCCTCTTTCATTTTCTTTCCCTTCTCTTACAAAATCACATACAAATCCAATCAGAGTCAGTTTTCCAAAGTCAGTTAGGAGTTGTCATGACTCATGTAGCGTGTTTGTTAAAACTCAGTTTTGGGTTCATATGTCAGCATTGGTTATGAGAAAAAGTTTCTGAACAGCAGGAGTTCATGGAGGATTTAAAGTCCTTGCTTTTGGAGCATAATGATTTAATGACTGACACATTTAGATAGCCAACATTCAGCTCCCATTAGTAATTTATTCAAATAGATTGAAGAAAATTTCAATGTAAAAACATTTGCCACCAATAATCATATTTGTGATTTATGTATTTTGTTTTCCTTAAAATCACTGCACTGGTAATATATACTAATATATATAAATTTTTAATATTAAAAAGAATTACATCCTAAATTATCCATTTTCAATATTGTTTTTTCCAATCAGACAAGATGTGAATCTAAATTTCACCTTTTTCTGTTATGACCATTGGTAAATTAATAAAGCATGTGAGGAGTGAAGTGAAGATAAGTAACTTTTTACTTGCAGCAATTCAACACAGGAATGTGTCAAAAAAGGCATCATTCACTATCACATAATCACAAAGTAGCTAATAGACATAGTTGTATAATCCAGTATCTGTTAACAATTTTTATCAAGCTTGGTGCAAAGATTTGAAATGATCAGCTGAAAAATTGCTAAAACTGTTAGTCATACTGCTGCAAAGGCTTAAAGTAATTCACTGAATGGGTAAAAGAAAGCCTAGACAAGATTTGTTTGTGGTGTCATCCCTCCTGCATCTTTTGTTATATTTTTCTCCCACATTTTTTCACTGCTTACAAAAAATATGACATTTCACCATTTAGAAATATTTCAGGCTGTGAAACAGAAATATTCATGGCATTTAAACTAAAGGGGTTCACTTCACAACTATTTTTAATGCTGTAGTTTGGCAAGATACAAATGTCATATATGTTAATTGAAGATTCTAATCAAGAAGATGGTCCAACTTTCTATTTTGAATTTTAATATGGTGTTCAAATTTAGCTGGTAGATGCTATTAATCAGTCTTATAGCTGCCATGATGTAGTTTGAAATTTTAAGGAATTTCTTAAGCAGGTGAATGAATAAATTCTTCTGAGCAAATAAAATAAAACACTACTCCCACTGACTCTAATATGCATGGTTTGTCAATCAAGCTTCACTATAATTACTCTGGGGCATATAGGTCATGACAGGTACATGAACAGAGTTAAAGCATGCACTTAGGTGTTTCTGCTGTGAAAGTGTTGAAATGTGTATTTATTGAACAAACTCTAGAAGAGTTGTTTCAGATGTTTGCAATTAATCAGCCCAACTGGACATCTGTTTTTGGCTGAAGGAAGAGAAGGACTTAACTCACAAAAATGTGTTTATTTTGGACCGAGTTCTCAATGGCCTCTCCAATCCTAACAAATTGTCAAGTATCTGAAGAAGGCAGGTAAACTCTACGGCACTGACGTCAAACCTGTTAGATTCTCCGATTGCAATTTTGAGAAAAAAACTTTATTTCGCTTTGATTAAACATAGAAACATATGAACTCTTAATCATTTCTTAAGATTTAGATCTCCTGAAACAAGTACTATACCTCAAAGAAATGGTTCATAAAGGGTTCTTTCCTGTAGCTTAACAATAAGCAAAGTGCACATGCTGTCATCTTTTTAGGCAGCATGTGGTTGTGGAATGCTTTTTTATGGTTCATAAACTGTTTTGTGCTGGTTTTAGAAAATGTGTGATTTTGAGTAACATTTGAAGATTGACCCACCACCTCTAAAATCTGGCATTCTACTATAATAGCTTAATAACTTAATTATGCTCAAATGACCTGAAACCTTAAACTGCTGCCCAGCAATGCTAAATTTATAGCGCATGATCCAAAAAGGACCTCCGTGTGTTTCTCTGATGATCCATGGGCACAGAAAACCAAAGAAATAGACAGGAAGTGTCAAATTGCTCAAATATTGAACTGAGATTTGAGGTCACAGTCAAAATTAGGAAAACAAATTACAGTTACAGTTTTCTTAGTTTTTGTGGTTCATAAGTAATTGTTACAAGCAAAACATTTTTTTATAAAACTGTTGTCCATTCCCTTCCCGACATTATCAACAAAGTGTTAACAATAAAAAAAAAATCCTTATTGCTAACAACTAGCAAGCATAAAAAGCTTTGAAGCATAAAAAAACTGTCCCATTTCAAAGGATCTGTACTATCATCTTACAAATTTTGATCCGAAAGCTTGTGAAGTACTTAATCTTTAAATATCAATAAAATGATACTGATTTTATTGATTTTATAACTTCAATTGCAAACAATTGAAGTTATGGTTTCAAGAATTTGGGCTCTTGCAGCTGATAATATTTTGCTCCCAACCTGATGATGACACCATAATTTTATCTATGCGTTTATTGTTGAGGCCCTCATCACATTGGGTTGAGACCATCATACAGTAACCAGGATCTCCAAAACCGTTTGTCCCATTTCTTCTTGTGGCATATCAGATATACCACATGAAGAAACATGCCTACATGTGCTAGGGCAGATTTACAGAGTAGGGCTTACTCTACTCTTAATTAAGAACCTGGCAGAAATCCTCAACAGAACTTTGTAATGTATCTCTCATATCAATAAGATTACTAGGCCTGAAGAAATCCTGTAGACATTTTTTCTTCATAGCATCAACCAACTCAATTCTGTTCTTTCCTTGTGTTATTCTTCCGTCCTGATCCACAATCTTGTAATTTCGGATTACTGTTACTGTCTTTTTCTTAACACCCCTCACAAATCCCTCCATAAACTTCAGCTTTTCCAGTGTTCAGTTGCTCTTACCATTACTAAAACCTCCTCCTTTTCTTATACCACAAATTTTACAGCAATTTCACTGCAGCTTCTGGTCATACACAAAATCCAGTTTAAAATGCTTTTGGACACCTTCAAAGCCATCCATAACATTTCCCCTCCCTATCTGTCCAATTCAAGCTCTCTTCATTATTCTTCTTCTCTTTACCTCACTGCTCTCTCCGTCCACCGCCGCAACATGAGGAGCAGAGTCATTTTTCACTCTGCTCCCCAACTCTGGATCCCTCTGCCTCCAGATATCTGCAATATTGATGTTCTTCTTTCTTTCAAATCACAACCAAAAACACATCTGTTCAAGTTGATCTTTGAATTGTAATCTCTTGCTAGGTTTTTCATTCTACATCTGTTTACTATTTTAGTGTATGCTTGTTTTTTTCTTGTAAAGTGTCTTTTGGTGTCTTGAAAGGTAAGCTGTATTGTAACTATAATTATTACTAAAGGGCATCTGATGGTAAACTAATTACTTAATTGACTTAATTAAATCAGTGTTGCATCTAGGAAAGTACACTGGTAGCTTTACTAAAACATGAAACTATGTCTGGATGATGCTCAACCTTTTCAAAAAATTTTCCGGGTGTATGAATTTAACAGATCAGTTTTGAAGAAAATACATTGGCTGAAACCCTTCACTGCTTTTATGGCTGTTATATATAGATATATATATCTTGGCACGCAATATAAATTGCAAAAATAAAGAACAATAAAGCCTAAAAAAACTAACATTGCAATAGCTTAAAGCAGGATATTGAAAATATATATATAAATCATGGGGTGAGGGAGACTGAGATGCAGCCATTTTAATTTGTTAATTTGTTTTTCTGAAAACATGTTGGTTTTCATTTAGTTTTGTCTTAGAAACTATGGCTTTCGTCCAGTTTGAATCCTGTCTGACAACATAATTTATTTTGTTTTTGCTTCCGCACAAAGTTTGGATAGGTCTAAATACAAACCCCATATGGTTAGAGTAACCATTATGTTTTTCTCTGTCCCTCAGAATTGCTTCACTTGTGTTTAAAAATAGCGGCATTTTGTTTAGAAAAATAGATCGTATTCATACAAGTGTATATTGTAGAATGCCATTCATAATATTAGTGAATTTGAAACTGGAGCAGGGTTCTTTAAACTAAGACGTGTCAAATGAGTTATTGATTCATGCAACATCAAACAACTTTCATTTTGAGAGAGTACAGCTGTCCTGAATATAAAGCCCTGCACACAACAGCACCATAAAAATAGAGCCTCTTCGAAGAAGAACAAGGACAGCGCTGAAGCATTAACAAGAATAATTTACAGAAGCTCATTCCTCTGGATCCTTGGGTTCACATTCATTTTTCAACTCAGAAATTACTTGGGGTGCACACTTTAAGTTTGAACAGTAGAAAACCTGTGGATACAGCTCTGTGAAAAAATGTTTGCTGCTTATAGATTTCTGTTCTTGTTTTTTTTATTGGTAAAACTTTAATCTTTCACCATCAAACAAATATTTTTATCAATCGGTATTAAATTATGATTTTACTTTTTCGGGAAAACAGCTGTTTAAACTAAAGGGGGTTTTGAGAAAATGTAATTGCTCTTAACCCTAATGACTGGTTGTGTAAGCAACTGCTATCATGTGTTTGTGATAATTGGCAACAGGAGCATGCACAGACAGACACTGGGAGGTGCTAGAGCAGACAAGTTACCCTTGCCTATTAAATATTTAAGTTTGATACGTAAATAAAGTCATAAGAACTACGTAACATTACAGTTTATCTGCTGGGGAAATTACCTTTAATAAAGTTATGTTCAGTAAAAACAAAGTCCCTGTGCCTTAGGAATGACTTTGCAAATGCATTGGCAGTGTTTTTATTTTGTCACCTGTTCTTGAATTTCCAAAGATCAGGGTTGATATGTTGCTTATTGATATCTTTCATCCTTCTTTATGTTGTCTGACATGTTCTTTTATAAGAATTTCTTGATTCTACTGGTCTTGCAGTAATCAGAACTGTGTTTGACTAATAAAATACAACCAAAGAAAGTGATTAATTGGATGAAACTTATCATTTAACAATGGGTCTTGTGATTTTACAGACCAGTGTGGCTTGGATAGTTTTTTTTTCTTATCAAATAAAATAATAATAAAAAAATACTTTTTGAATTTTCTCTGGTTACTTTGATCTGACATAAAATAAAAACATAATGTATGTCAATGTAGGAAAAAAAACAACGACAGAAAATAGTCTGATTTTTAAAACCCTGCTGAGAACTTGTGACTTAAAATGAGTAATGATGCATTACACCAGTGTCAACCAATGTTAGTCACATTTTGACTATTGCTTTGGGTCGACTAAGACAAACTGGGCCAATTAACAACCAATGTCTATTTCCACCATGTGGTCAGGTGTATGTGATTTGTGAAGAGGACAGGAGGAGGTTGGCCATGTTTCATCAGATTTAGTACAAAATAAAATGCAAAGGTGACTGAATATAAATACAAGCTATACTAGTCAGGTTAGTTGTAAAAAATGTTGAAATCATTGAATCATTTTCATTCCACTTCACCACTTCTTTGTGTTAATCTCTCATAAAATCACAGTAAGGTACATTGAAGTACATGGTTATAACATTACAAAAGGTATATTAGCTTAAAACTATAACCAAACCGTTTCAAGGAATTGTATTCTAGTTTGTCAGTGAACATCACCTATTCAGTCTTTCTTTGTATGTCCATCAGGACTATTACTGAAGAGGTAGAAGAGGTAATCTAAGGTTTAAGTGCCTCATGGTGAGACATTATTTAAAGTTTGTTTCTGCAGTGGAAACCCTGTGTTTTTTGCCAAAACCTAAATGAGCTTAGAAGCATAAGAGGGATGTTCTCTTGATATGCTTCTATGTTTTTCATTTTGTGGGATTTCCATATTCTTATAAACAGAGCCCATTTTGGAAAGAACACCAATATTTTCCAAGAATCTCAAGGTTTTTGTTGTACCTTAAAATATATAAGGGATATAGAGACAAGACCTAGTTTTATGAAACTAATCTGATCAACCCTAATAAGAAATGCAGATTTATATGTCAAAAGTTTATTTCTACCATTGTTTTTCTGAATTTTATTAACAGCTAAAAGTGTAAAGCTCCAACATACCTGACTTAAATGTTATTTGTTGGTAGTTCCATGTTGAAGACTTTGTATCTCTTTAAGTAAAGTATTAACATTTGATAAATTGTAAATAGCTATTTACTAAATATTTACTAAATATTTCATTTCATGGGAGCATGCCATATAATTGTTATAAAGTATATATTCCAGGCAATAAAATTGATAAAAATCTGCCACTGTCTGTCCCAATTATGGTTGGATTTTATAGTTCATGTTTTTAAAAGCAAAATTTCCTTTTAAATGTTGTGAAATGACTGCTGAAGCCTATTTTTATGGAGCTTTTACATATTTCCAGATGCCATGATTGCTGTTTTGAATGTTCCCTTAAATGCAAATAAGACCTGTTCCTAGATGTTCCTCACAGAACCATGCTGAGCACCATACCTGGAACTTCTGCTTGTATTTGGAGATTACATAGCTGACTGCAATTATATAAAAAGTGATCCAGTGATTTTGTGTTGAAAACACTCAGACATTCTAAAGGGGTCTTTCAGAAGTCTCTCATACCAAATATTCAGTTTTAAACACAACACCTAGAATTTTGGAGGGTTTTCTTATGGATATAAAATTGAATGTGTCTTTAGACCCTTTGTCATATTCAGGAAGGATTTACAAAGTGCCACTCCCAGGGATCCCAGATTAGTAGAACTGTAGCTTCCTCTACTGTGTAAGTGTTCAAGAATCAAGAACTAAATCTGATTCCAGTTAAATAAAATCACCAAAGGGTTGTTGTGAGTAAACTAGGTTTATTTAACAGAGGCATCACAGGTATTCTCGAACCTTCTGCAAAAGAATTCATTATTAGCATGGTGTTGCACTGGGGATTTACAAATTCCAACTTTAGAGAGGACATGGAAAGCATTAAAGGATCAGAAAACATGTGGACAACTAAGACACATGCAGAAAGAGAATTAATTGCCAAAAGATAATGTTAAAACTCTCAGGCTGAACCTGAATCACCCAGGTCTTACTTGATTACAAAGTCTGAACAGTTTTCTATGAAACCCCTTCTCCTCTCACATGGTAATGAACTCATTAGCCCCTGAATGAGAAAAACATGCAAAACTTCTCAAGGAGTTTTATGGTGAAGTGTCGCCAGCTCCTTCACACTGAGGAGGATGGTGTGATTAACACTCTGGACAGTTCCAGAACATCTGTGGGAGGAGAAAAGTGCTTGAGTGAAACATAAACAATGTTGGGCAGAGAGAAAAAGCATGTTTGGAGCTGTGTAGTCTATGCACCATGCAGAAAGAGGGGATGACAGAAACCTGCAAAGACACAGAGCACTATAATTCATGTTTCATTTTCAAAAAGTTGTCAAAGTGTCATGGCTATTTTATTTGCATTATTTGCCATAGTTAAAATAATAACATTTAAAGTAATAAAGAATAGAAGAATAGGACACAAAAGGATATAAATGGCACTTTAACTGTTTTGACTGCTGTGGTACATAACTCATTGAAGTGTTTCATGGCAATTTTGGGGTGAAAGCCCTGGAGGTTCATATACATGTATAATATTTAGATCCATGACTGCTATTTGACATTTCTCAGATGACTGATTCTTTCTGATAAATGTTTGTGTTGTTTTTAAACAAAACAACTAAGTTAAAAGCTAAAAACTTTTAATTTAGTTTTTAGCTCACAGTTAATACCTAACATATACTTTTATTTTTACTATTATACTAGGGTTCCCTCGTTTGATGTACTTATTGGTTATTGCATCAGGATCTTGATTAGGGCTGTTTTAAAGTGGCAGTATCATATATACTGCCACTTATAATATTGTCATATGATATTGTTATTTATCATATTTAACAAGACTGTCTAAACCAAACAAGATTTAAAATAAATTTGACTTTGCAATTGAGCATGCTGTAAAATCACAATTGGCTACTCTTTGAAACTGGGACTCTGTCTCTTTAAGAACTTCTTTCCAACACTCCACCTTCAGTACATCATTCCAACAATATTCTGCTATCAAAAACTAAAAAAATGTCTTTCACTGCAAAGTAGTTCCTAAGGTGAGTTCAGCAAATGTGCACTTCCACCAGGTGTTTGCAAATTTCTGCTGCCACTAGTCTGAATGATCTGATTGGAGGAGTTGCGGGGGAGTATTGCTCTGTAATGCGGAAACTTGGCTTGGGGACTACCGCTCTGTTTACACCACTTGTTTTCTTCACCCAGAATGGCTCCCATTATTATTATTTTTTTATGAGGTTTTGTTGGCTCTACTGACCTTTATTTGAAAGTAGTCTGACAGGAAAGAGGCTAATGAGAGAGGGGGAAGACATGCAGCAAATGTTGCCAAGCCAGGAATTGAACCAGCGACTACCGCTACAAGGACTTAAAACATTCATACGTGGGTTGTGCTTCACCCCTGCGCCACCACAGCACCCCTGGCCACGTTTTTGATGAGAGAATAACATTGTATCATGATGTAAATCTAAAAAAAATTATATTTTACTTCAAATTTCCCCTCTTAAATTATCCGGCTAAACTAAATCTCTCATTCAAATGAAACCCTCACAGTCTAATATTAAAAATCACAGATTATTCCCATATGCACAGTTTGTAAAACTGTATTGCAACATGCAAAGATAGTTTAGCAATTATAACTGTAAATCATTAAAAAGGATTAAAAATAAGATTTATTGTTCAACAATAAAATGTGAAACTTGCCACTTGAGGGGACACTATTCCCAGGGTATGTATGTAAAACTTCTCTTTCCCATTTGTAAATATTTCCACTGTACGAGTGAGGAGCTAAGGATTCTAAGCTAAATGGCGTAACTTGGTGCAGATGTGGTGAAAGGACGTTCTGAGGCGTCTGTAACTATGAGCTGTCCTCAGATATGGGCATTAGTGGGTAGATGGCTAGATGAGTTATGCAGTGACTGGCCCTAGATAAAAACCTATAACAGATCTTTGTGGATTAGGAAAGACAATCCAAGTAGGTACATCTGATGGACTGCTCAAGGTCTGGGAATTTCTTCAGTGGAGACTCATAGAGCAAGTAAGCTCGCCATGAACACAAGGACTTGTGAGTTCCATAGCAACCGAGATCTCACTGCATGGGGGCTATTTTTATTGGAAACAAAGTTGATGAATTAAGTCTCGGAGGTCCTAAAAGGCTGGACAGTCAAGGAGATGATTAAGCACAAGTAAGTCAGCAGTAAAAGGAAAGCAACATCACAAAAACAAAAACAACAACAAAAAATAAACTTATTGAACTAACAAATTGGGATTCCAAAAATAATCAAAATATTTTTCAATCTTACAATGATTTTCATGGTGAAAGAAAAGCTGCATTGGTTATTCCTGCTCCTGGGCTGTCTTTGTCATATGATCTGCTTTTTGTGCTGTACTCATATGCCCAGACAGCTGTAAGTGTAGGAGAGAGATATGCTCAGTGTACAGCTGAAGGACTAGTAGTAAAATTTTATGATGGTCAAATCCAACTAAAAACACTTATTCTGTAGTTTTGTCCTCATACAATTAATCAGAACTGCACCAAGTCATCAACAATCCATATCAAAACAGAAAAAGCATGCTTGAATTAGCTTATAGACATAGATGTCAGTAAATTGCTCTGCATGAAAGCACCAATGCTCCAGATGATTAATATTCCACATTACCATAACACTGGTGAGTTGAGTGCTAATGTAGACCATGCTAATACAATTTAATGTGTCATTTGCAGTGAAACATTAGAGCTACTGCATTTTCAAGCATATATGGAATTGATTCTTAGAAGTGTTAAAGTAAGATTCAGATATGACTAATCTTAAATGACTGAAATGAGTATCAAGGACATAAAATCCTGGTCAATATGTCCCTATTATTTTTTGTGCACCATTGTGTTAATCAGTAATACAATTCACATTTTTATTTGTGCTATGTGCTATAAATTTTGAACTTCTCTGCACGGATGTAATACCTACCTTTACACATGAATATGTGAAAACTGATGTTACTTCTGTTTCAGTCAGTATTCTTTAATTTCAGTTGTTCAGATGCTAGCAGTTTAACAAATTATCTGAACCATTCATTCCTAAATGGTGAGTAGAAAGTCTTCCAGTCAATCCTAATTATTTTCCCCTTCAATACAGTATAGCAATGCTACAAAATGATTGTTGTGAGCACAGTTGGTTACAGCAAAAAAAGAGACTTGGCAACAAAATTAATGGCTGTCTCCACAATGTATCTCAATACCTGCAATTTGCAATTCTGTAAATTTATTATAGGGAATCACCACCCCTGAGGCTATTCCCTCTAAAATACTATGCAGGACAGGGAAACCAGAACTTGTGATTATCTTAATTAATTGTTAGATGTTGAGGTCTATTAAGCTGTTTGGTGCACAGCTGGTGCACTTTGGTGCACAGTACAAAGTGGTTGCATATCCAACCACTTTGTACTTATTGCCATTTTTTGTTTTTGTTTCAACTGATTCCAGATATTTTTCTGCTCATAAAGTCAGGGTGGTTTTGAAGCAGTTGGATTTTTCAAAGCTTACACACAGAAATACCAGAACACACATTATGAGATACTATTTTCAAACATAGCAAAAACAACATTTGATTAGAGTGACTCATTGAGCCATTGCCTAAAAACAAAAATAAAGATGTAAACATTGTAATTCGTTGTTTTAGACATGAATACCATTAGAGTGACATTTTAGGTGTTCTTTAACTGTAACAATGTTTCTAAGATCATCAGCACATTGCGGACTTTTTCTTTACTCTCATTATGGGTCAAACTTACCCATTTTAATGTTTAAAAATAGTTTAAAAAAAGAGCTAAGAGCACTCTTTGTTTGAAACTTCTGCTTGGCTTAATAAACATAATTAATCAATTAAATTGAAAATGGGCTGTTTTATGTATTTGCACCCCCATGTTCATCTATTTAGTGCAAAGATACTTTTCAGGTCAAATTGACCCAGCAATCAGGTCGAAGTGTCAAAAGTATTAAAGCTATTTAATAGTATTTGTTTGCAACTGTGAAGTTGATTTCATCCCATACATAGACACACAAATATACACCATTTCCATTTTCTGTTTACCTCCCTAGTAAATTGTAAGAAGGCAGCTGTTGTTATGACTTTTGACAGAAACCTTTTCTGTTCCTATGGGCAAACTTGATATATGTTGGGTGGAAACACATCAGAGGAGGGGGAAAACATATAAATACTCTCTGCAAGAAAGTCCGGGAACATCCTGTCGGCCTCCCGTATTACAATATAATAATTTCAAATAAGAATTTCTGGGTCTCTCAAAACTGAATTAGGTATCTATCCTTTACCTTCGAGGCTAAGTCAGTGGTAGTTCGTGCAAGGCTAGTGACTTAATTCAGTTTTGACAGACACAGAAATTCTTATTTAATATTGTTATACTAGAAAATGGAAAATTTACAGAAAAACAATATGGGAGGTCATGGCCAAAACTGGAGTCTTGAGAGGTATACCTGAACGGCTGCTACAAGAGATTCAAGCAGTTCTCAAACCTGCAAAAAAAAGAATCAAAGCAACACTCCAGGTAGGTTTTTGATTAGGGAATAAGATTAAAACATAATATAAAGCCCAAAAAGGTCAAATGTACATTATACTGCTCCTTTGAAGACATCTAAAGCAGTTTTTCTTTGTCGTCAATCATTTGGTGGTATGATACAATTCAAATTCTCGTCAACTGCAGGAAGTCAGAATGTCTTTTCAGAGGTGTCCTTTTATGATCAGTAAAGTAAATGATTAGAACTGATTAGGTGTTTTCTTAGCAGCTGTGTTAGGGTTAGGGTTAGGGTTGTTTTATGTTTCTCTGGCAAAGGAAAGTCATTTTTGCATGCACAGGCCAGATCCCCAGAGGAGATTTATGGGGTTGAGACTCATGTCCACACTCACCTTAAACTACCTCTGCTATTAGGGAAAACAATTCTTTATCTCTAAGGAAATTAAATCTCTAAAATAATCTGAGATACATTAGCACAAATCATATGATTCTTTTCTTATTTTGAGGACATGAAATAAAATTTGCATACAGTTTTCAGCTATCTTCAGAAGACAATATTAATCAGTCATACATTGGAATTATTTTTAATAATAGGCATAACTCACATTCTGTAATGGTTTCACTTTAAAGGTGATTTTTGACATGGACAATATGGCTTTAGGTCCAAGTCAGCATGCCAACACAGCTGTTTTAATTTCAGCTGATGATCAGGTGCTTAACTATTATGCAATTAGTAATTTGTTTTGTGTTTGTCCCCATACTTCCATCTACATATTACATTATATTATCACACCAATATTGTAACTATAATAAAAATTTTAATTAAACAAAGTTGTTTTAGTTTTTTGTCATTGTCATACGTCATTGGGGAGCCAGAAGTCAGAGCCACTTACAATGGACTTGCATGAGCAACCTCTGCCGAAAAGTAATGAAGGCTGTAAGGTGTGATAAATAGGTGGAAGTGGCATTTAATCTGTGTTTCCCCAGATGGGAGGGTTTTCATGTCAATCCTTTGCCTATTGAATGGATTAGTCTCAACAAAAGAAGGTAATATGTGGCCAAATAGTTAGTTGAGACCTGGAAATGCTAATAGTCTTAAGTTGTAAAAATGACATTCATAATTTTGAGACCAAATTCAGATCTTTGTTGGGTTTTTTTGTTTTTTGTTTGTTGTTGTTTTGTTTTGTGTTAAACTTTGATTTTTTAAATGGCCGTCTTATGTAAAATTCACTTTTGAGTGTTAGATTATATGATAATGTTATTCCCTCATCAAAAACATGTATAAATGAATCAAACGACACATGATTTTGTACTCATATTTTGTATTTTAGAACTGATATGGGCCCAAGGGACAACAAAAGCTGAAGGCAAAGTTAAAACTTAACAACCCAGGAGTCAGTTTTAAATGTTTCCAAACTAATTGGTGGAACAATGTGAAAAGAGTGAATATTTCTTCCCCTCTCTAGCACTTCAGTTTTCTTCTGTTTGTAAAAGCTTGCATGTTACATACTTATTCCTGTGCTTAATTCTAATGTTTTTGCACCATCTCTTTTCAGTTTACTGAATATAACTGCAGTTCATAAACAATATTCAGGTGAGTGATACTGCTTGTATATTGGTTCTTAGTAAGTTGAAAAATGTGAACATAATCAAAAGAAGATGAGTCAATATACTGATAAAATCTTATTTCACATCTGGATCTTCCAGACATCTGTTGTAGTCAAGTCATTTATCTCGTACATTTGTGGGCCTCTTTTGCTCTACGACTGATTCATTTTATGACTGAAATTTTCATGACAAGAGATGAGCTTTAACATTACCCAATGCTTTTAAAATGCAACTAATATCACCTATAAACGATATCATATGACTTAACGTCAGATAACTTTAAGTATAAGCATAAAACTATTTATTTTAGTTTAGTTTCTGTCTGTTGAAACTCAAGCACATGAAGCTCACCTGCTTCAAATTGTTTTGGAACATCACATTCAATAAGATCTTCCAAAGGGAAATTTAAAATGCAGAACATTTCTGTTGTAGAAAATAGCTACAATATCTTGCAAAAGTATTGAGACCCTTTATATTGTGCAGTATTGTCTTGTTATAACCATAGAACTTGAATGCGTTAGGATTTTATATAACTGGCTGATACAATGAGGTTCACTGTGGAAAAATGAGAATATGTGCTTTTTTATACTTAAAATCTGAAAAGTGTGGCATGTGTGAGCATTCTGCCGCCATGAGTCAATGGTATTAAAATCACAGTTCACTGCAGCTACATTTGAATTTCATTTGGGATATGACTCTGCCAGCTTTGTACTTGTTGCAACTTAAATTTTTTCCACGTGTTTTTTTACAAAATGATTCAAGTTCATTGAGATTGGAAGGAGTGCGTCAGTCTCTCTCACGTTTTCACACAGATTTTCAGTTGAATTTAAGTCTGGATTTAAATCTAGTAAATTATAAGGCATACATTTGCTTTGATATGATACAGTACATTACACTCTTGCTGTATGTTTTGGCACATATCCGAATGGAAGGTGAATGCCTACAATCTCTTTTTACAAACTTCAGCCCTGTCCTGTCCAGTGTATTTCTTCATCTTCATTATGCTACTTGTTCACTTTAAATAAGTGAGGAAACCTCTAACTAACCTTTAAAGTCATCACAGTACAGCTATGTATATGCTTAGAAATGACCCACAAGTGGATTATTAATTGCGAGACATCCAAAGGTGACTGGTTGCTTTGGATTTTAGGGGTAAAACATTGAATGGTTCTGAATTCATATACAAGTCACACTTTTCACAATTTTATTTGTATATAATAAAACTAATCTTAAAGTTTTGGAAAGTACAGTAAATGATTACTCTATTTTGTTTATTTTTTTCCCTCCTATCTGTTATTAGTTTACATTTTAAGACTGAGGTAAATCAGTTTTAGCCATGTCAACATGTTGTAACTGATTTTAAAAAATACTATATTTGATTTCTTTCAATTTCTGGAAACTGTTGACATCCTTTCAGAGCAGCCGCACAGCTTTCGTGCTCAAACATAAGGTGATTTTCTCCTCGTCTTTAGGGTTGCTCATTTGAGGACCAATATGGCAAACACATGTTGGCAGCGGATAACTCTCCTGGCATACTGTTTCAAGTATGATCAATCATTATTTTCAAGCAGTGGGAAGGCTTTCAAAGAAAAAGCTTCCCATAACATCTGAGGTATACATCTATCTTCTGTCCACTTGACAAGATGGCTTTTATTTAGATATTCTCAATCATAATGTTGATGTTAAAGAAAGGGTTAGAGTTATTGTCTTGACTTGATAAATAGCTGCGTGCACAATGTTTACATCTGCTCAGATGGCTATAAATGTATTGCAGGTTCAAAAACGAAAACGTCCCTTTATCCAGTAAACATACCTTTGTTGCAGATGTAACATTACTGTTAGGACTGAGGTTCGAAATGTAAAACATTGTTAAAGCCATGGTGGTGAAGATACACAAAACATGAACTTCAGAAATGTTAAATGCAGGTATTTATATGGTTTAGAAATATGACTGAGACAGTAATAATTTTACAGATGTATTGTATAAACACTTTGTCTCTAAAGGAATGATGAAGGCTCCAATATTCCAAATCCAAAAATAGTCAAAGGACATTCATTAATTTCATCTATCACTTTCCATAAATGCTAAAGCAATCTTGGATAAATACTAGATTGGATGGAAGGAATGCAGAAAGAACTATTGCTGGCATCTGCTGCAAAATGTTTCCGTCTCTGTTCTCTTAAAACCATCAACTAAAGAATCTATTTAAAGGTGTTTCAATTTTCAAAGGGTGCATAATGAGTATCTTTAGATATGTAAAAAAATAAAAATAATGAACTGAATGACTTTGTATGCATGTAATTCTCATATATCACCACATGTTTCTTCCATACAAGGTATGATTAATTTACAGATGTGCCATAAATGAGAATATATATACACTGCTCAAAAATATAAAGGGAACACTCAAATAACACATCCTAGATGGACAGTTTGATTTCACAGAAGTTTGATTTACTTGGAGTTATATTGTGTTGTTTAAGTGTTCCCTTTATTTTTTTGAGCAGTATACTTAAACTGGTTTATAGAGGCACATTATTGAAACATCTCTCAGATGGTTGGAATATTATGTCTGTAATTTGCTGGAATAAAATGTCCAAAAATAGAATTGAGAATAAGTAACAGGCATCAGTTTTTTACAATGAAGAAAAGAATGTGCAAAGAACTTTAAAAATAAATGTAGTTTTTCTTTGGATGGCATAATTTCTATCTTATCACCACTGGGCCTGAAGCTGTAACTATTTGCTTTAGTAAGATGAGATTGAGAGTGAGATTTTCTGCGTCAAATACTCAGGGTTGATCAGGTGTTCTGCAGGAAATGAAAATATGAAAAATTAATGAATGTACTGTTCGTCTTCTTTTCTTCCAAGGACTCCCTAAAATTTGTTAGGTAGCATGGCATCTTCACTGGGTCTTTCAGAGCAAAATATTCCAAAACCAACGTGAAAATCAACTTTTCCCAACTTACTATACTAAATCCAAAAAAAAGAGAAACATTTGGAGTGAGTTGAAGAGATGAGAGCATAAGAGAGGACACAGGACTTTGGGCGACCTATCGAGATTGTGCAAAGAAGAGTGTTTAAAGATCCAGCTCTGTGTATGCTCCAAACTGAAAAGTTGTAGGAGACAAAGGGGGAAAACCAGAGGTACCAGCAATTGCACAGCAACTTTTATTGCTAAAACCAAATATTTCTTCACATCAAAGGGACAAGCCAACATGACAGTCACAGTTGCAGCAGAGAACTGACTCAGATGGAGGTTTAATCCAAGGAAGGCTGAAAAAAAAGTATAAGCCGCAAAGATGACGTAAGCAGCAAAAGCGGAGGAGAGGCTGCCACCTCAATGATGGCCAAGTATGAGAGGTGTGCAGGGCCTTTTCAGCTGTGACTTAATCGACTCGTGAGGAGAAATGAGTGAAAAGACAGAAGGAGCAGCCCTGCCTATAGACAGTTTAGCAGCACAGAGGGGGAGGTGAACATACACAATGAGGGAGACAGCAATCCCAGGATTATGAAATCTTTCTGCTGTTTAAATTAAGTGGACCAAAGTGAATTACAGTTTAGCCTAACAAACACAATCACAAAATAAATAAAAATAGAAAGAGATCATGATGCATAAACTGCAGCTAGTTCGCAATGCTTCTCTAATTTAAACCACGAAAAAAGATGACTCTCAAGGAGACATTTTAAAATCTTGGGTAAAACTATTTAAAAGAATTAGAAAAATTGCTGCAAAGGGCTCAGCTACTTTTATGGTTTAATTCAGATATTGGAAACCTTAAAAAAATTCTACATGAGTATACTTTGTGAATTTTGAGTGTGGTTGTTTATAAAAAAAAAACATTTTTTAAAGAAAAATTATTGAAATTTAGAAATGGATAAAAAATGTACACCAAATAAAAGACAAGCAGCAGCTTTATGAAAAGTTTGGAAATTATGCAATGAGATTAAAATGGCTCAGGTGGAAGGTCATAAAAATAGATTTTTCTAGGTCTCTTCCAAGGAAGTTATTACTTTACCTCGGTAGAACATTTAGTTGTAAACATTTGGATTTCACAACTGTAGTAATGTGGTCATCTAACTTAGTTCGTAATAAAGTTGTATTTTCTTGAATGGAAATCAATAGTGAGACAAAATAAGAATATGTTCACCTATTTCCTTTGTGCTAAAGAACTTACAAGACAAGTTTGTCTGATTTTAAGATTTAGAAAAACAAAAGCAACCATCACACAAGAGCAATTCAATTAAAACTGTCTTTTGATTGTCACTTTTATTTTATATTACTGTCCTCTTTGAACATTATATTTGTGTCTGAGAATTTAAACTATTTGAACCTAATTGAAAAAGAATTATTGAGTACTATACAGGCATCAGTGGCTGGAGCACCAGTCATTGTTCTCAGTGAAGAAAGTTTTGCATGAAAATGGACTGAGAAGATGTTGATAGTTCAACATCAATACAATCAAACAGAGCTGAAACTTTCAGTTGCCCACATGGACAAACCAATTCCTTTCTGCAGAAGATTTAACTTCAAATCAACAGCAAAAGAGTTCAAACAAAATTGAATGTCGTAGCAGAAAAATGATCCAAAATACATTGTTAGCTTCAAACCTAGTTGAAGCTAACAATAATCTTCAACTATAGCCCTGACCTATGTATGGCTATGATGACTGTTACAAAAAGTTTTCTTCACCTTACTAAGGGAGATTTATTTAAATGTTAGTTAGAATTTTTTAATATAGCCGAACCTGCATGTATATTTTTGATCCTGTGTTGATTAGAAAAAGCTTATGCTAAATTAAAATTTATACAACCCAAGTTAAATAAGGGTTTATGATATCCTTGCCCATGATGTAAGATCATCAAAATCAGAGTTGCAATCTAAATGTTCCATTGCAATGTTGGAAAGCATCTGTCTCTAAGGGTTTCATGATTAATTTAGTCAGATCTATCCAAGTCACTGTCAAATCACTTCAATGTTTAGTCTTATGAGAAAAAAAAAGTAAACTTGTTATGTCTGCAATGACATCACTGTTCACTAAACACTACATTGTACACTCACCACTACTTCTTGCACAAGTTAAATGTTTACTGACTGCATAATGTGAAAATTATCTAGAGTGAAAAAGCTCTGTCCTCCTCTTCTTTCATTACAAACTCAACAGTTGATTTTCACTGTTTGCAAAAGGTCTGCACCAGAAAGATTCTTGATGATCAGTGCAAATAAATTTATCCTGCACACCTGCTTCCTCTTGTTTAGTTGGTGTTTAACACATTGACGCAAACAATTACAAATCATGATTCCTTAACTGACCTAGCTGTGGACTGAAAACTCAGAGACAAAGCAGTCCTGACACACTTCCATTGCTTCCACTATTAGCTCAGGATTTTTTTTTTTATCCTTTACATCTGCAATGTGGTGCATCTCAGTTTTTTATTTACAAAACAAAACACCCTGATGTATGATGGCCCAAACACAGCCTTTCAACGTGACCAGTAGAAACAAATTAGACTCTTTTTGAATCACACCCACCCAAACATAAAGACTTCCCGGACCTCCGAATGTTTTGGTGTTTGACTTAGAAACAATCCCGTGTGAGATTTGCATCCTAAAAGCAAATTAAATCCAAATCTTTTTTTTCTCTCTCCCTGTCTCTCTTTTCAAAATTGTTTGGTGTGTATTGTAAACCAGTGTATTCAATACATATAATTGGTTTTAAAATAATATTCGTCTGGTTCATAATTTTTGGAACAATAAAACTATGTTTGTTTATATTTGATTGATGTAACCACTGTCTTTATAATATTTTCCAAAGTTCTCCCTGTTCTGTGGAGTCATAGTGTAATAGTCATAAACCTATCATTAGTCATCATTTAAACCCCTTGGCTCTCTTGAAACTGGCTGCTTTGCAGTCTACCCAGAAGGTACATGGTCCGTAACTACCCTTGGCTTTTAGACCGTGAGAAGAATTATGACCTTAATAAAGTTGACCTTGCAATATTTGCATGCATAAGCATTTTACAGCTGATACAAAATTACTGTCTGGCTCTGTTTTAGGGCTCCCCTGGACCATCTCTTGGCAGTCAGTGGATGTACTCATGACATAATGAGCAGTCGGGATGATTTAAAAAGGACTGCAGAATAAATGATAGCAGGATGTTTAAGGAGTGTTTATTGTCATTCACATTCAAAACTAAAGACACTTGGAATGCTTCTTTCACCCTTACTAATTCCACAGAGGATTTGGCTACAGCAAATTCTACGAATACCTGACACCTGAGTCAGAATGTATTTACTAGAGAAGTGTTTAAAAAATGAATGGGTTTGTTTAAATTTGACCATTCACCCGTCTTTTCCTTACGTCATAAGAATCCAAGTGCATCACTAGACGTCATAGAGACATGATTCTGCCTGCTTTCAAGATCACAGCTATGATTATCATTTCGTGAAGTGAAAAAACAGAGGAGGCACTGTAAACCCGTTCTCACACTAAGCCTTTCAGAAGAATAAATATGTGTTTATCCAGTAGCATATCTGGTTGAAACTCAGTTGATAAATGTTTTCTTCCTAAAAATGCCAAATTACTGTGGTGAATTTCCAAGAAATGTTGCTTATAGACTTCTGTATGAGAAAACAGCAATGGAGTTCTGGTGTGTTCCATCAGTTTTTGTGCAAACTGGCAAAAGCTGTTTTTCTGACGTTTTTTCTCTCATTTACGAGAAAGGCGATTTTTCTCTTTCAATTTTTTTTCTGTCTTTCCACTACAGATACCCCTGCCCCAGTGATTTCTTGCTTAGCACTGTCTCTTTCTTGGACACATCATTGGTGTTCTTAATTAAGTCTAATGTGTATATTTACCTATGGCTCAGTGCTTCTGTGTTGTTTTCTTTTTTTTCTATTTACAGTCACTGAAAGATTAATTGACATTGTCAGTAATCTGTACTGTGTATATTTTCCTAACAATGTTCAATCGTTCCCCTAGGAAGTCTCCTCATTTAGTTATTCTGTGTTTAATAGTGTTTCTTTCCTTAATGGAATTATTGACAGAGTTATTAAGTGACCTGTCTGTCACTTTTTTTTCAAACACAGACAAAGCCATTTGACAAAGCAATATAAAACATGAAGTCTTTGTTTTTGTTTTTCTTTCCCATGTAAAAGTACTCCATGAGACCAGAAGCCATTTGTTTTCTCCTCTGCTTCTATTCTGTAATTTCCATCACATCGGTGTCTTAAGAAGGCATGTGTCAAGAATGTCTGTTTTCAATGCAGCTAGATAAAAATGGAACAAGGAAAATAATAATAAAAAAGTTATCTCATGTGGACATCACGTTTATTTTTTGTAATTTATATTTTCTTAGATTGACGCACCTCAAATAATTAACAATCGGGCAATTAAAAATAAATGAAGATAAACTCCTTTGCAAAATGCTAGAGGTTCATTCTTTAGCTTCCATCTGTCCCAACGTGCAATAGTATTTCTGTCCGTCATATGGTTTTGTTTTATTGTAAGTTTATGTCAGAGTTCACGCATACACGCACACGCACGCACACACACAAAAAACAACATATTCCGAGATTACACTAAACACGGGAACAGATATTTATTTAGCAGCATGTCTATAAGCGCAGGTTTTTCATTCTCTCCCTGTGAGAATGTAAGGGGCGGGCCTTGCAGTGCCCTCTGGCAGGGGCTGCAGTTTATATGTTAATACTACAGCTTTGGAACCACTCTCAGGAGTTGGACGCAGTTGGAGCCCGAAAGCGCGTTTAAAAAGCGCACCTCGCAGGAGAGTCCGAACAAAGCGGCGCGGCGCGACTGAGAGAAAGGAACAAAAGTCAGACTGACTCGTTACAGCGGACTGTGCGCGCCTGCGTAGCTTTTGTGCCTTTTTAAAATAATAATACAGATTTCAAACTATATTGTCGTGTATTAATATAATTGTTTAAAAGACAAGAGTTGAAAATACTGCGAGTGAGTTTCCGGTAAAAAGGATCTCTTTGTGACTAAAGAAGTGAAGGATTTTAAATTAAAAGAGGGATCAGCTTCAGACACAACATAACCAGGTGAGTCTATGGCTTTTTTGTTACTGGATATATTTAGCTCTAAACTTGAAAAGTAAAGTAACTAAATTAACCGAATTATTATTATTATGACTATTAGTTTTGTGTTGTCAATTAACGATTTAATTGGAAATATTTTTAATTGTAGAAGTAATAGGTTTGAGTTCCGGTGCGTCTAATTTTTTTATATTAGATTTCTTTCGTGCCATAATTTAAACACATCTATAAATTGGTGTAAAACTACATGTTCCAGTACACTTCGTATGAATGGATGAAAATGCGGTTTGTGTACATTTGTTCTTGTTCTTTTAAGGTAAACCAAATCAACATTCATCTACATGAATCTACATCTACATGAATGTTGATTTCTCATTCATCTCATACCTTCAGAGTTTGAAGGTATGAGAAACTTCAGAGTTTTTAACAAAACTATCAGTGTCCAGCAGCAGAGATAAAATCTGTGTTGTTGTTGTGTTGTGTTTCGTTTTTTTTTTTTTTTCAATCTATATTCAAAGAACCGTCTAATGCACTTTACTGTAATCTGGCATGTTGTGCAAGCGTCTGGAGGGGAAAGTTGACCTGCGATGATCTGAGCTGTGCAGGATCAACCCGAAGGCTGCTTGAGCTCTGCACGCCTTAGGAGTTATGTGGGGGTTTGACTCAGAGAACATGGCAGGGATTCTTTCACTTGGCTGCCTGGACTGATAAGTTATGTTAGTTGCTCCAATTTTGACCTTGCATGACAAGCGCAATTATGGCTTCTGCAGATACTCCTGGAGTAACCCAGTATTTAGCTGTCCACACTGCAAATGGTCTGGACTGTTTACAGTGATTTGGATAAAATAAATAAATAAATAAATAAATAAATAAATAAATAAATAAATAAATGCAACAAAGAATTGTACAAAGGTGTGGATTTTATAGGTTTCTTTGTCAAAAACAACCAATGCTTCTTTTAAAAAAAAATTATGAGGTTTGTGAAAATCTTGTAAAAAAAAGTACTACTTCTGAGAGCATCACCTCTCATAAAAATTATTTATCTTTTAAGGCAATTTTGAAGCTTTCTTTTGAAAACTTAAAAAATATAACATTTGATTTGTTTATCTGTTTTGTTTCCTGTGATTGTTCCTTTTATACTATCATGTTTCAGAAGTAATTTGACACACTTAGTATGGATAGAAGATTTGTTCAGCACTCCGATAAGCCAGTAGGTTGAATTACAGGCACAAAGTTCATTCACTGACATTTGCAACTCTGCGCTCAGAGATGTGGCACCTTCTCTGGGTTCAATAAATTCCCAGAGTGGCAGCTCCTTTTCGGCGTCTGAATAATTGATACATCAAACTTAGGGCTTACAAAGGAGGCAATTTAATCTCCTGATTTTTTAATGAGCTGTCTGGGCTCTGGGAGAGGAAAGACAAAGTGTAATGGAAGAGGGAGCAAAGGTGAAGAGAACCTTACAGAAAACCACATTTTCCTTGGGAAACAAATGTTTGTGATGAAATACTAAAAGAAATAATATTTTATACTAAATGATAAATATACTTTGGATCAGAAATGATTTCAGCCTTTGAGTAATATCGGAAGTGTCAAAGTTCAGGATTATAAAATCATTTCTGGCCCACAGTTTGAGTGAGTGAGTTCTGGAAAATTTGACTCTGACTCATCCAAATGCTGAATTTCCGGTTATTTGAGTCACAATTTACACAACAGCCAAAGTGGCAGTGATGAAAATTGTACATTTGTAATATGCTTGCTGAGGAAAAAAAGTGTAAAAACAAACTTTGAATATGAAAAAAATTATTTTTGATGATTAACAATGACACAGTTTGCCTACCCTTGCCTTCCACTGGAGTATGCATGTGTATGCACATACTTAAATTATATATATACATATAATTTGAATAACATTAATAGTAGTACATATTCTCATGACATTTTTGCCTTAGGAATGCTTGGAATTCAAAAAATAATTTTGATTTATACATCAGCTAGAAATGCAATATTGCCTGCTGGAATGTTTAGACGCACCAAATGGTATTGTCCTCAGCGTGATTCAGAGCCACAAGCAGCTCAGCGGCCAAATATGGTTCTATTTTTCTTTATTGAGCTGCGAGGGAGGACCGCCCATTGCTCGGATACGAACATGTTCTGTGTCCTCTTCACACGGGAGCTGTAAATACAGGCGGCACATGACACTATCTTAAAAAAAGATCTCAGCACCAAATATGACAAAAGCCTCTCGAGGTTCTGAGGTTCGTGTTGCGCCTCCAAGAGGTAACAGTAAATTTCCTGAAGATAAACACGCCTGAGTTATTGATCCGGGGCCAATAACTCATGATTCAGGTTCCAACCTGAATCATGTTGGCAGCTCTCCACAGTGTTAAAACGTAAACTGACATTTCATCGTTTTAAGGTGTTGCGAACGCAAAGCATTTGTGGATTTGGTTTCTATGTTGCATGATAGATTGTTTCATTTAGCCAGTCATCTTAAAGTTTATGGGTAAGCACCACACCATTCTGAACGCAGTCTGGAGCCAAATTACACATCTTTGTTGCATCTGTTTAGGATTTAGTGTCACTAGTTAACTGAGTCAGAAGAAAACGATATAAACCTTTTTTCCTCTGCAAAAATGAGTCAGAAATATTTATATTTTTTTAGGTCTGAACATAAATATTGCTTCATTTGTGGCCATTTGCTAACATTTACATTACAGGAGATTGAAACAACTCTCACGTATCCGTATCAGAAAATATAAAGATGCACACACAATGCTTTGCAAGAGTATTGTGTACACCTTCTTCCGTGTGACTCAGACACTGTGTTTGGCTTATTTGAGGAAACTTTTATGGGTTTCTTTCAACATCAGCTTTTCCCAAAACGTCAGGTTTGTGGGATGCCCAACTAATAGCTGTTTTTGCCCTAGATTGTCACATTTGAGTTCAGGATCCCTGCAGCTCCTTTGGAGTCACTGCACGCCTTTTGGTTGTGTCTGTGATTCATTCTGTCATTGTGCAGCTATGACTGTAGATGGATATTCCTATTTTGGCACATTTGCAGTTGATTTAGCCTCTTGCCTATCAGATGATGGATTGAACAGCATCAGCTGATGTGTTCAAATCTTGGAATGTTGTTCTGACTTAAACTTCCCTATAAGTTTGTTCCAGGCTGTTTGTTGTGTTCCTTGATCTTCTCAATGCTGTTTCTTTCTGTATTTTCTCTGACAAAACCTATTACGCCTCTACAGAACAGCTGAATTTATATATTCATACCTAATATATACTGAGATGAAATTTCACAGGGGTGAACTCGTTTTAGCAATTAGGCAACTTCTAAAGGTAACTGATAACATAAAATATTTTTAGTGTAAGAAAGTACAAATGCACAACACACTCTAGATTTTTATTGAAAGACCTAGTGTTTGACAAAATAATACTTCTCTTTCACTGAACAGTTGTGCACTACTTTGGTATATTGTGTCCTTTAAGTTTGTTGTTTTGATTGACAAAACAAAGCTGTTTTGTGGAAAACAGCTTTGTCAGTTTGTTGCCTTAGTTAGCCTTGCAAAAACAGTAATGGGGTTCAAAGCACTTTTTGTATTTTATAAGGAGGGAAGCTTAGGGATATTTTCTGGCTTGCTGCATTAAGTTCTTGAAAGTTTCTATTAAAGAATTTAGGTAAGCTTTACATCATCCAATAGGTAGCCAATAAATCTCTGAAAATAATTCAGTTTGTCATTTACAAGACTCCTTTGTTGTTGATTCAAAAGAAAAAAAATGTGCCAATGAGGGCACTTTAGCTGTTCTTGCTGGCAGTTTCGAGGGTTTTCATATCTATTCTTGCGACTGGCAAAAGTAATTGAAACCTTTGAACATTTTTCATAATGTTTCATGTCATATTCACAACCTTTAATGCATTTAACTGGGATTTTCTGTAACAGATCTAAGCAAAAGTGGAAGGAACGGTGTACATTATTTTTTAAAAGATTTTATAAATAAAAGTGTGAAAATTGTGGGATTTGTATTTAGCACCCTAGTTGTTTTTGACCATCTTATTCAAAAGCACTTAAGGCTCAGATGATTTAGATTTGAACTTTAAAAGGGCAATTCTATGCACTAAGCCATAGATTTAGTTTTATATATTCGGAAAATAAATTTCTCTAAAGTCTTTTACAACCTCAAAAAAGTCTTCTTCTCTATTTAGTCTGAACAACTTTCCTGTTTCCTCCAGGTTTCACTATGACGTGCTAGAGACTTTGAGTTACGTTACACCGATTATTTTGCTTCTAGGGCAAAAAGTTATATTTTGGTCCCAACTAGCCGGAACATCTTCTTCCATTTGTTTGTTGCATCCTCTCTGTGACTCTTTGCAAAACTGAGGCAGTCTTCTGGGGAAAAGAAAATCTAAAATCAAAACCATATATAATTTTTTGTTCACCCTACAATAATCAATTACTTTGACTTGATTCACCAAAAAACAAAGCAATTATACTTGATGAAGTTTGCTGTTGTGTGACAAAATGTGAAAAGTTGAAGTGGAATGAAAACTTTGCAAGTCATTGTGAAAAGGAAATATATTTAGCAATCCCAGAAGATACAAAAAAGTTTTAAAAAACTTAAAATATGTCAGTATTCTTTCTGTGATTTTCTGTATCTGCATTTTCCACATAAAATCTATTCTAATTTATTTATTTTTTCTTCTCTAGTTCTTTTTTGCTCATTAGGGACTGCATCAAACGAAAGTGCAACCAGACATCAGAAGAAAAACCTGTAGCCGTCTTTTGTCAGCTTGCACACCATTATTTGCCTCCATCTCCAAAGCAGCACGCATACTTAAACAACAGCAAATCTGGCTCCAGCAGGAGACTTTAAGCTTTTTTAAAGCTCCTCATAAACTTCATGGGTTGACCCACAAGCACTCCACCACGCCTCCTCCTCATCCCCTGCTCTAACTCTTTTCGCTTCCCACCGCCTCCATTTGTTTATGCCACCTCTGACATGATGACTTGTTTTGCCTCGTACTTGTCTGGACGTGTAATCGCAGCGTCACATTTTACATCTCCGACTTGTGGATATATCAGGCAGTAGAGTGAGAGATTCAGAGAGAGACCTGGGGAGGGAGAGGCAAACAGAAGGAGAGAAAAGAGAGCAGCACTGCGTGTTGAGAAGAAGGTCCATCAGAACCTGCAGCAGAGGGATCCACCTGCCCCAAAGAGGAAGGGGGAACCCCCCCCTTACCTGATCCATCTGGTTGCAAGGGGGGGGCCTTGCACAGCCTGGAAGGCAGCAGGGACTATGCAGCTGGGACTGGTGGTGCTGGCAATGATCATTCTCAGCTCCATGGGTCACAGTGATGTTCTCAAGCTCTCCGAGGCGAGACGGCAGAGACGGGTAAGTTGTAACGCTTTAGTTTGTTTTATTGGTTTCCGTCTCCTTCCTCTGCACCAATGCTCTCTTTCATTTCTGTGGTCTGACTTACTGCGGTGGACATCTTATAAACATTTAACGAGCAAACTAACGATAACATTTTGTTTATTTTCCCTTGATTCTTATTTGTTTTTCCAAGGCGGGTTATGTTGGGTTCAGAGTTTCCCCCGGAATGGATCATCTTTCTGGCTCTTTTAAGATTATGCCTCTCTCAGTTTATGTAAAACTTTTATGGGTATTAAAGTTGTTTATAGAAGTTTTTTTGATGGATTCCCTCTCAAAGCCATTGCTCATTTTGTGTCTGGCTGTGTGGGCACATAACAGAGTGAGTACCTGACAGCTCTAAGCTCTCTCTTGGACCAGGCAGCCAGTATTATTGTAAGCATTTTTCTGACCTCACGCAACTACAAAGACGGGGCGCCCGGATCGACTTGCAGCATATCGCTCTGCGCTGGTGTTTCTGTCAGCTTTGAAATAATTCTTCCTTTACACACAAGGAGCTTTCAGTGGATGCCAAGCTCGCCCGACTCCTCAAAGCCAGAATACATATAATACCAAGACCGCCACCAGTAACAGATGTGGTGCTAATACAAGCACGCAAACTGGGAGGGAGAGTCAGAATTAATCTTGTGGCAATGTGATGAAAACAGAAGATATGGAGCAACTAATAATACTCAGGAGGTTCCCTCCAAAGTGGCGCAGCCAGCTCACGGTTTCCCTCTCAAAAATGTGGAAAATGTTTTTAATTTACAAGATATCTTATTTTCAAGGTGAACAGATTTGGCTTCTTCAGCAGAAGAGAAATATTGCTTTTTTAGCCCTAGTTGAATTCACGGATGAAGCTAAAACAAAAAGAACATAATCAGGAAAATCTCTTGAAAAAAACTGCTCAAAACATTCCATCTCACGTGTGAACTCTGGTTGAAACCAGATTTTTTCTTGGGCATTTAATTTATTTTCCCTCACTGTCTTAACATTTAATTGGGAAGATAATGCTTTGTAATCTTTAGATTCAAAATTTACCTTTAAACCCGTATGACTGAGTGTTGAATATTGACATGTTTTATTCTTCAACAATCTTCTTGTAATAGTTTGCTGGAAGTTTGACTGAATCCTGTGGATATAACTAAGTTAGATTTGCAGGCCACTTTAACCTAATATACAAACTTCATTTGTGACCTCTCTAAAACATACTTTGTTGTCTTTAAGTCAATTTGTAACTAATTTGATGCCACTTTATGTCACTTTTCATTGGAGGGAAACAAATGAAACCCGTGCCTCTGGAATTGAGATGTTTCTTCAATATTTCCTCATATTCCCAATATGGATGTGTGATATGGTATAAAATTCATATCCTGATATCAATTGTGATGGGTGGCGCTAATGATAAATGTCACAATATGTGTTTGTTACAAAACTTATAAAATAAAAAAATGAAAAAAAAAAAAAAAACATATTCCACTCAATTGGTGTATTTTTTAACATTACTATTGTACGTTTTAAAATGTTAAAGAAAAGCTTTTATTGTCTCAAACCAAGCATCTCAGTTTTCCATGTTTTTATATTCAGGATGGCTGAAGAAGCCATTTTCTTTCAAATATTATTTAGAAATGTTGACTATAACCTGGTTGTGCTTCAGTGGAAGGATAATTCATCATTGCAAATATTAGGCTACACAATATCTTGGTTTTATCCAAATGTTGAGCACATCAGTCTGATGCTTCCCGCTCTTCTTTTCACTCATGTTTGTGACTCTGTATTACAAGCCCAAGACCACGCTGCTAAAAACTTGATAACCCTCCATAAGAGAGAGGCTTTAAAGTCAAAATAGGTAATGTGATTAATGTGCATAATGTATTGTTAACATACTAAACCTTTTAGATTAAATCGAGTTTAATTTAAACTTGAACCAGGTCCAGAAAATTGAGGTTTTTGCACCTGCCTTTTAGCGAGCTCCTCCCTGGCTGCTTCCAACTTGCTCTGTTTTGATACCAGCTGATTATATAGTCAGCAAGTATTACTGCGGTTAGCTGGTAGAATATAAATCTTTTTCATAGGCCTAACTTCTATCGTTTCTACCTTGTCCCGTATGTAATGCGTGCAGTCCTGTTTCAGTTTTGTTATGAATAATGACTCTTACCAATTCACTTCTACTGCTTTTATTGTTGTTTTCATAGATAAATTTAACACCAAACCATGATCATCTCTTGGACGCAGAAGCCTCCTCTTTCCTCAACTATCATGGATGGACATCCCTTTGATGTTTTTACTTGAATATAATTGTCTAGTCAAATAAATTTCACTCCTTCAGGCATCTGAAAGTTGTACCACAAGAATGAACCAGACTTGTGGAGGTATACAATTGTTTTCCTTGATATCTAGGACGGCTTGTTTTCCATAATGTCACACCGGAAAGACAGTTTTTACCGATAGCACAATTTGTAACAGAGACTAACTAGAACTTTTACTGCTCACTGCTGCTTATCATTCTTCAGCCATGGAGAAATCTGTTCCTGGAAGAAACCTTTTAGCTGCTTAGGACTTCCCTCTTTATCTCTAGCCTCTAGGAAGCAGTGTGGCAGATTGATTGCTGTACATATGAACGTTCAGCTGAAAGAGAACAGCACAGAAAATCAACTCTGATGACTTTTTTTTTTTTTTTTTTTTTACCCAAGAACACTGCTAGTAAAGGATATGCACTCTAGCACACATTTCCTAGAAATGATTTAGGCTACTGCTACTGTGTACGTTGACTTCTATTTTTTGTTGTTTTGGATTGAGGGATATGATTCATGATGAAGCATGGGATGAAGAACGTTTGTGTTGCGTCTTTAAATAGGGTTTGTTTTCTTGCAAGTTTGGGCGTATGTCAATTTAGCATGTTTACACTTGCTGTATTTTATTTTATTTTTTCTAAACCAATTACCCATCAATCAGAAATGTTTGTTGACAAACTCTAGATTTTACTTAGTTGACTGGTAGTCACAATTTTGGTTTGTTTTCCCACAGTAAACTCTTTTTGCGCTCTCCATCAATCCAGTCTTGAAATAAACAAATAGTAGCAGCTTAAACAAATGTGCTTAAATATTTAGTCAATGTTTATTTAGTTTCTGGACCCCTCTTCAAAGCTACAATCCTGACTTATCAGCAAAATCGGTCAAATTTACTTTAGATATAGTGTGTAGAACATAAAACAACAGCTTTAAATTTGTTTTCAATCAAGCTAGCAAAAAATAAATAAATAAAAACTGGATTTATGTGCACATACCTCTGATAAAATCACAGTCAGCCTGAGGCTGAGGCTACTAATCAGCTTTCTTTTGAATATTCCCTTTTGCATAGTTTTTATTTTGTTTACTTTTTTAATTTATTAAGACATTTGTCTTAATATATTCCTTACAGGAGATTATTTAAGTAATCTCCTTTAAAGCAGGAGCAAAACAACTGAGATCCATATGATGGATGATGTTGATTTAGAACTGTTTTAGCACTGTAGTCTACTAATGGTTATAGTTTGGCAATGACAGCAGAGGAAGTGAAAGAAGTCATTCGTTCACTCTTAAGTTAAGTGTGTTGGGCAATAAAAGTCGGAGCAAGAGGAATGTTTAAGACATTTTATTGCTAACAAAAATGCCATTTGGCTCGGCACTGTTCTCTTTGTAGTTGGGGATCTTTGTTTACAGAAAATTTCCGTCAAGCTTCATAGCTTCCTGGTGCTGTTGCATTATGGTCATCATGTGCAACATATCCAAACGTTAGTGATTGGATAAATTCAGATTCAGTTGTTTAAAATTTCAACAGAGTTCTCTCCTCCTTTTTATTTTCCATAGTTTGATGTTTTTTGACCCAAATAAACAGTGAAAAATACCCAACTTTAATCCTGCGGACCG
Source organism: Poeciliopsis retropinna (assembly GCA_010277075.1). Classification (NCBI taxonomy): domain Eukaryota; kingdom Metazoa; phylum Chordata; class Actinopteri; order Cyprinodontiformes; family Poeciliidae; genus Poeciliopsis; species Poeciliopsis retropinna. The sequence continues at coordinate 7,108,906 of VMRM01000007.1, forward strand.
TAATAATACTGGCATTGTGATAACAATCGGGGGAGTCAAAAACAAAAACACAGAAGCTCCCTGGTCTCATCAACCCCATGTGGACAAATACCATATTTTTTACTGTCTGTAGGCTCATTATGCCTGTTCCGTCCTCTTTGTTTATTCTCATGTTTCCACAGTTAGTACTGAGGGACCACCATCCTGCCCCAAAGGCTGTGACCGATGCTCTGAGTATAATGGCTGCATTAAATGCAATCCAAAGCTCTTCATCTTCCTGGAGCGCAATGACATCCGTCAGATAGGAGTGTGCCTCCCCTCGTGTCCTGTGGGATACTTTGGCATGCGGAATCCAGAAGGCAACAACCGATGCACACGTGAGTAGTACTTTCAACACTAGAATACATTAAAAAAAAGTCACCCAAAAAGTGTCAGATGAACCTAAACAAGATATGAGCAGGCATAGTAAATTTGTTGACATTCTTATACATCCCTGCTGTTACATCCACAAAGGGCACAACATATTTGAGGACACGTAGGCAAAAATGAGGATTCAAAAGTAATTTTATTTCAAAACTCTCTTGACCGTTTCTTTTGGTTCAGCTTCTTTTGATATTCCTGTAAAGGAAAAGAGAGAATTAAATCCTCAGCTCTCCGTGTCGCAAAGAAAAAGAAAACAAAAATCCCAAAGTATGAACAGAAAGTTGGACCCAGTGAGCTGATCAAAAAGAACAAAACGGTACAGAAGGAGGCCAATCCTATTCAGGGCCATCGAAGCCCCTGCTAGTACCGGACTACCGAAAAAAAGAATCTACTGAAAAGAAAAGAAGGAAAACAGGACAATCGGTCCCACCAGGCCAAAATCAGAATGAAAAAATAACAGCAAACAAACAAAAAGCTAACAAAAAGTACTGCATGTCAGGCTGGAGACGTCAGCTGTGACTAAAGACGTGCACACCGCGTCAGAATGCATCCTCTGTGGTGGTTGGTGGTGGTCGTTGACGTTTACCTGGCGCGACCCAGGCTATTTATAGGCGGTCCAACAACCACAAATTAACGAGATCAAATTAGAAAAAAAAGAATTATCTGAACTCCAAAGTATGAAACAAAATCATTCAACTAAAGTCAATACAAAATAAACTAGAAAAAGAAAATAAATAAAAATAATTATAATGTGCCCAAAGCACATAACACCTGCACAGTCATGAAAGTTTCAGCATAATCATTTCTTGATAATTCTCAAATTAGACCTGTGGAAAATATGTGCTTACTATTGACCTGTCATATCCTGCTTATGTGGGAATTTAGTGGTTTATATAAGATTTCTGTGCAAGTTTTGGCTAAGTTGCATCTCTTGCATCTGCAGTTGTCTTAAGAGAAACTACATTCATTTGTTTTGAATAACTTAGCCAGACATGGAAGGTAAATGCTTATGTTGATTCTCTATTTCTTTAGTTTTATGTTGCCAGTTTCATTTGTATTATGCAATCCACATATAATCACCACCTAGACAAAGATATGTTCAAAGAAAATAAAATACATGTTGTTCTTACTATAAAATACAAGATGTAGCAGATGTCTTTTCTCCATAACTGCCATCTTTACTGTACATTGCAGCAAGATGAACCTGAACCCTCATCCAGATTTAATTTTGGAAAGAAGCCCACAGCCACAGTATAAGTGCTTTTTTCACATTTTCATGTTTTTCTTACTTTAAGTCCACTTGGAGTGTTTGCTGCTGAAAGCATTAGTCTTACCTCACCAAATGATATGGTTCAATAGAACGTTTAGCAGACTTCACATGTGTGTGACAGACAGAAAGGGCTTTCCTCTGGCATGCCTCCCAAACAACCATTTGGGATGTAAATAGCTTATGATGGCTATATTCAAATATATATATATTCAAATATATATATTCAAATATATATATATATATATATATATATATATGGATTTAAGAACTTTACCGGTTAAGAACTTTTAACTAGTAATTTAGGTCTTTAGGTTAGATCAACCTGAAGAAAATAAATTATAACATTCCAAATATACCGTAATTACATAAACATTATAAGAATCATAAAAAGACCAACATTTGTGGCACCACTATTGCTGGTAAACTGTCATTTTCCCTGTGAGTAATAGTAGTTAGATTTAAAGTAGGATTTTCCTAAACCTTGTAGTGAGTTATGTTACTGCAATCAAGTAGTAATTTATATTAAGGCTATTGTCCCTTTACAAGGAATGGAAAAGAAAGTAATGCCCTTAAACTCACCAATTATTAATTGAAGTTAAAAGATTTAATCCAGTAAAATAAGGCTAAGCATCTAGACTTTTCAAACATACTTTAAAATAGTCTGGAGGTTGCTGCAATTTTTCAGTATTAGTCACGTTTGTAATGACAAATATTTGTGACTGAGTAAGATGTTCTGTGATAATGTGTTACACAAAGGCAATGCACAGTAAGCACAGTTAAACAATTGATTGTGAAATTGCTTTCATATTGCTGCTTTTCTAGTTGAAAATACTGGCATAAATAGATATTACAGCTATAAATGTGCAAAGCTGCAGGAATGTAAGGATTTAAATACTCCTTTGCTCATTTACAGGGTGGTTAAAAGGGCAGCTGCACTCTCGCTACTTAATAAACTTCAATTTTTTCCTCTCATGGCATTGGCTCTAGTGCTTTTAGGTGACGAGTGCCAGGAGCTTTGTCTGATGTTTGTTTTCACAAATGTGTGGGTAGAAGTAAGCATTGGACTAAAAATCCCAATGAAAAAACTTTTAAGAGTTTGTTTTGCAGTATTTGTCTGTTTTTCAGTTGGCTCTGATCTGCAGGTTTTATGTCAGGCCAGGAGGTTTGTTGTGTTCTCACTATAGCAATGGTTTGAATAATATGCAGTCATATACAGTAGCTGGTTTAGATTATGAGTACAACCATAAGCGAAGCTGGTTTCCTAATTATGCATGTTAAATCATAAAAGAATGAGATAAATACTACTTTGAGCTACTTTTATGTTGTTGGATTTACCTCCATGTGAATAGTAGACTATACTTTACACATCAAGTTAGATTATATTTGATAAATAAGTTAATGTAATGTCATAATGGTTTGCAGGCAAAACAAAACTCCATAGAACACATTCATTTTGTTGCTTTGTTTCAATTTTGTAGCTCAAATGGTTAAATTTATCCATGACATTCTTTTTAGGCATTTAGTGGTAAACTGGGGTTATTATCCAATCATCTGGCTTTTTACATGTCATCTTTAAATGTAACATTAGCAAAAATAATCTTAAATTATCATGCTAAAATTATTGTTTATCCCAAATTTAGCTGTCAAGGCTTGACAATAGTAATTAGAAGCAAAAATTAAGATTATTTAGATCTCACCCAGGGATCATTTCTCATTTTGGCATCACAGCAGATGCAGAAAATGTAGTCTATATTAAAAAATACATTTTTATCTTTGTTTTAGAAAGATTTTATCTAATGGAACTTTATAAAGTCCTTCATAATATCTTATTTTACTTTTTTCTATTTAATGTATCTACTCACATTTATTTTAACAGTAGCATTGATAAGTTAGTTAAATTATATAATAGAGAATTTTTTTTCTTTATTGGGACTTATCCTTCCCAATATGTTAAAGAGACAATGAGCAGAACAATGACCACCACACTGCCACCACTGTGTTTCACGGCTGATATGATCTTCCTTATCTGAAATGCCGTTAGTTTTAGCCAGATGTAGTGGGACACACACCCACAGAATGTTTTATTAAATCATAAACACTGTATTACTTTTTTAAATTTTTTAACCAACTTCATGTTTTCAGACATGAAAACATGAAACATGAATCTATTGTCTTAAATAGATTCAAAATATCTATTTAAGTGATTTCTTGAATCAACAAGTCATAAGGGAAAGGTCTGAGTGTATGGAGGTGTCAAGTGAAATTGAATTTAAAAAAAAATTAAACCACAGTTATTTAAAAATGACACAATTACAATTTTCCATTAGAGCAGATTGTATTGGGTAAAGTACATACAATTAACATTTGAAAATCACTCTTGTAATTACGTATGTATGCTTGACAATACACATGCGTATGATGACTCAAAATGAATGAAAATTTGACACATATTTTCTGGAGTTTGGACTATGCTTTAGCATAACGCTTTGAGATTATGAAGATGTTTCTATTTTAAAGACTTTAATATAACTACACAAGAGAGGGAAGTGTGTTAAGGGTCAAATTTGAAGTACTTGTGGTCGCCCCTGTGTGGGAATGGTTTTCAAGTCTGAGATATTGAGAAATCACCTCTTGTGAAATCTGCTAAAACAGATTCTGGCAGCGTTTATTTAAACTAGTTTAAAAATAAAAAAAATGTAAAAATCAACCTTGTGTTGGATGTGTTTTGAAAAGGCAACTGTAGCTACTCTGAAACAATAAAATCCTGTGCATTTTACAAGTACCAATAAATCTCTGAGAAATCAAAAATCAATTTTTTTTTGTATTTTGTCTTAAAGCTTGAAATGTTTAGACTGAATATTTCATTATCTGTGTTTGGAACTGAAAACATCCTGAAACTGATGGCTTTGAAATTCTCTTTCTTTGTATGTTTTCAGAGTGTAAAATTGACAATTGTGAAGCATGCTTCAGTCGCAACTTTTGCACAAAATGTAAGGAGGGCTTGTATTCACACAGTGGCCGATGTTATGTCAGCTGCCCTCCAGGCAAGCACACCGCCAATAACACCATGGATTGTGACGGTGAGTGAACGTTTATATTTTTGGCGTAAAGAGTGAACGTTTATATTTTTGGCGTAAAATTTACAAAACAGCATTGCCACTTCATCTTACTTGAATGAAAAATGGGAAGAGCAGATTTTATGCATTTCTTCTCTCGCCATTGTTGAGATAATATTGACACTCGAATTTCCTTTTTAGTGCCTCAAGCACTTACAGTCAAAAGACTTCAAATGCCAAACTTTTTGGCATTGTAAAAGTAGTCATAAACTTTAAATCTTTTCACATTTGACGCATTACAACTACAACATCAAAGTATTTTACTTAGATTTTTATGTAATTGTTATTTTTTAAATATTTTTTATTTGACAAAGAATTCTCTGAAAAGTGTGTAATGCATTTCTATTCAACCTACTTACAATAAATACTCTCTAGAGCCACATTTACTGCAGGTACACCTGCAGGCCTTTTGGGTACCTCTCTTCCAGCTTTGTACAACCAGAAACTGTAATTTTGATTTTTCTTCTTTTCAGGTTTAGTCAGATTAGATGATAAGAGTATGTGAATTGGGATTTTTAATACTTGCCAGAGATTCTCAGTTACATTCTGGTTCTGAACAAACCAATGTGTTGTAGTTCTTGCTGTATGTTATGGAAGAAGGCAAACCTCTGCTTCAACCTAACAGCTCTTCATTCAGGATTTCAGTAGAAACAATTAAATTGTGATCTTTATGGCAAAGGTTGTGAATACTTACTATGATTTTCTGTTTTTCAATTTTTAGTAAATCCCCAAACTTTACTCACATACTCACAGTGGGGTATTTGTGTGTGAAATTTTGAGGAAAGAGAAAATGTCGAACATTATGCATACTTTCTAGATATCTGCTGTCTGTTCTTATAACTTGGCAAAATGTTAAAATGCTCCAAAGATATGAATACTTTTGCAAGGCACAGCATTACTAAGTTAAACTGGCTCTGCTCCTATCCATAATTGTCACATGCAGAGTCTGCTTAAAGACAACACATTTTCAGTTTCTTAGCAACTACCCAAACCTGTTGCTCCCCTGCTATAAATCCATTCACAAATCATAAATTGTTTTCAGATGTGCAGACTCCCTAAGCTCATTATCCTAAGTCAAACCTACTGAGGTGTGAAAAGCTCAGAAAATGTCAGATGCTGAAGATTTGAACCCTTCACTCAGCCCCTACGTTTTTTGAACATGTATATATGTATTCATATATATTTTTGTCCCAGGTCATCATGCTTCAGAGTGTGAATTAGGAGAGTGGAGCCAATGGAGTTCCTGCATGAAGAAGAACAAGACATGTGGATTTAAGAAGGGCTCACAAACCCGGGTTCGTTCACCCCTTCCCCAGATTCACAGTGTGGACACCTCCCCTGCTTATGTGCCCTCACAGACCTGTGCTCCAGAGACAGAAAGGAGAAAGTGTGTTGTGACCAAGATGCCTTGTCCAAGAGGTAAAAGACACAATCAAAAAAGCTGATTCACAAATGAGAGTTTTTTCCCCCCTTAAACATATGAGCAAATAAAAGTCAAAACATTCCTTAAAAAAGGCATCTAATGACTCATTACTCACTTTTTAAAAGGTTAGCACACTCATAAGTGTGTTTTTGACTTGCAGCATGTTGGTTGGGCTTGGTTTGGCAGAAGACACAGAAGGTTACAGAATCTCCTGAGCTTAGCACGTATAAACAATAAACTCAATCCACCAGTTGAGCAGATGAAGGGTGGACATTATGCACTGCTGAGCTGGACGGGGATCTGAAAAACTAGAGAAAGGGCTGTTTGTTTCTGAAGGCCACTGAAGCGAGAAGCTTTCATGGCTGCACACAACCGCTTGCTCTCCAGCAGGTTAACAGTCATTCTCACAGTTTTGTGACCATTTATGTTTTATTAGTAACTCTGTACTTTGTTAACTACTGAGGCTATCAAATAACAACTCTGGCAAAAAGCAGAAGTAAATTAAATATAAGTTCGAGAAAAATACAGTGTTTGTTTAATTGAGAAACAGCTGGATCACACCTGGATTTAGGTTCAGACGTGACTAGGCTATTAATAAATTCCCACTCCAAGACTTGTGTTCTTCAGATCTTCCCCCTGCTGTCAAGTATGTTGGATATTAAGATCATATTTTGATGACACAGTGTCTTATCAGTCTACAAAATATTTCCCTAAAGGTTGTCAAGATGTTTTTTTTTATTTCTTGAGAAAATGTGAGAAGGTTTTTGTATTATTTTTGATCAGTAGTGGATTTTGCCAATGGTTTCAAATGTGTCCAGTGTTGTTCTTTCTGTTGGACTACAAACATTTAATGTGATTTTAGTAAAAATAGTATTTCGGTAATTTCTAGGATTCACTACTACTCATATCTCTCACTCTGGAAGTCTCTGCCATAGTCTCAGAGCCCTGTATTTCTTATGAATTACTGATAAATGTCCTTGTTTCTTGTTTGTTCTTACATTTCTTTAGATTAGGGCATGAAGAGTTGCTTTTTGAGAGTTTAACTTAGTTCATGGTGTCACTGAGGTGCTATTTAAGTTACATATTGATCGTATCAGTAGTCTGGCCACTGAATTTGAAAGCAGCTTTCCAAAAAATGCTATTCACAATTGATACATCATTTAACAAAGGGGAGAATTACTTTGTCACACAGGACCCAATTGGTTTTGGAAAGTATTTTCCCTTAAAAAAAATCTGAGCTCATTTGTGGAACAGTTTTTGTATTCCTTGGGCTTTTACCTGTCAAAATGTTTTTTGAAACCTTTTTTTGAAGATTTTAAATTAAAAAAAAAAAGTGTGACAATAAAAACAGAAAAATCTGTAAAGGTCAAATACTTGTTTGCTGTACTTTGGTAGCTGCTGCACCTACTTATTTAATTTCATTGGATTAGATCTCTTCAATCGCAATAGGATTAGCGTTAATTTTAGGTTATTAGCAAATCACTTTCTCCCTAAATGCCCCCATATGTCAGGTTGTTTTACATAATGCGCCAATTTTCACAAGGGCTAGAACAGTAAAGTTAGTTACAAAGGCAAGCGGAACTTTAAATAGGCAGTATTTAAAGTCTTTATTGGACGGTGGCACGCTTAGGGGATTTCGGCCACAGCAGCAATGTTGGCTAACAACATTTGCACAGTGCTGGCAGCAGTACAGATGTTTCAACATGTAACAGATGGCCTGCCCCGATACACTGTATGTGAGTAAACATGGGGAGGGCTTGCATATTATGTTACCGTTCTCTAAACTTGGAAAGTTCCTCTCGGGTTCTGGATCTAAACAACAGAACATGATCTGACAGTGTCCCGTACAGATCTCCTCGGATGAAGGATTGTAGTTGCTCATCGAAGGCCTGCCTATTCACTGACTTTTGACTACAAGGTATCAAACATAAGAAGCAAATTCACTCTTGCCACCTCTGCTAGGAAAAACCTTCAGCTTTGAGTTCAAAAGAATACTTAGTGGTGAAAAATTGCAAACTCTTTCTAAACTTTATGCAAAGCTATTTTACAGTTAAGAAAATAATAATAGAAGAGGTTTCATATGACACATATCAAGTCCTAGAAGCTTTGTGGATTACGTAATAACCTATTGTTAAACTTAAGAAGCCTTTTTTTTCTCAACCTCATCTTGCTAAACTTCTGCTAAAATGTACTGGAGCTATTTTTATTGGCTGGATAATTCATAGGTGATGGCACTGTGACTCCAATGAACAAGTTCATGTGGGTAAAAGAGCACAGCTGTGGATTCATCTGTAGGAGTTGGCTGGCAGGCGGGCTATATAAAACACAGGGGGCAGATCTTGTATAACATTAGTGATTTAGTGGCCTGCAGATCTCACGCTTTGTGTTGATTTGGCTGTGATTTTTTTTCCCCCACTGTTTCCTGAAGCTCAATGAAAAAAAAGTCTCACGCGAAAGGATTTGCTGCATGTGTTATTGCATTTGTCAAGCAAAACTGTTTAGCTTGGATGGAGAGTAGGTGCAATCAGAGCTGTCATAAACTGATGGAGTCCCCGTCTCTAGGCTCCATCAGTGATTTGTTAGAGAACTAATTAAGTCCTTACACAGTGGAGTGTGTCTGCTAGTGTTTTTGAAACATTTTCGAGGACTCTTCAAACATACTCCACTCTTGCTCATCATGTTTAATTTCAGCTGTTCACACTTAGTTTTAAGGGCTTGTTAAAATTGTGAGCATAAAAGCTCAGTTTATGGATGCAACATTATTGAAATTAAAGACACTAATGATTCACATTCTTTACGAAATCTTGCTAAATGCCAGTCAGTTCACCAAATGCGTGTTTAGTTGTGTTTACTTTTAACAAATCAATTATAGCTGGAAAATTAGCGTGGCTCAGATTCTTCTAGGTTTTAGTTGTAAGTATGCCGACAACAATGTTTTTCCGGGTCAGAGGAAGAAATACAGATGTCTTAGGTTTTGTGACCAATATTTGAATGCTCACTTTGCCATTAAAGTGTCTCGCTGATTCTGTTTTCTGTGTAAGACCTACAAATAATCAATTACTTATGTTTTACTGTTGTAAATAAATAAATATTTTATAATAATATTTTATTAAATATTTTTTTTTCACATATAAACATTTGTTTACTTTACAAAATCATATATATAAAAAAAAAAAAAAGATAGTCCAAAGTTGCTCTTTTGTGTCTCTCTGGGACAATAAAAATCTACAAAAAATATGGGACAGAAACATCTTTAAATAAAACCCAGCCAAATAGAATGACATTTCTCTTTTACAAAACAGAGCATATATCAATAATCATTATACACCTGAAAATATAAGCATGTGCATCATTTCACAAGATTTTTTTTATTATTAAAGGTTCAATGTAAATAAATGACTGAATAACTTGATGTGACTTGAGAGAAAAAAAAAACTATTGATTTGCTATTGAATGCTAAAAAAGTTTATATTTTTTGTCCTTCATTTCAGAAAGTCAATGTCACAATATATGTATTCAATAACATTTTTCACTGTGTGCAATGAACCAAAAACACAAAAGAGTTTCATTTTGTGAAACGAGTGACAAAAAAAATTGTGAACTTGTACATATATTTTTATTTTTATTTTAAAAAATTTTAAACGTACTTGTAGATTTTGTGGTGTTTGTTAGCACTCAGAACAATCAAACTTGATTCAATGACTGTTGGACATTAATGTCTATTTTCCACTTTGTGGCTACTATTCAAGTTGTCACTAGGCCCTTGACATTTGTCTCATTAAGTGATTTTAAATGACTTGTAAAACAGAAAATTGCTACTTCACTATCCATAGTGCTCTTATAAACCTTTAAAATGGTCAGCTTATCCCACTTCTGAACTGATAGTGTCTGAAAATTAACAATAGTGTTATAGCCTAAAGTCTGTTATTTAGGCTGTGATTATGCCCTTAAAATCTGACAGGTGTATACAAGAGCTAAAGCAGAGAGTAGGGCGTGCACAGTTTGAGAGTATGTCAAGTGGGACAGAGGAGTGAGTAGCTGTTGAAATTTAAATTAAACAGACCAAGAGACCACTGCCAGATCGCTCCCATGTGCTACAGGACAGCTGGGCTTTGAGTTCACTGCTAATGTTGATCCGTTGCTATAAAAGTTCTGGCTTGTTGATGTTAAAGAGATGATAGTTTTAATTTTCTGTGACTGTCGGCAAATATACAGCATTCAGAGTTGGCTTTCTAACTGCAGGAGTGAGATTGTACAGTAGTGTAACTCAGTTGTGGAGACGGTCGTTGCTGCAAATAAGCTGTTAATCCAAGAAATAGGTCCTTATTTTAATTACAAATAAACAGGCCCCGGTTAGAAATGATGCAATTTTTTGAGCCAACTAATCTATTTTTTTTACAAGATTCAGTTGCACTAATCTACTAATCTAAAAACAAAGGAGAGACCGCTTCATCTTCAGCAACTCAGTTCTTAGGGAAGACTTAAACATTTACAGTATTGAACAATCCAACAAAGCATATCATATCTTTTTTAGATTTAGGCAGATAATTATTGTAGTAAGTGTTGCTTTAGCAACTGACACTACAGCACCTTCCATTCTGAACCTTATTCCAGCAATGTTGCTGGTGTTTATTTCCTGATAATGTGAGTAATTTGTCCAAACCATTAAAACATAGAAGCAAACATAGTTGTTGTATTGAGTTGGAGCATAATCAATAATATTTATTTCCTGCACATATTCATTTAGAGCTATTTCATTTCTGGCGTACAAAAATTATTTTCCTCCAAGTTCTTTCAAATTATTTTTGCCAGTTCATATGCCTTGTCACAATAAGCTCTTATGTCATGCAGCTGGTGTCCCATAATTTTCCAAAAATTTATACTGTCATGCTCTAGGAAACCCAAACTGAACTAAAACTGCCACTGCCAATATGTACTATATTAACTGACAGAGGAAATTTTCCCTAAATATACAAGTACAGATTACAAGTATCAGTCTATGGATGTCGTAATAGAGTGGCCTATAATGGCCTTTGACATCTATTACATAGCAGTGCAATTTTCTTGTGGCGCTGCATTCTGTCATTAGGACATTTTTCTCAATTGTTGATGAAAATTCGTCTCCATATTGACCACTGCGACAGACTAACTACCTGTCTAGGGTGACCCTGCCTCTCGCCCGGAACGTTAGCTGGAGATTGGCACCAGCACCTCTCGACCCCATTAGGGACAAGGGTGTAAAGAAAATTGATGGATGGATGGATATTGACCAAGCCTGGGACAAATAATCACAGAAGTTTTTCCATCTTTAAAGTGCAATACATTCTATTACTCAACTAAAGAACAAAAAGGTATGTCAGACTGAGAAATTTAAAAAAATAAATAATCTGCAATAACCTGATGGCATAAATGTGAATTTCAACTTTGTTGAATCACCTTTGATTCAACTCCAGGAGTCAGTGTTCGGTAGTAAACACCTGACGTAAATGCCAGTGCATCTGACTAAACTTTCAGCTCTCCTTGAAGGCTTTCTCGCATCATTTAACTAAAGCTATAAATGATCTAATTATACAAAAGGGTAAGTCAAGAGGCACAGACAGATATCGGTCAGGGAGTCTGCAATGCTAAAAGGGCTGCAATTTCTGAGTAGTCCTGTGTTCTTTGTGTGATATTGGTCTCACGTCTTATCTAAATGTCTAAACTGGAGAGGGCTGAAAGACATAAGCATTTTTTAAAGCTTTCAAAGGTCTTGTGGAAGAATCTATCATGGGCTTAGGAAACCAAATTTGAAGACTACACCCCTACATATCAACAAAAAAGCCCTATTTCCCATAGTGACAGGATTACGCTCTGGGTGTATCTTTTTCTCTTAAAAACGAGGGAACTCAGAACAATTCTAAATACTAGTGAGTTTTCATCCAAAACTCTCAGGCTTGAAGAAGCTGTGAACAAGATTTATCCTCGAAATGTAACTTTACTAATGGATCCTTTGATGAGACATATTGAACAACTATTGCAAAGTCAAGATGTAGGATGTTGACCAAAAAAATATCTTCAAAGCTGAAACTGAATCAAAAGGTGCCTCAACAAAGCATTGGTTAAAGGGTTTGTACACTTCTGCAACCATTTTGTTGTCGTCTTTTTTTTTCATTAAAATTCTGCAGGATGTCATACCAAGGTTTAAAATAGATTTGAAATTATGTTTTTTACAAAATTCTGACATTTTAATAGGGTTATCTAGACTTTCGAGATCAAGTGGCTATATTGATGCATCCGTTATTAGTTATTAGATTCATTCAGCAATTCATATTGTTCTTTTGACAGCAATTTCTCCACAAAACTCAAGGTGATGATAATTACCTTTTAAGATTCCTTTTTGGAAAGAAGAGCTATCAGTCATTTTGTCTTTATATTGTCATTTCAGACAAAAAGAATAAGAGCAACAGACAGGATGATACAAACAGGAGAGAAAATGCACGTGGGAGAGGACGAGAAGGCAAAGGAGGAGGTGGAGGGGGGAAGCGGAGGAAAGGCCAAAGCAGGACCACCACTGCTTCCACCATCACAACCAGCGCTGTCACCTAAACTCTGAAGCCTGCTGGGTGAGGACAGGAGAAAAACTGAGATGGTGCCTTACCCAGCAGCACCAGAAAACACACAGAGATGAGTGGGAAAGAGTTACTGCTGCTATGCTGCATTGTAGAAGATGCAATGAGAACTGGAGGACTGCTTCAAAAAAAAAAAAAAAAAAAAGGTTTTCTGAAGCTTTTGGGGAAAAAAAATCCTGCGGATCTTGTGTTATTCTGACAGCCTTGCTGGTTTCCAGTTGAAATCACAGTTGGATAGCGAAGCCACATTGCAAATTGTGGTTTGGTTTGGTCTGTGTCATAAACTGATTGTACTAAAACTCTTGGACAGATCTTTCTTTTCAAAGTGCAGCATTAAGCAGGAAGGTTGATTCTTCATGAAGATTTTCTAAAGTCTGTATAGGCAGACAAAGTGTATAATTTCCAGCCTGATTGTAACCACAATCTGTATTTCATTTGTTTTTGTATTTTGGAGAGGTGTCTGATGGAGTTCCTCAAACGTCACAGAGCATGATGTGGAGACAATGAACAGAAATAGATTGCAGCACCAATAATTTCTGTAGGGAGTTGAAACAAAACAAAGTCACTGGAAATGAATCATGGCTGCTGAGGATCAAAAGTAATTGGTGAATATATTTGAAGGCATCTGGTACAAAAACAAGTTGAGAATAACCAATCATATCCTTCTGTGGCTTCTAAGCAAAAATACAATATCATTGCTTTCTGATTGTTTTAAATGAAATATTTTATCTGAAAAGAATATCTGCACAAGAATTAATATTTGCATGATACTAAGTAGCATTTGTGTACAAGTGCATTTGTGTGCATTTAAATCTACCTGAAGTATTCGTGTTTGCGTAGTTTATATGCATATCTGCACGGATTTCAGTGTTCGACGGATCTTTGCTGTGTGAACATGAGTAGTCAACGTTTGCACATACAGTTTGTCTTATTACTCGTCTCATAGACTGAAGGAACTAAGTCTGGAAAATAAATGGAAGGACATATAGACGCACATTAATATATAAGAACCACACTTACCATTACACTAGCCGTCAAATAAGCCCTGTCAATAACCAGAATGTAACATGGTCTGATGATTTTGCACAACTGTTATGTTTTCCTACTGCTCATATTTCAGAACAATCACATCATTTTACGTTTTCAAAAACTGACCACATCGCATACACGAAATGCTTTTGGTCTTTAAATAGATGTCTGAAGACGTTACATGGTACTTTATTCATTCTTTGATACTATGGATTGAGATATGTAATATGTCAAGATGTGTTTACCAGTATTAGTATCATCATGTATAGCTTTTTTTCTGTGAAAGCCTGAATAAAATACAGATGATGCTGGTGATGCATCAGTCGTACACTAAATGTGCTCGTAATTTGTGCATTTGCTTTGTAGTTATTCTTTTTAGAAATAGCAAGTTCTTTGAATACAAGCCATTGGTCAAAGAGGATTTATGCTTAATACGTTTATTTTTTTTAAACATTTGAACATTCAGAGGAAGGCAATGAACTGTCAATTGATTCAATTTGAACAGTTTGCAAAGGTGCTTCGAGTCTGTCAGTCAGCTGTCTCATGGCAGATCAAAAGTGGAAAGTGGCTGATTTTGAGATCCTTGAGGAGGTTAAAAGATTGGAGGAGAAGATCAGCTTCACATGTAAGTATCGGTTGAGCTTCTATAATTGTGGAAATTGGAGCCGATTAACCTGTGAACCCCTGAGTGAATTTTTATTTTGATCTTGCTTTTATATTTTAATGACAAATCACATGACAAAACTATTGCTAGTTTAACTCTTAGTATTAGTGTTTTTCATTCCTGCCCATCAAAGTCTTATTCTTTTTTAATTGACCTTGTTTTAAGACACAAGTCTTGTTGAGGAAGCTCTCCGATAACTAATGCACGTAATTGTCAAAACCTAATTTAAAAGTTTTACGGTGTCAAACAACATATTTCTTTTAAGTTCACATAATGAAAACAAATGACGAAGACGTAAAGATTTTATAATTCAGATATTTTTAAGCTTCAGTTTTTGTGAATCAGAGTTTTATCAAATCAGCAAAGAATGCAAGTAAAATCCTCCTGAACCTTCTGTCTCATCGGCATACTAAAAAAAAGCCTCGTCTTGGTAAAGTCTGGGTACAAACAGTCATCTTGGGAGGTGGAAGAGCTCAGATGGTGTGATAGGATGCTCGGGATCACCGGCCAAATGCTGGCGCCTGGGCAGGGGGTCGTAAAAGCAGAGACAGAAATAAAAACTAATGGTGTGTCATGGCCAGATGGGAGGGGGTGTACCACGTATTGGGCCCACAACAAAACAGCCGTTTCTCATTACCCAAAGGGAAGGCAGGGAAAATGGCAAAGCATACACCGTAAATTACACATTCATCGCTCTTCCTGACCATAAATTTTTGCCTTGGCTGCACTGGACGGAGCTCTCTCTCACCTCCCACTCTCTCTCTGCAGTTTCTGGTCTCTTGTTCAGTTTTCCAAGCAAAACGTTTTGGTAAATCCTTGGAATATCTGGGTACCATTGATTTACCAAGGCCGCAGATGCAAAAGGATTTTGTCAAATTCTCTCCAAGTCTTAGTTTGTCCATAGAAATAGTTTTATGGCCATCTTAGTTCAACAAGTTCTTGTCCTTATTTACCTCTAACAACTGTGTTGGAAGATCGATTTTTTAGGGTTCTCCATGTTCTGTTCAAATCTAGCTAAAATCTTAGAAAGTAAATATGGAAATAACTCTTCCATATTTTGTCCCATTTCAACCACAAAGCTTAACACATAAGATAGTATTTAAATAGTAACATTTGATCTTAACCAGGGATTCAAAACGTGGGAGAAGGCCAAGAGAGGCATTCTGGGTTTTTATAAGTGACACAATAGTAATGTTTAGCATAAAAAATAAAAGTTATAACATTTTCTTACACACAGAAATTGATCAGACATTTGGTGTGTTCAGTGACACAATTCTGGAGGGGGGCATTGACTGAGCTACTGCTTGTGTGACAAAAAATTGACTTTAGAGTGTTCTTTATGAATTTCTTATTACATTTTGTTCTTTAAAGCCACAGCCAGTTTCTTTTAAGAAGCACATTTCAATGCCATTAGTCTTTTTCACAATGTAACATCGGGCCTTTTTTCTGTTTTATGTGTGCCATATGCTTGTTCTTCATTTGATCTTTGTTAGCATATTAGCTCCACCTTATACCATATGAAGTTTTAGCCCAATAAACAGGATGTTTTTTTGAGTAACAGTTGACTATGTCTTTAATTAGCCGAATCCCAGGAGGAATAGCCTTTAAGACTGTTAATATTAGACAAAGGATGTAGTTCTAAGATTTTTGCAAAGAGTTGTAATCTAATGGATCTCTATAAAGTTCCACAAATCTCTTCTTCCCAAACATATGGTAAACTCTTTATTTTATAATTAGCCCAAAAGTTCATTAAATTGAAATAAAAACTGTGAAATTATGGCTGTTTGATGAAAAGAAAATTTCCCTTTTATTCGTGAAAATGTCGTGTATTTGGTCTTCTAAATTAATCTGGAAATGGAGTCAGGAACCTTTTGTAACTTAAAACTAACATTTTTAGAAAGCCACAAAGCTTGATTTACACTGCCCCCTTTTGGATATAATCAGCGTCACAAGAGGAAAGTCTCCGACAGATGAAGAATGACCAAGTGTTTTTGTACATTTGGACAGAAAACACAACTTTATGGCTTAACCATAGCAATCTCTGCTATATTGAAGCATAAATTTTACTGATTAAATATTTGGCTGTTTTGAGTGAAACAAATATCTGCCTCTAGTGCATCCAAATAGATCTTGCTTTGGGTGATTGTAAAACTTTTGTCAAAAAACATGAGTGATAACAGATGTTCAGGGCAATGTTGGGTCACTTTTTTGAATTGTTGGCGAAAGAAAGACCAAAAAACATGTTTTAGTTGAATGATAACTGAGAACATAGAAAAAAAAAGATGCAATTATCATGATTCAGGGATTTGCTAAAGGTCCAGTTGCAGTGAAGACTGAAGACAGCACCAGCTAGTGTAAGGATCCACTAAGAGCTGAAAACAACTGTGAATAAAGGGAGGAGTGATTGCATTATAGGAATCAGGTGGGTTATTATATGAGGCCGTCCAGTATATTAGAAAGACACAGAAAGATATACAACATAAAATACATGAGCGAAAAAAGTTTCTAGACAGACTTTAAAATAAAATTAAAATAAAATAGAAAAAAAACATAATATTACCACTCACATCTAAACAGAAATACAAAACAGATGTACAGTACTGGGAAGAACTAAATACAGAACACCATTTGAGACCAAACCAGAGCCATAAAATAAATCCTAATATAATATTAAAATAACAAGAATCATAGCACAAACAGGAAAAATAATATTTTCTTAGAAAATAATATGCTTGGAGTAAAAGAAGTAAATATTTCATGCTGAGAATTATTTTTGAAATCAACAGTCATTTTTCATAATTAGGTTGTGTAAGGTTGTTGCTCATTTCAAGTAGTCAAAGGAAAAGTAATTGGGATTCTTCCTGGACTCTTTCAGGCACGCATATAATAAATGAGACAACCATTCACATAAGATACACACGTAAGGGCAAGTACAGGGAGTGACGGACTGACATCCATTTTTTGGGACCCTGATGAAGAACCCCCCCCCCCGCAAAAAAAACCCCACAGACAGAATTGAATTGACTGAAATTGAGACAAGCCATCCACCTTTTAATTTTTCAACTTCTTTAACATGTTCATTTTGATCAGTTTTTAATATTGTTGCAATAAAATAAATGCCCACCAGAGGGCTCTATTGGGACATAAATGATTTTATTCCAAAATCTTAAGAAAGCCTTGTATTTCTAAAATATTTTTTTATTATTATTGTTAACATCTGAAGGAAGACTGGGTAAAACGAGTCTGGGTAAAACAGACAGGAAATATCAGTCTGTTGTGTTAAGGTACAATGTACTTAAGTAGAATCATGGTGAAAAAAAAATCTATTATCAAATAATTATTTTTCTTCCTATAATATTTAAAGTGACCAAAATATAAATGCTTTACAAGGATGGATTTCTTTTCCCACAGTGTAATGCGACAATTGCTTTCCTCTGGTGGCTTGACTGTTATCATTGATGTGTGACTTTCATTTTCTACTTTCAACCTTTCGTTACACATTCCTTATTAGTCTATCACAAGATTTTTTTTAAAGCAATAACGTCATTAAGCACTTGCAGTTTTACTGACAGAACATTTTAAGGATGTAAAATCTTACCTTACACTAACCTGCAAAATTCTCACAACTTTAAGAAACAGCTCATTTAAAATCTTATGCGTTGCCTTAACTTCTTTTTTTTTTTTCAAAATATTGTTTGCAATTATGTATAGCTAAAGATATATTTAATATTTTATGTCTATCTGCAGTTCTGTTAGCACATACGGTAAAAAGGTTTTCTTTTTGTCATATGAACCAGATTACCACTTCACAATAATTTTGAAGCTATTTCTGTCTTTCAGCTAAATTCATCAGACACTGAAATACAGCTGATCATCGGCAACCATTCTTCAAACATCTTGCATACCAAACATTTTATCTCCAAAGCAACTGCTCTAACCAAGCAGTCCAACGACCAGGAATGAGCAACTCTATGGGAATATAAATAGAAAATCATCTTGAAATTAAAAAAAAAAAAAAAATGGCATCATCAAATTTCTATTTTGTTTTTTACCCTCAGTTCACCTCTATGTTGTAAACCCTGCAAATGCTGATATATTTTTCGGAGTGTGGCCTAATGTTATTTCTACTGTAGCAGACGCTTTTCTGTCAACAGTTTTAACTGATTTGATTCATCTTTCACCATTTTGTCATCTGGCTTTAAATCAACAAGCATTAAACCATGAATCAGTTAGTTTTACATTCTTTAAATTGCCGTGCAGACTAGAGTTTGTTTCCCTCTGCTGTAAACATGCATTTCTACGGTAATGTTGAAAAACAAGCTCATTAAAAATATCAAAAGTAGTTACACAATCTTGCAAAAATATTAATTCCCCTTGAACTTCTTCACATTTGGTCACTGTTAGAATGGCCTTTAGCGGCTGGATTAAGTAGGAGACTTAAGGCAGAGAAACGGTGCAATTTAACAGACAACCCTGCTTCACAATGGTCTAAGGTCTCAGCAGCATCAACTCTCAATGTGGCCAACGTGCAACCTTTTATAGTCCAGGCTGCTCCAATTAACAAACCTGCCCAGAAGCAGGGTAAAACAAAAATACACACAGAAACAAACTTGACAAAAATAACAAAATGATCAGAATAATACATATATTAGCAAATACTAATTCAATTTAAGCACCTCTAAAAACACCCACCCTCACGCCTCCAAAAAAATCCAACATTAAATTTCTAAAGTGCATAGTTCTCTTGCTTTCACCCCTTTGATCTGCAATAGTCTCTTCCGGAACTTTTAATAGCTGCTGAAGCCCCCGGGGAATCTTGTAGCCTGAACACTCGGCAGAGGATGAGACAGGGATAAGCCACATCTACACAAAGCCTCCAAACATTTCAGTGCATTTCAAACAGTCACATTTGTTTTATTTTAACAGGACACCACCAGATCCAGCTGAGATGACACATCATACAAACACACAATCAATAAAATACTTCAGTCTGTTTGTACCTGTTTCTTGTATCATTCAACACACATTTGAAGTGTTTTCCAGCCAGATAATGATGACCTTCATTTCAGTCAAGTTAAAATCTTAATGTTCAGTGTATTTAATTCTGTTTTAAATAACAAAACCAACAAACACAAAAAACATCTGCCTTTATTTATCACTCTTTGCTGCAGTTACAATTGAGCTTTTTGTACCACAGTGTACATTTTGGAACATCTCATATCCCAGGAAAACATTCTCACGCATTAGAGCAAATGGCCTCAGATGTCAGACCATAGACCAAAGACCATCAGGATGTTTTGTACACCTTATAGGCCAAGCTCAAGTCAAATTAGTTGGAGAGTTTTTGTAAACTTAAGTTTTCAAGACTTATTTTATACTCTCATGGAGTATCTCCTGAATATGCTTTGATATAAACTACTATCTTCTATTGTAGCTCTGGCTTAAAGCTTAGGGTTGTGTTTTGTTTTGTTTTTTTTTCTGTTGAAAAGTCCACCTCTCTCCCAGTCAAGCCTTTGTATCCATAACCCCCTGTATATGAATAAATCCAGCTGGTTGAGTTGGATTTTAATTGGGGTTGTTGTAATAAAGACATTGGAATAAAGCTGTGCATCACATTTTTCAATAGAAATCCCTATGACATACATTAAAAAATGCAGTTGTGATGTGACAAAATGTAAACAAAAAAAGACTTCTAACAGTCTTTTCCAGGCTGTTAGAAGACATTGTATTCAATGCCTTCTAAAATAATTTTAGAAGGCATTGAATACAACTTCAGCTGCTCCTGTGTGATGAAGTTTCTAGCTCCCGTGCTAGTTTTTTTACAGATGCTATTTGAAATGTTACAATTAAATAAAAATATATATTCTCTCAGTCTCAACCAAAATGAAAAAGGTAACCCAAACATTAAATCTACCAAAACAGAGTCCTGTCTTCACTTGAACCAGGGTAAATATCTTACAACTCAAAGCACATTTAGGTATTAAATTTCTTCTGGTTTTCAACAAACCAAACACAGACCAAGACAAGTCTTAAAACCAAAGTCAGACAATAGACTTGTTTTGCCCCGAAGATGCTCATGTCTAAAGATCCCTAAAAATTTTTTATCACATTCCTTTGATTCCACATCAATAGTGTTTTGGTTGCAAAGCCACATACAGTTCCACAAATGTGCAAAATGTACATGGAGAGAGTTAATGGCACCAACACAAACACACTGTGTGTACTGACACATTTTGCAGCTGATGTGTGAGTTAGAGTGTGGGTGTAAAATGCAAGTGAACAGAAGAAGAGTGTAAATGTGACATTTACTGCTTAATTGGTTACCATGAAGTAACAGATTCAAATACCTCTTTAGGTCGCTTTCAGGTTCTTCTATTTGAATTAAAACATAATATAATTAGCTATTAAAAGTGTATCAGATATAACACTCTTCAAAGGTTAGTTTCAAAGGAGGCAATTTTATTGTCTTCATTAGTAGTTCTACTGGCTTTTTCTTGCTTAGTCTTTCAGAAGTTTATTTTGGCCTTTTGGCTGTGCTACATTCCCTGTACCAGACAATGACAGCATATTGTGTAATATGTGCTCTGATACTTTTATTATACTATTTTTAGAAAATGAAGAAGAAGGAGCTAAGGGACTTAACTCACATAATCACATTCATCTGAAAATATTCAGGGGTTGGACTAAAGATGAGAGGAACAGAACAGAACTGAGGGATAAGAAAAGCTGAAGAAAAATTGGTCAGAATCACACTTACATCTTGCAAGTAAAGTTTAAATTAAATCAAGAATTATGTACCACTTTTCGCATTTCTATACAGTTTATAATGACAGTAAAAACATGCAGAGACCTGACACCCACCAATGACAGAAACTTGGGTCTGATCTGAGCAGCACACACATCCAGCCCTGAGCTCTGGAAAAAACAAGGATTTGTTTTCTTGCTGAGAGCAGTCATTACAACAGTTTAAAGACCTTGCCACGAGCACAACTCCTTGACCTGTGCTGGGAGTGAATGAAAAGGACAAAAGCCAGGCCTAAACCACAGAACCCAACTTCAAACCCTGCCAACATCACCAGAATCACGTCAGCCCTGCATATAGATGTAGTTTTTGAAAGTGTTGATGAACTTCTAAGAGTGTCAATTCCTCTGTTGGTTTGTTCTAATGCACGTTTTATACACACACACACACACACATATATATATATATATATATATATATATATATATATATATATATATGTGTGTGTGTGTGTGTGTGTGTGTGTGTATGTATATATATGTATACATATATACATATATATATATGTATATATATGTATTTTATCTAAGTTATATGTATATTTATCTAAGCTGCCCATGATTTATACATTCTGTTCACCCAGTCATGCAACACCTCAGCCTGCAAACATACAGTTAGCAAGACAATGAAAATGCTAAATTACCATCAAGAGTATAATATCACTGACATTTTGGGTAAGCCAATGTCTACTGAGGTTTTAAGCTACAGACGTGGCTGCGGTGGACCGGAGCACTTTAAGTGGACCAAGCACAAAGTTGAAAAATACACAGGCCAGCAAAGAAAAGAAAGAATAAATAAGGATGCACAAACCTGACTTTGTGTTTTATTGTTTGACACATGGCAGTCTCTTTTCAAAAATCCTTCATTTTTAATGTAAAATTCCTAATACAATAGCTATATGACAAACTTGTGTTTGAGTGGTTTAATTCTAAATTGTTTTCACCCTCCCTGTCAATCACATTATTTGACCAAATTAGTGACTAAAGGAGAGATTGATGCAGTCTACTCTGACCTAATAAAGTTAAATTTCAATCGAGTGAAACCCTCAATCTATTTATGAAAATAAATAAATAAATAAATAAATAAATAAATAAAACTGAATATGAACATTTTACTTTTGGGAGAATAGCATCAACCAGAAACAGATGGCAACAAGATCAAAATAAATATTGGTTGTTCATATTTGCCCTGTTTTATTTATCAGACCAATGTCCATACATTTAAAAAAATTACCAATATCATCCCTTACTAATGTAGGTGCCAATATATCATGCATCCCTACTTGAAATACCATTAAGATCTCCTTAGAATTGAACAAACAGAAATACTATACTCTGAACCAATCAAGGGTTGACTGATATAATCTATACTAGGGTTCTTGAAATCCAGGCTTTGAGAGCCAGTGCCATGCAACTTTTAGATGTTTCTCTCCTTCAACATACCTGAGTCAAATAATGAGGTCAATAGCAGGAGTCTGGAGAACATGACTGCATGCTGAGGAGGTCCTTGCCATTTGATTCAGGTGTGCTGGATCAGGAACATATCTAAAATGTTCAGGACACCAACCCTCACAGCCTGGATTTGAAAACTCCTGAGCCATACAAATTACAGATTTGATGAAACGGATACTGATTTGAGAAACCTTCTTCATGAAGCAAAAAATGGGGATATTCCTCACTTGCCTAAAACTATTAAAAATATTTTGTTTGTAAAATCTTCTAATGAGCTGCATGTGTTATCATAGCCCTTCTACATGGGAGGAAACGATTAGTTTACCTTTCATTTCAAAAGGTCAGAAATAAAAATAATTTCCACAAAGATGCAAAGCAACCAGTCACCTTTGTATGATCTTAAGTTACAGAGTTTCAATATTTTCTCTTGACATGCTAAAAGAGGTTTGAGTGCTTGGGAATGTTGTCCACCGGGGAAAATAACCAGGGAAGTTTGTGAATGAAACCAAACACCTCATAATAGGCTCTATCTACTAATGGAAACAATTATTTTTATTCAATAACTTAATGAAGAAAGTATGTCATGCGGCTGTAGAATAAGATATCAGTACACTGGGCTCCGTGCCATTCAGGACAGAAAACATAAATCTTATTCGATTTAGACATGTTCATGTATGATAGATAAGCTTATTAAACTTTAGTCTGTTGAACTTGATGCCGCAACACTAACTTCAGTTTAATCCATAAGTTAAAAGTCATTAAAGCATCCAAACACTAAAGCGTTTGAGGTTTCAATTAATCTAATTACATAAGACATTAATATTCGGAACTGAAAGAACAACTACAATGAGCCCTAACCTTGGTCTGAAAAACTTGAACTCCTACTTTTAGAGGAGCAAACTAAGTCAAGAATATTGCTTTATTTTTTTATAAATTAAAATATGTATATGTAGTTTTATTATTTGAAATTGTCAAACGTTAGAAACCTTCACATGTTCAAAAAACTGAAACAAAGCAAGGAAACTGTGAAAAAAATTGTGCCGAAAATAAGGCTGAACAACGAGGACTGGCAGCAAAGTGGAGCAACAATGTTCTGGCATTTGACCAAACCAGCTGGGCCCAGTAAATACTGTGGCAACCATCGACCAATAAACAGCAGGTCAGCGCAAATTATTGGAGGATGAGACGATAGGAGTAAAACTGCCTGAAGAAACAGAAAATTTTAGATGCTCGGTATAACACACTATATTGGGTTTGTATGTATCTTATGCATGTTCTTGCAGGAAGAAGTAGACAAGCATTGTTCAACATAGAGCTAATTATTGAACAAAACTGGTATGAGGCCTGATGCAATCTGATAACCATTAAAGTCTCAGCTAATGAAACTTCAAAATGTTCCCTTATTACTTTAAACACTTTTACAAGTGCAGTAAATCAGTTTGATTTATTAGTTACTTCTAATTGGAAATCCTTTTTAAAATACTGTCTATAAATTTCATTAAGAGTTGGTTGTGTTAGTAACTTATGGTCAATTTCATAAATATTTTTAGGAATAAATTATTGCTAGAGTTTTGCAATATGTTGAATTACTGACACAGTTCAGGCACTGATGGATGCAGGAACTGAGCAGTGAATTCAGAACTGGTGTTTATTGCGGGCTCGGCTTTTTCACAGTCAGACAGGCCAGAGTCAGAGTCAGGGAATCCAAATCCAGGTCAGGCAGTTCCAGATCTCAGGGTCAGACAGGCGGAAGGTCAAAAGCCAGGAGCTCCAAATTCGGTGGAGTAGGTCAGGTTTGGGGACAGGAACGGCAACTGGACAAAAGGGAGGAGATAGACAAGTTAGTAAAGTGGAAAATTGCACTAGTAGCTACAGCAGACCTGAAGGTGTTACCGCTAAGAGTTTCACAACAATCTGATGCCTTATAAGAGGAAGATCTGTTCTTGTATGGCGGTGGCTGGAGATCAGGGTGATGATGATCAGGTGCGAGTGGTCACACCTCAGAAGCAGCTGTGACAATTACAATCGTCAATGAAAGTTTAATATGTGGAAGATCACAATCACACTAGATAGACAAGACAAACCACAATGTGCTTCAGGACATACCTGAAGACAAGTCAGGTAAGAGACTTGTCTTCATACAAGTCTACAGGTCTACAGGCCTTTTCTAGAGAGGCCTGTAGACCTCTGTAGAAAAGACTTCTGTAGAAAATTCCAAAATTCAGTAAGACCACAGACAGGGATTTGAACCCAAAATGTGAGTTAACTGAAAATAATATCACAATATTTAGCAGTAAAATTGAGGTTGCATTTTCCTATTGTTAAGCCCTAATCATAGCAATGATAAACAAATTAAACTCATTTTTTAAATATAAAACAGTGACACATCACTTCCTGTTGGATTTGACTGAAATTGTTAGAAAGTCCAGAAAAAGACAAAAGAATTAACTTCACTTGATTGACGAATGTATAGCATGGATTGATTATTAATAAACTAATGCAATTTTACTCAGTGATAACATTTTTAACAAATTTAAGATTATTGGGTCTTCCATTGGTAGCTTTAATAAATAAACCTGATTATGAGACAATATTTTGTCTCATAATTATGTTTATGCACGGGCTGCACAGTGGCACAGTTGGTAACACTGTTGCCTTGTAGCAAGAAGGTCCTGGGTTCTGCACGGAGTTTGCATGTTCTCCCTGTGAATGCGTGGGTTCTCTCCGGGTTCTCCGGCTTCTTCCCACAGTCCAAAAACATGACTGTCAGGTTAATTGGTCTTTCCAAATTCTCCCTAGGTGTGAGTGTGTGTGTGTGCATGGTTGTTTGTCCTGTTTGTTTCTGTGTTGCCCTGCGACAGACTGGCAACCTGTCCAGGGTGTACCCCGCCTCTCGCCTGGAACATAGCTGGAGATCGGCACCAGCAACTCCCGACCCCATTAGGGGACAAGGGTGAAGGAAAATGGATGGATGGATGGATGGATTATGTTTATGTTCGCATCCTAAATAAGAGCCATGTAGATTCATTTTAGACTAACTGTGGTGGTTGGTGAAGCAGAATAAAACTGAATTTTTGAATCAGTTGACCAACTTACAGAAAATCTAGCAATAAAATGATCTGATTTTCTTTCATCTTGGACATATTTAACATGGAAAAAGATATCCTCATTTAAGACTGATCTTATGATCTTAACCATCGCCATAATTTTGTTGATTTAGAGTGCATGTCCTCTCTGACACAGTTCATTTTCAGCCTCTGACCCTTCATGTTAGCCCATCATTTTCCCTCTTGTCCTTTCTTCTAATAAATCCAGAGAGTGCTGTGTGTTAGCTGACCCCCTCCAGATGAAAGTGCCATGGAGTAACTCCAGATGTGAACATCCTCCCTTTCTGTCTCTCTCCTCTCTTTCTCCCACACTCATTTCTCTCTCTGTGCTCCACCATTGCCCTCCCCCACGCAGCTATGACTTTTCCATCTCCTTTTTTGGTGAAAAAATCTGAAACAGAGGCAGGGAGGAGGACATTTCGCCAACAGCCGACAGGAGCGTGGATCTGGTGTATGTGTACTCCATCAAGGCAGGAAAACAGTCGACTCAGCATAAACAGGAGTGTATTCACGTCCAATCAGGGGCAAAACGACACACATGCGTTTCTTTGTGTTATGTACTTTGTACTTGCACATATAATTATCTTAAGTGTATGAATACACTCACTTTTTACTTCCTGCTAAACATGCATGCTTTCTCCAACACTTTCTCTCTCACACACATTTTCAAACCCCCTCTCCTTAGCTCTACTCGCACACACTTTCTTTCCTAGAAAGACATTTTCAACACTCCAACGGGGTTTTCTTTGGCTTAGGCCTTAAACACAAGTCACCAGAAAGCCATGCTGGCTTAGTCCAGCAATAGATCTTCAGCATAACCACAAAATCTAAAAATATAAAAAAGCTGTAAACACATATCAGTCAGTGTCACTTTATTTAATTGATCTTTAAAAATAGAAGCAACAATTTATCAACAACAATCACAAACTGATTTACAGTAAATTAAAAAAGATGATCATTTTGATGGCATATTTTCAATCTTAAAACATGTATTGGCCAACTCTGACTCACCAGCATCAAAGCTGAAATAAACAAATATGATAGCTATGCTGCTGTGAAAAAAAAAAAAGCATTTGCCTCATTACTGATTGATTTTTTTTTTGTCACACTTGAAAGTTTGAAATGAAACAAATTTTAATGCCAAAGATTACCAGAATAAAGATTTTTTTTAAAAATCCAAAAGATTTCATTTAGAAGGGATAAAAGCCATACATATCAACCCCCACCTATGTTAAAAATTATTAGCAGCCCCCCTTCAGTAATTATAAATGTACTATGATTAACAAAACCTTTGGAAAGGCCAAGTTAGACTTCACTAGCCACACTCAGCCTTAATTACAGCCTGGCCTGTACGAAGAATGAAAACATATAAATAGAACCTGTCTGACAACATGAAGTAGGATTAAAAAAGCTCAAAATGCAAAAGGCATTGTTCTCTGTCTTTCCACTATCCACAAATAAATAAAACATGGAAAGGTGGAAATTGTTCTGAAAAGTGGCTGGATGACCAGAATTACTCTAAAAGCCCATCGGTAACTCATCCAGAAGATCATAGAAGGGTCCAGCCAACATATAAAGTGAGTGGCTTCAATTACCTGAGTTAAGGTCCTTGTTCATTATTTAGCACTAAAAAAATGGTATCAATAGGAAAGTTTGAAGGTGAAATTCACTGGTGATCTTTCAGATCTCATCCGTAAAAACATCTTCTTTCCCAAAACATTTAGGAAAATATTCTGTGCATTGACAAGACAAAAATTGAACTTTTTGGAAGATGTGCATCCTGTTACATCTGGCATAACAATAACAGTTTCTCAGAAAAGAACAGTATGCAACCAGTAATACATAGTGGTGGTAAAGTGACTGTGAGGCTGCTTTGCTGCTTCCTGACCTGGATGACCAGCAATAAGTGATGCAACCATGAATTGTCTGGCCATCAGTTTGTCAATTTGTAACTTTATATGAACACTTTGGTTGTGCAGCAGAATGATAATCTATACCATCCCAATATGCCCAACTCTGAACAGCTCAAAAATGCAATTAGGAAGGTTTGGAGAGGCCAAGTCAAAACCCTCAATTGAATTGAGATCCTGTGGAATTGACTTGAAAAATAAGTTTATGCTGAAAAACTACCAAATGTTGCTGAAATAAAACAATTCTGCAAAGAAATGTTGGACAAAATTCCTTGAAAGACTCACTGCCTCCTATTGCAAATGCATGAGGACAGTTGTTGCTTCCAGGAGTTACAAAGCCAGTTTAATGTACTTTTCACAGTGGACCAGGTCTATAGAGTTTCTATCTCAATAAATAAAATTATGTCAAAACTGCCTTTTCTATTTTTCTCCAATATAGGAATTTTGTTTGATGACTTAAAATGTGTGACAAAAAAAGCCAAACAGAAGAAATCACTAAGAGTGCAAATAGTTTGTTGCAACTCAGTAATTTTTGGCATACATGACTGTAACTAACAATAAAAAAACAACAAATTAAGTAATGAGAGAAACAACAAATTAAGTAATGAGAGAAACAGTGGCAAATGAAGGCATGCATACTTTTGCAATGCAAAACAGTTTTGCATTTTCATTCAAAGTTAAACATACTGACTCTTTGTGAACAGATAATAAAAATACACATTAACATATTTAAAAAAGAAGGCTGAACTGAACATTTATGCAAAATAAGATAGGCAGACACATGGCAAAAAGAGATCTGTTGCTTTTGCCATGTGTTTCAACTGTGTAATTATGTGCACATAACAGAAAATAATGAAAGCACAAAAGCACATCTTTTCCAAAGTGCAAATGAAATGTCCTGAAAACCAAAAGCTACCTACACCAACAAATCTTCTACATGTTTTCACTTTAAATTTAAGGAAAAGTATGTCCAATATTTGGCCACTTTTTACAAAAAGTGTCACACCTCCTTCTGTGTCACTGTGTACAGTGACCTGTTCAAAATGCATAAGGTAAAGCATAAGATAATAAAGCAATAAGAGAAAGGTGATACAAAGCAACATTCAAAATGCATGGACCTGAAGTAATAAGAGCATTAGAATAGTAACTCCACCATACAACTCAAATATAGACCACAGACATTTTTATACTATATTAGTGTTCTGAGTCTTTTCTTTAGAGCCCTGAAATAAAATTAATTAAGACATTTTTGGCAAAGTGGCAGGCATTTGCAGATTTTTATTTAAACACTAAATAACAATGTGTTTGTAACAATAATAATGTTGGTAATAAGGCACTCAAGATTTAACTTTCGACGATGCAAAAAACATAGCAACATCACGATTTTGCACACTAACATCGCTCCTCTTTTATATGACAAGGTTATTGAGAAACTAATGTCTTTATGTTAAATCGACCTGAGGCAGAATATTTTTAGCCTGTTACCCTCCATGGTAAATCTGGGTTGTTTAAAAAAGCTGTTGAACAAAAGGAATGGTGAGATCAGGTTAAGTAAGTGCTTTATAGGTTGCTGTTGCAGTCACGGCACAGGATCTTGTCGCCATCAGGGAAAAAGCCGGCACCCACAAGTGAGATGGAGCACTGGGAGCAGGTGAAGCATGGCTGATGCCACTGACGATCTTCAAATGAGATGTACTTTCCTCCTCCAAATCCTAGAACAAGAAGTCTGGGTTTAAGAGACTGCTGGCTGATCCTTTAAATAAGTTTAATTGCACAAAGGTACACTTGGTCGTAGTGAAGTCTGAGCCAAATAAGCATTTTTCTGTTTGAAAAGATCTAGAATGGGTTCTAATTTTTATGTTATTTGAGCAACTGCTTCACAGTATATGTTAAGCCCTGATGAAAGATGAGGAAAAATTGATGTGCTATCAGGAATCAAAATATAAATATCAAATCTTTTTACTTTTCAACTAAATAAGTAGATAAAAAGTGGGGAGAAGTTTTCCTTAGGGTCATTGAGTCAAGATCAAACTTTCTTGAAGAACAAACTTTCACTGTAATTGCAGTAGTAGAAACTCTTATCCCTGACCTTTGGAAATAATGTGAGTAGTTGTCCTGTGTCAAGGCTTAAGTTAGTTTTATTTTTATTCTTATTTAAGCACATTTATTTTCAGTTTCTCACTAAAATACCCACATTTTCCCCACAAAGCTCAATCAGGGTTTATCTCTTTGAGACTTTTTCAATGCATACAAAAACGTTCTTCCAACCTACAGCACACCAACTTATAAAGCTTTGTTAAATTTTAAGGGACTGTTTTTGACTTTCACAAATGTACATAATTGGATAAAGTAAAGTAATTTAATCTTGCCTGTAATTGGTTTGCTGCAGGCCTCACACTTCTTGGCGTACAAGCTGCCAAAGCACTTCAGGCAATAGGGGCTGTCATCTCTGGAGGTGAAGTGTTGACCCGCCAACTGCGTCTTACAGTTTGTGCACACAAAACACTCCTTATGCCACGGCTCATCCCTATAGGTCACACCACCTTTAGCCAGGGCCTTAACAGAACAAATGTGGGATCATTTCTCACATGGGATTCTGAAGCTTAGAAGTTTTTCCTCTGCCTTATATAATGGAAACCATGTTATACTGTAGATATTTGACAGATTTACAGACCTTTTTACAGCGCGTGCAGCGGGGAGCAAACTTTTCCTCGTAGCAGGGCACACAGTAGTGGTCGTCCTTGTCAGGAATGAAGGACTTGGAGCCAATCGGCTGTTCACAGCTGTGACAAATGAAGCAGCCCTCATGCCATGTGGAGCCTGCATACTCCAATTTTCTTGTACCTGCAAAAATGGAGATCAACAGGAATAAAATAGGACAGGGTGCTCACTTAAAATGGGAAATAAGATACTTGATTGCACAGCAGCATATAAAAATCCATGTATTTCACATTTTGATTGAATATGAATACCACACACCCATGCTTCTTTTCTACGGCAAGAAAGTGGCAGCGAGCTTTAAACAAACAAAAAAAAAAAAGTAATAGTTTTTCTCTCTGTTACACAAACCAATTGATCTTCCTGTAAATCCCCTGGATGTTGAGTTTATTATGCTGTGATCCAGTGGTTTATGTGGGGCTGACATTTCCACAGATTGCTTACGTTTCAGTGCTTCAGACTTTCTGTGCTGCTCCCTAATCAAAAACATGAAAATAACCCGGAAAAGTCTTTCCAGATTACAAACTCATGCAGGACTCACTGTGGCTCAAGGTGGATAACAAAGCTGTTTGTTGTGCATAGCTAAAAGCGAGGACCAGTGTGAAAGTCTAAAATCTAGTTTCACTACAACTGAAGAGTGTTCCTCAGAGGTGCAAAGGAAGGAAATGTTATACTCCTAGATCAATATGTATTTAAACGTATTTATTCATTTGAAAAATAACACATGAAAACTTGTGCTGTAAATAGTTTCAGATTCCAAAATAAACTTGAGATGCGTTTTTAGATGGTAGTGATGAGGAGCGGAAACACAGCCTCTCTTTGTCAGAGGATTTGACTCCAGGATGAACAGAATATCACTGACAATAGGAGCATTTAAGCAGCTCAATAAAATAATCTTGATAAAAGCTTCTGCTAAAGACAATTTCACAACTTCCCTGTGAGTTTATTTATGCTTTCATGTCAGCTGGGGGTGTAAATCTGCTTGTTGTACATTTGGGTCCTGGCTGGATATCAACTTGAGAACACTAACTTTAAATTAAATTTTAAAAATTTCATGTAGTAAACATATAGTTGTGATAGTTAAACGGTTCCAGCATTACCTGCTGCGAGAGGTAATGCCTCACCTCATGTCTACTCAATAAGATGTATCTAATACAATGAAACAAAGTAGACAAAAAAGGCAACTCTTGAACCTACTATATAAAATATGTCTAACGATCAACAGTCTTATTTCTATCTTTGGGTTTAAGAGCAAAGAATCATCATCACATTTTAACAATGTCTATTTCCTCTTTGAGCGAATCAGAAAAAGGAATGCACTGATCCACTGTCATCAAATTCATCATCACTTATTAATTTGGGAATACAATCCTGAACAAGTTTACCCTTTGATACAGACACATGATCTTGATCTTGTCAGGCCCTGGAGCGCTTTATTAGGAAATTATTTTCTTAATGTGTTTTTTTTTTTCTTTTTATTGTGGTTGCATGACTTAATGGGTGTGTTTTTGTTTCCATGGATTCAGTGAAATATATGGCACAAATCTGGTGCAAACATACAAAACAGAGCATGCACAAAATAGTGGCCAAAAAGCAGTGCAAACATCACAGTTTTGTGAATTGAGATCAGTAGGATGGATAGGAAAATTATCAGCAGTCTCTCTGAATTTGAGCCACTTGAGCTTTTCTAAATAAAAAGCAGCGGAGATGTTCTGGGCTCTGTAAGGTGCTGTATAGGTGCTGGCTAACTGACTTTATCTCCTGTTGTCATTAGTTCTGCAGGTAGGCTTCCATACCCAAGGATTCAGTTTACTGACAAGTGATCCAGAGAGATAAACTCTGACATTCATTCTTGGTGACTGCTTACTTTTTTTTTCTGTTCCTTTCTTTCTGCATTTTCTTCCTCTTACTTTGTTTGCTCTGATATGTAACTACTTTCATTCATCACTGAACACAGCTGGTTACCTCTCTTGTATTTTCCAAAATCATTTGCCTATTATCATTTGAGTTTGCATACTACATGATATATATAGAGGAGGAACAATGAGGCTTTGTACATGAGCGGAAATAAAAGTATGCACTGTATAACAAATATTTCCATAAGTTCCCAAATCTTTTTTTTATGGATTTATGGGTTTTTCTTGTTTCAAAAAACAATTTAATCGGATTTGTAAAAAAAAAAAAAAAACAAGCAAAAATAACAAAAAACAATTGCTATATCTATTTTCACCTTCACCTGGCATGACTATCTTGTCACAGGCGACACATTTGGAGGAGAACTCATTACAGTAGCAGTCGTTGCAGAGCAGCGCGTCATCCTGGCTGGTGAAGGGCTCATCTGCCAGTGAGCGGTCGCAGCGGAAACAACGGAAACAATGCTCATGATAATGTCTGTCCTCATAGAAGAGCTCCTAGAAAAGAAACAATGAAGAGAGTGGAAGTCATTTTTTTACAGCTGTAAAACCTCCACACATATTAAGTCTCACTGTCAGTGACTTGGGAATCAAACAGACCAAATAAGGGAATGACAAGAAGACTTAAAGTAAACAGGCACCCATATTTACAACAAGAGCAGAGAGGAGTTTTAAAGTGACAACCAGATTTCTGCACAGCAAAACAAGGCACACCTACAGTGTCTTACAAATGAAATGAAATTCTTGGAGCTTGTTCACAGTTTGTTAGGTTACAACCACAGAATTTAATGTTTTTTTATTGGGATTTTATGCAACAGACCAACACTAATTACGACATAGTTGGGAAGAGGGTTCACAAAAACAAATAAAAATGTAAAAGTTGTGGTAAGAAAATTAGTCTTCAGCAACTCTTTACTCCGAAATGACATCCAGTCAAGTAAAGGCCTCCAGAAGTCTTCTACCTCCTACCTGCAGTACCTTTCTGCAACTGAAACTCAGTTCAAGTGCAGCTGTTCTGTGAGAGTCTCAGAGATTTATAAGAGAACATTAGTGCACAAACAGTACCATAAAAAACAACAAACACAACAAGCAGGTCAAAGAGAAAGTTGTAAAGTATGTTAAAGCAGTTAAGTAAAAAAAACAAACAAAAAAAACAATTTCCCCAAACACTCTGAACGTCTGAGAGCACTGTTCAGACCATATTCTGGAAATGAAGGGATTAAGCTACAGCTGGATTTGAACCCAAACAGACAGGCTGGGCAAGCAAAGCACTTATCACAATAGTATTCAAGAGGACCATGTTAACTCTGGAGAAGCTGTAGAGATCAATAGCTCAGGTAGGAGACGAGACAACCGCTCAATAAATCAGGTTTATATCAAAGAGTGGCAAGAAGAAAGCAATTGTTAATAGAAGTACATAAGAATTCCTGTTTGCAGTTTTTGAAGCCATGTAAGGCACACAGCAAATAAATTTACATATGAGGCTTTTCATACATACTTTTTCATGTGCAATTTTTTTCATGTACAATTTGGTGTTGTAGCACTGCTATATACACATCTGGTCATGTCAGCCTGGAAGCCTTACCCTTGCATCATGGCCAATTAGCTCTTTGCATTCGTCGCAGGTGTTTGAAAACAGACTGTCGTAACAGGGAATGCAGTACGGGTTGTCATCAGATTGGATGTACTTGCGGCCATACAGGGATTCTTTGCAGTTATCGCAGTCAAATCGATCAGCCATTGTGGTTTTCTGAAAACCTGCAACCCAGAAAGAGGAAGGTCAGGACAACAGTGTTTAAAAAAACTAATGAAAGAAAAAAGTAAATAAATCAGAAAGATGCAGAGATGAGGATGAGAAAATGTGGAAGTAATAGAGGGAGAGTCACAGCATCAGCAATAGCAGATGCTATAGCAAAAATAATTGGCTGTTCTCAGCTTAGATGAAACCCTCACCAAAAATGGAACCTAATGAAAATAAAGAGTAAATATCTGCTGCTAAAACTACAGAAAGGACAAAAAGCTTTTGCAGTCTTATCTTATATAATACACATGACACATAATACACACCTATGAACATATACAAAAGTATTAATGTGTTCGACTGTCTGTGTGTCTTTGTAAATTAGGCGTTGAATGACATGGATAGGTAAGAATCTCTAGCTCAATACTTCATGCGGTTTTACATATCTATGCCTGTAGGGAAGCACACATAAACCTGACTACTTGATTCAGTAGAGTACTTGATTAGTTATAGCCCTAATATAAATACCAAGATCCCTGAACAAATAGCTCCTTTTCAGAATAAAGGTAAAACTACATAATTCCCATAGATTTAGGGGATGCATGATCTACCATCCTTGTTGGCCCCCTGACCATGACTGAGCACACAACAAAGTCACAGAATAACATTATGAGAGTATTACGGCAACAATATCAGGTTGCCTAAGCGTTACGACATGGCTGGAGGGCAGCCCGGTGATAAGTGATCTGGTCCTCTGGCAGAGCACATGGTTGGATATCCATTCCCACCACCCAGGAATAATAATCAACACTGATATAGCAATCAATCAAACTTCAAACCAGACTCGTGCTGCCCATCTTACACAATCAAGTGTAATACACACACAAAAGCGCACAAGGGGGATGTAAACACACTCCCACACAAAAACACAGTGACATAGGAGAAAAGGAAAAAGAACAAAACGAGACAAATTACACACAATCCATCATCAAACAGAGAATCAAGTTTGTGTATGAGCCTTCTGCAAGACAAAGGCTCCCAATGAGTCGGGGTGAGAGAGTCACGATCCAACAGAGTTTACCTGCTCTCAACCCCTACATGAAGCCCTTTGACAGGCTTTTTGCTGTAGAATGACACATCTTTCCCCCAAGGCACTTTCACCCCTCTCAGTGACCTTAAAACATTAATTATAAAGTCTAAACTCACGACAGCCCTGCAGCCCAGTGTTTATAGCACCGTAGCTCACATTACTACAGCAACATCTCTAAGTGTACTCAGAGACTTGGCTAAATACATCACAAATATCTAATCACTCATGTTACAATATCCATCTGGAGGTTATGGCTAAATATCTGAGAGAGCAGCTGTGGTTGGTCTGTGAAATGTAAGATTAAGGCAATGAACTTGTCTGCATGTGTTCAACATCCGCTGAATTTCACAAGTCCATCCATCCCTAAATTCCTGCAGTGTTGCAACCATAAGCCCACATCAAGATTATAAAGAGATTAGATCAACAAGGTATATACCTAAAAAGGAGAACTCGGATCATGTTGTAATCAGCAGTGCCAGGTAAAAAAGGTACAGAATGTGCTGTCTGCGCCTGCCGAGTGAGCGAACGAGATGAGGCATGACTCACAACGACACAAAAGCAACACTAATTTCCAAAGTAAATTGTTCTGCTAAGATATTTATTGCCCTCTAAATGTGCATGTATAATTTATGTATCAGCACGCTAGAAATGCTGCAAGAGTGAGTTCAGAAACTGTTAAGTAGAGACAATTTTACATCCTAGCACATGCTACTTGAAATACAATAGTGTGAAGAATAATTCTGTCTTACAGAGATGTATTTTGTGTTTGCTTTTTGGCCACACCAAAATCAGTTTTATCAGATCATAAAACTGATTTTAGTATTAGACAGAATTGAATAGGCTGTACTGAATTTTTTTTTGTTGTGCTTCTGTACAATAATAATAAAAGCATTGTGATTATGACAAAAATTACCAGAGTAAAACAGTTTTCAAAACAATAATTGAATTTTTGAACCATTATTCAAAATATTGTGTTCCTATATGGAAATATAATGCCCCCCTGCTCCTTGTTAAATCCTGAATTAACTGTGATTAACTGCATTTTTGTAGTTTAATTGGACAAGCAGCACCCATGTCTGACTACTGTCTGACTACCAGCTGCAGAACTAAGAAACCAGCTAGAAAGATGTTTCATAACATGAATTAAGTCATAAGCAACAAATCATGTTCTGACTTCTGTCTGTTACATCATATCCAACATAAAACAGCATTTTAGTAAAAGAAAACACAGTACTGGCAGTCAAATAGCTTGGTGGTATGTCATCCTGTGGGAATGCTTCAGAAATGAAAGATTTGTTAATGAAAAAAAAAAACTTTTCTTGTAAAGAAATCCTGATTAATAATGTCTATTCTGCTGCATTTCTGTAATGAGGGGTGATTATGTATTGGCACATAGTCACATTTTATAGCACAATAAAGTAACATTGTCACTACCAGTTGTTATGAAAATGTTGTATATATCAAACTTAACTTGACTTTGCATCATAGCCATAGCTGATTCCTTGAAATTGGCCTGTGACTCTTTAAGAACCCCCAGTCTTCTCCAGTACTTTCCCTTCATCATGTTATCACAACAATGCTTCTTCCTGACATCCATTGATGCCAACTGTTCTTCAGAGTTCAACAGACATGCATTTCCATCACGTTTGGTTGTTGCTGCTACCGCTAGTCTGGTGGAGCTGTGTGGGGGACAGGTGCTCTGTTGAAAACTTGACGGGGGATTTCAAGAGTAACGTAAACAACTACTTTTCACCACTGCAATTATTTTCTAGCAGTTGGTGGTACAACTACTTTCGAGGGTTAGGCAGACTTTCATTGCATGAGGCCAGCCTAATGTGAATGATTTTATCCTCCACAAAAAAATCTAATAATCACTCCAAAACCATTTGTATTGTATTGTCTTTGGTTTAAAAATTTGCTTGATGATCAAAAGCATTAAAAGGTCACAAAAATATGTAAAAACGGTAGAAGTCAGCAAGGGCCAAATACCTATAGGACACAAAATTACAGTTTCCCCTCATACTTTGCGTTCTCAGAAAAAAAAAAAATTGAGGGAGATCTAGTGATTTGGTACACCAGTTAAGACTGAACAACTGTGAAAAAGACAAGAAAGCCTAAAAAGCACATATAACCCCATAAAGAAGAGTCAATGCTTGTTTTTCCTGGCAGTTTCATCTGTAGATTTGCTTCCAGTATCAGTGTTTGACAAGCCGAAGTAAGGCCTGTAATGAACTTCCGATGACACGGTCTCACAGAGAGGGGCATGACGTCAACCCATTGACCCCCGGGGTGACGGACAAAGACGTGAGTGCATGCACATGTTGCTGACCCGAAAGAGAAGAGAGAAGAGGTTCCAGACGTGAGGCTGTGTTTCTCACAGCGCTGTTTACAGTCTCTACTCTGGTTGTTCCCAGCAGAGGTCCATCTCCTTTATTTCCAGTGCTCACAGACTAAGAACTTACTAATAATCCTCCAAAATACCAGAGCTATGACTGATTTTAGGCCCCTGGGAAACTTGTGGGCTTTTTCAAGGAAATCATTATTGTACCAACCCAGAACAAAGAGTCACGTTTATTGTCTTGAGCTATTTTTGGTATTTTTCAACCTTCCTAAGATTATACAATGGTATGCATTATTACAGTCAGTCTGTGTTAGTATTGCAGATGATCTTAGTACCTTTAAAGGGCCTCAAATATATATTTTTTACCTTTTTAGGAAAAATGTTTTACTTTTTCCTGAAATGCCATCACAAAGCAAATTATGTATGACAAATAAATAACTATTCAGACATAGAGATTCAAGACGTTATAGAATCCACGTAACATGAAATATGGTTACTACCAGTCCCAGATGTTTTCTATAATAGACGACAGCTAATGTAACTTTTCATATTCTCATAGAGAACTGCAGTTATTGTATTTAAATTGACAAAAATGAATAATAAACATGAATGTATCTAGTACAGTGTTTCTGTTCAGGGTTAAATTACTCTTAAACTGTTTCACATCTGGCCATTATGTTGGCATTGATAAGAAAGGTGTTTTATGTAGGGCTGAGCAATACAACAATAAAAAAAGGAAAAACAAATTCAGAAAATTATAAAAGAAAAACAACGATGAACGAAAGATAAACAATTTTTTAGCTCATTGCTAGTGGAGCCACCATTAAAAGATGGAGAAGAGATTGCAGCCAATAATGTAAACTTCAGTTGCATTATTTTATGTGCATTTGTGATGCATATGAAATGAATGAAATGCATACCATATGAAAATATTTGTAATTGAAAAAGCACTGTAAAAAATACTTTAGTGTTCAATTTCAAATTATAGATTTTATCATTGCAGTCATATCTGCAATTGATATGACAGATTTAAATCAATGTAACACAAGGTACTTAGGCTTAAAAGTTTCCTGTTTTTTTTATTAAAGAAAAACATAATTTCCCAATAATGTGGCATTTGACAAGCAGCATAATTATTTAAAATTAATTTTTATCAAATCAAGCATTTTAGTTCAAGCACACAGGCAAAAAATGTTGCATATTTAGGCATATGTGAACTTGCACAAATATCACTTACAAACAGCCTGCTGGATTCTTAGCTTGTTGTTACACATGTGGATATGAGATAAGGCAAGAATGTGAAGGCTGCATTCTGCTAGTCATCACAATACTCCCTGATTGGCAGAAAAAGGTCATATTCAGGGACAACTGTGAGACACCACAGAATAGATTGATGCATCCAAACCAACATCAAAGCTGTTCCTGAGAAGCATTCATAGACATCTACTGTCTATGAATCAGAGGGATTCATTTTCTACTTTTAAGTGAACTGAACTTGGTGTACTTAGTATGCACCAAGTTCAGTTCTTTCCCACAGGCTAGAAATCCCCAGCTCAAACTTTGCTTACCAGCTGCCTAATTCTAAATGAAAACCCTTAGGAGCTTGATAGAAATAAGACTCGTAGCTTCCCATTTTTCTGCCATCCACTAGCGGAAAATAAGGCTAGACAAAGCTTGACATCCATCCATATAAGCATAATCACAGAGAGAGCTCATCCTACCCCAGCCAGCTTATGTCTCAGTGTGATAGTAGCTGCTCTGATCTGTTACATGTGCACAACCTTTCTGCCTAACCATCCTGATGAGAACAGAAATACTCCTGCGGTGATGAGTTACCTCTCGTCCCATGATGACGTCATTCACAATTAACTCAATTATACAAACATCCTCCAAAGAAGTCACCATAAATATTACTTTCAAGCTTTTTCTACATTTCAATTCAGCCTGTCATGAAGATTAATATATTCAATGACAGGAATTCACATTTATTATTTATATATGACATTTGGGAAACTAAGTGGTTTATTATAAATGACCTTTTTATTATGAAGCAGTCTGATGATGGATGTTTTTTTCAACCATCTGGACTTATTTTAAGGTTTGTGTAATATGTAGCTACAGTACTGAAAAGTAGAATTTTCCATCCTATGTTAAGCTGTCTGGTAATGATTTTACTCTTGAGTTGGGCGTGATCTCTTGAAATATAGGCATCAAACCTGTAGACATTGGCATCAAGCTATACATCTGCCCACTGATCCAGAAGTCTCTGTCTGATATGTGATTTCAAAGCTCAGCACAAAAGTTTGTAATAAAGTAGTTTGATGTTTTATAAAGCCAACAAGAGTGGATAGGCACAAGGGTAACTGCTGATATTGTTGGGTTTGCGTTTTATAGGCCTATTATGACTGAGGGGCTATTTAGTTAAAGTGGATACTTCAGCATGTGTGGATTTTACTGGGCTCAGTAACATTTAATGTACTTCCAAAGTAGCAGCTAAAAAGGGCACTCGATCGCTTTTGCCTGGACGGATCTTCTGGCAGCAAATCCGACTCAGACACCAGTGGAAGAAGTGTATTGCAACAGTATGCCTTCAAATACTCAAGTGTTTTTTTTAAAGGTACAAATTAATCCAGAAAAGGTGTAAAGGAGAAAATTGTACCTTGGGCAATATCTTATAAAAACTGAAATCTCAAAGGGGCAGTATTATGTATTTTCCAGGCATATAGTGTCATTTTGTAGAACAATCAAGTAACTGTTACCTTCAGTTGTTATAGAAATACTGCAAATATCAAACATAAGAAAAAATTGTTTCATAATTTTACACATTGAATTTGGACTCTCTCTTTAAGAAACTCCTATTCTTCCCAATACTCCTCCTTCAGCACATCATCACAACAATGGCATTTCATTTTGCTGTCTACAACTGGCCATAGAAGTATTGGACTGAGAAGTAATGTGTATGATAAGCTCAGTAGGCACCCGTTTCCAACAGGTGTTTGTTAAATGCTGCTGCTGTTAGTCTGAAGGAGTTGAGTGGGGAAGATTTGTGGATTCTGCATGACAGAATAGAAGCAACACTTGAGGCATGTTTTTGATGAGGGAATAACTTTTATCATTCCCTCAAAAACTCAAAAAGTTTGATTTAACACATTACTACTCTTTAGGGAAAAAAACATCTTTGAGACATCATCACATTGTATCCATTCAGTTTTCTGGACATCTTTTAACAGATAAAACATCATTCCTTGCTTCAAAGTGAGGTAAACTAAAGCCTCAGACACATGAAAGCCCCATGTTAGAGATGTAGTCAAATAGATTTTCCACCTCATGATTGTGAAAGAATTTTATTTTGCTAACTAAAGACAAAAGCTGAAGTGTATGACAAATACTCTCAAATGGTTCAGAAAAAGAAAATTACAACACAGCATCAGAGGGATTCATTTTTGTTTTTCAGCACATTATATACTTAAGAGTCAGACAAAACTAACCACAGCAACTAACTGTTGTCTACTTGGTTTATAAAAAAGTAACATTAGGATTTTCCAGGTCATAGTAATGCAAAACAGAGCTGGATTCAGAGAATGTGTTTTTTTTTTTGTTTTTTTTTAACAAATTACTTCAATGTTTTGTGTTTTGGTTTCACTAGATCAGATAAATGTAGAGAAATAATGAAAATGACAAACTGAGGCAATGAATCTTATCACAGGAAGAGAGGAAATTGCTCATGAAGGGGATCTACATA
Source organism: Poeciliopsis retropinna (assembly GCA_010277075.1). Taxonomy (NCBI): domain Eukaryota; kingdom Metazoa; phylum Chordata; class Actinopteri; order Cyprinodontiformes; family Poeciliidae; genus Poeciliopsis; species Poeciliopsis retropinna. Next base: position 7,150,233 of record VMRM01000007.1, read on the forward strand.
CAGACTCATTTTATAAACACACAATCTTGTTTAAACAGACTTCTGATGGCTGGTTCTGGAAATACAAATGATTAAACACTGAATCAACCTGAATGCCGTTTGTTTACTTGGAAGTTATTGTCACAAAATATATCTTGGTTTCATCTGACCAAAGCATGCAATTTCAGGTTCAAGAGAGTACAAACAAATGGTCATTCTTTCTGTGTCACGTCAGTGTCATTTCCTATTAAAACAAGAAAATATGAAGAACTGATTATAATTTCTTAGGCACTCACAAATCAGGTGATTTTTTTTCTCTCCCCAGAATAAATTAATGTATTGACATTAAAAGTTGGATTTCTTTAAACCTAAATAGATTTGAGAGATCTTTCTGCATTAAGAGATTTATTTATGCTAAAACACATTTTTAACAGGTTAACAGGAGTGCTAACCTAAAGCTTTTAAGCAATCTACAGTCCTCCAAGTTTATACTATGAGTTTGGAACTGAGCCTCTGTTAAAATAGGGCTGCTAAATGTTGGGATTAACTATGAATGTTGTCATAATTACTCTTTCTCCTTCTTGGATAAATAATAACCAGGTCTGGCAACAGCATATTACCAGGATGATAAAGGTTTGTAAGAACATTAGTGACTGAGAATAAGCAGACTGAGGTTAATCCAGGCACACCTGAGACCCTCAGCTGGGTCAGACTTGACGACAAGGTACGTGCTGCAGGACCAGACACTGGAACACAAACCTGTTATTGTCCCTGAGCTCTTAAACACCACCTGGTGTTGAGTGGGAGGTGACAAGAGGTTCAAGTCAAAGCCAGCATCATAAGCAAAAGGGAAGAAAATGACTACCTATAGCAGAAAATGTCACTTTGCTCTTTGTAATTTATTCCCTCTTTGGCAACATTTAATAACTATGCTACTAAGCAGATATGGCTTGATATTAGCCTGTACTGTATTGTACAGTGCCCAATACGGGGTTAGAGAAAACCTAAAATATTATAACCTCATTTCTCAAATGGACGAGATCTGCAAAAGATAAACAAAGGTCTGGTAGATAAAGTGCTGACATTTATTTAGCTAAAGTTAAAACACAAATTTGTCATACTGCGACAGCTGTTTGGTGAGTTTAGACTCAAGGATCTGCTAAAGAAAATAACAGCATGTGCAATGCTCACCCCAGCATGCAGTGCTGTGAAAACATATTTATTCCCTCGCAAATGTCTTGCTTGGCTTTTGTGACACAATTAAATGTTTCAGATCATCTGACCAATTTAAATATTGGACAAAATAAGCAGCATAAATACAATCAGAAAAAGTTACCCAAACACACCTAGTTCTGCAAGAAAAGCTATTCAACCCCCTTGTTAAGTCATAAATTAACAACTATCTGACCAATAGTATCAGGAAACGACTTGAAAAAAACTTGTCTGACAACATGAAGTAGGATAAAGACCTTTAAAAGTAAAACATATATAAGAAAATCAAGAACATTGGAGAATCAGTCTCCAAGGCTAGGAGCAGGGGTGAACCACCCCAAGAGAGGGTCAAATTTGTTCCAATAGTGTGCCAAAGGCTTGTCCATCTAAGGCACTGTGGTACTCGACGACTTGCAACAATCAATGGAACCATGAACTCTGCTCTCTATTATAAAATCTTGACGGAAAATGTCCAGCCTCAGTTTGTGGCCTTTAGTTTAAGCGCAGTTCGCTTATGCAGCAGGGAAGCTAACTTGAAGCATACCAGTAAATTTGTGCCTTAATGTCTCAAAAAAACCTACAAACAGAAGTTTTGAAGTGGCAAAATTAAAACCCTGACTTAAATGCAGTTGCGAAGCTGTGGGACAACTTTAAAGTTCATGCTCCATAAAACATTGCCTTTACTAAATTGAAACAAAACAGTGAGACAGACTCATTGCCAGGAAGGGATAACCAGTTATTAGGTTAAAGGAGTAATTGCTTTTCACATACAGCCAAGGTGGTTTGGGTAGCTTTTTCTTTCTTAAAATGAAGTAATTATGTGAAAACTGCTTTTTGCAATTACTCAACATATGTTGGTATAGGATTAAGTTACTTTGATGTGGAGAAAAAAAAAAAAAAACAGAGGTAAGTTGTAATGGGGGGAAAGTACTTTTTCAAAGCACTGCAGTTCAACTAGAAAATGTGACTGACTTGCTCATGTCATCTTTTTCTTTCCAAAAGCTTGTTCCACAATACTCTGCCAAACAATAACATTGCAATTACTGCAAACCATGCAGTACTGACCCAACCACCCTGAGAGGAAGTTTGAAACTGAAATGACTGTATTTATTTCTATATCATCATGACTGAAGGACATTTTTAGCCTACGTTTGTCTTTCTTTTGGAAAAAAAATACTGCCATACATTAGTGCTTGACATCTGGTTTGCATTGACGAAACTATGTAGTTAACTCGTGTGTGCCAGTGGAGTGTCACTGCTTTCAAAATCCACGAAGAGTGTCCATTTTTTCCTCCTTTTTCTGTGCTGGAATTTCCTAAAATTTGTTAAATGACAGAAAGAAACTGGCAAAAAGCTAATCTTCACAGAACAAATGTCAGAAAACAATAAGCTCATAAAACTATTTCTCAGTCTGAGATTATTTAAGTGTCAGTTTTATTTGACTAATCCAAATCAGTCATTCAAATGAACCCATTACTTCAAAGTAACTTGTTGTCACTTTCATTTTATCTTCACATCTTTCTTGTCATCCTAACCTTTTCTTCCAAAGGTGAGGGAATCCTTTTGAAATTTGAAGCAATTCCTTTTAACTAGAGCACAATTTCCCTTTTTACACCATGCTGTATTTTGCTCAAGAGTATTCTTTTAAAACAAAACAGTAAACCTGAATGAACATTTTACGGAAGGCCCACACAAGAGACAGTCTCAGATGAGAGTCGAGTGAAAAGTATGCTAAGTGAGGTCAGAATCCTTCCACTGGCATGCTGGCTGATTTAGTAACTAGTTTGCAAGCCCCCAGAGAGGATGTTGTGCTCATAAGACCACCCCCCATTCTGATGCAATACCTTCAGTGACAAAACAGGAAAATAGATTTTTCTTCTTTCTAACTGCTTTTGCCTTACTGCCAGGCAAACTCAGCGAATATATCATGAGGTCAATTGTTCCAACTTATAAAGCTCAGTTCTCTAAACTGTCTGATCCCACAAAAAATTAGGGGCCAATTTGGAAAACTCCCTCTATTTACACATTCTTGGATTTGAGGCACGTGCCTTTGACGAACTGCTGTGGGTTTTTAAGACCACAAGAATCTGAAGACATAAGAGTTGGAGAATGCTTTGACCTTGTTGTTAATGGCTAAGAGAGGATAATAATATCTGCCATAAAAACTACTTTTATTTATGCATTACAGTGCTTATAACATTCTTAAAGTAATGATCCATTCAATTTGACAGCGATGGAAATCAGCCAGTAAGCAGTTCTGATCAGTAATCAGCAGGTCAAGTACTTTTTAAAAACATCAGCCAATAGCATGTTGTCTTATATACTTTTCAAGAAAAAATTATGTTTTTGTGTGTTTAGTTTTTTGGAAATATAATATATATTATCCACCTGAAAACACAACCATTTAGAATTGACGTTAATGTAAAAGTTGGTACAATACTACTTGATATCATAGTTTGATCCTTCTTTAGAGTCCAGTGAGAGATCATCATCACTTATTTTATATTTATGGATATAAAATTGCTCCTTATGCTTCCTAGACATTTATCTCAATGTTGCTGAATCAGCACAACTTGGCAGGGCATTAAGAAAGCAGTGAAAGATTTCACAGACTGCAAAGTCAGCAATGAAAGAGCTGCAAAAGCTGCAAGCAGTCATTTATAACACAATCAGGCTTATAATTCATGGCAGCAAACATGGCACCAGGTCATAAGAGTTAAGCCTAAACCAAAAATCTTATTTTTTCAATGTAAACAAACATCTCATCATCCTCTGACATGAATATTAAGAGTGTTATGAGAAGCAGGTAGATGTAATATATAGCTTCTGTAATATTGTTCTTAATATTGTTACACGGCAAGAAAATTCCACATTTTAACCATACTTAAAGCCAGATATTTAGATACAATGACTAAAAAGACATGCACATTTTTTCTCACAGTCTGTCTAAATCAAACTAAGCTTACTTTTTTAGGTTAGTTAGAATTACTAAAACTATTTCTATTTGCTAAATGCCACAGAACCTAGCGAGAATATTTTTTAGACAATTTTTGTAACTTTTAAAAAATTCATGAGTTTACATACATTTGGTCAGTATCAATTATTTTTTTGTTAATTGAGGGTACACCTGGACCCTATTTTAAGGGTAGAGCTTGGACACACTGCTTTCTTTTTTAACACAATTGGATAGTCAAAAGAAATCAGCCAAGACATCAGGAAGGTAACTCCAATTGCACGTCTGGTTCATCCTTGTGAATAATTTCCACATGCTTGAAGGTGCTGCATTCTTCTGTTCAAACAATTACTTACAAGTACAGACATGATGGGAATGTCCAACAATCATACCGCTCAGGCAGGAGACGGGTTCTGTATGTCATAGATGAACAGGTTTAGTCCAAAATGCCCAGAACAAACGCCAAAGATCTTGTGAAGATGCTGGCTGAAGCTGAAAAGATAGTGTCATCATTCACAATCTAACTCTCCTATACCCACATGAGCTTTTATTTCAAAAGAAACATAAAAAGCCAGATTGTCATTTGAAAACGCACACAGGTACAAAGACCTTCATTTTTGTAGATATGTCCTGATTTGATGATTGGTCTTCCAAATGGACGTTGACACTGAGCATACAGACTATATGGTTACAAAGTGGTTTAAGGACAACAAAGTCAATGTTTTGGTGTAACTATCACAAAATCCTCATCTCATTACCATGGAGAAGTTGTAGGTAAATCTGAAAAGGCATCCTATCTAACAAATCTGACTGTGTTACACAAGCTCTGTCAGAAGGAATGGACCAGAACTCCATAAAATTACTACGAAGACACTTATGGAAGGAAACACAAAAGGTTTGACCCAATACATATAATTTAGGAAACAATTATCCCTGATACTGACTGATAAGTGAACTTCTGAAAAAATAAATAAAATCTCTGAAAAAATGTCCTCACCAAGTTTTCTGGCATTTAACAAAGAGAAATAATCTGGTTAATTCTAACAAGAGAACTCTGGTCTGATTTAACTTCAGATAGTTGCATTAAATCATGTGATGGTTCAAATCTATCTATCAATATCTTTCTAAGTCACGGGATTCAGCTATGTCCACCACAGACTATAAATCAAGAGGAACTGACTGAATAAACATAACACTGTTTAAATTTGGGGAGACCTGGGATGACCAATTCATAAGTCATTTCCAGTTTAGTAGTCAAACTTTCCTTTCTCTGACTTGTTTCTATGGATACAAGTAAACAGTGGCTACATTGCTAAGGACTATAAAGCTTTGGCAGTGGCATTCAGTCACACTTTATGCTGCTTGGTCTTAACTTAGTTCATAACCCTGAGGTTTTATTGAGAGCATGGTAGAAATGAGAAATACAATCATTTATGTTGTAGGAATACATATCTGAAAAAAATGACTTCAATACATTGGAAACTGATTTTTTTAATAAGTTAAAGAATATACATTTTAGTGACAAAACTGCAAAACATTGATTTTTTAAAATAAAACTAATTAAACACTGAACAAATTGAAGACCTCGTGTAATTGAAGGTTTACCTCAAAAATATCCTTCAGAGCTACTTCCTGTCGTAAAAAAGACATTGTCTTCTTCCTTTAGACTGCTATTTTGGTAACAAAAAAAAAAAAAAAAGCCGCTTTATTTTCCTTTGGCCAATGACCCGGTCCACCCGCGCAGGGCTGATAGTAATGTCCAAGACACTATGAATTCAAACTGTGCTTCTTCCTGTTACCCCAAACAGAGCTGTCTCTGGATCTTCTCAAAAAGACAGCTGAACATATACATACTAGCACACAGTTACAATGAAAAACAGCCTTATTATATCTAAACACACAGACACTGTCCTGCACAAGAACAAAGACAGGGTGACATGGACACACCTGCAGGCTCTGCAAGCTGCCAAACACATCCAAGGGGATGCATGAACTCACACTCACTCATAAAAACAAAGATAAAGGCTGCTATAGAAGGATCAAACAAAAAACACACAGCAATCAAACTGACTGGCACAGTGACACGGACATGGAAAGCACATACAGTGAGCAGCTGCAAACATACATGCAGACTGAGTCTTTTTGTGGGAACTTCCTGTCGAGTGTAATTGCTTTTCATAGCCATAATACCTAGCCTTGCTGGTTGCATAAAATATACTGATAAGCTTAAACAATTTGATGGATATAGGAAATGAGTTTTTTTTAACTAAGTGTTAAGATCAGAATATGGCATATGAATAATTAATTTAGACTCAAGAGCTGGTATTTACTACTGGTGTATCAAACATCTTTGTCTTCAACACTTCATGAAGAGAAAGATGTACTTAGGTTAAGTCATATTGTGATTCATTCACCCCCTTTAATTCAGTCACAATATGATTATGCGTTAAAGTTAGAAATTCACAAAAAAAGAAGCACGTTGTGGCTGGAATCCGCCTTTATAGACTGAAAATTATTGACCAATGATTTTTGACTAGTCATTAGTGATTAGGACCTCTAATGCTTTAGAGGTATTCGGTGGATCAGTCAAAGACTCAAAAAGTTTGTATTTCCCAATCGGTGAACTAGTAGACACTGTCAATATTGAAGAGGACTCACATACATACCTGTTCATGATAATTGATGGGTTTAATGTGAAATCAACAGCAAGCACAGAGACACAAGAAGTTATCTAATTCTGTGAATGCATGCAAGAGAGCAAGACTGCAGCAGATAACAGGAGAGCTGAGTGGAATACAGCAAATATTTCAGTCTCTCTCATGTAATATGGTGGATTTAGAAATGACGACCCAGTTTTAAGGTTGGGGTCCAAATGAGTTTTTTTTTTTTCTTCCACCAGCTAAGTATATCTCTCTGTTTGAGCTCTACTAGAATATTTCCTTCTGAAGGGCTAGATAGTACAAACTCTGTAACCTCTGAATACATCACAAAAAGTTTGGTAGTCCCAAATCTGTAGTACAAATATAAGTCTGGGTAGGAGGTAGACAGAAATAGGGAACAGTATTTTGTCTTACTAAAAAACAAATCTGATTCCCTGTTTGCACTGATCTTCAAATATATTATTGATAAATGAGTGACACCCACACTGGATGCTGTAGCAGCACATTTTTGTGTGGTGGAAAGCAAATGCACACTAATGATTAACAAAACCTCCAGCTGATTGGTACACTGGTAAAGATTAATGAGCAAAAAAGGTTTATTCCCTGTCACTTAGCTGAAAGCTGAATGTCCTGGCACAAATGTGTGTAGATGAAGACTTTGAGGTTGCACTCAGCTCACTTTAGTTATCCATAAATCATACTGCAATGAGTGCAGACTGCCGGCGACATTTGATCACATCTACCTCAGTCTTTTCTGTTCTGTTGTTTTATTAAAACTTCAGTAAAACAAAATCTGTTGTGTTTTGAGTTTTTGTATCAATCAACTGGGCCTTGAATGAACGCTGGAGCTTCATTACGTTGGGAGCTTTTATTTGTTCATGAATCCTAAAAAAAATGTCATGTTAAATCCAACATAGCCCTACCGTGAAGAGTGAGGTGACATTGCTATACCGCTTTAAAAATGATCATTGCTATAAAAAAACAGAACATTTTTATTAACATTAACAGCAGATCTTAGCAGCTGAGTCTTAGGAAGGCCTTCAAGTTCAGAATTGCTGCAGTTACTTTCTTGACTTTGTACAAAGAGAGCTGTAATCCTTCAGACCCTTATCTTAGTGTCACACCAGGATCTCTTTATCATGCACTCATGCAAAACACCATTCATCTTCCCCCACCTAATTCATTACAAGTGATAAAATGCAAAGTCCTATCTGCTTATGTTAAATGGAGAGACAAAGAAAGAACAGGTGCTTTGGTAAATACTGATAGCATGGCTGAATTATCCTGCTTCGTAGTGCAGAATGGTCAACATCTTCCAATCTATCAACAACAAATCTTTACCGACCTTATTTCACTTTTATCCTGCTCTTTTTCCTATTCAGGGGGAATACTGGCTTCCATGGTTATAAAGAAAGCAAAGAACCCAAAACAGACGTAAACAAAAAGACTAACATGCAGAAACCACAAAGATCTTGTTGTGGCTCTGCAGATTCTTTGTCATTTAGGTAAAGTTTAAATATAATTCACATTTGAGTAAATTAGTAATATATTTAAATATTTATACAATGTCTGGACTGGAAGGATCCAAGGGTGGAAATCTTGCGAAAACAAATCACACATGTGGTCTATTACCAATAAATTTAAGGCAAGATGCGCCCAGCAGTCATGTATCAGATCTTATACTGCAACACATTTACTTCATTCTTTTTCAGCAGTCATTAAACCTTAAACAGTTTCCTCTCACCAGGGTTGAGAAAGCAAGCAATGGGATGAGGAAGGGGATTAAGGGGGGCCAAATACTTCAAGAGTGAAGTCATGGTGCTTGTGTCATTGGCCCTCTGCAGTGCTTTGCTCACCGTCTGGCCTGCATTTTACCCATTGATCTAATTTCCATTGCCAACAGTGAATGTTGCTCTTTTTGAAGCAGAGTGTTTAGGCCCATTAAAGTAGCAGACAGAATTGCAAACGTATGGTGAACCTAAGGGCAAGCAGAGAAGAAACAACTAGGAGATATCTGTCAGACTTATGAGAAGACCAATCTAAATGGAATCTACCATTTTTGGAGACATTCATTGGACAGGAAAATGCACAACTCTGTGTGTACTTGAAAAATACTTCAAGATATGTGCAGTCAAAATAAGGAGTGTACACACTGTGTTCCCAATTATTATGAAAATTGAATTTAAGTGTCAAAGATAATATTTTTTGTTGTGCTATTAAATTTATAGATGGTATTGTGTGGCAGGGCTCTTTGAATCAATATAATTAATTTCAGAGAGCTGGGTTGATTAGTCTGTCTGGTGAGCTCAATTAAAGGAAATCTACTTAAGAAGGATGTTCCACATTATTAAGCAGGCCACAGGTTTCAAGCAATATGGGAAAAAGAAAGGATCCCTATGCTGACGAACATCATCAGATAGTGTAGTGCCGTATGACAAGGTTTGAAAACATTAGATATTTAACAAAAACTGAAGTGTTATCGTACTGTGATATGCCTTTATTGTACAGATAAAGGCATAATGAGGAAGGTTTCTGTTAGACAAATTCATCGGATTAAGAGAGCATGTGTTAAAATGCCCTTACAAAGCAGCAAACAGTTATTTGAAGCTGCTGTTGCCTCTGGAACCTCCAGGTGGAGGATCCTCCAGAGGCTTGCGGTGCATGAACCTACTATTCAGCTATCCCTAACCAGTGCTCACAAGCAGAAATGGTCGCAGTGGGTCCAATTGTACATGAAGATTCAGTTTCAAACAGACTTGTTCACTGATGACTGCTGTGCAACCCTGAATAGTCCAGATGGACGCAGAAGTGGATTGGTGGTGGATGGCAACCACATCCCAAAACGGCTGTAATGTCAGCAAGGAGGTGGTGGAGTAATTTTTTCGGCCAAAATAATGGGGAGAGAGCTGGTTGGTCCCTTCAGAATCCCTGAAGGTGTGAAAATGACCTCAGCAAAGTATATGGACTTTCTGACTGATCACTTTCTTTCATGTTTCAAAAAGAAGAGCCAAACCTTCTGTAGCAAAATCATCTTCATGCATGACAATGCACCATCTCATTTCTATCTATCTATCTATCTATCTATCTATCTATCTATCTATCTATCTATCTATCTATCTATCTATCTATCTATCTATCTATCTATCTATCTATCTATCTATCTATCTATCTATCTATCTATCTATCTATCTATCTATCTATCTATGTGTACAATGGATCTGGGGTCATGAATATCTTCAGTAAAAGTATGACTGCTTTCAAATTGTTTGGAGACATAACTAAAGGCATTTTAAAAAGAAACAGATTTTTAAATTGTTCTGTTTTTTCAGGTGCATAATTGTTGGCTCCTGAACTATTTCAATTTTCCAAGTTCTCTTTAAGAAAACAGCTAACAGACCCTGGTCCATCTGTGTATCTTTGCCTCCCACCTAATAATCTCCACATAAGGTTGAGCAAACCAAAAGAAGTTCACACTTTGCGGAAAAACATGGTGTGACAGTTCTCACTTTTTAATACTTCAAATATATTGTTACTTTTTAGCTCAGAGAACTGATAGGGCTTGTCCCGCTTTGTTTTCTATTCAGGAGTTCTCATCCGGATTTCTTTTTTCTATGTTTTTCTAATAAGCCACCGGGTTTATTAGCCTATTGCTCTCCTTGCAGTTTTTTCCACTGTCGTGTATGTTTAGTTGTGCAACTAACAATCTAATTGATGGAAATGTCTAAATGGAGTATACATCTTTTCCTGACTAAGAAATAAATGAAAATCAGGACTGGCTCATATGCATACAGTTTCGTAAGGAATATGATCATAAAAATCTAATGATTTTGACCACAAAAGCTGGTGAACAAAGCAGGTGTCCACAGTTTTATACATAATACTACACTGTGTGTTGCAGTGTGTCTACTGGTGTTATTGTTCTTCTTAGTAAAACAGTTATTGTTATTACAACTATTATGTCAAACCTCACTAAAGAATTATTGTTTTTAGGAAGTTCCTCATTCATAAGTGAGTCCATTTTTAGTGACAGAAATATGTTACAATTTGAAGTTGCTGATGAAACCGAGCCTCCTTTTCTGTAGGTGGTTTTGCTAACTGCCCAAAACCATAAACACAATATTAGTAGAAATACAGAACACAAACAATATAACCTATGCAGTATGGTTAAGTGAATGAGGCGCAATCTACACCTGATTAACATTAAGAACATGTTATGGTCTGTTGTCTACTAATGAGGGAAATCAGGAAGATATTACTGATTGATTTCCCTATTCAGCCTCTATGCACCTCAAATCTGGAACAAACTTCCATCTCACTGCAAAACATCTGAAAGTTCCTTTAAATCAAGACTCTTTAGAGTTGCTTTAGAACCCTAATAAATGGAACACTGACCAACATTTTTTATGTATATTGATGATATTGACGATGGCACTTGACAAAGTTTAATCTCTATTGTTAGTTTTTACAACTATTGACTATATGATGTATTTTATGTTTTCAAATTGTAAAGCACTTTGAGCTACCATGTTGTGGAAATGTGCTAGCTCAGCATGATTGGCATTGAACCATCTAATAGACAAAAAATACAAAAACTGCTTTACTTTTGTGGACTCTTTCGTAACAGGAATATAGCACAGGTGCTGATAAATTAAGCAAGTTATAAAATGCTTCAACATGTAGATGTTGGAAAGTTAAACGTAGTGGATTGGATTTCAGCAGATAAATCAAATATATGGAGAAAATTTAATTTATGTGAATTTCTCATTTATGTCTCTGTTTCACCTCCCAAACAGCCATTATTTACATATTTGAGAAGTCATTAGAAGCTTTCTCAGTCTCTCTTCACAACAACAGAATAAGCTCTCTGTAACTATCCTGTGTCGTACCTCGATGTGATGTGCCCATGCAGGCGGTAATGTCCTTTTATAGACATAAGATAGACACTTTCTGCCATTTATGGCTACTCTAAAGCACACTATGAGGGTGGGTCAGCATCCAAGGTGAGAGAAGGCAGAGGCAAAAAAGGACAAGACAGATCCTGTCAACTTCATACTTCTTCACACTGAACCTTTGACAGCTTTAAAAATGAGTGCCAGAGTGTTTCTAAGCAGTGCCAAGTGCAGCCTCCTCTGTGTGTTTTGAAAAGCACCCAACTGTCATATACAGTTCAATTAAGTAAGAGGCATAAATCCTCACCTCAGTGTATCTAGCAACTATGACTTGTCTAAACCTGCCTCGGTTGTGAGACTATTGTTTCTCTCTCAGAGCCAAAGAGACAAAAGTGAGAGGCCACAGCTTGCAAAATGTGTATGCCTGTAAATACAAGTGAGTGAAAAGACATAAAAAGGCAGATGATGGAGAGAGATAGCGTAATGCATTCTGGGTAAGAAGTCACATTCTTGATAACTTACTAGTTTCATCATGCACAGCAGGCATTTTCACAGTGTTTACTTTGAATGAGAATACTCTTTCCAGCAGCTGCACTGCAAATAAACACCACTGCACTTATCACAGAAAGGCTAATGCACTTCTAATCTGAACAAATAACACATTCTCACATCCTTGGGTTTCCTTCCTGGAAGATACTTTTGCAACATGCAATGCATTCATGTGCATTGAGATAATAGTGTAAACAGGCTAATCACCAAAATCCTTAACAATATTTCTTCTGCTGTAATGTCATGGTCTGAGTTCTTTTTTTTTTTTTTTTTTTTTTTTTTTTTTTTTTTTTGCAAGTGTAGATCTGTTCTATTAAATGCTTTGGAAGCATGTCAACGCCTGTGCAGTTGTGGAACTGACGTTACAAGACATATAAAACTAAGCAATCACAAAGGCGTGAGATCCAGGTGGGGATATATGAGGAAACAAACAGTACATGGATATGAATGCCAATTTTTAATTATCTAATGCAAAAAAGAGCAAAGTTCTGCAGGGTAGAGGAAAAAGTTAAAATACAAGCTTATTATCAGCCTATTCAGAAGACCTACAGTGTACTGAAAGATGGCATTTTGAGCTTTGGGCACTGTTGAATCACTTCAAGCCGGGTGCGCAACTGCTTGCTTGAGAACTGCCCGGCTGATGCTTTGAATTTATTGCTTAATTTAGTCAACCTAGAAGGACACTCAGTGGGAATGATGACGAAAGTGTTGCTTCTACAGAAACAAATACACTTAGTCAGATTTATGTTGCCTAGAGCTTTGCATGCATAAAATGTTATTTGAAGTTAAGAATGTCATGGTATGATGAGCATGTACGGTGAACAGAAAAACCTCAACTATAACTTCTCACACACAGGGCTATTTCAAGCACTTTGAAATATATTTGTTGAACTTTTAGATTCTCCAAGATACCTCTTACTACATCTTGATAACATTTAACAAAGTCAAAGTTTAATAAATGAATATTAATCTAAAAGTGCTATCCTAAAAACTCTAAATACCAATTCACGTGTTAGAGTGAATTCTCATGTTTCAAATGTTCATCTTCAACTTAAATTGTGTATGATTGGAAGGCTTGGGATTTGGGACCTTGAATGTGCAAATATCTCTGATGAGCAGATTATTTATCTGCAATGATTTTTTACATTTTGGATTCAGATTGGTTTATTTGTCACATGCAGGTTAACATAATTTCAACAATGAAAAAAATGCTTAAGATAACTTCCTACAAAATCAAAACAATTACTAATAGGATGAAATAAAAGAAAAAAACTGTACAAAAGAAATATGAGCTCTTTCTGATTAAAATTATGTGGCAGGAAAAAAAAATTATAGAATTGATTTAGATTTTCTTATGGGGTATATAGAGCAAAGCCTCCATCTAGTTAGATGGAGGTTTTGCCTCCATCCAACTTGAGCTTGATTAGGAAGAGTCAACATTTGAGTGACATCTTCCACTCAAACATTGACTCTTCCTAATCAAGCTGAATGCTCACTTTGCCATGGAAGGGAAAGTAAGAGAAACAGACAACCACAAGAATTGTATGCCCTCTAAATTTGTTTATTTTAATTTATTTTTCCAGTGGCAATAAATATTTTCCAGCAACATACTTTTCAGCACCAAATTTTGTTTTTCTCCACAACTACATCACTCAGTGTCTTCTCATAACTTTTTTTTTTAATCTTACTACCCAGTTTGACATGATCCAAAGAGAGAAAGCACAAAAACGTCCAATGACTTGATTAGCCAGCTGCTACTTCCATGCCACAGTATGAACCTTAGGTTGGCTGAACAGCTGTGGTGTTGATATTTCCCACTAAGCTAAGCTAAGACACAGGAAAGTGAGAACTGCAGGTCAAAGCACAACAAGAACTTCACAGCAAGACATACTGCTTCTTTGGCTAAAGTTTTTTTTTTTTACCCATAGAAACTAATGTGTCCAAGTGTGTTGGAATATTTGAACCCAACTCCATACATTAACATTCCATATTAATGTATGGAGTCATTTCTTGAAATTGTAGAGACAGTAACAATTGTGGTGAAAGTTTTATATTTTAAATCTTATTTAGTAATATCTTAAAATTTCAGAAAACCACTTGACCCATTCTAGATTACCACAAGAATAGCAAGATTATATCAGCTGCTGAATGTATTGGGTTGCTTAACACACATCCTGCGGTTTGTTTGCCTACTTCAGTTTAGAACTGTGAGTAAGAGTGATGAGTCAATCTTTTAGCTTCTATTCCACCACGGATTAAAGTTTCATAACTAAAACTACGACTTTGATTCTGATAACAGGCCCAAGTCTACTCCCAGTTCAGCATTAAATTCTATACTAAGCTGGCAAAAAGTAAAGCATACAGTAATTTAATAGTGGCATACTCTGGACAGAAGCTTTGATAATTACAGGCCAGGGCAGCAGAGACTCCTCCAATAGAAACATGATTCAAGAAATTATTTTATTTTATCCCATGTAAAATGGCATTACATCATAAAATGCAGGGCTTGTCATTTTTAACTTTTTCATCATTCCCAGAAGAAAAAAAAGGTCAGAGTGAAATATATGTATATTTTTCACCTTATGTCATTAAAACTGCACCTCTTACGTAACTCTATTTTCCATGTACAGTGATTTGGACATCACAGTGTAACCATTAGGTTTATGATCTGGAATACAAACTGGATGATAAGTTGTATATAATGGCAATGATTTCTGTGTTTTTAAAAAAACAAAAAAAAGATCCACCAGTTATGCCCTCTGTAGAAGCAAACTATTTTCCCAGGATAAAATCTTATACTGGTGCCAGAATACTAAGTAAGTTATGACGTCAACACAATCCTAAAGCAATTTCCACACTTTCAGCACACATTTTGTTTACCCGAGGCAGAGGTGAACTGAGTTTTATGTACATCCAGACAGGTTCTTCTGGGATCCGTTCCAATAAACAAAACAGGCCAGGTTCGGATGAAGTAGACAGTTAACTGCTGCAAGTCTGCATAACATTCCTTTAGTCAGGTCTTGTTAATTTGTGTGCATGCCATAGACTTCTGTTGCACAGCCCTGCCCTCCTCCCTTTAGGCAAGGGTGCAGGAGAACAGTCAGGCCTGACTCATGTTTCCTTGACACAAGGCAAAATGTGATGATGCAGCTGTGAATCTACAGCATTTCTGCACCCAGACAACATCTGTTTCATGAACAATGTTTGAGAAGGGACATGTTCCTTCACTTCATGGTGTATGAAATATAATAAATATCACGTAGTGAGGGGTCAAGTGAGGTATACCAGCCCCATTCTTTCATGGCATGTAATTAGACTGCATTAAACCATGTAGTTACAAGGCATCTGAAATTCGGCCTCACAATTTGGTATTTCCTCAAAAACAGAATTTCCTTTGAGTGTAGCAGGTAAGTGCTAGGTATGGACCTGTAATTGCATCCCTAGAGAAATGTAATTACCCCCATTAGCAGGGGAGTCGGTTCCTATTCACACTATTTAGCAGACTATATCAAGTTTATGTTCTCTTTTTCTCTGAAATCTGGCACTGACTGAGCACTGTGGAGAAGACAGATTAGCAAGTGAGGCGAGATGACTGGACTGTGAAGAGGGGGGGGGGAGCAACACCTCCCACAGGGGCCCTAACTTAAGGGATCAAGTTTCAGACGTTTACCAACAGAAGCATCCATGGAGGAAGTCTCCAGACCCCCACGACATTACTGCACCTGGCAATCTCCACACAGGAAATCTGAGGTCACTTCCCCCCTTTCAGGGAATGTAGACATGCTATTCCATCCAGCCACGTGCCCCCACATCCTACAGAGGAGGGAGCTGGCGTACCATAATAAGCTACAACAGAAACTTATGCCTGTGTATTGCAATGACTTTACTGATTTGTCTGAGGTGCTAAGCTTGAATTTCATTTAAATGCCCTGTTGATTTATAGAAATAAAGTGTTGAACACTGACAGTGATGAAGGAAATGCTGAATTTGATGACACATGCCTGCACTAGCTGCGTAACAATCCACTTAAAGCGCCGCCCCATTCTGAGTTGAAAACTTTTCCAAATCTTTGGGATTAAGTGCCACTGAGTAATTAGCCAAAGAACAACTGTACCCTCACAAACACCACTTAGGAATGGTCAGCTTCACAGTGTCAAAATTTGTGTTAAGTCCAACACAAATTTAACTCTGTTCCCAAAGCACCTGCAAACACTTGACCACTGATTCCTCCGTCATTATCGTTGGCCTGTTTTCAAACAGTGCCAACACATAAAATCCAGCCACAACCAGTCCAGGTCGTTTAAGCTGCAGTCCCACCGCAGTTCGGAACTGGCGGGGGTCCAATCACCATGCGGGGGCTAACCTTTGGAAAACACTGAGCCCTCTGAAGAATGCAACCACGGTCAGTGAGACAGAGAGGGAGAGGAAGAGGAAAAAAGGCAAACAAATACATTATACAGCCTGTGGATTCTGTCAAGGCAAACCTCCCAGATGCTAAATGGGACAGAATGGCTGGCTTTTTTGCTTGTAGAGCATTATTTAAGCTTGTTACTGCGACAAAAATGTTGTGTAAGAATAACCTGCCAGCCATGAGAGCACAGTGGGGTTCCTCAGAGACCAAATTCCTGCAGGGTGTAAATTTTGCAGCAAAACAATAAAGACGCTAAAAGGAGTTTTGCTTTGGTGTTTCTTAGGCTGACCTTAAGAACAGAAAGGACACTGATATACCACCAGAATGAGAAACAATGAATTAAGTGAGTTTATTGAGGAAAAAGATGGCTAACTACTCGGACTGGATCATAGGGCTTTTGTAGACTTTATAATGACTCTTAATACCACTGATGTTTTCTAATTCAAGTTCTAAAATAGACTGTGAACAAATGGGAACTTGATCATTTTACACTAAGCAGAGATTTAGCAAAACACAATTAGCAATTTGAGAAACATTAAAACCAGGAATTACCCATTGACTTCCTTTTAAGTTAACATCACAATTAGCAATACCAATAAATTTTAATGACCCAGAAAAGGCTACACTTTCTTAACACTTAAAGGATGAGTTCAGACTTTTTAAAATTAGTTATGTAGAATAATTATCAGTAATTGTCTCCTTACTTGTAGCATAGAGATGTCATATTGCTGCGAGTTTGTTGAATAATGAAGATATTCTCAGAGCAGTAGAGGCACTATAAGAGCTAGTCCAACAAATCGTGTAGGATCCTCTTTACCAAACTGTGACAATGCTAAATTACTTTCAAGTAACTACATCAAGTTGTCTGATCACCTGATTAAGAAGCAGCACGAATAATTTCCAAACCGAACTACAGTAAACAAATGGCAGTCAGCAATAAAATACAAATTTGTCTCTATTCTTGGCAGGTACTGACCAGACTGACAAGTCTCAGCTGATCATTTTATAACAGGCATTACCAAACAATGTCACATTTAGGTAGTAACGTGGATGATCCTCAACTAAGAAAAAGGAAAAAAAAAAAAAAAAAAAAAAAACTCATACAAACAACCTCCTATAAAAAGATACACATTTAATATCTACTAATGTAGTATTGTGAAATGTTATTTCCTGCTAAAGTCACCAAAAATAGGGGCCTATCTAGGGGCTGTGACCCATAACTTATTCTGAGGTATTCTTGACTTTTCGACAATCTCACTTCAATATGACACCAGTCTATAACAAATAGGGAAACTGTTACAAATAGTAACCTCACAGAGCCTCAGCTGAAAATATCCAATCCAGCGTTAGGTTTTTAAGACTTTCCCACTAAATGTTCTACAGAGTCAATGCAGAGTCTTAAATGCGCCAGCTTTTGTTCATCACAAGTTCATTAATGTTTTTCCAATAAATACAGTACAAAACACAGAGGTCTTCTGTCTAAACTGATAAATAAAGCAGCTTCTCCAACCTGGTATTGTTCCGCCATTGACAAGTCCCAACACTTTGCTCTCCCACCATGCCAACTGCACGCCTCCATGAAGCAACAAGTGCGCAAAAACAGTCGTCATGATGATGACAACACTATGAGCTACACAGTATTGATGTACTGCCAACACAGCTCCACAGACACTGCAGCACAGACACACCCTTTGCAGACTCACATTGCCATACTCCACTTCCTCCTGCTGGAGAGCAGACACGTTGAGCCTGAGGGACTTTGCTCTCTGAAGTTTTCACACACCATTCAGATGGGAGCTTCAACAGTTGCTCCATAATTCCCCCATAGACACTTCATTTGATAATGCAAGCCAATACTTTCTCCAACAAGGCAAAGTTATTCCGACTCTTAATTTAGTGGAAATGTAGAGGAATATAACCAGAGGTGATAGGTGAACTGACAGTTGGTTTAGAAATACCTTCCACAGCTTAAATACTTATTTGTTTGAATTTTCAGTTTACTTTCTAAAACCGTGTACAATTAAAAAGGGATAAACATGGCCAACATCAACATGTGCAAAAAAAACTCTGAAGATTAAACTTTCCAAATGAAACCAATGAATTATTTCAGGTACTAAAGTCGCAATTATCAAACAAATAACACTGACAGGTCTACCACCTGTTCAAGCAATTTTATCTTTGCAATCTCTACGAGATAACAAAGCTATGGAAACTGTTCATTATATTTACAGAGTTTTAATCATTTATGCTCTGAGACGGTTTTTTGCAGTTACCTTAAGCACAGACAGCAATTGTGGATGAAAAATTACAGCTTGGTACTATATTTCATTGATTAACAAGTCACTATGATTGCAACTTTTCCAATACTAAAAAAAATCAATCGAAAGTAGGTTGTATATGGATTAAAGAAATGTCCAAAGGGAAACTGGCAAATTCATGGATAGATAAAACTAAGAAAGAAACGGGGAGGAGAAAGTTGATTGAAGTCTTACCAGGAGTAATGTGTGAAGTCTGGACTCGCCTTCCCAACGTGTCTGCGGTGAGTCTGCTGCTGTCAGGATCTGATCTCGGATCAGTTCGCTCCTCTGACGGGTCAGGAGCTTCACTCTTTCAGCTGGAAAACTTTCTACGCTTCTTCTAACTGCAGTCAAACCTCTGTGGCGAAGATGGATGCGGCTTGCCGGCTACTTTTGTCCTACTACTGAGGAAGTTGCTTATGAGTCACAAGATCCCGCCTCCCAAAATACATTCCTCCCTCCCCTCCCAGCCCCTGCGACTTCAAACAAGAGCAGAGAACTCCAGGCAGGAGGGTAGAGTGCTTCAGGGCCCTTTGTGTCGTTCAGAGTTTAAGTCCGTGTTAAAAGTATCTCACTTTCCTTTTTAGTGAATAGGCAACATTCTTGTATGTAGGAAGTAGTGGCTTAAAATATTTTCAGTTGACTGAGAGGAAACGACTCATCTCAAAATATAAAACTTGGTTAAAAAGGGATTAGTTTGAAAGAATAAAAATTTATTTCTTAACATTTTATTTTAAAAATGGCATGTCGATATGTATTTAGACTTTCTTTATAGGTTGGAAAAATGTATGTTATCTTTATTGATATTTCAGTGACCACTGAAGACAGGCACCAGCCCCTCTGGCGACCTCTCTATATGGATAGATGGTATTTCAGCAATAAAATCCTTTTCTTAAATTGTTGTCCAGCTTTTAACACGTTTCTTTCTTTTTTTTTTTTTTGATGATTTATCTTTGGCAATGGACTCCATGTCTTAGAGATTGGAAGGCCCTGTTGCCATCACCCTAATCTTTACATCTCTTAATAGATTCTCTATGAGATTTGAGTTGCCACTTGAAAACATTAATGTTGCTTCCACTAAGGTGACATATGTTAAGAAGCTAATAGATTACTTAGAACCTAAATCTACCAGGTGTAGGAATAATTTTGGGCTCCACTGCCCAATGGAATTTATTCAACAAGGTGTTAGAAACATTATCAGAGAATGGTCCATATTGACAGTATCGCTCAGATTTGTCAGCTTCACATACATTATGTGAATCAGTCATTGCACGTCATCCTAAAGGAGCTCTATTGGATTGAGATCGACTGACTGTACAGGCTGTTGAAGATAATATTATCATATTAAAAAAAATAGGTTGAAATAATTAAAGCTTCTGTCATAGGGTGCATTAACCATCTGGAGGTGGCAATCAGAATGACACAAAAGTTTTATCAATTTGTTAATCAAACATAAAGTAGTGTATCTTAATAGGTTTTTATCATCTCCCACATCCCCCAAAAATGTAATGCTACATGTAATATTTGCCTCACATTTACATGTTTGTGGTGCTGATATTTCAGTCTTTTGATTTTACCAAACCTCTTTTATGTATTTATCTTTATTATTTAGATATTTTAGAATACTTTTAAGTGTATTGATTTTGGACAGATGAGTTCATGCTCCATTGAGTTTCACTTTTATTTAGTTACTGTTTTTGTTTTTTGTTTGGTTTGGTTTGGTTAACTGGTTAGTTGGTTGTTCATATAAACTTTTTACCATGATACTCTTGAATAGCTTTGTCTTGTCTCCACCTCCAATCCCTCTACATGTGATGGCAGGTTATGTCTCCCAAAGTCCTCTTATAGCCCCCATCTGATCACCCCTTTCCAAGCTTTTTCCAGGCACCCTTAACCATTCCAAGGAAACATTACATCCAAATAAATACTTGTGAACAGACTGAGCACTGGCCAAACCGTAACATCTCTTGCACTCTGTGACCTTTGCTGATCTATGTCCTAATATGACTGGAGCAGATTCAGCAAAGACCAACCCAGTTATTGAATTTCACTTCCCTATTTTACAATGTGTGCAGGCCTGATGTTTCATCTTTTTCATGACTCAACAAGACACAGCCCCAATCCAGAAGGCTGTGTCTGTTACTCAGGAAAGGGTTCTCACCTCTGATCAGCTTAGTCATTAGTTTCTCAGTTATGTATTAAGAGAGAGAGGTGCCACCTTATGTGAATGGTCATTTTACTATTGTGTGTGTAATCAGATAAAATATTAAAATGAAGCCTCAAAGGCTCAATGTGATGTATTTTGGTTTTGATTCTTACCTGCAACAACTCAAGGAGAGAAGGACTTTCATCTAGAAAAAAAATCAATTGCACTGTTTTTTGCTTGCTCATTTAAAATAAAATTCTGTTATTATTTAATATCTGTTTATCTGTACACATAAATTGTATTGAAAATAGTCTGTTACATATTTTTAAAGTTTAACAAACATGTACCTTTAAAAAGCTATCCTACTCAGTTATACATCCCTTTGATGGTGAATATGATATTTATACCCAACAATATGTTTATGTTATAATCTTATACAGTATATTGTTATTATTATTGTTGTTGTTGTCATTGTTAATCTTGTTTTTTTTTCTTCTATATATTTGTAACACTTTTGTAACTCTGTACTTATATAAATGCTGCTGTTACACCTGCATTGTCTCTCTGTAGGACAACAAAGGTTATTTTTATTCTATTCTATTCTGTTGTAGATGTGAAATTGCTAAATAAATACATATCGGTCAAAGCTTGTGACTTGTGTTTTTCATGGTCCTGTGACAACTGGGAGAATGTGATCTGCACCGCGCTGACCCCTTAACTCCCCACAACCCCTTAATTATAAATTCTACTTTTACACTCCAAGGCGTGGCCCTGTCAGGCTGTATGCTACAAATTAAAGGATACACATGCCTGTCAATTCATTGAGGTAGATTGGGTAGGACAACTTGCACATTGCATCTTCCTTTGAAAAAAGGTCAAGGGTGGCTGATTTAAAATGCCTCTTTGTTTTGCATTTGGAGCAGCAAACTAAACAGGTTACAGTGAGATTTAATTTCATACCACAGTGCAAACATAAAATTTTCCTGAACATTTGCAGTTTTAGGACACCTGAGTAAAATTAGCTCTAATGAGAATCATGCCCCTAAGCACAAGGCTAAACTTTATACTGTTAAATGTTACACTTCAGTTATAGGGTTGTAACTTGGAATCAGATGACACCGTTTTTATGACAAGCAGGAAAGTAACAAACTATGATGGAGAAATCCACACACAAAAGACAAAAGTTTTTAGGCAAAAGATGCTAATGTTTAGTGCATTCTAAAACAGATATTAATTGCGCTTAAACAAATTTTGCTATACCACAGATCTACAAATGTAACCTTAAAGCTCATTCCACCTCTCCCCTCATACCTGTTGTTGCACTTATTCCAAGGTTTTGCATATATTGCAAAACGCTGTGGTGGAAAGTGACCATGACTTCAGATCCATCTTAAAACAGAAAATGGAAAAAGAAATCAGGTTAGGGATAACCAGATACAAACCTGACTTGCAATCTCAATCACAGCATAAAGAGTCCCTCACCAAACGTACTTCCCAACCAAGTTTGTACAGTTTTCCCAGTAAAATTCAATCATTTTTGTTTTTATAACAGTAACAACCGATTATTGAAGCCATCCTTACATGGTAGCCATCCTTACAAAACATAATTGTAGTTCAATCTTAATTGTCTGCTTTGAATCTGACCCTTTTCGCCATTTACAATGACTTTGACATTAGGAGAGAGGCTGCAGCAACTCCCTGTCTGCCTATGTCATATGACCTATCTGCCTATGTCATATGACCTACCATTTGGATGTTAATAACTTGAATGAAGAATACCATTGGGACTCTGTGTCACAAATTACTGTGATCTCTATTTGAGAAATGCTGATCAAAACATTTTATTTGTCACTTTCAAACTAAGTTATTCAACTAATTCTTAAAATATGAATTATTATTAATATTGTATTATATGAATGATAATTCATATCATACAATAATATGAATTATTATTCATATTATTGTATGATAATACAATCATAATATGAATGATAATTCATGTTATTGTATGAATAATAATTATTTGTATTATTCATACAAATAATACTTTGTATGAAGCTATGAAATGAGAAGATCTAATCTGTCACTCTGGATGACGAGCCCCCCCGTGTTCACAGGTTCTACATTAACTTTTTAAGCTGCTTCCAATTTCTACATAAAAACGTCAACACAGCTCTAGTTTAGATGAACAAAGAGGTTTGCCATTATCTCTTATCTAATAACACTGCTATTTAGATGTTTAGTACAAAGTTTGGAGGTATGTCTGATGATAACTCTTGGCCTCATTCCACACTAAATAGACTGGTTTTGGTAATTATAACTTTGTGCAAGACAAATCTGATCATCTCTGGCTGCTGGTTTTGATTTTAAGAATTTGTGCTCAGCACGCTATGCTAAAAACTATCCCACTAGTGTCCTTAAGTTGTACTGGGATCAAACAGAAGAGAATAAAAAAGAATGTTTAGAACTGCAAATCGAATAGTCTCCATCAGTGTCACACTATGACATTTATATTATTAGATTGTGGACACCGATGCATCAAAACTGTTCAGATGGAGTTACTTTTTTCTCTTAACTCAAAGCTATTTGAAGGAGTAGGAGTAGCATCCTTGCTGGATAAAATGAAAGTGTCACCTATTTGTTTATCAACACCTACTATTTAGTGTTTGGTCATATTCTTCAGCTTCTATGCACCAGGGTAACAATTAATTGTAGATATATTTAATATACAATATGTATTTTAGTTCAAAAGTTAAGGAGCATACTTGGGGAAGGTTGTAGTTTCGTACCAAACCCGAGGACTAACATTTTACATTGTAATCTTGTCTTGATTCTTTTCAAGTGGATCTTGATATATATATATATTTTATTCCCTTCTCACCCACCGCGGGTGGTTCTCATCCTCTGAGCTCTACCAGAGGCCTGGGAGCTTGAGGGTTCTGCACAGTATCTTGGCTGTGCCTAGGAATGCATATTTCTGGACTGAGATATCTGATGTGGTTCCTGGGATCTGTTGTAGCCACTGCCCCAGTTTGGGGGTGACTGCCCCGAGGGCCCCGATGACCACAGGCACCACTGTGGTCTTCACCTTCCAGGCCCTCTCCAGTTCCTCCCTGAGGCCCTGGTATTTCTCCAGTTTCTCGTGCTCCTTTTTTCTGATGTTGTAGTCACTCTGTATTGCTACATCCACCACAACGGCTTTCCTCTGTTGTTTATCTACTACGACAATGTCCGGTTGGTTTGCCCTTATCATTTTGTCTGTCTGGATCTTAGCTCGGACATTCTCCATCACCTTTCGGGGTCCCCCACTTTGATCTCGGGGCTTCCAGTCCATATTCCGCACAGATGTTTCTGTACTCTATGCTTGCCACTTGGTTATGTCGTTCCATGAATGCTTTCCCTGTCAGTATATTGCACCCTGCTGTTATGTGCTGGACTGTCTCAGGGGCCTCCTTGCA
The DNA here is from genome assembly GCA_010277075.1 of Poeciliopsis retropinna. NCBI lineage: Eukaryota > Metazoa > Chordata > Actinopteri > Cyprinodontiformes > Poeciliidae > Poeciliopsis > Poeciliopsis retropinna. The sequence continues at coordinate 7,174,787 of VMRM01000007.1, forward strand.
CAACCTACACCTTGGGTCTTGTCTGGTGTGGTAGATCTGGGCCTCTATTGCTCTGGTGTTTAGGGCCTGTTCCTGGGCGGCCAGGATGAGGGCCTCTGTGCTGTCCTTGAGTCCAGCTTTTTCCAGCCTTTGGTAGGACTTTCTGATATCAGCCACTTCGGTTATTTGCTGGTGGTACATCCCATGTAGGGGCTTGTCCTCCCATGATGGTACCTCCAGCACCTCAACTTCTGTTCCCCGTTGTCTGAGACATTCACTGAGCACATTGTCTGTTGAGGCTTTGTCCCTGATGTATCTATGGATCTTGGATATTTTGTCCTGGACAGTGGTTCTCAGACTCACTAGTTCTCTGCCTCCTTCCTTGCATCTCGTATACAGTTTCAGGGTGCTGGATTTGGGGTGGAACCCTCCATGCATTGTTAGTAGTTTTCGAGTCTTAACATCTGTGGCCTTTATCTCCTCCTTTGGCCAGCTAATTATTCCTGCAGGGTATCTGATTATTGGCAAGGCATAGCTGTTTATCGCACGGATCTTGTTCTTGCCATTGAGCTCCAACAAATATATATATATATATTTTTTTTTTTTTTTTTTTGTGCAAAAATGTTAATTTTTCCACAAGAACAGAACTAGTCTCCTAGCAACAATATATATGGTCTATTGCATAATCATTCCAATTTATCTAGCCCACCAGCAGATAGAGAAAAAGCTTTAGGATATTGGAGATTTTGTACAAATAAAAAAAATTAAAGTAAAAAAATACAGTAAAACTACTTGTAGAAATACCCCACTCCCCCCACTCAAAAATAAATAAAAAAGTTAGTTAAGTTAGCCTAAGTAAATGTAGTGATGCCATTAAAAAAAGAAAGAAAAGTCTTGGTGAAAAGACAAGATCTTCAAGGCACTTTGTCAGTGGTAACTTTTTAGAAGAGAATATGCACTTTAAAATTGGACTTTGTGTTATAATTAAGAAGATGAATGAGAAAGAACAGAGGATTTACAGCATTACGTTTCACCAAACCCAATAAAATGAGATGCATCTAAACAACCATTCTGGGGGAACTTTTGTGTCATGCATTTTTTGACTTGGCTTGCTTGGCAACTCACTCTAGATGAGGACCAACCATAGAGTGGGGAGACATACCAAAGTTGTGAGCTAAGCCTGAGCACAGAAGTCTTACAATATGTCAGCAGTGTTATTTTTACAGGGTCATATTAGCAAACCAAATGGTTCTGCATCTGCTCCACAAGGGCATTCCTCCACTGCTGACCCTGAACAAACCCACATGCTCTTGTGCTCCTGCTTCTGCATCAGCTTCTTACGAGCCTCTGATTTCCAAAGTAGTATTTACTCCTGCTGTGGCTCACCAGGCATTTCACTTGTAATGATAAATACTCACATGAATTAAACAGCACGGAGCCCAGTAAGTCAGAGAACGAGATGTTTTGCCTGCTATCTGTATTTGCCTGGTTGAAACATGCTAGTGGTTGAGTAGATCAGACAGGCCTTGGGCTGAAACCTTCACAAGAAAACGGGGTCATTGGCCATCAGACTGATAAACAAGCTTGTGACATAATGTGGAAACACTGATCCCATTCACAGTTCTGTTCACCCACAAAACATTCTGCATGCCAGGCAAATCTCACACATATAAAATTCCTTGTGGTCGGCAGGGGATAGTGACCCTTCCTCGAGGGGGGGGGGAGGGGGGGTTGTTGAGAGGAATATTTCCCTGTCTCACTGGCTTCTTCTCACATCCACAGACAGCTTGAAATCTGTGTAAGATTAGGGGACTGGTGCCACTGTGGGTTTGTCTTTCGTTGCAGCAGACTATATCATCTCAGGAAGTGGACAGTGGTTTCTCCCTAGGGTAGAGCAGTGACCCCCTAATCTTCTGAGTTCCTGCAGGAATCACTTAATGGAAAAACAACAAAGAGACTTCATGTGTATCTGTCTCAAGAGCAAAGTCCTGATTATACAGTTCCTGTGTGGTTCAAATTCATAATATGCTTTAAGTTCAAATGGGAAAGTTGTACAGTTTGTTTCCTGCTTGAGTTAATCTCTTTTAAGTCTGTTGAGTAGGTCCATAAATCAAACAGTTTGTAAACCCTGAGGAACTAAACTAATGTTGGAAAAATACAAACTTGTTACCAAATTAATGTCAACTGTTCATTCTGGCAAAAGCTAATCCTTATCATAATTACTAAAATAATTTAGTGTCCATAGAGGGCAGCCAATACATATATTTTGCCTGGCTTGTGGTCTTTACAACTGAAAATGATTCATCCCATTATTATCACATGGATCTTGTTTTTTTGTGCAGCTTTTATAGCTCTGAATACTCAAAGATAAATTAATAGATACATGAAGAACTTTACTTAATGGTTTACATCATTAAGTAATGAAGTAAATATGTTTATTACTCGGATATATTAGTATGAAACTTGGAGATCCAATTGCTGCAAGAGAGCTGTAGGTGTTGAATCTAGCAACACTTACAGCTATCCCTGCAGTGTGAAGTAAAAGACAGTAAGTTGGATTTAACTTACACTCACAATTTTTGTTTGCATGCCACTTTGTAGTTGAACTATACAGCAAGAGTTTTACACAAATGAACACATTTTGAGCCTAAATTCAAAATATCTCATGTGATGGAAAACTTACACTATCACTCAGAGAACACAGTTTCACTGAATAGAACATGGCATAGACAGTTTAATGCTTTGGGGCCTTAATCAAAAATTGAACTGGAGTTAATGTTTCTTTAAAATACATCGTAAGTATTTGTGAACAAACCAAAACACATGTGAAAGTTTAAAGACATGACATGTGACTGTAACCATGTCAGCACAACAACAAAGAATTAATATTCTTTATACTATTACAAAGTACACTTGCAATTTGCCTAAAACATTTGCTAATATTTTCATTTATCCATAAAAAAAAACAAAAAACATTAAACCAAATTAAAAAGTATTTTAATGTTCAATAAAAAAAATATAAAAATATTACATCTATTGTCTGAGATTAAAGCGTTGATGGGAGGCCCTTCATCGACTTTGGGGCCCATAACAATCGCTTAGTTTGCTTATGGAATAAAAACATCAACCGTTTATAAAAAGGGTTGATAGAAAATATTAGCATTCTAATCTATTATAAAACAAAAACAAACAAACAAAACAACTGGTGATTTGCAGTTGGTTTCTGAATTGTGAAAAGTGAGTTCAGTCTTTGCCAAGACCAGCAGGAAAAGGGGCAGACAGCTATTAGGATTTAAGAGCTTATTTAAATAGCATACTTGTGTACAAAAGAATTTAAAACATGGACATAGGTAAAGGATGGAACACATACTTCAACACTATACTTACTCTTAAATAGTGATTCTTGATTATAAGACGGTGACTGCAACAATTAAAGGCTATACATCAAATAACAGTTGCCACTGCTATAAATTACTCGAGCTTAGAAAGCGCCGCGTCTAAAGCTTCAATGTTCTATACAACAGCTACCTCTAGTGTTGTTATACTTATCTGCAGTACCAACAAACGAATACCACAACAATTTGACTAAAGGGGAAAAAAAACATTTATTGTTCTGTATTGTGTTTTACTTAAGTAAGTAATAATAGAAAACAATAGTATTTATTTGAAATGTCATGATCCGTTTGCTTTCTCTTTTGTAAAGCTTTGCTGTAAAGTAGCGAATCTGTGGTTAGGAAATGAGAAACACGCTGTGAGACGGGCAGGAACCCACGTGCTCACAGGAAGTAACAGAGCCGGTGTAGCAGTTAGCTTTCTGTGTTTGTTGCACAAATAAAGAAACAACATTTATCTATTTTGACGGTGTTTAGGAGGTTTTAGGTCTGCGAACACTAACTAAAGATGTCTTCATTTAGAAAAGCATTGAAGTCCCGACAGAGAAACCACCATGAGAGATCTCAGGTAACCATTTAAATTTTCTCTTGGTTAGCCAAACGATTATACTCAAATTCAAGAATGCGTTGTTGTGTTTTCGTTTCAAGACGCATTACCAGTATTATTAAACTCGTATTAATGGTTTCAATGTGTCCAACCAGCCTGGTTTTAGGAAAACTATGGGTTTGTTGGAGAAGAAGAAAGACTACAAACTACGAGCAGAGTAAGTTCTGTTTTATTCCTTTTTATGGTTAAAACTAATACAAAACATGTTTATCATTGTGTTTTTTGATGTTGTTATAGAGATTATCACAAGAAACAAAACACTCTCGCTGCCCTGCGAAAGAAAGCTCTGGAGAAAAACCCAGATGAATTTTACTTCAACATGATCAGCTCCAAACTGGAGGTTAGAAGTAGTTAAGCTTAGTTTTAAGCATTTTATATAGGTTCCTCTATATCTGGATCTGACAGAGTAGTTGTGTGCTGTGTTCTGTCATACTGACAGGATGGAGTTCATGTGATGAAGAAAACTGAGGCGGAGGTGACGGAGGAGCAGAAGAAAATGATGAAGACGCAGGACATGAGATATGTGGAGATGAAACGGGTTGCAGAGGCAAAGGTATGCCTTTGCATCTTTGGCTATTTCCACAAAGAATAGTACTGTTGTACCGCAATAAAATGAAATATTGTTGTAAAGGTACTGTAATTATGTAAAAGTAATAACAATAAAACCAGTATTCTATGTAGTTTATAGTGCGAGTTCCCTTCTGGTATTAATAGAGTGTATTCATTTATGATGTACATTTACTAAATAAATTCAACCTAACAGATAATTAAAGAAATTACATAAGACCAATAAAGATATTTCTAATACACACATGTTATAGCCAAGATATAAGCTACACAATTATGCCAAAAATCTCTGACTTTACAGTAGTTATGTTGGTGGTCTTTGATGCACTCTACAGGAAGAGTAAGTAACAAGTCATTGCTTGTGCTGGACCCAAGTGTATTACTGAAAAGTTGAGTGGAAGAAAAAAAAGTGCATAGGAAATAGGCATAACCGTCACCTTGTAAGTATTGTAAAGCTAAATACCTTTTAATTTTGTTGAAATTCAGAAGGTGCAGTTGACAAGCTACTGAAGGATTATATAGTATATATAGAATACATGCACCATTTAAGACGGATGGCTTAAACATATACCTGATAATAGTGCTTTTTTTTCAGAAAATAGAGAGACTGAAAGGAGAGCTACATCTTCTGGATGCAGAGAACAAACAGAAGAACAAACACACTTTTTTTGTTGATTCCAAGAAGGAAGGTAAGTACAGAGGTTTAATTGATAAAGATTTGAATAGTGATTGCTTGGAAGATGATTAGTGCTCACTTGGGTTGTGTAGAACAAACAGTTCTGCAGAATTGATTATGCAAGATCAATTTTTAGCTTTTATTTTTGTGCCCTCAGTGGAAACATTTAACCTGGCCAGCCACCTCGGTACTGATCCAAAGCTGGTGAATCGAGTGTACAACAGACCAACTCTGCAAACATTGGAGACCAAAAGCATCAAAGGAGCTGTGAAACCAAATATTATTAACGTTAGTTTTTATTTTTTAATTATTTTTGGCTAAAAATGTAGTCACATGTCCTATTGACTGACAACTCCTTGTCAGTAAAGAGTACTATCTTCAGTGTTTTGGTTAATTATTTTTTGTTGAGCCCAGTGAGGTAAAAATCCCTCCTGTTTGCTTCACCTGTAGAAACTGGCCAAGCAGAGGAAGCATCAGTATAAAATCCTCTCTCAGAGGATTGACAGAGAAAAGAAAATGTTTGTCATCAGCCAGAAAATCCAGTCCCGTAAAGACCTACAGGTGAGTAGTGCTAAACACTTGAACACCAGAATCCTTATTGTCAACATATTTATTCTTCTATATTTGTTTACTTTGGCTCCAGGATAAAAACAAGAAAGTGAAGGTGAAAAAGGAGACACCTGACAGAGCAGCCATTTACAAGTTTGAGTCCAAGAGGAAACGCTAAGAAAGGACAACTGAGGACCAACTTAGTTTTTGGTGGATAGGATGCCTACAAAATACTGAACTCACCTTTGATCCCAGGAGATCCAGAAGAGAAAGAATCTTTTTCACCAAACAGTAGGAATATTACTATGTAGTGCATATTTATGCGAATATTTGAGTTTTTTCAAATAAAAATCTAAATGCAAATAAATTTCTCATTCAATTAATTCAGTGAGATAATAAGTCTCTGTAGCCTTTGCTTACAAACATATGAGTTTCCATAGTTTGGAGAACAAGTGGATGATTTCTAAAGCGGCCCTAAGCTGAGTTTGAAAAGATGCAATCTGATCCTATGAGCTGCTTAAATGGTGGAAATATATTTTAAGTTACCACTAGGGGGCATTAGTGTTCTATAACTTAAAAAAATATATATTCTAATATATCTAATAATTATAGAGAGAGGAACCCAGGATGTTACTTTTGTGATTTACATTTTAAACACCTTAAATATTTATTTTAACCCTATAGACTCATTTAGTAGTCTTTACATATTTTAATCTAAATATGAGAACTCTGACTGGATTGTTCAAATCCAAACAAGCTAAAACTATTTTAAGGTGTTCTCACCACCTCGCATGTTAGGAAACAAATCAGTGCAAACAATCCTTAACCAGGTGTAGTTCTTTTTTCTGTTTTTCTCGTTTTCTGATTCTACACTGGTGCAGTCATGTCCAATTGCAGTGGATTACCACCACATTGTGTTTTGAGCCATAGCAAGATAGTTCAATAAGTAAGTTAATGCGATTTGTGTTTGATAAACAACCATCTACGTTTTTCATCTGCCACTCGGCACAAAAATTGCGCCTTTTCAATGGCCCATTCTGCCATTTCCTTAAGGTGTTGGTATGTTCAGTTGCTGTTGAAAGTTTTATAAATGATGGGTTTGATTCTGGAAATTAAGTCACATTTATGACTCAACCAGTGATTTTTACTTTTCTAAAGTTGTATTTTCACTTCAATTCAGCTTGCTTAGAACCCTGGCCAAGTAGATAAAAGGAGCTGGTATCAGTATCTAATCGAAAACCCTGAAATCAAGTTAAGCTGCGTTGGTAAATGTGGAAATGTGGATTTTAAGAGCAAACAGCATCAAACCAACCAAGAAACACAACAGATGTGTAAGGGAGAAGTGTAAACCAGAGTTAAAATACAAAACAATATGCTAAGCTTTTAACATCTGATGAGACATTGTTCAATACATCATCTAAACATCCAGGAAATGTTTAGATCTAAATCCACATTATAATTTTGACAATAAATAAAAAATGCACAATACAGATGTCCTCTATTTAATCAGACTGAGCATAAGCTAATTTGCAAAGACAAACTGGCAAACCTTTCAGTGTCTCGATGTGCAAAACTGGTAGAGAGATACCTCAAAAACATGCAACTGCTGCCAGAAATGTAGTTCTTTTTTTATATAGAAAAAACCTTTTCAGGAAATTATAGATAAAGCAAAACAACTACATAACTATCAACAACTCATCCCATATGTGTAACCACATACAGGATGAGCTTGAGCACCTTCTTCAGCCGAAATTGGAGACTAAACTGAAGATCTGGGTCCCAGCAGCAGATTACAGTGAAGCTGATTTGACTGTTCATTGTGGTTTCACCAGCTTTATAAGCAGAGCCCATCCATCACCTTCAACATGAAGACACTGAAAGGAAAGGAAGGAGAGAGGGCATCGGACAGACAGCTTAGGATGAACCACAGTCCACACCTTGTGTAGCTGTTTAAATTTTAAGTTAAACCCATCAGCTTTGAAATCATTGAAAGCTTGAAAACAAATGATTTAACCTGCGAGCAAGTGGTTATTTAAATGTTTAAATTGAATTATATAGAAACTGGAGAGCTTTACTTCCATGTTTCAGAACTCGATCATTCATTTCAGATCTGATGTATCCTGAATGTGTTAGTGACTGACATTCTCAGCCTGCACTGTGATACTGTGTCATGATGCCGAGAGAGCGTGCGTGAACCAGGACCCCCGGGCCCACTGTCCGTAAGCTGAGGGGGTGTAGGTCATTAAGAGGAGCCCAGGGGTCAAAACACTGTATGAGCAGTTCCGGGACCCCTCTCAGACTATGAGACCTGAGCACAAACAGGCCTCTGTCTCTTCTCAAGCTCTTCTTTTATTCCCTCCTCCACCAAAAGGGCTCTTACGCTAGGGTGCAGTGGCAGAGCTCAGGGGTGGGCAGAGGGTGACCTTCTGATTTTAAAGATATAAACAGGCATTCCTTCTATTGTCGTAGACCTCATAACTCATTTGGCTGCTTGCACAGGCCATTTTTCCGTCCCGTATGCCATCTCTAAAGTTAATGACCCGTGAGGTTTGTTAACGAATAGTCACTTTTTTGAGTGGGAACTGGAAGTGGAGGATAGGATGTTAGCGGCACTGCTGCAGGGTATGACATTGACCCTGGTATTTTTGAAAAGGGAAAGTGTAGGCTGGTTAAGAGGAAGTAATGAACAAAAAAGCTTTGTTCACCAAATGTAGATATTAGAGAGTCTGATAGTCCAAATTCACACTTTAAAGATTTTTTTATTTCTAGTATTGTGTTATTCAGATGAATTGTCATGGGTTCTTAAATTGAGATCCATTGTTCATATCCTTCAGAGCCCAAAATTAGTTTTGTTTGTCCAATCTTGTGGTGCCGCTACAGTTAAAAAAATAAATGTAAACTGTTTTCAGTTTGGAAATGTTTGAATATAATGACAACTATCAGATTTTCTAGACTGCACTGCACAGTGTATCTGAACTAAAGCTGGTGACTATGTGAATAAAACCAAATGTCTTACAGATGCTAATAAATGTGTCATCTCCTTGGTGAAGATGTGTAATAAGAAAAAATAAAACACCCAAAGGAAAATGTGTAAAAACAAAAAAGGAAAATCAAACCTTTTTTGAGCAATTTTTTTTCACTGCCGACAATTACTTTCACTTGCTTGTAACAAGCAAAACCGCCTTTCAAAATAAGTTGAAGTCAATGTGAACTTTATTTACATTCAAGGCACTTCTGCTTAAGAATCTACAAGTTTCTGTTTCCCTGGGGGGCAAATATGACATGAATCAGAGGGACCATTTCTTTTAGCCACTGGCCACCATGTACATGGAGCAGAATGGTAAGGGAGGAAAAAAAAAAGAGAAGTAAGCCATGGCTTACTGTGTGACACATTGGGGTCACCAAGTCACTAAGTCTCAGTAACTATCAGAGACTATATACCTGCCTGTCAGTTTTCTGAGAGACATACCAGGAACAAGTACTTTCTGTGGTCTTAAGTAAACGTAACATGTAAAGTTTACTAAACTCTACACAACTGTGCTTTGCTCAGGTGGATCACCACCTCATACCCATTGTTGGGCACAGAGGAGGATGTGTGAAGTTGTGGGTCTGGGAACCTTGTAAGAATGTTATCATAAACTTTAAAAAATATGATGCCATCTAAAGCTAAAAATGGGTTTACTCTGATAAAACAAAGAAAAAAAAACTAAAAGCAAGTCTGAATTTGGTATTTCAATAGGTTAATAATCCAAAACACAAATCAGTCTGTTTCTCACCTACCAGATCTAAATCCTATGGGAAACCTGTAAGGTAAACTGGAGCTTCTGCAATAAAAGCTGAACTATTTTAAAGGTTTTTTACACATACTGACCTCAACAAACTGGTCTCTGTGTATATCTATATACAGATAATGTGCTTCTGCTTCTCACTCATAAATTATATACAAATGTAGTTCTCCAACACTATTTTAACCTTGCACTTGCTCCTCTGAAAATCACATGTGCAGCACCTCCATCCAGTTCCTCCACCAGGTTGCCCTGCATACTGATCCGAGGTTAAGGATGGTTAAGGACAGTGCTAATCGATCCCCCAATTACTGAGAGCTGAAGAACGAGAGGTGAGGAGACGAGAGGTAGCATGGGATTTTAGTGTTAGGAAGGTTGCAAAGGGACAATGAGAGCTAGTATTTATCTGTGAATCCCTTCTCTCCTTTAACTTAAAGCTGGGTGTCATGGGGCTTTTGAAGTTGTGGAAAGACAGTAGGGACAGAAGAGTGGGGGAAGGAAGAGGCAGTGTCTTTCTCCATGCCAGAGGGAAGATGTCTGAAGGAAAATCTTTGTGGCCTTGACAGTGCCCCTGATGTGCATGCCTTTTTTTATGTGTGTGTGTGTGTGTGTGTGTGGATATCAATATGTATCGTAGCATGTTTGTGTGGGTTTGCATGTGGATGCCCAAGTTAAAAGTCTGGCTCTTGCGAAGAGGTGGGGATCACAGAGCCTCCTTTTTAAATTGCCGCTAATGAGCCCTGGCTGGCGAGAGGTACTCGAATTGATTAAATTTGCATGGGAGCCTAAATCATGACAGGGGCCTCATACTTGTGCACCCCACCTCTAGATGTGCACACACTCACATTTATACACACAGGACCCCTGCTACGCCCCCTCCTCCCCATCAGACCTACAGGGGGTATCTCTCTGCAGGAGAGAGGCCCAGGATGCACCAGGGGGAGGATGCGTGTACACACTAGTGTGCGTATCCGCATACGTGTGTGTGGTGTTGAACGGGGCGTGGAGCTCACCCATCTGCCTCGGCATTACTGTCAGTCCATCATTCAGGGGAATGCCAGGTTCGTGCCTTGGGGACGTGTTCATTACGCTTTAACTACCGGATCTGTCCTTGTCTTGCAGCCTCCTTGTGTCATTGTCTGCCTCAGATTGCATGTATGTATATTTATGCATGCATCAACATGCATCACAACATTTCCTTCACATGAGGACTGGTATTTATAGAGTTTCAAAGAAATCAGGGATTTTAAAAAAACGCACAAGAGGACAGGTTTATACAGTAAGCTGTGGGTTTGTCATGCCCCTTTTCACCCCTTTGTAATATTCTCAGCATCTTAATCCACCCCAACTCAAAGTTTTTAGTGTGTTTCTCTAACCTTCACTTCTCTAATGGGAATTGTGTGACAATGCATGATGAGAGCTGTTTCACGTCTGCTCAGATAGCACCGTGGTGTTAGGATGAATGTGTGCGTGCGCTGGCAGGGGGACAGCGCTCGTGCGTGGTTAGCCTGGGTGATTGCAGTAATCAGATGGTTGTGTTAATCAGAGTTTGTTCGTCAGTGGCCTGATGAGGGGCGACGAGGGCCGCTGATTGTAATGCGATGCTTCGATCGGCATCTCTGACTACTTACGCAGACAATCCGGCAAGAGAATCATTATCATACAGTTTTGTTTTCTCCCCCCCCCCTTCGGTTATCCGCTCCTGAAAACATCATGGAAGAAGAGTAAACAAACAAGCAGAACAATACGGTGATAAATGCAGAGAAGTACTGTTTTACTGGAAAGATCCAAACTCAATTATTATTACACGGAACGTTTTCATTCCAGTGGACAGAGCGGCACATTGTGATAGGATGGGATGGGTTGTATATCACTGTTTAGGTGTCAGTGTCACCCCGTTTGAATAACAAAGCCAGGGGGAGAAATGTGATGGGGTGAGAGGGGTTGGGGGGCGGGGGATAAAAATGTGACCCCCTGGTTTATAGTCTTGCATCAGATCTTTGTCTACTCTCCCAACCTCATCCCCCTTTCTTTTTTTGCGGGAAGGAGTTGCTGACGCTATTATGGCTGCCTCATCAGCCAAGTCCCTACAAGGGCTGATACAAATTAATTAACCTAATTAGAGACTGTGATTGCGGGTGTGATTATAGGGGATGGGAGCGAAGGGAGGGAGGGATTGGGAAAATGTGGCAGGAGGGATGGCTCATGGAGGTGGGGGTGCGCTGGCAGCCAGGGCCCAGGCGATGATGAGCCGGGAGGTGTGGGAGAGGAGCCAAGATGCTCTGCATGACTAATGAGGAAAGCTATAGCCAGATTCATTACCTCTTTTATTTTCTTGATTTTTTTAAATTCACACATTTTATTTACTTTTATTTCATTGTTCTGCTTTTCCTTATGTTAAGCATAACAGTGCCAATTAAATTTTTTAACAAAAAATAAAAATAAAAATACTGCATATTATTGATATTTTTTGTAACAAACCAACACAGACAAGTATGACATGCATGGATTTAGTCCCTTACGATACAGTACCCCTACATAACGTACTATAAAAGTTAAATAATAAGAAAATAGTGTGGAATAAAGTATTGATAAAGGCAGCTGTTCTGTTAAGTTGATGTTAATTTGTCAGCAGTATGCCACAACTTCAAACCAATTATAATATGGCCGTCCACCTATAGCCCTGGAGGAGCTGCAGAGATCCTCAGCTTGTTGAAAGAAATCCATTAGAAGTTGGTAAATTAGCACACATCATATAGGAAACACACTATGTTGAAACATGATGAGTGCAGTATCCTGTTACAGGGATGTTCAGTTTAGCAGAGACCAAAAAGCAGGGTTGACGGGAAGAGTAATAGAGCTAAAAGCAGGGAAGTCCTGGAAAATAAACTGTTAAGAGGCTGCACATGACTTAAGATTGGAATAGCATAGTCACACCACACAAATTTTTATCTTATAAAAAATTAAAAAACATATATGTTTCTTCCACCCCTTCACAACTTTGAGCTGCTATGTCTTGGTCTATCATATTGAATTTCATAAAATTTAAAGCACATTAAGGGTATAATAAAAAAATATGAAAGTTTAAAGGTTTATAAAGACTTTTGCAAGCTACTGTATCTGTAGAAGTATTCTGTTTTGTAGTGTGCTTCTGTTGTGTTTGCTAAGAGTTCTATATGACCTTCATGGCAGAAAAAAAATCATTTCTGAATCCATGGAGTTCAGCTCTACACTGTCTCTTAACTGGACTCCCTACAAGGAACAGAACTGCCTTGTGCGAACACACATAGAGTCACACTCATACATACAAGCTCATGCAATATCTCATCCTTTCAAATGCACTCTGAACAGAAGCTCAGCTTCAGTTGCACAGAATCTCTTCTTTACCCCACAGGCACACAACAGAGGAATCACATTTTAATCTCAGTTTATTTGTACTGGAAACAAAACAAACGTAGTCCTCAGACTGAAGCAAAATGTATTTTCATGCTGGCATCAGCAATTCTAATTTTTGTAATGAGCTGAAGAAGAAGGGTGAGTGTAAACACTTAGGTATGAGTAAATAAAAAGAAACTCCTTAGAAGGTGCTGTTTCATTTTTTTCGTTGTGCCAGAAGTACAATAAATGCCAGTAGTGCATTGTCAAATTTGAATATATGTATTTTTTTTATGCACCATTCTGAATTTTGCCGTTTGAATAGATGCTTACTTTCTCCATTCTGTGTTCTCAAATATCTCCTCTGTCTTCTCCCTTACTCTTATTCAGTCTCAGGCAAAGCATCAGATGCAGGGATACGATTAGAAGCTCAATAGCAGTAGGATGTCTTCATATCACTAGTCTATTCTGCAACCCTACTATTTTATCCTTATTTCAGATAGAACTGTCTTCAAAGTACTAGTACTAAAAATCTTTAAAATGTGTCCTTTTTAGTAGTTTTGTCTAAATTCAAACAAAAAAAGTCAGGCCTTGTTGGCTAATCTTTTCAGCTTCAATAGTATTTGAATGATATAGAAGTAGACATCTTCATCTTGTCAACTACTCACCTTTAACGATTATTTGTTTTTATGTGTTGTTTAGAAGGACAGTAAAGTTGTCTTTAGAATGTTGTTTCAACAAATTCTACTTGGCTGACTTGTATTCCTCTCTTGAAGGTCTACAGCTTTAACTCTTAACTATTTTACATGTATGGAACATATGAAGGGCAAGTGTTCAAGGAAAAAGTAAGAGAAACAGTAAGAGGGTAAAAATCACTGCAAGAAACATTTTACTATTGATGTCATATGCCAGTGAATATAGCATATTCTGTGCATATGTTTCAATAAAGCAGCTAATTTTGGTCTTTAAATAAATACTAATCATTTATAAAAAAAATTTTCAAACTGGTTTCAAACAGAAAATCAGCTGTCTTAAGATGTTGAGGGATTTTTCTTTCAAAAATGTTTGTCTCTTGGTTTAGAAACAGTACAGATAAGCAAGAACCCTTTCAGGTGGAAGGTAAATACAGCACTTAAGGATTCCCCTTTCATTCTGTGTTCATACGTTTTAATTAAATCCCAGAGAAAAAGAGGACAGGTGAGAGCGATAGCCCTGCAACAAGCTGATACTATCAGGAGTTCAGGTAAAACCTCTGGGAGATGTACTACAGATCATGTCTATGTGTAAACAGAGCACATACACACAGTTGTATATACATGCAGTATATGTTTAAGCATCCGCATATGACACATGAATGCCCACATCTACAAAAAAAAGTCTTTGTGTGTTTGTGTACACGTGGTAGTTTCTTTGCAATGCTTTGCCAGCTAAACTGTTGTAGCGAAGCCACTATCAGGTATTTAGAAAGAGTCATGAATATGGATGGGTAGTGAGATGGGACTGATGTTTGTCCTCTAAGAGAGAATGTAAGGAGAATGTTCTCCCTTCCCTGAAAGATCAATTCAGAGCCACTCACAGAGCTGGAGCAAGAGCTCTGGAGTTAGGTGGGTGCTGGTGGTTCTGGATAGATGGTTAATGAAATGGGATATGGAGTCTCCAAATAAAAAACATGTTAACTATCACTCCCAGTTTCAAGATGAGTACAGGTTTGTAGAGTTTCATTGTAGACCTTTTGATGTGGAGGCAACATATTACATGCAAATTATACAGACAAAGCTGGCTTTGATGTTTCAGAGAACCTGTTTACTGAGTTGCTAAGTTTAGACTGATGACAAAAATGCTGTCAAATTAGTTGGATTTGATAAAGAAATATTTTAATGAGTGTCATAGTAGACTAATATTTTTGTATTTAAAAGCTATGCTCATGCATTACAGTAATTTCATGGACAGTACTTGAAATATTTGGCAGCTGGAAGTAAACGATCAATCAAACAAACAAGGACATTCAGACTGAATTTTACAGAATGACAAAACATGCTCAAAAGCATGCAATAAATAAATACAGCATCCTTGCTTTGTAGGTGCTACTGTGGTACATTACATTGACTCTAATAAACTATTGAAACACTACTTGAATCTGCGGGAGTTCCAGACAGTTAAGGAGAAAAAAGGAAAGATTTAATCATTTGAATCAAGTCTTTTGGAGCATGAACACTTCCATAAACCAAACACTGGTCCCAGAAGACTGAATTAGTAAGTAGAACTTTGTAGCACCTTTTACATCTAACAATGACAAAGTGCTTTATGATAAATTGTAACGATAATAAGAGAAAACCATTGAGAACAAATTTTCACTTGGTTTGTCTTTAATTTTGAGTGTCATTCTTTTGTCTCCATACCAAGCCTTTCCTTTATTCGCTCTCTCCCTTTCACATTTGTCTGTTTATAATTGTCGAAATCTGTCTCTTTCGTTCTCTTCAAAAGATTTTGGTTGACATTCCTTTAATTGTATTTAGTATGTTAAAGGTTTCATTTTATTAAGCCGTCTATTTTAAAATGAGTCTTTATCGACATAGACAACCAGACCCACCATGTTGTTTAAGAAGCAGGACAAAACACATGGAAGAAAATATGAGAGTAAAATTGTAAATCTTTTTAATTCTCATCACATTTGACTATTGTCACCTAGTGTATAGACTGACTCCATTTGACGCAAACTTATTACCCATTTTTAAAGCTGTGTCTCAGTCATTATCTTTCCAGGTAATGCATGTTCAATCCGAGGTTGTGTCACTGAGTTAATGAATCGAACATTTGGTTCTTTACAACTGACTAAAAAAGTCCACAGCAGAGGTCGTTACACTGAAAAAAGGGATCAGAGGACATGGAGCATAGGGGCAGGCTGCAGCGCTGTAGTACAATGTACCTTTCAATGCTAATCACTGAGTCATCTATCAGAGTTAATATGTGGGTGCTAAGCAACCTGTACATGCATTAGACCTACCCAATTATCATAATGGGTTGGTTTTTAATATGGTTAATAGGCTGGCACGACCTTGCCCATTCACTGAGAAGGTACATGAACCCTGCTGATGTGGGATGGACATATTTAGAGACTAAATGACCATTAGAGACTTTTAGCTGTTATGGGTCTAAAGTAATGCATGTGAAAAGGGGAAGCTAGATTGAAGGACAGTCTGCTAAATGACAAACAGGAACATTTATGACATAAAGTTGATGATATTAAAGTGGAGAAAAAGCAGAAAGGGTGACGTATGCTGCACAGAAAGGATAGTGTTGTTTGTTTGCTTATGGATGCGCATAAGGGTACAAAAGAATTTTTAGCATGCAGCCATCTTCACATCTGAGAGTGCTGTAGTAGGAGCACCCTGTGGGCACCACTGGGGAACTACGTCAGCGTGGGTGCAATGTGGTCTCAAAAGGGCGGCTGGACAGAGATGAGAAGGGGCAGAATCTGAAAAATGCGCCTCCACAAAACCCCGGGAGGGGTTAACATTTTGGTTTTCCCTCAGTCTTTGTGGTGGTGGACAAATGATCCCAGGAGTCGGACAATAATGTTTTTTATGGGACTCTAAATGTTGAGCTCAACGAGGTCATTGTGGGAGTGTAATGACCAACACGTGGCCAGGCTTGAACTCCAGCAGCCTCACAGTTGGTCAGGGGGGCAGAGGGGAGGAGAATAGGTGGGAGTGGAGCATGGAGTTGCCCCCCCGGGTTTTCTAACAAGTCCTCACTTTGTTCATATGGGCAACAAGAGCCACTCAGAACAAAATACCTAGATGGTAAAACTATGTCAGGCCTGAGCAGACTTGGTCTCGTAAATTAGCTGGAGAGATAATGTTTCCTTGGTGCTAATCTGTTCCTGGGTGCCCACGCCCTGGACGCTGGTGAACAATGCTCCCTTCCTGCTTCAAACAAAAATCCTTTTCTCAGTCCCTCTTGTCAGATTTTACTGCCTATCTCTCTTCTTCTTCTGTGTATGTGATTTATCTCCTCCTCAGTCACAATAAAGAACTTCACTGTAGTCTAGTGCTCCACGTCACAGTCATGTAAGAAAGCTCTGTGTATCTTGAATGGAAGATGTTGATACATCATATTATAAAACAGAACTGCTGATTGCATAAAGACACAGCATAAGATACTGCGTCAAGCTGACAGTTAAATTTTATTTTTTTTATTTTTCTAATATATGACTGATCCATATTAAAAAGACCTGACTTTAAAAATAATATTCTCCCAGAAAATCTTTGTCTTTGAATTGGATTAACATTTAGGTCTGGGCACTGAAAGGCATATTTTGGATTCTTAAACATACCCAAAACCTTAAACACTTTCACACATTTCAATAGTGGTTAAGATTTATTTGAATCTTGCATAAGGGGGAAAAAACAAGTTCAACAATGTCCCCTGAACTGCAGTCCCACTGACCAGTTTTACCTATATTGATGAAAATCTACATAATCTTTATGAATGTAAAGGAATAGTTATGCCCTAAACCAAATAGAGCTAATTTTCCTAAGCCAGGTTCTAAATTATGCATCAAATTAACAATAATTCTTCTTTGTTAAAACTTAGCTTGGCTGGGGAAAAACTGATGATAAAACTGACCAAACTTAAAAGACTTAACCAAAATTTAGTTATAGGTTTTGACAAAAACTGATGGTCATTGGATTCTTCTCAAGCAAAAAAACAAACCACTACTAACCAAACAAATCTTGAAGGAGCAGCACCCATAAAATTACTGGCACTAAGCAATGAAGAAGTCTAGCAAGCCTTTGAATCTGAGGGGAAATGGGAAATAAACCATTTGTCTCATCCTGCAATAACAGAATATGAATAGTTGGATGACAAAACAAGGTGTGTTGAAACACTAAACCAGCTATTCACCAAGGGCAGTCATGAAAAGACACATAGATAACTTTTTGGGGTAATTAAGGATCTGGTAATGATCAACCAGGTGAGCCAACAGAGTCTACTATGAACACAATGCAAAGACCAGAGAGTAAATCAGTGGTCTTTGCAAAGTCAGTCCTCAAGGGCCACCATGCTGCATGTTTTAGTTCTTTCTCTGGTTCAACATGTCTGATTCAAACAATGGTTCATTAGCAAGCTTCTGCTGAACATTCTGGCATTATGAGGAGTAGTTGGACCATTTGAATCAGCTGTATTGAAGAGGAGACAGACATAAATCTGGCAGGACACTTGCCATTGAAGACTGGAGCTGGACACTCATTGAATAAATCAAGCTACAAAAAGCATGCTCACAATGACTGAAGATCTTAGCAATGTCAAATATATAAGGGCATCATAAATTATATCCACAGAAGCCCCAACTAGATTTCAAACAATCAACCAGAGCCATTGCTTTGACCAAAATTTATGAACTTTTACTTATACCAGGTCAGTGATGTTTAAATCCAGGTGATGTACCATTTTAGATGCACAAATATATATGACAAGAGAAATAATGTGATGATACCAGCTTGAGACTGGTCTGAAGAAGTTAAACAGAAAAAACGTTCATCTGCAACTCATTCCCCTGCATTTTCTATGTTGTCTGAGTTGTGAGTGTTCCCACAAGTGAGAAAACCTGTCCTTCCAACATAAATTCCTTTTTGTGTATTTTTAGCCCCTTGAAAAGTTTAAAATAAATGTTTTAATATATCTGACCTGTAGAAATGAATAAACAAGTAGTTCAGTTATGGATCTATTTTCACACATGAACTGCAAGGAAGTTCAGTTCTTAATGCTTTACAGTCTTACACATATCAAATTACTCTTAAATGTACTTCACAATTACAAACAAATTAGACTTTACTATAAACAAACAAAAAAATCCCCTAAACAGTTGTTTAAAAGAGTGCAATAAGAGCATACAATCTTGTTTGAAAGCCACCACAGCAGCACCTGTGACTGAGTTGCTTGTTATACAGAAATGATAGATTTTCTGATGCATTGCTGACAAAATAACTCTGAGGCAGCTGAGTTCAATTTGTATTTTTTTGGAAACATCAATATGATGGAAACTACAATAAAACCATGACTAATGCACATAAGAAAATCCTGGATTTATGTACTATTTGAACACTGAAGCATTTTGACTTATAGTTCAAATGATAAAAACACCATGTTAAGTCATTGCGCAGTCTTGAGTTTCAGCCCAGCTCGCTCCGCTCTTGTTTTACGCTAGTCGATCTTGGCTGAAAATAATTATTCACTTAGATGCAATGTGTTATAAAACATCAAGAAACCTTTCACTTTTAAACTCAATATATATCAGTTTTAACCCAGATGTTTGGGGATCATTTAGATATTGTTTAGATGTATTACTATCTAAAAGTGCTTTGTGGGATGGTTTCTTTGTAACTTCTTCATTTCGCTGCCATTATATCCCCAGTGATCTCTGAGTTTTCGGCACCTCACATCAGTTACATATCAGCTAATAGACACGTCTGTCAGTCACTCTTTCCTGTTTACGTTACGTTTTTTTGGACTTCTTGTTTTTAATAAAATTTTTGTTATTTGTCTACCTGCCTACATTTGGATTCTTTTTTAAGGTTTCAAAAATGTCCATATTTATGTAATCCATGATGTTTGAAAAGATTTATTTGTGACCGTGATATTGAATCAACCAGATTTATAGTAAAAAAAAAAAATTACTATTTTTCTGTTTTGTGTAAATGTTTGCTTAAATTAAAAAATAATAATAATAATAAAATAAAATACAAAGGCCAGGTTAGTACAGTGCTGAACATATGTTCTTCAGTGAACTTCTCACATCCTGTAAAGGATGTCTAGCTTGTTTGTAACACTAAGCTATAATTCATTTCAAAATGAAAAAGGTCACTGTTCCTTTGGTATTTTAGAGGGTGCAAATGTTTTTTAGTGTCCTTTCAAACATCTGTGCCTTGGCACAACCTTGTGTCACAGGTGTACAGAAAGTTCTCTCACCCTCAAGGTCTGTTTTTCAGGCTAACAAAAAATAATCTACTTTGGGAAAGTATTGTAAACAAATGGATTCCTATTCTGTTTTCTCTTGCTTATAGAAAAATAATGCAACTGTCCTCAGCTACAGTATGCCAGTCATGATTTCATTGTTGTTGCTTGTAATTTTATGACATTGTATTTGTAAGAAAATTTTTTTACTTCAAAGCCTGTCTGCCTCAGAGATGCTCTGACAGTACAATTTAGCAACAGGGATTGAACCGCTGAACCTGAGAGTAGTTTTAGCTATAGATTACGAGTTTTTGCTGTACAACTCCCCTTTCTTATGAAAAACGTAATGCCTTGTCAAGTAATGTCAAGAAAGTGTCTTGCTGTCAGTGCATTGGCAGCTCAAATGTGTAAAAACACTGGAATAAAATGTGGGTTGCTTCTGTTTGCCAGTACAGTACAAATATTGAAATATGTTTTTATATTTATATTATCCTTTTAATTTTTAGCTCCCAGAGCAATACATTCTTCTTCCACATTACCCTAACATTACAACTGAAAAACATTAAATTCATTCGTTGTGAATCAAACAAAGCTGAATCTTTAATGAGGCTGTTCAAATCAATCCAATGCATTCCAATGCGATAAAAATACAGTCACATTAGTATCCAATTAAATATGGCCTGCTTCAGTCTTGATTAAAACACTATAATCAAAGTTAGTTGATCACTGAATGCACGTTGGTAAAAATGTATCCATTGAAGGAAGCAAAACCGATTGCACTTAGTCATTTAGTCCACTTATACAACTGCTATACTGCTTGAACAGCTGTTTAATAGGACATCTTCCTCTTGTCTTCCCTTTGTCTCATAGTCCTGAAAGTCACATGGTAAATAGATGAACCAAAGGCGTGTTTTGTGCTTCACAGCCCACTGTTTCATGGTCCCCTGAGTAAAGTCGTATGTCGGCTGTTAAGATGAGCTGAAGCACCAGACAGCTAATCAATAGATCAATCATAACATTTCCACTTCAAATCAATTACACTTTGACTTCCTAACCATCCTTGTTACAACTGACTGCTCTTTGTCTTTTAAACAATTACCACCATCATTTCAGGTTTAATTAAGTATTAATTTATCCTTCTGGATGTGTAGACATTTTTGTAGCACATTAAAAGTACACTATACTGCAATTTGTATAATTGGAACACTGATCCCACAGGGTAAACATGAGGAAAATTACAACTACATTTTTACAGATGGAATGATACAAAGTTACAGAAGAAAGAGTGACAGTGACAGCAGTACAAAGAAAAAGTAATAAAGAGGCCACTTTGTTTCCAATCTGCACGCATGAGCTTTTTCTCTTCGACCATGTTAAATTCCAGCCATTCAAATGACTGAAGTGCGTAGGCTCGACTTCCAACGCGTTTCCCCGTCACCATCACAACGACTGCCATTCATGAGGCTTGACTCGCTGCTGGGACATCTGCACCACAAGTCTTGTCACCTCAGCCACTGTTCTCCGCTGCATACTGGTTTGACGAAACAAAACATGTTCTAACGCACTGGCTAATACTGCCTCTTACAAGTGCACACGCAGGGAGCCTCTCTTGCTAAATGCCAGCAGAGAGAATCAGACCGCCATCAGAGATAGCTGTTGTTTGCATACGCCTATGTGTGGTTTTGTCTGAATGGGCTCTAAGAAAGGGGAGTTCTCTACAAGAGGGTACCCGTGGGTGTGGAACATAGTTTGGCCCCTTGGGTGTGTCACAATGTTTTGGAGGATTGGGTGTAATCTTTAGACTTTGGATTGCACACAGTAATGTGGGCAGGTTAGGTGATCTTTGAGCTGACAAATTTCTCACATATTTCTTCTTTTATACATCTACAGACAATGTATATTTCTGAATTTAAAGACAAAACTTTGTGTCTATGCTCAGTCGCCAAATGAACAACTGAGAGATTATAGACTGCCTCTTTCTTCAATTAGAACAGCACAATGTGTAAAGTTACTCATATTTTGCTACGGTAATATTTATAATGATGGAATTCCCATTCATAATATTCCCAAGCTGGCTCTTTGGCTGGTATTTCACAGTTTTGTGCGTTGGGCGTCAACACAGAGGTTTTCTGGATAAACATTGAATGTTGAGTAGGAGCGGCAAGCATCACTGTTATTGTTACTGCTTAATGCCATGCACCAGCATTGTTGTCTTGCAGTAATCAACACATACATATGTAATAAAGCTGAGAGGCAGCAGGACAAGAGAAGCAATTGTAACGCCTCCAACTCAGATCAGCACAAAGCTTTGCGTTGCCATTTTTGCTGGGCTCGAGGTAACAAGTTCATTTGTTGAGATTTCAGAACAAGACAAGTTCCTGTTTGATCTGGCTGGGTTTAAGCTATCTGTTGAGGAAATTGAGATTTTTGTAAACAAAACAGGCAGATGGATGGTGATAAGAATTCAATGAAGGGCAGTGGTAGAGGTGACAGAATACTTTGGACTTGCTGCTGTACATCTGCTGCTCTGGTGTCTTTGCACATGTGCATTTCTAAGGGCAAACATTGATGGCGGTGTCAGCAGTGAGTGATAACCCTGGTCTTTTCAACACCATGGGCTGGGTCAGAAGGATGTGATGGATGGTTAGCAGTCTGGCCCCTCTCTCCACGCCTCCTACCACTTGGGTGTCTGGAGCTCTGGGCTGAATGGCTTAGCGGTTGGGGGTGAACATGTTTTTGTAGACAATGGATGGCTGTGCTGAAGAAACGCAAAATGTTTTACTGTGTTAGCTAAATTTTATTGTAATAGAACAATTCAAAATTAAAAAATACTACTTAACATTAACATTCAATGATGACCCTAGAGCTGCACTTTGACATAACTGAGCATCATAGTTGGCACAAAATGTTTGCATTTTATGATGTTAAAAAAATGTTATACATTTTAGTTTATTTGTGCTTTGAAGACAATCAGTTATAGAACTCTAAATTCCAATTAGGCCTCAACAATAGTCATGGATCAGGTTGCAGGCAAAGATTTACTCAGAGAAGATGTACAAGATCGGGAAGAGCCATTGGGGGAACTGTAGATCAACTGACTGAAAACAAACCAACCGAGACACAGCACAGAAAGGACAACAGGTGATGGACAACAGAAATGGAGGGATCAGATTAGGTGGAAATAAAACTCACTGGCACTTAAAATACTAATCTGTGTGACTGATCTGGAACATGCAGTTTTCTAAGCAGAAAAACTTGGGGAAGATGACAAATAAAAACGGACATGTACACAGGGGGAATAAATCTAAAGTATGGATACTTTGCAAAACATTGCAAGTGGTTTCCACTATTATACATGTTTCTTACTTTCCATTCTATTCTTTCCTCACTTTGTTCCCTTGATCTCAACACTCATAATATTTCTTGGGAACAACCAGATCTTTGGGATGATAGAAAACTCTATCAAACAGTTCAAATAGATCTTTTCTGAGAAAGGACGTGTGCGCCATGACTCAGCCTGTGTTTTTCTCCTGTGTTTAAAGCCTCTGCGGACTCTGTCTTAAAGAGGTGAAGAGAACAACCAAAACCCCAGAGAGAGCTGCACTAACGTGAGTTGTGCCTTTTCTCAAACTTCAAACACAGAGGAGACTGAGAGTGGGAGACAGAGACAGAAGCAACAAAGGCTTGTGTGAAAGACCATGATTTCTTGAACACTCACTAATTGAAGGCTGCAGGCTGTACGAGGGAGACTGAAGGAAGCCGCCAGACCTAGGTTGAACTGTTTAGATATCTGGAATATAGAAACCTACATATCATGTGATAACAAATTTTGCTTTAACATTTACCTTTCTTGTAATGTTGACCTGCAAATCCCTCATTTGATACAAGAAAAATTGCTTCATCTCATCTGGATGAAGACATGCTTATGTACCAGAAAAAACCTTCAAATTTCTTTCAGTTATCACCAATATTGTCACAAACCAAAGGCCTAGGGCCACCATTTAATTGCATTGACCATGCAAACCAATGAGGTGTCACTACAGTTAATCCCCTTGATGGTGGAGGTTTCTGCCACCACATCCCCTGGCAGGGGCAGAAGGAGACCTTTGAGTGGAAAAGCACAAACAGAACCCTTAACCAACAAGACATACCATATCTGCGCCCCAGCATGGCCTCACCAACAGGCCTTTATCAAAATCGATGGAGGACTTTCATACTTATGTTCAGGCAACAAACAAAATCATGTTCAAAGAGATGTGACCAGAATATGTTTGATACCAAAATCTGCTCTCATCTAAAAAAGTTGCAGAATTGTTGTTTTGTTTACAGTGGAAAATGTCTGTATGACAGTATTGTTTTATTTTATTGACATATCAGAGGTTTGGCACAGAAAGGCACCAAGATGCTGCTAACCCAATCAATGCTTTTAATACATCTTTATGAGGGTTGCACATGCTTGCAGACAATGCTGTACCATGCCTCTTATTTTGATAACCTCAAAACACCTGGGGCCTCATGTATAAACTGTATAAAGCGTGCGTACGCACAACAAATGTGCAGTGTCATGTTTTATGCACAAATCGACATATATAAAAATTTACTTTGTGTCAAAGTTTGCTTGCACATATGCACACTTTTTCCCTGGCGTGAAAATGCGCAGCAGCCACTCACAATATCAAATTACAAAGCATAGTTTGATTTTTCTGGGTTGGATCAGCAGATTAACTCCAGACAGTTCAGGTTTGATTATTTTTAAGATAATGAAGGTCTGTATACAAAGGTGAGCCGCATAATTGTGGAGCAGTTGGCTGTGATGGAGAACATCTTCAGTGGAAGGATTCAGAGGGAGCGTGTGTTCAGAGACCATACTGATCTCCTGGGAAATGTTGATGATGGTTTATTAGCATTAAATTTTCCAGACTGACCAGCCTGGAGCTCTGAGCAAAACTTAAAGAAGGAGCGGTGCGGAACCGGTACCAGTCCAGCTGCAGTCATCCTTCAGTCAAGCCACCAGCTTTGTGAATGCACCTTTATGGACAGAAAGCATCTCTATTCAAATGTACAACTTATGTACATGATTTCACCATTTAGAATTAACAAAAACATTCTCCACTCAAAGACTCTCTGACATGCTTTAAATCCCAGCTGAATGCTCAAACAGGCATTTGCACGATCTCTTAATTTTCTTTTTTTTATTTTTTTATTTCTTTAAAATGTATTATTTTTATTTTTGTGAGGTGACCTTATTTCCCTTAAAAGCACCTTTGGATGCTTTTAGAGTGATGGCCCATTACAAGTGGAAAATATTAGGAAGTGATACGAAAATGCATTGCTTTACCTTCAGCTAAAATTTTTCTCATCATTCTTTCAGTTTTTCACCAACAAGGTAAAAATTAGAGCCCTATGAGAATTAGAGAAACCAGATAAGTAGATTGCTGTGAAGACAGGGCAGGACCACGACTGACCTTTTATCTTATTTAAAAATCAAAGAGTACCACTTCTGGGTCCACGGGGGAATCGAGTTTTGCTGGGTCGAGGCGAAGGTTGCCTGGGTGCTAATCCATGGGACCACAGATGACCTCTGACCCCACAGAGCGAAAGGCTGGGTCCTGGCGAAGATTTCCTGTAGAAATCAAGATTTTCCTCTGTGATTCAAACAAACCAAACCTCCCAAATCCTCCTCCTTGTAATGATTTATGGGGCTGGGTGTGATCGACACTCCATTAGCCTTGGGGATGAGCCTAAATGGTAGTTTTGACACCGCTGAGAGAGGAGGTTAAAGGTGATCAATAACAAGCCACTGAAGGATGGAGGGAACAGAGGGACAGGCAGAATGGGATGGAGAAAGGGTGGTAGAGAGAGCAGCTCTTTTTAATTGGTCTCTGCTCATTAGTTGGATCTTTGTGTGCATCATCACCTCTTTTGTGTGTCCCCACCTTCATCTCTGGATCACATATGTGTTAGGAGTTTTGGGGTGGGGGTTTGTTTGTAAAGGTGAACTCTGCAGTTACTACTCCAAATTTGACCCAGCATCAGACTGCAAAGAGGAAAGTCAAACATTTACTTTTGATATATTCTACATTTTTTTTCCCCTCTTCAAAATAATAGCTCTTTTTTATTTTTCATTTTGCTCATCTGATTTTAGCTCTGGGTCTATAGACCCAGCTATAGCTATATAGCTATATCTATAGATATGGCTATATCTATATATATATATATATATATATATATATATATATATATAATATTCTATATATCTATATATATATATATATATATATATATATATATATATATATATATATATATATATATATATATATACATATATGTATATATATATATACATATATATATATGTATATATATATATATATATATATATATATATACTCCTTGGCCTTTTTGACACTTTGTCATGTTACCACCATAATCTCTGTTGCGTTATAGTGGAATTATATGTCACAGACTAAAGCAAAATAGTAAAAGATGGCAGGAAAATTATTGTTTTAAATGTACAGACCCACCTAATAATCTAGAATATTACTGAAAACTTAATTCATTTCAGAAACTTAATTCACTAAGTGAAACACATTATAAAGCTTTATTACACAAACACACACTGATGTTTTCAAGGTTTTATTTCTATTCATTATACTGATTTTCAATTTACAACTAATGAAAATACATCGGATTAGAAAATATTAGAACATCTATATTCAGCTCATTGAATAACAACATTCAAGTCTTGCTCCAAATTATTATTGGGATTAAGGTCAAAACTTTGCTTGGGCCCTTCATGAATGTATGTAACCATTCCAATATAGCTCCATTCCAGTTTCAATTCAGTCATGTTTAATATGTATACTTTTAATGTTGTAATGAATTTCAATGTTGCAATGAGTTGTAATTGATAGCCTATTCTATCATCCCATTCTGTCAGCTGTGTTTCCACTTGTGATTTTCTGCTTATGTCTTGTGCATAGGCACATTTCTGGTGCCTGGTTATTCAGAGTGCACACAATTTTCCATAAGCTTCAAAGCATAGCTTCCTTCACGGTCGAGCCGGCCCACTACATACACAGCCAAATCTGAATAGTAAAATCAGATTCAGTCATTTAAAAAGTCCACAGAGTCCATGCCTCCTTTCTCAATTTCAGAGGCTAAAAACCTTCTGTATCTGACATTTTCTTACAAACCTCTGAGGCATATTAAGAACCAATTTATTCATACTAAGATTAATTTACTCACAAGTGAAATTTGATGCACTGGGTTTTATTTGGAAGTATCACATGAAAATGATACTAAATAATACCACATGTAATATGGAAATTTGCTTCCCCTTCTCAGGTTATGCCTACTATCTTAAGTGACAGCAAATGAGTCATACTGGATACACTGAATACCTTTAATACAAATTGCACAATTTGTCACCATGAACAGGTTTTCAATAAATATATCCATGTTTTCTTTCAATCTTTTCCCTCTGTGTTATTCTCATCTCTGCATGTTAAACTGTCTCTGTGGAGGAGTTTTTTTTGGCACATCCTCCTTAAACTTGTAGTGAGGGGAGATCATAAGTGTGTAAGTCCCTTCTGAACATACACACATACACACAGCAACAGCAGTGGAGCAACTCTCAGAAGTGAGCTGATTAGGCCCAGGACTGGGGACTGCTCTGCCTAATCATATCGCTGCATCCAAATCATCTGTGTACATTTCTAATTACATGGTGGCATGCGGTGTCCTTGAGCACAGTGGCAGGCCTTCATTTCATCACTCCGCTGTGTCTATCCCCGCCTACTTGCCTCATTTTTCCCCCTCTCTTCCAAAATCCTTATTTATTTATTCCCATCATTCTTATCTTTGTTGTTGTTTCGGTTGACTGTGTGGGCTGAGCAGCAGCACTCATTTACCCACCAATCTACATCCTTTGAACTGAGCATCATGGGCCACAGCCAGCTGTCGCGGACAGTAAAATCATTTTTATGATCTTTTTTTCGTCTACCTCCAATTTGCTGAGGTTCAGAGCATCAACATCTAGTCTTGCATGCATAAAAAAGAGACATGGATGGAGGACAAAAGTAAGGAATGTGAATTCACTTTTAGATTTTCCAAAGCCCCACTCGAAACAATAAGCTGCTTCATGTATGCAAAACATATATATACATTTTTCAACTGGTATGCATTTCTAAATAGGTATATTTTTCATTCTTTTCAGATGCATTTGATAGAAGGAAGACCCTGAACATCTCTCTGAGCTCTGGGGTTAGCTGACCTTCATTTTTCTTTGCTGGTGTGTGTCTCTTTATGACGAGGCCGCATCTTTTTTTTTCTCTTCTCTGCAGTAAACCTTGTTACTGAAGTCAAGAGAACCACAGCGCCTTTTGCAATAGTTGACAAAAGGCCTATTTGAAGGTGAAGAGAACAATCTTTTACATGAGGCTGCCGTGTCCTTTTTTGGTGCAACAATTAACTTTGCAACCTTGTGCAGTAGTCTGAAAGATCTCCCCCGCAGCTGTGCTGTATGATTTCACATAAGTCACAAGGTCCAAAAAAGATAATGCTGAAATGCGGCTTGTTGTGAATTTTACCACATACCAGGCATCTAGAATGTGTTCAGAGAGTTTCACTTTTTACATATTTTATGTTACAGCCTTATTCCAAATTGTATTAAATTAGCGTCTTTC
The DNA here is from genome assembly GCA_010277075.1 of Poeciliopsis retropinna. Lineage (NCBI taxonomy): Eukaryota > Metazoa > Chordata > Actinopteri > Cyprinodontiformes > Poeciliidae > Poeciliopsis > Poeciliopsis retropinna. The sequence goes on from VMRM01000007.1 coordinate 7,203,364, forward strand.
CTAAACATTACGTACAGATACGACTATGTGAAAAAAGGTTTTTGACATTTTTGAAAATTTATCATAAGTAGAAAACCAAAAATTTACATTTACCTAAATATTCACAGCCATTGTCAAGAAGCACACAACTGAGCAGTTCCCACTGATCATCATTGAGATGTTTCGACATATGACAATGGCTGCACAAACATCTCTCATCCAACATGACAGAGCTTAAGAATGGCCTAAAAATAGGTGAGCTAAGTTTCATCAAATTCAATCAGACTTGAGTTTGTAATTGCTGTTAAAGTTGTACCAACAATGTGTTAAGCAAAGGCTGTGAATAAATGGGATTTCTTGGGTTTCCATTTTTAATAAATTTGCGAACATTTCCAGCCTTTTTCCACATTGTCATAATTGGATATATCTGTTCAGAATTTTGAGGAAAGATGTTAATTTAATACAATTTAGAGTAATTCTGTAAAATAAATTGTGGAAAATATAAAGTGCTGTGAGCACTTTCCAGGTGTGTTGAGTTTTATGAAAGACAAAGACAAAATTTTTACTATGCTGAAAACCGCATTGACCTTCTGATTACGTCAACATTTTTTTCCAGGATATATATATGTCTAAAGGCCTTACTGACACAAATTTATCTCCAGATGTAAGCAACAACAAGTGAAAAGAACCTGCTTCATGAATCAAGGTGGTGCGTAATGAAGAACTTGAGTGACACAGAGAAAAAGTATTACATTTATGAAAAAAAGAAACTACAAAAAGCACAGAATGCAAAAAGCTGAAACAGTCATATACCCCATCAGGGCAAGTTAATGTCACCTGTTGCAGTCAAAACCTATGGTTTCAAAAGGGATTCTCAAATATGGCATAAAACAACTAAAGCCTGAGCAGAACTGGCAGGGAACAAAACCTGGAGGAAACCAGTGTTGGGGAGAACAGGAGGATCTGAGAATTAATCAGATGGGATTTATACTGGAATGATGTGACACAGAACATGTAAGACTAATTTACCCAAAGAGAAACAACTGGTGGGGATGTTAATCTCAGAGAAGATTTGACAAAACACCAAGAGTTCAAAAGAGTAAAAGTAACTCAGAAACAGGTGTAACTGGAGGAAAATAATGATAGAACACTGTGAACAGAGTAAACTTGATTACCTTAATTAAAAAAATCCCCAAAACAAACAGCAAAGAGCAACCTCTTTGAATGTCATTGCACACAAAATGTTTAGAGGAGAAGTGGTACTGCACATCAAACAACAAAACACCATTCTAAAAGTTAGGTTTGAGGGTGAAAACATAATGATGTGGACCTACTTTGAAGTATATTTTACCACCAAACTTGTTTGAAACTTTTCAAAACATATTCTTATTGTATATTATAACATATATATGTCAGCTAAGTTTCAAAATAGTAACACATTTATGGACTGTGTGTGAGTGACTGTGCTGCTTACTGACATCTGGTAGGAATTGCATTTCAGTAGTCTCATTACAAATAATTCTAAATTATTGATAAAATCATTAGTACCTTGTAATTAATACTTAGTATCAATACCATTTTCCCCTTTGTGTTTATTGTTTAATACCAGGTTGATCAGAAAGATCTTGTAATAATTACATTGCACCAAAAGTCTTCAAAATATGACGTTCTTTTCATTGTAAGACCTCCAACAGTAACATCCACATGCAGCTGCCTGAAGGCAAGTTCCTGAGATATTAGTTCTCCACTCTCAGAACTGTTAGTCACACTGACAGACACCTGAGGCGATATAAAATGTCCCTCAAAGCCATGAAAGAAGGAGACGGGCTACTCCTCTTCTTTTAAAGCTCTGAGTGAGGAGCAAAGAGATACAGTGAGGAGGGGAGAGTTGCTTTCTAAAGCTGCAGCCCCATCACTACTCTCTGCATATGGGGGCCATACCTCTGAGCAAACATGAAGGGGGGAACCCATATAGCTACACGGTCCAGTATCATAAATAACACAAGACTTCTCCTCTCCCTTCTCCGTCTCCTTCACTTCACTGCTGGAGTGTTTCATATGGTAACTAGGTGTTCACTGTGTGGCCACATTGTTGCCCACCTTTCAAGTGACTCAGAGGAGGAAAACCTTGAGGCAGAGGAATAGAAGGAATTTTTGATGAAGAAATGCATTATTCCGTTCTTTTTTTTTCAATCTCAAGTCCGCTCTTTTCGGTGCCACTTACTGTGGGAGAGGAGTATTTATTACATAAATGGTAAGAAAAGGAGAGTTGAGCTCAGCGGGAGGAAGACGTGGTAATAGAGGCAGAGAAAAAGCTCCTGGTTCTTTTACCTGTAGGAGTAATGAAGAAAAGGCAGAAAGTTTTAAGAAATTCTTACTACATGTAGCAATTTTGGAGCGATGTAAACTGTCTTAATATTTAATTAGCAATCAGTGTCATAATCTATCAATATCAATCAGAACTTTCGATTTAAGCAGTCTGCATTTTACATCAAAAATAAAGAAAAAAAAAGAATTTACAGTCAATAACCCTTAAGGCTCTGTGATGATTGGGATCTTTGATTCCTCCTGTGTTTTCAACACCATCCATCTTCTGAGGAACGAGCTGGAATTGTCTGCAGTGGACACGACATGTCCCAGTGGATACTGGAGTACCTCACTAGCCATCCCATTGTTTATGAGGACACAGGCCCGTGTCTGCAGTACGTGGGCCCCATAGGGAATTGTGCTGACACCTTTCCTCTTTACTGTTAACACTGCACGTCTCCATCAACTCCTCACACTGCCATCTACAAAAGTATTCTGATGACTCTGCCATAGTCAACCTCATCAAATGCGAGGACAACACTAAGTACAGACAAGACTTTGTAGACTGGTGCCAGCAGAACCAAACTCCTAATCAGTTTAGAAGCTGGTGGTGGACTTCCACCTCACTGAGACCTGTGAACATCCAGAAACAATTTTTTTTGTGAATTGATTCTACATATACATACGAGCTGAATTAAAACTCGAGCTAAAGTTTATAATAAGCATAAACCTTACACACAAAAAAGATAAAGGTAATCTGTTGGATTGCAAAGAAAACAGAAAACACAAATTAACCGTCAGATTATTTAAGTCTTGTTCTTGATGGATTCTAAGGTTCCATCTGAGTTTCTGACAACAGCTTTTTGCAGGAAGTCACAACAAACTGGCTCACCAATTGGACGTGGGTATGGGATAACAAGAGAACTATATCACATTGTAAAGCCAAAAATAAATAAATGTTTTCATAAGTCACATACTTTAGATGCCAGAAATACTGCTGTTACTTCTAAGAGTGTCATCAGTCTTTCAGCTTACCCATAGAAACTACTATGACTCTGTTGAGGCTATTTTGACATGAAACTATTTGAAATATGTAACTATTTCAATGAATAAAAGATAGGTTCACATTAAAATGTTGACATATTGAAAATCAATCATGATTTTTTTTAATTGAGGATTATTTTAAAACTATTTAAAATGCAGCCTTCTGCTATCAGCTTTCATATGAAGAGACAAGATAATAACAACAAACAAGCTTGTGAAAGCTCTCATTATTTGGAAAGTTTTCTCCATAATGGTGGGATTGAGAGTTTGTTTTGACTACATCTAACATCTGATGAATCCATCTAAAGTTGTCTGAAAAGAGAGGTCTTGTAGATGAAAAGTCAATTCTGAACTCTGTGTTCACTCCAATAAATATGGCTTGCTTTCAGGTAAAAAATCACAGGTATTTGGAAGACAGCTGCCAGACAATTACATTGGTAAATTATTTAACTGAAACGCTGAAATATTTCTTCTAAATTGATTATTACTGCCCTCTATTGCATCATTACCCATTTTTACACAATAATGAACAGAAATCCAAGAATCCTCCAAGTATGTCATTTAGCTGCTTCTATTATTTCCATAATTGCCAGCATTGTAGTGCCATTTGTAATGTAATTAATAACAAGCTTTTCCTTATAATGCGCTTAATGTTATTTATCTGTTGGCAGATAGCTTGATGCTGCTAATCCTCATTCATTTGCTGTGGATCAATGCAAATCCGCTAGTGTGAGTGAAAAATCCCCTTTCCCCTTTGACAGAGCCGATGGTTCCTAATGTATTTTCCCACGATTAACCAGCCATAATCCCTGCTAATCATCACTAATCCACATTCTTCTGTGTGCGACGATACTTCCCTGATGAAGGAGGCATTGGTGCTCATATGCGTCTGGGCACTGCTGAGGCTGGATCTCCTCCCGAAGAGCTGCCGAGGGCCCCCTCAGTGCAGGAGAACAGGCTGCAGGGATAAGAGCAGACGGGAGGATGGACGGTTGTGATTTGTGGGTTGAATTTTTGGGGAACTTTGGTGTCTTGTGATGGGTTCTGCTCATGTATTATTGATTTAATGGCATAATGGAGCTTGTGTCCCTCTACAAAGCAAGGAGAAAAACTGTATATCATGAGAAAAGAACAGTGTGTGCAACAACCACTTCTCTTATCCGATGGACTCCTTTTGTTTAACCATTTAGTCCACTCTGTTGGATTCAGAGGCTTGCAATGAATTTTAGCTCGTTCATATTGGCTCTTAGGTGGCTTAAGATGTTTAAAAAAAACAAACAACAAAAACAAACACTGTCCTTGTCATAAAAAATACTTCAAATTTAATTCTAGTTTGTTTGAAATTCAACTATATTCAACAATATTAGTGAGCAAGAAGGAGAAATGCTGTACACTTCCAGGTTTGCAGATGACAACAGATTTCCAATGATAAAAAATGAAAGGAAAAATATCCAGGTGTTTGACCAAAAAAGATAGATCAATCATCGGTCTTGAGATGCTTTAGAGGAAATGCTAATGTAACGTAATAATCACCATTTATAAGGACCCATTGTGTGGCTATTTTCTATAACTTCTATTGCAACCACAGCAATTCAATTAAAGCACATTTTAAGAACTGTGTCTCATCCTTGTAAATGCTTACTCTGATTTTGATATTCCTGCACTAGTTTCCTGTATCTTTTGTGGCTGATTTTACAGTTAATTTACTAGATTTTAAAAAATTTTAAATACTCTGAGTCCAAAGATTTGTCTGATTTCATTTTGACTTATGTACCTTCCAGGACCCTCAAGTGGACTTTTTTTTTATTTTATTTTTATTGATGTCATAAGTTGGATAATAACCTGTGGTGAGGTGTCTTTGTAGCTTTTCTGACTGATAACTCTGGACCATTTAAAGTTTTAAAACCTACACATGTTTTTCAGGCTTTTTTTTATTATAAATTTACTTTGATAGATTTTACCCACAACAAAATTTTTTTTATTGATTACTTATTCATCTAGATTTGATCTTTTATTTGCAGTAACTGTTTTAACAACTTAATATGCTTGTTTGCACATTAAGTGCAACAACGACTTAATGGGCAAAGATTAAGTACTAAATAAAAGTTTAGTTTGACAAACCAAACTTTTTTATTATTTTTAATTTTTGTCATTTATCTTTTCCTCCATTGTTAAAAATATATCTTTTCCACTATTACAGTTAACATAGCAATTAAAAAAGGCGAATGTTAATTCTCTAAAACAATGCTATTTAAAATTAAACACAATTAAACCTCTAAAACAATACACGACAACAATGTAGTCAAAGATTGAATAGGTGTCATGAATAAATTAAATAAGTTTGCTTGTTCAGAAGAAGAAAAAAAAACATGTTGATATTAAACTATTTTTTATGCTTCCTTACCTAAATGAGTTTACTTATTAAAGGCAACTAGTAACTGAAAGAAACTCAGAAACACAATAATCCGTGTGGATGTTCCGGTTGGAATGTGATCGTTCCATGTTTACCATGTTGAACAACCACAGTTTAACCAGCAGGTGGAGCTTTTGACTCGTTATTATCGACGTCCACCTAAGCGTGTCTTCCTCCAACAGACTGACTCCATCTGTCACTTAAAAATATCCCTTTTTGACACTCCCTTTACAGCCACATAAAATGCAGGTTGCCGTTTTATGATGTCGCTGTAAATATCAGCTGGTTGTTTCAGTTGCGCAAAAGACGCGCAGAAAACCAGGTTTGAACCCAAAATCTACTGGAGCATATGAACGAAAAAAGATTCGCGAACTCAAAGTTCGGTTTCATAGACAGACAAATAGCGCATGTAAATAAATCCAAAATGTGAAAGACGTTTGTTGAAAAACTTCAAGCAAACTCTGTGACGGTTTCGGCTTGGAATTTGGCAACGAAATAGTAATAAGACATGAATCGTGAGGCAAAATCTTCGATAACCTTTTGAAAAAAAAAAAAAGTTTTATTTTGTTTCTTTCAAAAGGAAAACAAAAACAAAACAACAACAACAAAAAAAAAAAACACCACGGAAAAAAAAACACGGGTTTTTCGTGGTGTTGTATTTGAACTTTTTTTTTTTTTTCCAAATTGTGGTGGAAGGAAAAATAAGGGCCTGTAATTTAATTCAGAATTAGGTGCTGTCTTTGGGGATCGTCCGCAGAAAAAAAAAAGACAACATCCTGTCAAATCCACTTTGGAATTAGAAAAATTTATTAAAAAGCAATAAAGGACTTAAGCATTGCGCTCTTGCAACATATAAGTCAATGATTTACTAAGTAATACATTTAAAAATTCTGCAGATTGTAAATCCCTTTTCGTCCATTTAGCAACTCTTGGGCCTTTAAGTGTATTTTTCTCTCTCTTTATCTTTAGTTGATTTAGCGCCTCCAGGCATTTTTCTCTGCCAGATCAAAGAGTCGTCACAATTCTCCATTCAAAGCCTAAAACATGTCATCTGATAGTTTATAGAGGGGGGGGGGAAGCTAAATGAAGAATGCCTATCTTGGCCTTTTCTAAACGAATCAGAATAACAACATAAGAGTACCACAATAAAAAGACAATAATTTCGCATTAATATTGCACAATTTAATTCTGCGTTTACACAAAGACTTGAAGAGCGTCACAGACTGAAGTTAGCAGGGAATGCCTGAGGTAAAATAACTGTTGTCAGTTCCCTTAAACAGCACATGTACACACAGCTTCTGCTTTCAAACGATGCTTTGTTACATAACCAATCACTGCACCTAAAGAAAAAAAATAGAAAAACAGAAAAAAAAAAAAAAAACAGTCTGATCTGCCTCAGCTTCATGTTCATTCTGTTTGCCTGCTGATGCTCTACAATAAACGGTAACAAAACAGCGATTGCTTTGGATCCAAATGAAGACAAAAGACCATTTCTTGTATATATGTTTTATGTAAGTAATAAAATATTACTATAACATAAATATAAATGTGACTTTGCAGTCTACATTTAGCAATCAACAAACAACCAATGTCATTAAGAAAGAAAAAAAAAGGAAATCCACAACAAAACCATCGATAGAGCTAAACAAACAAAAAGAGCTCCAAACACTTTTAAGAAATAAATATTTATATATATAAATGGTCAGATTCATAAATGAAATCATATTAAAATATCTTCTTGGAATTAGTAAGTGTACAAAACTGCCCGGAAAGAAAAAAGAAAGAAAGAGAGAAAAAACAAACAAAAACAATGTCTCAGAACAAATACAAGTTTACATATTGGACATATTTACAGATCGGAAATAATCCTGGCAACATTTTCTCTAAAACGTTTCTTTTTATTATTATTTTTTCTTGAAAAAAAAAAAGTATCCCTCATTAATGTTGAAAAGCACTGTTGTATTATTTATTTTCATTATTTTTTATCATTTTTTTTAACTGATCCAACATTGAGAAATGACACAACGCATGAGATTTTCAGATTTCCTTACAAGTCGAAAGAGAACAAAATAAATAGATAAAAAAATGTTTTTTTCTTTCTTTTTTTTTTTTTTCCTTTTTCTCCAAGTACAGCCTTCTAAAATAATACAGTTTTTCTATGGAACGAAGGTAATTGGTAGAGATGCAATCAGATTCAAACAGCAAATCATGTACAGGCGTGATAAATTCTACAGATACCTGAGTTATTCTTCGGTTTTATTGTTAGACCAAATGTTTTCTTGAAATGTTTGAGTTTTATCAGACTAGCAGACAATTTCGGTGACAGAAACAATACTTTTATAAACAAACAATAAAATAATAATAACAATAATAATAGCGAAAAAAATAAGTGCTCCATGCAAAGAATATATTTTCTAAAAAGAAAAAAAAAACTAAATACGAATAAAAAAAAACAACAACATATATTTTAGCGTCTGATGCTGTTTGCACATTTCGACGTGATCAGTTGGAAAACTTTTTATTATTTATTTATTTATTTATTTATTATTTTTAAGGCATGCCCTCAGAACTTTAAACGTTCTGTTGCATCGGACTTTAACTGTAAATGTATCTGACAGATGTTTAATTCACGATTTTCCAACGCTTATCTACCATCAAGGAAACAAAAAACAAACAAAAAAAAACAGCAAACAATAAACAAAAACAAACTGCTCTGATGAGCAAAATTCAAAACACTTTTTTGCAGATAAAGACACTTAAGTTAAACTATTTGCAAAAAGACGTAAAAAATAATTATATTATGATGAAAGTGTGCACTCATATTCAGAAATCTGGTTGAACAGTTTGAGACTGAAAAAAAAGCACAAAAAAGTTCATTCAGTGTGAGCCATTTATCTCCAGTGTTAATAATCATTTATCAGACGATCACCTCATTCTAACGATGTCCAAGAGTTCATGGTGCACCATGAGGAGGAGATCGAATCTAACATTTCAGTATAGCCAACTTTTACTTTAGATATATTTTTCCTCTCTTTGATTTGGGTAAATAAAAGATATTTGCTTCGATTTTAATGCGCATGGAATCAGTTTTAGCGATTTTTTTCTGTTTCCCTATCATGTTCCCCTCTGATTTGTATATCTGATTAACTTAATCTCCGAAAACTAAAAGGAAAAACTGATCTTGTGGGTTTTTTTCTTTCTTTTTCTCTCTCTTCCTATCGGGACAACAAAAGTTCAACTTAAATACTGTAAAGCTCCACTGTCCCTTTCCTTTTTTCTCTAAATGCTCGGATTGTTCATGAAAACAGTCACTGCACAGGACTCTGTAGTGTGCGGTGTAGTGGAGGGGTCTCTGCCTGGGAATATACGTCCTCCATATTCGGGTGCGGGACCCCCACCGGTGTCATTCTTTTCTCTTTTTGTCTTCTGTTGCAAAACCAAACGCGGACCACCTCTTTTTCCAGCTGCAGAGTGCCGGCTAAAGTGCTGATTTCGTGAGCGGATGGCTTTGGGCATTTCAAGAAGTGGTTCTCCAGCGCCCCTTTCACCCCAACCTCAATGGAGGTCCTCTTCTTTCGTTTCCTGCCCTGCGCAGCGATCTTGTCCAAATTGGTGGGGCTCCCCGTGTTCGAGTCTGTCTCCTCCAGCCACTTGTTAAGCAATGGCTTAAGTTTGCACATGTTCTTGAAGCTGAGCTGCAGCGCCTCGAACCTGCAGATAGTGGTCTGAGAAAAGACGTTTCCGTACAGAGTGCCTAAGGCCAAGCCCACGTCCGCCTGCGTAAAGCCCAGCTTGATCCGCCGCTGCTTGAACTGCTTGGCGAACTGCTCCAGGTCGTCGGAGCTGGGCGCGTCCTCGTCCGAGTGGTCCTGGTGGTGGCTGAAAGCCTGCTGGGGCGACTCCATCTGGTTATCGTGGCTGCCTGTCTCGTCGTGGAGCGGATCCCGCATGCCGTGGTGCAGGGCGCCCGGCTGTGGACTCAACATCGCGTTGAGGTTTGTGTATCCGGGCTGGGAGTAGACGAGTGACTGATGGCCGTTAGAAGCCGGGGACAGCGGGGACAGGTGGTGCGTCGTAGCGGGCGCCCACGAACCGTGGTGCGCGCTCTGCGACTGCTGGTGCACCAGGTGAGATCTGTGGTGGAAACCGCTGGTCAAGTCTTCCCTGCTCGCCTGAACGCCGGCTTTGTGCTCCTGCTGACCGATGTGGGTGCCACTGGACCAGTCGGTGTTGGAGGTGGGCAGCCACTGATGGTGCGTCAGGCTCATCGGATGCCCCGTATTGGTGGCCGCGAGCCCCTGCAGATACTCGTGGTGCATCATTTTTTGCACTTCTCTGTAAGTCGTCCCCTGGTGCATCCTGTCCGAATCCGGATGCATGAGCGGGTTGGACGGCAAGGAGTTATTCCTCGGGATGTACTGAGCTGTTGTCGCCATGGCTCCAACTTGGAAAACTGACGAGCGCTTCGGAGGTCTCCGAGCTTTAGAGCCAAAAACGCAACAACCTGCTCTGGGAGGTCTTCGGGAAGAGCGAAGACACGCCTCCCCTCGGCTTGTATTGGCTCCTCTCCGACTCAAGCCCACTGGAGAGAAACTCAATAGGCGCACGCTTTCAGAGGACGGCGTGCGCGATGGATGGAGGTCCGGTGTTACATATGTTAGAGAAAAAACATATGTTCTACTTATGAAATGTCTCTTTGAGTTTCTGTGCGCACCTGCTCACAGACTCTGCGTGTCTTCTAAATGTTCTCGGTGTAGAAGGTGAGCAGGAGCTGCAGCAGCGGGATCTGATTGGGTTTCCACAGGTTCGGATCGGTTGTTTTGCAAATAACCACGTGGGGGAGTACGGAGATCTTTTTGAAGGGTTGCCCCCCCTGGTCTTTATCACATACACACGCATACACACGCGCACACACACACACACACACCCCTACACATCTGCACACACTCACACACCCGTGCACCTTTATAATAGGTCACTGATGATTATAGCGCTCCTCATTTTAAACAGATTATAATGCGCGATCCTCTCCAGCTCTGCAGCCTCCCACACGACGAGAGGCGCGCAAATAAGCTGATGTGATGCGTCTGTGAGCGCTTTAGAAAGAAGAAAATGTGTGACAAATTTGAGACCATTTGCTCTGTTTCAAAAGCCTCCACGTCTGTCATTTATTTGTATTGTCTCCAGTAATTTTCAGTGTTGTAAGACCTCATCATCACCACCCACTTAGTTATGATAGGCCAAGATGCACGCTCACTGTTTGGGGCTGTTTTCTCTGACTCTCTGGAGCGTGCAGGTGAAATGTTAAACAGGAAGGATTCATATTATTCGGCTCCATCCCGCATTAAATTTGATAACCTTATTTGCGAAATATTTGTTACAATGTATATTTAACAACATAGAAGTTAAGGTTTTATAATGTATATTTATTTGCCCTTCCGTCTCTGCAAGTTTTGAATGTCACTCCAACTCTAGCCTCTCCAAAAATATGACAACAATATAATTAAACTCTTGGAATTGTATTATAGATTTTAGTTTTGGTGTGCCACTCAAAGAGCCCCCCATCCGGCCACCGCTTTTAAACTTTCTACACGTGCCCCTAAATTGTAGAACCTTCTTTTTAAATTTAGGTGAAATTATTACTTCTTCGTGATCGTTATCTATAAACAAGACAATCTAATTTAATTTCAACATAATTCCTGACTAGATGTTCTACTCAACTCTTGTAATGTTTTTCAAATATCATTTATCGTTTGAAGCATTGCAACTTAAAGAGATAAATCTCTTGTTTTTTTTCCTCCTTCTGGCTTACTCTTCTCTTCCTCACCCGGTTGATCTGATTATTTTTCCCTTCACGTTTTGTCCCAATAGCAAATTACCAATTCTATGAATTGCAAAGCAGCCTCAGAGACGCTGAAGGGGTAGAGAGAGGAGGGGGAGGATGTGGCGGTGGTGGGGATGCAAAGATTGAAAGGGATCTTTGCAAACACAATCACGTTCTTAAATGGAAATGCGGGGCTTTAAACAAATCTTACATCTCTCCCCTTCCATTCGCCCAAAACTCTGCAATCAGGCGCATGTTCCGCTCCTTCTAAAACAGGAGCTGCTTTTTGGGGAAGGTCCCATTTTAATCATTCACCTAAAAGCAATGTGTTTTTTTCCCCCGTTTTTATCTCAGCCCCTTGCGACTGTTCTTTTTTTTTTTTCTCTTTACAGGAGTTACTCGGCTCTGGGGTTCATTTTAATCCGGGGCTTCATGACTAAACGGTAAGTTGTCTCTTTTCTGCTGTGGATGCGTCCTCGCTGTACCCTTGTCTCCTACGCTAACAGTGTAGTGTGCATGTGTGAAAGTGTGTGTGAGGGGGTGTGCGTTTGTGTGCAAAATATTGGCCGGGTCACAGGTGCTCGTCATCATCTCCGGAAAGGCGTGGTTTTTGCCCACGCGTCCTTTATATATTTATTGGAATAAGTGGGGGACACTCTTCATGCGTCTTCTTGCAATTTATCAATAAGTAAATCCAATCTGTTACCTCGTAAATTTTTTTAAAGAGAGAAATCAGTGATCACTGTGCGACACTCGCAAAACGCATTAAAAATGCTTAATTGGATGTGTAAATTGACAGTGGGGTTTTTGGAATACTGTTATCTGCGATGCAATCATAACATAAGGCTTTTAACAATGTAATCCGTTGTTTGAGTAGCGTACGAAAATATTATAAAAATGAGAAAACAATATATTATATTGATATTTCGAGGTATTTCAAACAGCAAACTTCTTGGAATCTGTGCGTAACCCCCCCGAGAAATCCAGCGTGTCGCTTGCTCAGAGGGACCCGCAGCTCCACGCAGCTCACAGTTAATAAAGACGTTTGCCATTCAGTCACTCTTGTCTCCTCCAGTCTATAAAAAGCGCTGGTTTCTGTCACACAGACCGAGGCTTGTGCTTTGCCATGCCAGTGACGAGCTGCTGGAAAAGAGAAAAGCTCCAGATGCTTTGGGCCCTTTTTTGCAGGGGGAGAATACGGCCTTGTTGTTGCGCTGAGGTGCATTTTTGCCAGGACGCACAAGGTTTCCATGGTGCGCCCGATGAAAGGGGATCACACAGAACTCAGCTGTGAAGGGATGGGCCGCTCAGAGAAAAGACGGCTGCAAATGAGCGCGATATGATGGGTTGAAAAGGAAAAAAAGTGAATAAAGGATGAAATTACAGAGCGCTCCGAGTGTGAACCGCGGAGATGAGTGTTGAGGAAGTTGAGTGACCTCCTTTAGGAAAAATAAGTGTTCTTTGTATCTATATGACATCATGATTTTATTATTTGTTCTTCACTTTTTTGCCACTTTTCCCTATGATACAGATGTGAGAATGCGTTACAGAAAATTAGAAAAGCGGAACGACTTCAGACTTTTAATCCAAACTGTATGTTACGTTTTTATGTCCAAATTATGGTTTCGATATATTTTGCATCAATATTTCACTTAGGTATGCAACTATTTTCCAGTTTATGTAATTTAGGAAATTTAGAACGCATTTATGGCAGTCGTCCCTTAACTTATACCTTATTATAAAGCAATTATTGCCAAGAGACAGGAAGCTCCTCTCTCATTTCCCGACTGCTTTGGGATGTGCAGAGGAAAAAAAAAAACATGATAAAAGCGTCTGAAGAGTTTCTAAAACTGTCTTTGCATTTTCTGACATTTTCAGGTAGGCTAGACGATAAAAAATAAATCAGAAAGGTGTCAATCAATTTTAAAATAAAAGGAAATAAAATGTAGTTTCTGAATTTGCGGCTTTTAAACCGGCTCTGACGTGTAAATCTCTTTTAATTCAGACCAGTGGCGTCTCTAAGGGGGGTCGGATCGGTGGGGGCCAGAGGCTTTGGGGCTACAATCTCTCTTACTAGCAAGACGTCTTGTTAGAGAAGATATATTTATTTATTAATATCATATTTTGATTCTTTTATTTTTTTTAAAATCTAGATGTTACATAATTATTCTCACTTTTTAAGTAAAGCATAATAAACAAAGAATAAAATTTAAACCTATTGCTCGTAAGATTATAATAGAAATGAAAAGGGGATAAAAAGCAAATTTACCACTGAGAGATGTACTTTTCTCAAGTAAATTGGCCCCTTGAGTGCCCAGATTCATATTAGATTCATTCAGTGGAGGAATTGAAAATTCTTGGAAAACATATGTACAACGGTCTTGTGCAGGTCTAAGTATTTCATCCCAACCCAGTACTGACTGCTGAAAGACCAACCAATACGACAATCTTTTGGCACTGTCGTATTGGATACAGCAGAAGTAAAAAAAAAAAAATGAAGAAAGATATGTAGACATTTAAAGAAAAAGGTAGGCATCTGTTCAGAAACTGTTTGCCAAAATTTACAACCATATAGATGGACTTTCTAAGCACATAAGACAAAAGGTTCCCATAGCCCCCTGGGAACAGAGTATGTTGAGGGTCTGCCAAGAGGCCCACTCTGTTTAGTACCCTTGAGCTCCAGCAAGTTCTAGGAATGTAGTAGAGATTCATTGCAACATCAGAATAAAACTCTTGTATTTCTCGTATGACTTTCAGTTTTGGTCTGCTATCTCATGATTATAAGTGCCCCCCCCCCTGATCTGGTCATCCCTTTTCAAAACTTTCTGAAGGGATCCTTGATTTGTACTCAGCCTCACTGCAGATCAATAATCCTTTTTCGTATTTCCAGGGAGAACATTTGGCACAGCAGCAGGAGCGTGTTTAGATGTTAAAATTCATGCGATGTACCTCCTGCAGACAGTGGAATAATATACACCAAGTCGTTCAATCAGATAATTGTATTTTGTTTTCACTGTTTTTGACAGACATGCGTAATAAGCACTAAATATGCAATCGCCAAAAGAAAAAGCTGCTTGTAGGCCATCCATTTTGAACACTAAATCGTCCTGTTCTTTTCAGGTAACTTTTTTCCTCTTTCTCTTTTGGCTAATGAACTTGGGCTACTCTGCCAGCATCCCCTTGAGAATGCTGCTAAGGAAGGGGGGGGAGTTTCTCTTGTGGTAAAAGGTGCGAGTTTCTTCCTCTATCTCCCGGCTAATTAGGCGGGGTCTGAACACGCCAGAATGAATATTCATGAAAACCACCAGTGCGCAATTAGTAGAGGAGAGAGTTCCCAACTTCAATCCCAAAACAACGCATGGCTCGCAGAAGAAGCGGGCTAGAGTTCCCCCCTCCTGCTCCATGTGTCTCTGCTGCCGGAGCGCTCTTTGAGCCCTCAACTTGTACTCGCAGAGCTTATCAGCTGGTCTCCCACTTCCCCCTCCTTTTCAAACCAGCCACCATCATAAGTGTTTGGACCACTTCATTTGAATCTCCATGTTGGGAATAACAGATAATCCAATTAGATTTGTCAGGAACCTCTGAGGTGGCCTAAGCAGAAAGTTTTTTGTGTGATGAAAGCTTTTAGAGATCTTTAGATTCACCCTTTTACACCTAGAATTTATTTAAAATTATTGTTTTGAAATAACATAAAAACTTTACAATAGATCAGTGATTCTGATCAATAACAAAAAGCCAGTGCAGATTCTATCGACCCTTTATTATTACAGCGTTCTCAAATGAACCTCAGTCAATAGCTGCATCAGAGAGACTTGACGACAGAACCATGGCACACTGTAAATATTGATTAATAAGCAGGAGAACAACTTATCTGTAAATTATGTCAACAAACTATGAACTGGAACCCATAGATGCATGTTAGCAAAAAGTCATACCAAAACAGAGAGGAAGCTTGCTTCCTCTCTCTGCATCTAGCAAACATTTAAGTATCTATCCACTGGCTATGTGGAAAGTCAGCTAGTTCTCAAAATGTCATCTACATCTATGTGAAACTGCTGAAATGCTCTGGAATTTTAATGTCAATAACTCAAAAGAGTCTATTTCACAAAAAGGATAGCTTCCTGCATATAACACAAATGCATTATGTGCTAGTTACAAAATGTGCTTCAATAATTTAAACATAACTTCTTTTGACACATCTTCATCATGACAAATACACCATTTAAGGCCACTACAAATACACATTCGCAGCAACATTTTGGATTATGATGTTATTTTTCTATATTGTGGATTTTCAAACAAGGAGATTTGAAACACTTTCCAAAACAAAAAATAAATAAATGTATCCTACTAAACTGGCTCAACTTTTTTATTGTTAAATTATTTAAATTTTGTATAATTAAATTCTTTAAAAGTAAACAAAATATTTTTGTAAGAGCTATAATATGAAAAGCAACATATAGAAATAAATGATTTTGGAAAAACAAGATGGACTGCAAAAAAAAAAAAAACACACAACATGTTCCATAGAAAGCAGCTCATCGAAAACAGGTGGTGCTATTTTACACACCAGGCTGAGTGTCAGATAAATTCCTGGAAACATGTGAGTTTTACTTCATTTGTTTGAATATTTCACTGTTGTTGCATCTAAGTTCAATTTGTGTGTTTATTCTTGTGTTCAAAGAAATGTGCCTTGTTTGTTGAGGCATAAAGAAGATAAAGTCAAAGTAAAAAAACAAACAAACAATAGAGTTAATCAAAAGTTACTGTCTTAGGGTCACAAACAATTGTATTCTCAAAGTTTCATTTGCATATGGGGTGTAAAAAGAGGTGGCTCAATCAAGCTTTTCTGGGTTGATAGCTGTCTCCCGTTTTCTTTGAGGTCTGACCAGTTGATTTTATATTCAAGATTTTTTTTCCCACAGACATGAAAGAGAACATTTGCAAACTTTGGCAAACTGATGCATGCACATTTATTCAAAAAACATTTCCTTCTCACTAGTTGTTCTGGAACTTATTTAGAAATCAGATTTGGACATGTAGTTTGAAAGTCCATACTTTAGATACACACTTTTAGGCACTTTCTGACAACAACATGCCCCTATTTCAAATCCTTTGAATTACCAAAGATGCACACATCTGGACTCAGAGCCTATAAAGCCTCAGTCTACCTGTCTGTGTCATGCCAGTGTGAGCTTCAGCCTATGCGCCTTGCTGCTGTTCGTCTGCCCACTGAGGACCCCCAATCCTCTGCTTTGAATTCAAGGTGATTCTTATCCCCGACCCCCTTCTGGCCCGGCGCGTTTGCCTCTCGCCTCCATAAAGACGTGTTTATGTATGTATGTATGTGCAGAGAAGAGCACGAGGAGGTTTTTCAAGGGTTGGGGGGGAGATAAGCAGAGGAATTTGAGGCCGGTGAATATGGATGGGGTCCCTGCTTTCAGAGAGCGCTGCTGATAGAGAGGTAAACAGCTCCTGGCCAAGAGAAGGAAGGAGAGGGGTAGGAGGTGGAGGGATATGCTTGATGCATGCACTGGCATACATCTGGGGCTCTAACTCCCTTTCTTTCCTTCCATGTCATTCATTCTTGATCATCAAGTGCTATCTGTCATTATTTCTTTGTCGTACTTCCTTCTGGACGATCTTGTGGATTTGGATGATGGGTTTCCATTATCAATGCACAGAAAGTTGGATTTTGTAAATTTGACTTATGGCCCAGAACTTGCAAATTTCACACTGTAAAGAATGTGTTTATCCAGATCAGCAGAATCAGTACAGGTAAAGGTGCCAGTTCAGTTGTTTTGGACGGTATATTTTATTTCTATATGAATCCAAAGAGAGTCAGCAAATGATTGTATGGGTTCCATATCAGAATTTACTTTGGGAACTCTCAACAAGTTCACCACAACTCAACTAAAAATGCCCTATATAAAATCAAAGTTTGATATTTTGAAATGTGCATTACACATTTAACATAATGAGTATTAAAGCTCACATTAGAAAATAAATCAGCAAAGGTACAATATACATTTATTTCATTATTTCATTGTGGAACTGACTTCCATTATCTGGAGACACTTCATAGTAGACACACTTCACATCTTGCAGAATCTTGTTCTCATTTCCTAAACTTTTTCACACATTGAGAGGTTAAGAGACAAATAAATGCAAGTAGTGCATAATTGTAAAGATGAAAAATATAATAATATATAGTTTTTTGTTCAAATTATTGATAAATAAATCTGAAAAATGTTTTGCATAAATGTTTTAATTACCATTTACACTGAAACCACTGAATAAAATCATTTACAACCAACCAGAATTTACTCGATTAATAGACAGAATCCACATATATGCATTGAATTGTAGCACAATTACAGCTATTAGCGAAGGCCTCACATGTTTTCTAGACGTCATTTGTGATCAAACAGCTTCATAATGACCAAGGAACCATAGGTCTAAGAAAATATATGAAATTCTAAGCCACAGTTTGAATAATAAAACAAATCTCACACTTTAAATATCTCAAAGATCTCTGTTCAATCTGTCATGCGAATTGTAAATTCCACATCTGTCCTGCATAGAAGAGTGTTAAGAAAAAAAAAACTAAACATTTGAACGAATAAGAATTCACATTTAAACATTCCCCCAAAGAATGACTAAGTACAACAATATGGGAGCAGTTACTCTGCTCAGAGATGATCAAAGTACCTTTATTCGCACAATTGTAAAAAATGGTAATGGTGAAAAACTAAATCAAAGTATGAAAGGCTGATTGCAGACAATAGAGGAGGTTCATTTCTCATTAGGATACGACTATGTGTTGGTCTTGTCTTATGAATATCACAATAACATTAATGGAAACTGAGAAAGTTTAAGGGATATAAATACTTTATGAGGTACTGTCTGAAAATACTCATTGCTCTTGAGCAGGTAGCAGTTAAAATGTACAATTTACACTTTTCAAGAAGCACATTCAAGATCAGTTTTTTTTAATGTGTATAGATCTTTGATATTTTAAATATACTGCTCAAAAAAATAAAGGGAACACTTAAATAACATGTCCTAGATGGACAGTTTGATTTCACAGAAGTTTGATTTACTTGGAGTTATATTGTGTTATTTGAGTGTCCCTTTATTTTTTTGAGCAGTATATATTCATGATCAGTCCTTCTGCAAATATTTTTATGCATGCCAACATGTTATTTATTTTGTATATTGGTATTTAACTGGAGGGATACGTTGGAATGCATCAAACTAAATATTAGTGGTTTTAGATATGCTAGAAGGAGAAACATTTCTATTCATTTTCTTTCTTAAATTTCATATTTTTAAATTGATTAACTATGTTCAACATCCGTAGAGAACATATCAAATACTCCAGTCCACTCATTACACTGGCCACTATGACGATAAAACCCCTGATCTGGGAAAATGTTTGTTTTTGCGTGTTGAACTGTAAGTGCTGTGTTTTTTCCTACAGTTTTTAAGTGTACTTCTAAGAAAACTCAGCATTTAAGGGCTAGAAAGCCATTCCCCTTTGCTGTCGCCGTCCCTTCAGAAACAATTGAGATGCCTTTCCCCTTGGTGTCGTATGGGTTTAAGGACTAAGAATGAGGGGAAAGAGGTGAATTGGATTTAGCGTCTTTTCTCTTCTCCCTTTATCATTAAAGTCCAGGACACTGACTACTTTTTTCTGTCTTCTTGTCTCCTGACAGGCCCCGCAGTGCTGAGTTGATTGCCAGCATGGAGGCCACGACCCCAAACGGACGCTGTAGGAGTGAGTGAATGTATCTTGCACACACTGCCCCAGTTTTTTTACTGTATGTGCAAATATTCAAATGTAAACTAGGTAGGTTCTCATCTTCACTCAGTTTAATTTGGCATTCTGATTTTATCAGCTGTAGTCTGTGGGTTTTTCATCTGACTGATGTCATCATTTTAAGTGTTTGTATTCTTATCCTCTGAGTCACAGTGGAGCAAGTTTTTCCTAACAGTTCTTGTTCTTTCTGCTGCACAATTAAACTGTGACTAAACTTAACTTTATTTGAAGAGGAACATCTTTTTTGAGTGCACTCATGTTCCAGATGTAGCCCTCTTTGGCCCCGACTTTCCTCTGGGGCAACCGCTTAGGTTTACTCCACTCGATTGCTCTCTTGGCCACAGCTCAAACACAGCTTTGCTTTCTCAAACATGCACACACTCCAAACACACAAACTCAGGAGAACTTCCACACTAAGGCCCCACCGCAAAGTTATTAATGAGCTGTTTAATTTTAATTAGATAGTAATTCATGTTAATGCCTGCTTAATGGAGCCAAATAATTCCCCTCGGTCACTCGGGGTCTTTATGCTTCATTTACCAGCCCCTGCAGTTATTCTCTGGCTTTTGTTTTTATTTTACATTTTCAAATCTTTTTTATTTATTTATTGAAGCAGTGAGTGAAAGATTAAACAGTCAAAACAGGAAACATATGGGGTGAGTGAAGTGTGCGTCTGCTGAGAGTCAGTACCAGCACCCATATGTTTGCGCTCATTTTACTTTAATGGGTGTGTGTCTGTGTCAAATGTTGAATTTCTCAGACACACAAAGACACACACACACACATGCACTCACGCACATGCCCATCACACTGACCAACAATCCACTACAGTAAATTGCTTAACATCAGCGCTAAGAAAAGGTCAACGTCCGTTTTGAAGGCTGAGAAGGGTTAAACTCACAGTTTGAGGTGCAGCTAACCAAGAGAGGTTATGACCTTTTGTTCATGCCAGACCTCAAGGTAAATCACTCCTGCATAAAGTTGTCATGTCTGCTTCTACTCCTGCTTCCCAAACGGAATGTCTTCTCCAGAGGTTCAAACATAAGGCTGCAAATAAGTGACTATAGTAGCTAAAACTTGTTTGAGTTTGAGTGAAAAGAAGTGGTGAGTTTGTTTATTTTGTGTCCAGTGATTTGTGGAGGCACATATCCTGAACATTATATCTAATAATTTGTAACTAAGAATATAGAGACAATGTAAAATCCTTTGCTATAACAGCTGACACAGGTGAACAATTTTTTCACCAATTCCTCTACATTTTTTATTTATTACCAAAAAAGCTAAATCTTTGCAATGCTAATTTAAGACAAAATTAGCATTGCCTTTTAATACCTCTTAAGTCATTATTAAATTGTGTCATTATTACCACGCACCATTTGTGCATAAGACCATAAATTAATGTAACATAAACATATAAATTATTTGCTGTATTTTTTTTTCTTTAAAAAAAAAAAAAAGGACATTTTGGCTCTAGGGGCCTTTATTTCACAATAGATTGACAGAAAAATGGATTATGGGAGATGGAAAAGACATGGGGCAAAGGCCAGTGGGCCAGGACTCAAACCTGTGACGGCTGTGTTGAGGACTGAGGTCTCCGTGCATATGTCGCGTCCACAGCTGCACCTATCCACTGACCTATAGGGTCTTCATTTTCTCTTTGTGCAACTTTTTGCCAGATGTACTTGAAACTCCACATCTTTGAACTGCTAAATTTAAACAGTCAGATGGGCCTTCAAGATTCTGTGCTTCATAGTTGACAATGCAGTCATACTAGCATTAGTTTGTGTCAAGTACTTTTGATTGTAGTTAACATACTTTTTTGTTGCTGCACTAATCAACTACAGAAAGAGCTTGTGACATTTATATCCAAGGCAGATCTCTCCTGCTTCTTGTTGCCACATTTGTTTCCACTCCTGTTTACCCAAAAAAAGGGATTATTTTTATGCCTTCCCTACGGAGGTTCAGACATAAGGTTGCGTAGGCATGATCGCAGCAGCAAGACTCTCTTTGTATATGTGTGTGTGTATGTGTGTGAGAAGAAGGGTAGTCCATGCCTCTAAGGCTGTCTCAGTTCTGTCTGAGAGACTTGCTTCTAACAGACCACTAAGCTGAGTGGCTGAATTGAGTTAGTGGCTACAGACAGGCTTTTAATTGTTGATTGACCAGTCTGAGTGCTGCCTGGGCTGGGGTCACTGAGGAGGACAGACAGTGAGGTCCCAAGGCCCCAGCTGTAATTTTAGCCACGTCTCCCCAAAGCGATGTGGAGAGGAGAAAAAAAAAAACATACAGCGGAGAAAAAGAGCTGGGCAGTAAGGCCTCAATGAGAGGAACAAACGAGAAACAAGAAATTGGTAAGAAATTACTTGTGTTTCTGTTAATTTTTCTACATAAAGTTTGATAACCAGAATCACAAAAATCCTTGCAGGTAAAAAAGTTGGAGTTGCTGATAACAGTGTGGAATCTGAGCTCCACATAACGGCATCTTCAGTGCTTACCCTTCCACAATACCTCCCCTCCTTTATCTGTTTGATGATTACAAATTTACTTTGTACCCGTTCCATCCACTTCTTTGCTTCTCTCTCTCTCCCCCTTCTTCCTTTAACCCTCTTTCCTCTAATTCTGCATGGGGGGCAGCAAAAGCCCATTTTGGTGTTTTAGCGGGTTAGCTCATCTCTCCACTCCTCCCCTCTCCTCCACATCTCCTCCTCCACTTCTCAGCTCACAGCAGGTGCTCCTCCTCAGCTAACATTTGTTATCTCTAATCCTGCAGGTTCGGTGCACAAAAAGAGCGTAGTAAACTCTCTCTCAGACCTAATCCCACCACTCCTTTTTTGATGGCACTCCCCCTCGCCCTCCTGTCCTCTTTTTCTCCCTTCACTATCGCTTTTTTAGACTGCTGGAGAGGGTGGGGGGACACTCCACTTCTGTGATTGCCACATAGCTTTTTATCACCGCGGCCTTCAATTTTGGGGGGCAGCTGTTGGTAGTGGGGGATTTCTTTTTTTTTTCCAGTTCTTTATACCTCTGATTCGAGCTCTCTTTTTCCTTTCTCTCTCCTTTTGGGCCCCCTTCTCCTTCTCTCTCTGTGTATCATTTACAGTCATTTTCTGGCAATTAAAATGGAGCGCTGCTGCAGGATTTTCGCCTGCAGTGCAACACTACAGTGCTGATGAATAATTCTTCACCCTGCAAACTGGAAAGCTAGCCTTTCTTTCATGTCGCCCCTTTGTTGATTTACCATTAAAACTTACTGCACCGTGCTATGAGCGGAGGACCCAGCTCTGCGGGAGCGGGCAAAAAGTAAAAATGAGGATAAAGCAGATACGAGCACATGTGCTCCAGGGTCTTTTTCCCCAGCCTAGAGTGAGGAAGCCTCTCAGTTACATGAGTGTGTTGTCAGTGTTTGTGTTTATAGTTTAGATTTATGGTGCATGGGCCTTCTTTATTTATGTCCACTGTCTTGTCCTGTACCACTTAGGTTTTATGTTAATTTTACTTATCAGTGGTTTTCATTATGGGGCCTTGCTGCATTGTGTGAGTGATTAGGCAGTCATTCATCTCTGTTTCTTCCTCAAACACACACACAGACGCGCGTGCACGCACCCGCACATACCCGCGCACACAAGAGCACAGTATGAGCAGTGACTGATGTGTGGATGGAGAGAGTGGGGTGCTCTGGGTGCAGATGCAGAGTGGTGTTGGCAGTATGTTAAATGATGTGGGTCTCCAGGCCAGCAAAGCTCTGGGCTGTTTTCTGTTCTCAGCAATTGAGAGAAGACTCATCACCGTTTTAAAGATTTTTCTTTTGAATAACTTTTTTGGCCAGACAAAAAGGATAAATATGATATTCTTAAATATGTCCCAAAAAGTAAAAATAAATATAAAGCTTGGTAAGCACAACAGCAAAAATAGAAATAGCAAAAAAAATATATATAAGCTGAAAATTGATGGGTCTGATTGTAAATCAGTCTGAATAAACCATACAAGTGTATGTCTTTGCAATTTAACTCACAAGTTACAGATCACTATTTTTCTCTTATTGCCCCAACTATCGACTAAATACACACACAGGTCTATCCTTTTTATCTGTACACTGAAGGTATTTCTTTTTAGATATGAATTACAAACTTCTAGCACTCCATATGTTATAATTCCCTGCAACTGCAGCAAGAATTGACAAATGTAATTCTGAGGCAGTGTTTTCCTCCTATTACTGGCATTGCACGATAAGAAGTATGTGTAAAATTATTTTCCTTCTTTTTGTTAAGTTTATTTCTTCTCTATTTATTTACAGAGAAAAGACTCAAAAATGTTTCAGTTAACTAAACACGAAACACTAAAATATCTGCATGTTGTAAATTGAGGAAAAGCAAAATTAGACGGACTAAAAAAAATGAAACAAATTTTGTAGACATAATCTACACCTCCAGAGCAAAAGTTGTTTCTTTAGTAGATTAATTTTAGAAATCATCATTAATCAAACAGAAATTATTCTAAATAAAACTGCTGTTCAAATGTCTCCTTTTCATCACTGGAGTGCTTTATTCTTAAAATGTCTCCATTCCATTTTTTTTTTCCCATGGAACACAATTACCTTGTGAAATAATACAAATGCATAAACAGTAAAAGTATGGGGTGGAAAGTGATGCTTGTTGTATTGATTTTCTTGGGTAAAATACACAACCAGAAAGGAACAGGCAAAATGTGTGCAGAAAAACTTTTTAAAGAAAGTAAAGCAGTATTATAAGAGGAACTGTTGTAGTGGTTAATTATTAGTACACAACCTTATTTATCTATTAGGCAGTTACTTTAACCAGAGACTCTTTACTTGACCCTTCCAAACTCAAAAATTACATAGATTTAAACGTTCATAATTAGTTTTTACATATACTGTGATATTCTTGAGAATGAAGCGGTTTTAGGTCAGCAGGACTTAGTTGTGTATGTGCTGAGTCTTCCAGGAGTATCCATTAGTGCCATCCTCTGGGACCAGCTAATCTGGATTAATACTCGATGAAGATGTGAGGAGAATCTTCTACTGTAGGTATGATGCAAACTGCTTAACACCTGTTAACGGGACTGTACCTTAGAAAATTATGAACTGTCCTTATAATCAGATGATTTATTTACTTTTGCAAAAGAGACGGATATATTGAAAGTTTTTCAACTTTAATAATGACAAAAAATGAATAACCCATCAATGACAAAGAAACAAAGTTTAAGCAGCATCAAACCTGGCAGGAAGGTTTTTTTTTTTCTGGAGCCTACATGGGAAGAAGTGTCTTCTTGTCATGTAGTTATCCCCCAGTCAGTTATTAGGATTTCAGCACACTGACCAGCAAATACGAACACACACTTGGTCACATCCACTGACACACATGCGAACAAGCAAACACACACACAAGCATGCAGCAAGTAAACAAACACTATTTTTCACACTGTCACACTCACATGGACACAGTCATGCACTGAAGAGATAATGGTGGCCAGAGGCGATCTCGGTGCACTCCCTCTCTCTCTCTCCGTGTCTCAGAGGCAGCGAGTGTGCTCCATCCTCACTGTCTGTTAGATTTGATCACCATCACCCAACTGCAACGGACAGCATGCAGCTCAGCTCAGCTGACGGCTCATTGCAACACGCGCACATGCACCCAAACAGCCACTGTGCCAGAGGATATTACATGTAGTGTCTGACACCTCTAAATAAGTGTTTACTCTTTCTCTGTGTGTGTCAGTGAGAGTGCGTGTATCTGTGCATGTGTATTTGCCTTTTGCATTTTTTCCCATCTAGGACTGAGTGTGTGTTAGTGTGTTTGTGAGGGACGAAACAACACGTCAGTGAAATGTACCCAAAATGATCATGAGCTATTTCTAGCCTCTACATGACTTTCTCCCTTATCAGCATGTAATTATGTGCAACTTTTCATATGAATCAAAAACAATGTCATAACATATTTGATCAAGTAAAGAATGATTTATCTGTATATTGATGAAGCAAAAACAAAAAACATAAATAAAAAAATGGAATAAAATTTTTTTGTGAATGTCTCATTTGTAGAGATTTGAGGTTAAAGAGTTTATTGTGAAAACAGTTCACATTTGTACGTTTATATTTTATTCTAAATAACATGCATAACTCCAAATAATGAAATTGTACATAATTTGGAGTATGACATATTATGACATATTCAGCTTTGATAGACAAGAAGCATTGAACTGTTTCTGTGCATTTGTGGGTGTGTTTGTACCCACGTGCATGCACGTATCACAGTCTGTCTGCAAAGAGATTTTAATAAGACAGAAAAGAGGGGGTACAGTAAATCCTACATCTGAGCAAGCCCATCTCTGAGACCCGAGGGTGCCATGCTATGATTGACAGGCCTCCTTTCACCGGCGCTGTCGGACGCGGGACGGATTAGGGCCGTCTCGCCCTAAAGGGCCATTGTGGCTCCACGTTTCCCAGCTGCTTCACTGCTCACCCCACTCTTTGGCTGAGGAGGGGCTATTGCAAGTATGTGTATTAGGATGAGATGGTTCGCATGGCATCGGTTTGCCTGACCTTCTGTTGCAGTTCTCTGAGCTGTTAGAATCGCATGATATGGGGAACTATTCTAAAGTACTCCTGCTCCTTGAACTTTCTCACTTTTTGTTACTTCACAACCACCTCCAACTTCAGAGTACATTATTGAGAGTTTGAATGCTAAACCAACATAAAGTTCATCATATCTGTGAAAAGGAACAAAAATGATCTAAACCATTGCATGATAATTATAGTTAAGGTATATGCTTAGAGTAATTGACCTGCTTGACAGAAACTCTGTCCGGGTTTAAGAGTTTTTGTTGGTTTCTATAGGATTTTTTCCTAATATTTTCTTGTATAAAGCTCCAGCCATTTCCCCTAAACACTGAACAGTTTTGCTGAGAGTATTCCTTCAGCACCATGGTGTATCGATTTGATGTGCAGTACTAGCTTTTTTCCACAATTTTTTTTTGTTTGTTTATATCTGATCAAATTAAATCCTGGATTCATCCCACCAGAGCACTTTTTTCCACATGTTTGCTGTGTTCCTGAATGAACACAGAATTCTAGCCAGTGTTTTTGCATTATATTTTCTCATAAATTCCAAAAATTGTACAATGCAATGTGTTATTGTAATGTGAAGAATTTTAAAAAAGTTTCATGGTTGGACAAACAAAAAAATTATAATTTCTGCATTTCGATTTATACAATAAAAACCTAGAACTGCAAACCTTAACGAACTTCAGAAAGAAACTTTGTTTTCAGTACTCAGTCTAGTATTTTTAAGTAGAATTTAAAAGGTACTTTTTTCAGGATTTTTACATGTAGACTCACACCTACCAGGAGGGCATATTTCAAATCCTTTTTAAATATCAAGTTTAATATGACAGGTAGTAGTAAAACTGCTGTAAATCCCAGGTGTGTTGCTGAGGGTGCCAGCGCCTTTGCCTCCTCTCTAGTGAGGATGAAAGGGGCCATAACTCCAGATGTGCTATGCTTAAATCTTAAACTACTGACATGATTGCCACAGTGATTAATTGCTCCGGTTAAACTGGTTTTGCTTCCTCTTTACGTCTTTCCTAGGTCATAAAAAATATTTGCTGTCCACTAAAATTTATTTTGGACTTTGGAGCTTTGTCATGTATTCCTTTATGTTATGTTTTCAACAACATGAAGGCACTTCTAATAAAATGTTAGTGTTGAAAATGTAGTAAAATCATATCACTAAAGAAACAAATAGCTTCTGATTTTGGCGTATCAATTTCCTTATTTCGTAAAAAAAAAAAAAAAAGCAACAGCCACATTTAAAATAATAAATATTAGTGTTTAAAATGTGTTGTAAGAGTATAAAAGCAATTAGCGCTTTTGGTGTTGTGAAATGTAAACTTATAATAATGATGTTAAGTCATATCATATTAGGAAGAAATATGTTCTTTGCATATTTAACTGATAATACTCAAAATGGAGGAATTTGCATGCATTGGATTGTTCTTTGGGTGTTCCACAAGGAAGTATTTTGGGACTGCTGCTCTTCCTTATGCATATTATTGACCTCCCACATGTGTTGAACTATTCAATCTATGTTGTAGCTGAAAGAACTGTCCTTTGCATCGCTGGTGTAAATATTGACACAATTAAATTAAGTACAGATGTAAAGTATTGACAGATAGCTGCAAGTATCTTCTTCTTCTACTTTATCTGTATTTTGTCTCATGTTGGAGATCTTTATCAATATGTAATAACATCACTTTTTTAAGCCAACAACTGTCAATTGTAACCACTTACAAACAACTGTGAATCACTCTGGATCTCACCTCACTTAGAGTGAGCATGCTCAAAACATTACTGACATTACTACATTAGGCTGAAATGTAGTTTCCTGTCTACTTTAGAAACAGATTAATTTTAATAATTTTCTGTTAAAAAAAATAGATATAGGTAATTTCAGATCTATTTGCCTGTTCTCGAAATGAAGCAAATTGGACAGCAGGCAGATTAACAGAATCTACCCATTGGCTGTACCTGTTTGATACAATTTTGGCAATTGCCACCATATGACTGAATGACTAATTCTACTGTAGCATACCTCAAGCAAGCACATAGCAGCAGTGGAGAGGAACTATTCTTTTTTAATATAAATAAACCTCTGACAGAACCAGGCTGAACATGAGAGTCAATCTTTTCCCCAGTTTAGAACACTAAGAAGAAACACTGCAGCACTTTCTCACTGCAATGATTAAAGCACATTTTTGCACAAGTACAAACACTTTTTCTCTACATCAATCAAATCAAATTTTATTTGTATAGCATTTTTCAGCAACAAGGCATTTCAAAGGGGTTTACATTAACACAAACACAAAAACACAAAGTCATGCAACATAGAATCAATAATCAAAACGTTACATTAAGTCAAGTGCCATAGTCAAATTGATTACATTTAAAATACAACTCACACCTAGAAGTTGCAAGATAATAAAGAAAGCATGTTAAAAAGCATGTTTTTAAAAAAAAAAAAAAATCAACAATTGAACCATTTGTTGAAAAAACACAGCAACTCTGGTGCCCTCTTCAGTGATCTTGTTAGCAGCATTTATGATATTATGGGAGGAGGGAGCATCGCAGGCTAACATGCACATCTGTGCAGGCAGCATTAATACTGAGCTATACATCCAGGTTCTGGCTCAACATATGTTCCCATCCAGATTATGCATTTAGGCAAGCTGTTTCTTATTTGATCAAGACAATAGAAAACCTCAAACAGATTCTGCATGTATTACAACAGCATGACTTGGTGCTAAACTGGCCTACTGGGAATCCAAACCTGTCACAAACTAGAATACAACACATTTCAAGAGAGAACATTTGACTTTCAAAATTTCTTTTCTCAGATCAATACTTTCAAAACATACAATATGCACAAAATTGTTTACACTATTTTAATACCATCACAATTTTCCAGCACAGAACTATAAATGACAATATATTTCTACAAATTTAACTTGACAGGACAACAGTTGATTACATTAAAAGGACAATGACTACCTACATGGTTTTAGACATTTTATGCTAATAAAAATCTGACAAATCTGGTGTGCATTTGTCTGTCTGAGTTACTTTTTCCCAAAGATTGATGTCAACATATTCACTGTGTTCTCATTTATATTCAAAATCTTTTCCATACATTAAAGAAAAGCGGGGTTGAAAGAAAAATTAAGTGCACCTAATGTGAGTTTCAGTGTGTGTTTGCATGTTAGAACTTGATATCATCCTTTGAGCAGTTATGTGCCATCAACATGACCTTTGCAACCTCTCTACGTCTTCCCTGGGGTTTCCCATCCGTTTCCAGTGAGGCCTTGCAGGGAGTGCCCATCATGGGGCATTGTTTGGGGTTATGAGGCCTCTGGCGTGGATGCTGATTGGGCAAGGCTCCCGCTTCAGCAGTGCTGGCATTGAGTTTTGGCAGGAACAAGGAAGTCAGAAGCATGCCACATTCCTGCTGAGATTCTCCCAGGCAATTAGTGCTGCTACAGTGGTGATCTGCCGTCTAAATGGGAAAGCACTGAGCAGGACAGAGGATTAGCAGAGTCTACCAGTTTGTATTGGCACATGACTGAACAGCTGGGTGTATGCAGGCAAATTGTTTCTGGTTAAAGAGGGTGCATTGGTAACACGCCCTTCCAACTTTATTTCTTAGTATGTGCTCTCAAAGGGCACACATAGCGATGAGTCCTTGGAAGAGGAGTCTTGATATAATTTGTGCAAAGGGTGAAAAAAGTTGCCCTCCTTCCATCCATGTCCCTGTCACCCCAGCGGAAAAAGGAGTGGATCACTTTCACTCTCTGTGTCTCTTTTCCTTTCTCCTCTCTCCATCTTTCTGTCTGATAAAAGAGGAACTATGATCACTTCGACAACAAAGGGCCCAGCTGCTTGTGTTTGGATGAGGCTCTCCTTTCTTCTCTCTTTCCTCTTCCATCTCTATCTATTCCTTCTAACCCCCTCTGATCTCTCTTACTCTCTCCTTGCCCCCCCTTCCGCTTTCTCCCTTGCTCGTCTATCTCTCACTGCCTGATGCCACTCTCCAGCGCTGCTGCTCCGTTCTTCGTTAGGGCCTCAGCGATACAATCAGGGTATGGAATTAAAAATCAGAAAGTGTCCTTGTCGAGGAGACACCCGGATGGTGCACTTTGATGTCTCCTCAGAAATTTGAAATTCATATGTTGTCACACTTGATTTTAGTCTCCCTCACTCTCACTCACTCTCTCTTTTTTGCTTTTTCGTCATCTTCCTCCACTTCTCCTCCGTCAAGTGCCATCATGTACTATTCAGTTAGAAAGGGCAAATCAAGGGAAACAGAAGAATGTAAAAGCATTGTAAAAGGATTTCCTGAAGCCCTTTCTTTTATTTTTTATGTTTTTACTTAGTCGAGAAGGCGGGAAGACATAATGAATCATTTAATTTCCTTTTTGATTGTAGGTGCTGGGGTGCGTGGGTTTAGAGGTGGAACATGGGGATTAAGGGACCAAGGGATGGGATTGAGATGAGCTGGTGGACCACTTTGATGCCATTTCAGAGCTCTATGCCAAAGTCAAAGACAGAGTGAGTAAAGTATAGCTGTTGTACATGCACGTTTTTAGATAGACATAATATTTCTTCACTACTCCTTCCAGAAAAATATTTTTACATGATGGAAATGCTTTGAAATCAGTGATTTCCTATCAATTGTGTGGACTCCCAATTAACCCACTTTCCTTCTCCTTAGCACTGTC
The DNA here is from genome assembly GCA_010277075.1 of Poeciliopsis retropinna. Classification (NCBI taxonomy): domain Eukaryota; kingdom Metazoa; phylum Chordata; class Actinopteri; order Cyprinodontiformes; family Poeciliidae; genus Poeciliopsis; species Poeciliopsis retropinna. Next base: position 7,234,039 of record VMRM01000007.1, read on the forward strand.
CTTATTCTTTTTATTATGTATAGTTTTGGTCAGAAGTTTAGATGGCATTAATTTTGAACATTTAATGATTTATTTGAACTGTTCTTTCTTCTAACTTGCAAAAATAGTAGTTGGCAAAATCAGTGGTCCAAAAAACAGTAGTGGCAATCATAGTCAACATGATTGGAATATGATTGGAATATGTTTAACTATATGACTATCAACTACTACAACAGTTCATAGTCAAATCAACTGTTTTGCTACTGGTAGTACTGGTGCATTGCAGAAAGTGGATAAAAGAATGAACAAGCATGTCCATTTTCAACTTCTTTAACTTCATTACAAATAAGTTGGAAGCAAAACATAGGACAATAGGCTGATTTTTATCAAATGATGATCAATACCAAAAATAGCAATGACACAGAAACACAAGGAAGATTTGAAACAGAAAACCCAAACTCAAAAAGCTGTTGATGATAACAGAGAGAAGAGTATATGAAGTGGTGAAGTGTGACTTGTGACTTGTTGCAGGAGTTTGCCTTGGCTCAACTGCCTCAGTTGCCTTAGTTTGTTATATAAAACCAATTGTTCAAGAAGAAGATCTGGGATATTTTCAGAGTTTGTTGATTCAAATAGAATAATGTAACTTTGTTTAATTATAGATACTAATGTAACTATACCCTCTCTAAAAGTAATTAAAGGAATGAATTTGGGTAGATGTATTTCTTTTTTTTTTCTTGAAGGAAACAAAGGGGCACATCAGTGAGTCTGAACTGCCCCTCCCAAGACAGTTATAAATGGTTACACAGGTGGGGTTGTGAGGACAGAAGGATGGGGTAGGGGGAGGAAGGGTGTAGAAGGAACGAGAATGGAGACAAGTATGGGTTTTCCCATTGGTCCACTATATCCCAGATTCACCATTAATCACTTGAGCTGAGCCCCTCCAACTCTCTCGCCCCTTCTTGCCACCGTTGTCTCCTGGCTTTGTAGACCCGTTTTCCATTGTGATGGCAATGTGTACCCCCTTTTGAACTGAACACCAACCATAAAACTTATCCATCCTCAAATCAACTATTTATTTCATCAACAAAATTGTCATCCTAGTTTGTCTTACTGTTTATAGGTAGGTCTCCTTTCCATTGCTGCCCCTTTCTCCTATCACTCTACACCCATTGACTACTTTTTTTCCTCTCCTTGTTTTCTTTCTCTCTCTCTCCATGACAAATGGGTTTTAATAAAAGCTGACAGAGCGATGAAATTAAAGGAGTGCATCCCATGGCCAGCTGTAGCTCCAGCCTTACTGTGGCACTGACATATTTAAAACAGGACCTTAATTCAGTAGCTGGCAAGTGCTTTACCAACCCTAGGACACCTCAGTGTTATCAAAATCATTATTACTGCTTGACACAAAGCTGTTGTACAAAAAAGGAGTTTAACACTACACTTAGCACAAAAGGTGATGAGAATTCATCCGTCACTTTGTGTTTATGCCAAGTATAAACCTAATAGAACAGTTTATTCCATTGACCCTATTAGGATATATTAGGGCCCCGTGTCCCATGTCATCTCATTGTAGTTTTGGACCACAAAGAGAGGGGGTTGGGAGAGAGTAAATGGTCAAAGACAGAAAGGGAGCATGCGTCTATTCCGAGGGAATCCTTCCATAAGGAATAACTGACACAGAGGACTTACCCACGCCTCAAGAGCTCTCGCTAGCATTAGAAAGCATTGTTTTTTTGGATCACAGGGCTAGGAGGGGAAGCTAATCCCATAATTTTTAATCTCTCCTGATTCTACAGGGATGGATGAGAGCCTGGGTGAGGGAGTGAAGTGGGGAGCTTGGGGGGGCTTCCCTGACACAGTTTGGGTAGGTGGGTTCCAGACAGGAGAGGGTGGAGGAGGGGTGAGACAGAAAAGGTTTCTTAACAAAGGGAATAATATATTATTGAAAGAACATGATTTGTTTAGCTTGTCAAAGTGAAAAATCATCAAATGTTTTAAAATGAGATATTTTCTTTTCTGTTTAAATTTGGAAGAATGAAGAAATTACCAAATGCAATGCAGTACTACAAAAGTTCCCAAAGTCAACATCTATTCATCTTCTTCAGACTCATTTGTCTTTGCAGGATTTCCATGGGAGTTGATACCTGTCTCCAGGAGTCATTGACAAGCGCATCTTTCTGGTTCATTGATGGATGGATGGATGGATGGATGGATGGATGGATGGATGGATAAAAGGATAATTCAGTAATGGAGGGACAGACAAATGAAAGGATTCATTAAAAAATGGAATGGAAAATAAAATCAGTAAAAAAAAATACACATATCTATACCTAGAAAACACTGAAATGAAATTCCATACTTCCCAAACCTTCCCAGACTTAGCCCTCTGGATAAAAGAGCAACTCCAATCCTGTTCGCAAGCAAATTCCAAATCATTCTGTGACAGAGATAACGTATCCTCCTCCCAAAACATTTCTGCTTTGTCATTTCATACCCTCACCAACCCATGTTTGGGTGTGTGGATAATTTCTAAGACAGCTTACAGTGACAGGCTTTGGGTACAGAGGGATAAGTTGTCTGGGAGCTCATCCTTATAATCTGTGAAGGATACACAGGGCTACCCCAGGCAGAATACAAGGACTGCTCACCTGCAGGTTGAGCTAAATAAGATTAGGAGCTAGACTGGAACCCAAACACTTGCTGTAAGCAAAAATATAAATAAAAATACCCATACACAAATTCACATAGGGGATATGTTTGAGGATGTGAAGGTGAGAATGCAGTTACTATGCTTTTCCTTGTGGCTTGAAATCAAGTTAATGCACAAAATGCAGCAATACCCAATGGTGGGATATTGGATCTCCAGAAAGCTTCATCTGAAAGCCTTTTCCATACACAAAGTAGGCAACAAGAACACAAACAGAGATGGAGATAGAAGGTGGCCTCAACAAACACAAGAAGTTTAAAATGATTGTGTCCAATCTGGAAGTAACCTTGGGCGGCTTCTAACACGACTGAGGGAGTGAGCGAATGGGCCTTGGAGCTCAGCCAAGGAGAGCCTTTTGTGCCAACAGCCGCCACATTCCAATCAACCGCCTTTATTTATACCCCAGGCCTAATTGAAAGGTTGGCTTGTGAACCATCTGTATGCAGCCACACTCCATCTCCCCCTTCAATATGCACCAACCCTCTTACACACAGAGACACACGCACGTGCACTCCCTGGTGCTTTATCGTCCCAAACACAGTCAGCTTTGACCCAAGGCGAGAAGGCCAGGTATGCTACATCTTTGACAGTTAAAAACACATGAGGCTAATAATGTCAGTGACTTATGGCAAAGGCAAAAGTGGAAAGGTTAAAAATAAAAGTGTGTTTCTGTGTCGTGATATTTACCTCCTGTACTGAGAGGCAAAGCAAAGATGCTCATGGAGCTAGCCTCTGGCCTACATAATGGCTACGAGGGTTTTTCTCTGAGGAGGACCAATGTTTGTTCTACAATGAGTTCTTTACTGGAGCGATAAAAACAGCAAAGAGCAGTGAAGTGATCAAAGAGATAGAGGAACATTCTATTTTTTATTATTTCAGAAGTACAAATAAAACACAATTTACACAATCACACTGCAACATGTAGTTGTGTCTAAATAGAACGAAATTCCACAATTATATCCAGTTAACTTAGTTACCTCTGCGATGCGCTCTGTGTGCAAAGTTGAAAATGTCTGCGCATCTACACCAAGCGGTCAGGTGTAGTGTGTCAAAATGACAGACGGCCATGAGATTTATTCATCATCATTTTAAAAAAATGGTCAAAGATGGAAAATATTTGGTTATCACGACCCTTAGGGGTCACATGTTGGTATATCTTTGTGATACATAATGACCCAGTCAGTTGAGTCAGACACACAGCTGGATGGTTTTCTTTCTCTTATATCTGTCTCAAAATTAGAAACAGATGCATCACATTAACACATTCAGATGACCTTTGCCCCACACAAGGTGATGCAACAGGTAGAAAGACCTTCATTAAAGACCTGTGAGATACAGAGAGCACCTTTTTGGTGATTTTTATCACACTGCCAAAGATGCAGTCACAAAAATGTCAGTTTTAAAAAAAGAAATGTTAAAAATGCTTAAAGCTGAGGCTCATTGAATATAATTGGGCATCAGAAACACTGATTAGGGTCCAATTAATATGCTCCATTCAGCAAGGCACTTAAAAATATATTCAGAAATTTTCTTCTTCACCAATGTTATTCCAATGCTAACTTCACATTTCACAGTAATGCATCTGTTTTTTTGCTGTTTTTTTTTTTTTTTTTTTTTTTTTTTGCTTTTTTGCTTTATCTTAAAATACAAAGATATTCACTATAATAAATTACTCCTTGCTCTAGCCTAGCAAAGTTGGTATTTTTACAGCTTTAGGATTTTGGTGGCAGAGTCAGTGCTTTGGCAATGTAACAAAATAACACAAAACAAAACCAAAGGGAAAGAGCTAGTTGGAAAAAATAGTTTTTTCCAACTAGCTCTGCAACCGGTTTTGTGGAAAAAGCCCTTAAGGAACCTGGCATTTACTGCCTCAAATATCAGCGTTACATGTTGGAGTTTTGTAGAGCTGGAAACCTCATACACCCATGTCACTGTTCCTGAATCCAAAGAAGTCCCTACATTATAACCCAAAAAACAAAAATTAAATGTTAAGATCATCTTGGCAAAACTCTCATTGATTACCCTATGTTGTGCTCAAGTAGAAGCACAACCCAATGTCGTAGAAGCACGACCCTATGCTTCTACGACCCAGAAACTGGAGCAAACAGTTTTCTCCAGTTTTCATGGAGCAAACAGTTTTTCTCCATGATTAAACTTGGAAAAACTTTTTCCTGCTGAAACCTCTCTTTTACTCTCAATAAAATAAAAATCACAAAAGTCCCAGAAAGTTTGCGTCCAACTCAGTTAGATCAGATGGCACATAATAGCAAACAGGGAGGAGAGACATGGGAACTTGACTTTTAATCCAGTCGTAATTTTGACAAAGTGAGCGAACAACTCTGTATTAAGAAATACTGTGCAGCTGAAAGGCTCTGGCAGTTGATAAAAAGACTCAGGCACCGGTGTGAGATAAACGACTGGATGATTGATTATCGCCTCTGGCAGAAAAATGAGCAAAGCACAAAGCCAGTCAGAAGTGTTTGTGTCATGAACATTTTCTCACAGTTTGTTCTTTAAGGTCACTGTTGTATTTTAGGTGAGTTTTCAAATAACAGTGAAACTAACCATATTTCAATTTGAAATTGTGCACAGGAAACACAGAAAAAATAATTACATCACTGTAATAAAGCAATGGATTTGGCTGAAAGAACGACTGGAAAGATAAAAAAAACAACAACAAAAAAAACATGTCTGTTGACATCAATTAAGGCTTCACCTACCCTTCAACTTTCAGATCTGTTTAAAAATAGGCAACTAACCACATTGATCCAAGTGCACCACATGCTCTAGGGATCTGGTAACAAACCACAGGGATTAATGAACAGTTAGATCTGTGTTTCATCAGTTAACGGGACAGGCTGATGGAGATTGCAGCAATGCTGAAGAGCGTGTTAAGCTCTCGGCAGGTATCCAGCTGGCCCCGCACTGATCTATGGGACGTGTCAGGCTTCTTCTGCCAGCTGGCAGTGAAACACACCATGTTCATTCATGACTGGCATCTCCAAAACTTGTGAAAACCTTGTGGTTTTTGAATGCTCCTTCTTTAAGATGTTTTTAAAAGAGGAAGGGAAAGAAGAAAGGAAGGAAGGAAAAAAAAAAGTTTAGGTGTTTTAAGACAAGGACATTCAGGACAGCTTGGTAGTGTTTAATCTAAATGCCCTCTGTGATATTTTCTGATGTTTTTTTGTATTTGCAGATATTTAGAAGAACTCAATAAAAGGTTTTTCACACACCAATGTATGTTGTTGGAGTAGATTCTTGGAGTATATTCTTTAATGACGATTGCATTCCTTTTTGGAAAATATTTCATTAAACATGAAATCATAACAGAACAAGGCATATTTATTATTTTCAAACTTATTTTGATATAATTTATTTCAAGTTTCATTTTAGAAAAGTTGGTATGGCTAAAACTAACATTTTCACCAAATTAAAATAACTGTAATTAAACTGCCTGCATTGTCTGTTTATAAATAATTGACAGAAACCGGTAAGTAAATCAATCTTTTATTGATTTAATGTTGTTTTAAAAAAAGTCCTTCTGTTCAGGGAAAATCCCACACAAATAATTCTTGTTTCAATACTCACAATCACTCTTAGCAGTATTTTTAACATACATGAAACTAAAACATTTTTAATGAAGTCTTTCCTTTTTGACAGAACCTGTTAATGTTAATTTGTGATTTCCTATTTTCATGGAGGAAAATAGGAAATCACTCTTCTTTCCCATGATAAAGAGGAGCAATTCTCTGAACATACAATTGTCTAAAATATTTTTGTTGATTGAAACATTAGTTCATTTCACTGAAACTAAGGATTCAAAACCAAACTCTGAAAAGGAACCCAAAATCATAACCTTTCCTTCGCCAAACTTTGAATTTGACAGAATTGAGTAGGAAAAGTGTTCCTCTTTCCACTGCCTAGCCCAGACTTGCCTCCTTAATTACAAGATAGGGAAGTATAACTCATCTCTCTAGAGATCGCTGCCAATACAGTTCATTGTCAGTATACCTCACAGCATTGCATTTGGCACTTTCATTGCGCAAGGTCATTTCATGAATCTCTAGACATTGTTTCGGCACTAATCTGCAGATCACATGAAGTTTTTTGAGAACTGTAGTTTTACTCTTTACTATTCACTATTTTCCAAAATTCATATTTGCTTTCTCATTATGATACTAGGTGTTAAATATGATATTCATAAATGACTATATCATAAATTATATTCATATCATTTATGGCCTCAGCCATATTACGCTGAGGCCAGGGTACTGTGGCCTCATATTACTCTGTGAATTCACTAAGCTACTTCAAGACACTGTTTCTTTTACAGCTGTTATGTAAAAGGAGTTTTCCTGTCAAAGTACTGTATTTTACGCCCCTCTGACCACTGACGTGACAAAACCCCTTAAATTCAAGGATTTTAAATGGAGACCCCACATTTTAAGGATTTTAAATGGAGACCCCACATTTTAGGACACATAGTATATATTTAATACACTTTTAAAACACTTATTTTCTGTAGTCCCATAGCTTTGTATGCTCATCTGTAATCTGTACACACAAAGTAAAATGACACAAGAGCTTATATCTGTAATTAATGTCTGATATAAATCACAGGGTTGAATGAATCTTCATCACAAGTAAAGATATATTTCCTATTTTGATTTGCTAAAACATTAGCTTGCAGGTTTGGGTACATGTACACAATATTTTTTAGATGTTCTAAATTTTTAGCATGTAATTCATAAATATAAGCAAGTATAAAATGTGATTTGATGGAAACATAATACTCTGCATATTTTTGTAATCCACAATTGGTCAATTTTTATTTTTTTGCAACCAGTCAGATTCTTTTAAAATGTGTCAAAGTGGATCTTTTGACACCTTGTAGTTTAACAAAAACATTTTTAAATGCCATAGAAGAATGGGTCTGGCAATGTTTGGTTTATAACGTTTGGTCCAGTTTAAACAAGTTAATCTTTCCAGTTATTTATTTTAACCCAATTTAACCTAATGAAAGATTTACCAGACTTCTAAGTGAATCTTCCTTGACTTAAAAATGTATTATTGTGTTGCTAGTTTAAAGTTTCATGTGTGTAATAGCAGTCTTCAAATTATTAAACATGCATTGCTTTATCAAACCTCAATAGATGTCAGATGCAAAATTACAAGATCAATGTTACTATAGAATCAAACAGACTGCCTCTGAAATGTGAACAGAAAAACACAAGGGGAATTTTACACGTTTTCTCTTTTTATTTTGGGCCTGAACATTTCAGTCAGAATGTACCATGTAAACTAGCATATACACCATTTAGAGGCCCCATTAATGAACTGGAACATAGTGATCCAGCATGTAGACATTGCTGGCAGCCTTACTAAAACACTGAAATTAGGCATTTTGCATGGAAACAGAATCATCAGCATGCTGCTTGGGGAATGGGGACAGTCAGCCAAATGCAAAATCATCCTCTGTTCTTCTGTGGCTCGTGCTGGTGATAAATCAAACCGCCGAACAACAATTAGCACTCCGTTGACACTCCTTTCACATCCAACAGTTTACACAGGAAGTCGGCCAAGTGAGTAAAAAAACGGCGCATTGTCTTGCCAAGTGCATCTGCTATTATCAGCAATGGAAATCCATCCACTTGTTGTACAAGCTTGTGAAAACAGGTTCATGGGTCTCAGTTAAAAGAAGTAAAAACCGTCCTGTATAATAAACTAAAGGCATCTCAAATTTGCACTACATACAAGCTGCAGGAAAGCACAAGAGACAATTAATCCCCCGGCTGCCTCTGTAGCTTCCAAGAAAATGAACTTTTTACATATGCCTCACAGGTCAAACATACAGGAGTGTCGTCCCCTTCTTTACATTCAATGGAAAATTGTTTGCTGAAAGCAATCACACAGACTTCAATAACAACTGAGATAAACAACACACATCCGGTCTAATCTCTCTGCAGACCATCCAGCTCAATTAATTACCTAGGCTCTGTATTTGACTTCAGGGCATTAGCAATCATCTTTAAATATTAATTGTCTTTGTCCAGGGACTGATCCAAGGTACTTGTTGTTCAGTTGTCGAGTTTCTATAGAGTGAAACTGGATAGAAACTGGCTTAGATATGCTATTTGTTCAAAAAAGAGGCACAAGTTTTTTGGAACAGTTGCCCTGTTTTGTATGAGACTTTTTGTCTAGAATACAGAAGGATGCTGTTCAGTTAAATTCTATCATGTATTTATAATTATTTTGATTTGCTACGAACCCTTGCATAGTATTCGTACCCCTTGTTTTCCTGTTTAATCATATAACAACCACAAACCAAAGTGATTGTTTTAGGATTTTATAACCAAGACAAAGTCGAGCAACAGTTTGAATCAGAAGGAAAATTAAATATGTTTTTATTGTGATTTTGTTTTATAAATGGAAACCTATAAAATATAATGTGCATTTGTTTTCAGCTCTGACCATATTTTTCTATTTATAAATTGAATGCCTTTGTCTTGTAAGGCACCCTAGGATGACATTTGCTTTGAACTGACACTACATAAGTACATTGAATTGGACTTGTTGGGGCTGATACAACAAAATAAAATCCAGGGCAACAAACTATCTCAATTTACTGTTTATCAGCAAAAGCGTCCATCAGTGAGCAATTTATTCCCAGGATAAATGCAGCTTTTTTCTCTAACAGGCTGGTTAGAAAACATATGTGAATGAACAACAACATAAAGTCCACAAAACGAAAACACTATATTATCTTTAGAACATTGAATTGTTTATCTAAACCTGGACAGATTATGGCTCAACTACAAATCCACCAAGACAGACCAATGGTTACTGACTTTCAAAACAAGCATTATAAACGTTGACTTCGATCTAACTTGGGTTACATAAACCAATGTTGAAAAACCAAAGGAGAATCTCCATATTTGTTGTTTTATAACAATTTGGAAGTGTGCTAAGAACAAAGTTATAATGGAAAGAAAGTCATACAAAGGCTTTAATAATTTGTAACATGTGAAAGAAGACAGTCTGGCTCGATGAGAATTAAATGAAACTTTCTTCCCAATGCATAAAACACTGTGTGGCAGAAAACAAACACCAAATCATTTTACATTGTGAAAGATGGTGATGGCAGCTTCATGGTGGGGGATGCCTTTCTTCAGCAGGGACATGGAAGCTAGTCAGAGTGGAAAGCACATTAATTGGTTAGAACAGACCAGTCAAAGTCAAAATGAGAACATGTGGCAAGACTGATGTTGGACTCACCTATTAGCAAACAAGAATGGTATAAAACATCTCAGTCTCGAGATGGACAAAGGTTTGAGAAACACAAACACATGTTTGTTAATTTTTTTTTTTGCAGTGCAGTGGGTAAAAGAAAAACTGAACCAGTATTATCTGCAACTCAAATAATACTGGCTGAGTTGACAGAAGAAAGATATAAAGATCTACAGCGTATGTCTCCTGACCACCAGCAGGGCAAACAAACAAACAACAACATCCTGAGTTAAGATGAAGCGTCTGGAACGAATATGCCTTCAGAGGATGATATGTGTCTTCATTTAGGCTGTCTTTAATAATTAACCCAATGCATTTATTTATTACTCTTCACCAAAGAGATACCCAGGTGAGTTGAGCTTCTCTCGGGATAAATGCTCAGGGGAGAAAATAGAAGATTCCTCTTCTTTTTTCTTCTTCCCTCTCATGCTTTGCATGAGTGTTTGTAGCCCAGAGCAGAGGAAGCCAAGAAAAAAAAAAAAAAATCATATCTGGCCTCTGTCCACCTTTACCTGCAGAATTTCCTATATCAGCATATTTGCTAGTGTACCACGGGGCCAAAAAGCAAAGAACGGGGGAACTGAAACAGAGATGTAGGGGAGCTAATTGGCCTGTGTATTCCAAACTATCGAGATGTATTTTCTTTTAAATCTAACATAACATCTACAATAAAAATATAAATAAAATAAAACATGCATTTCTGGTACGTAGCTTTGTTAGATCAAGTCACTACACCCAATGCGTTTAGAAAACAGAAAAACTTGTGCAGAATTACACCTGTTCCAAAAAAAACATCACAGTAAATAGTAGTCATAATAATGTATGTCTAAAAACTATGCCTTAAAGATATGTGATCATAATTAAAACAACACGCTAAAAATATCATCCCTAAGAAATAGGGGATGAACACATGAAAATGTGTTTAAATGATCCAGTCAAAGTTCGGTACGTAGCTTTGTCCAACTAACAGGTAAAACCTTGAAATTGATGTTCACAGATACTCTTCATCCAATTTGACAGAGCTGGACCTATTTTTCAAGAAATAGGGCAATAAATTCATTCTCTGAATGTCCATGTACCCCACAGGGCATGCAGCTGTAACTACAAAAGGTGTTTCTATACTTTTATTACTACATTGGTGAGACCCCTTAAAGCCCATCTTTTTCCTTCCACTTCACAGATATGCCCTATTTTTAGGTGGCCTATCACAGAAAATCCAAATAAAATCCAAAGCAATTCGTAATAGTAAAAAGCAAAAGCTTCAAACAGTATGAATACTTTTGAAATGCACCATATTTAAATTTCTGTGTTTTAGGAATATCTGTTGCTCATCTTTAGTTCTGACCACAACTTGACAGCATGCCAAGTCAGGGGCGACACTTGTGCATATAGAGAGCAACTTAACAAATTGCCACTCTGCTGCCAAGTCCTGGGAGGGAAGAAATAGCTTAAAGAAGGTGCTAAAATCCCTGCTAAAGAGACCAAGAAACCCCACAGGGTGAAGGGTGAGGGGAAAGAACGAAAGAAAAGTGAAGGTGGGTAGAAGAACATAAAGAGAAGAAGCCGAGGGAAGAGAAACATGCGAGATAAAGAGGCAGAGGGAGAAGGGAAGAGTGAGAGGCAGAGCAGGGAGAGGACAAAAATGAGGGAACAGTAGAGGCTTGATATGATTTCAATGGAATGTTTGTTGACAGTGCTCCGTGGCCCCGGGCTCTGGGATAAATGATTGAACACTGCGCCTGTCAAAGCCAGAGGATTTCTGTGGGCATGCGTTTCTCTCCCTGCTCTTTTGCTGGAGGGAAGGTAGCAGTCAACTAATTGACACAGAATTAAGCATGAAATGCACTAAAGCACAGCCCTCTGCTGCCGTGGCTGGCCTCTTCTCCAAAGAAGCAGCTTCCCGTCAGTTAAAAGCTGAAGATAAGACACACATGCTCCTATGTTGAGATTAAATCTCAGACTTGCAAATATACAAATGTAAACAGATCTTTAAAGACAAAAAAATCCAAGCAGATGGCTCACTTCAACATTTGAACACCCCCACAAAAAGCAAGTACATGCATGTACATCAATAGAAGCAAAGAGGCAAAGGATAGAGGATGTTCACAGAGTAAATTAGTCAACAGTATAGACTTTTCTGTAACACATTGCTCCATGAGAAAATAACCCCTTAAGTGTCATTTTCTGCTACACTTTTCATAATATGCTCAGCTGCTGGATTCTTGGAAAAGGCTTATCAGTGCACTAACTACTTTTACTTTGCTCTGAAAGCAAACTGAAAAAAAGGATAAAGTGAAGGTTTTTGGAAAAACGAACAAAAAAATTTGCGAAAATAGAATTAAAACTAAGAAAATTATGCACAGATGATTGCCTTTTAATTTTCCTTTCTTTTTATCCATCCATTCATCAAGTCAGATCAGGTTTATTTGTATGGGACATTTCAGCTGCAAGGCATTTCAAAGAGCTTCACGCCATAAAAACATAATACAGTAACCATTTATGAAACAAGCAAGAAACATGACATTTTGCCAAATGCTATCATCAAATTTATCAAGCAAATTATTATGAAATACATTGATTTATGTTCCAGTTATTAATCAAAGGCAACTCTAAGCAGTTGGGTTTTTAGCCTTGATTAAACAACAAGTGACAAGTTCATGTTCTATTTGCAAAGCTTCATCTGGCTGTCTGCTGGTCCTAAAAAACCTTTTTCAAAGAGCCTAAGACAGAATAAGAAGTGCTAAAGAAAATGAAGGAGTCTGTGGGTCAAAGGACCAACCTCATCTCTCTGACTACCAGTTGGTCACGTGGTAGCTTCTCCTGTCTTGGATGTAAAGGAGGGAGAATGGGGAGAGAAAGGGAAAAAGAAGGGAGGGTGGGTGTGTTGCAAGGCGGATCCCCAGGGTCAATTACCCACAAGAAGGAGGTACTGCAGCCAACACTCTGCATCTCATTTGCAAGGCAGCAGCAAAGGTGCACCTGAGCTCCTCTAGTGAGCATCCTGCCACAGCTCCGAGCCAATTAATGTCTCCTTCTCAGCGACATGTGCTCCTCAGTGTGACAACCAGTGTGGCTGGGCAGCTGTGGGCCAGGCCTGCTGGCTGAGGGAGAAGGCCTCGGCAATGCCGCTTGTCTTCCCACAGAGACTAATTTCAGACAGAGTCTCACCTGTGTTTTTACAACAGCCTGAGTCAGAGGACTTCAGATTCAGGCTCAAATACACATGCACTCATAAATTCAGATAAGCAAGGACATAAAAATGTCCAATATACAACAGCACAAATGACCAGATAAGCACATTAAGAGAAGATCCAATTCCTTGCCAACAGATGAAACACAACCATTAGTTGCACACAAAAACATAAAAATGAACAACAATAATGGAATGATTTAATACTTTCTGGTTTGTATAAATGGAATTTCTGAAAAGCTGCCTTTCAGGCAGGTTAAGGAGAATAGATATATCCCAAAGTGTTAAGTCTCGGTAGATGGATATATCACACAGTAAAAAGAAGCTCCAGTAGAAAGGGGAGAAATTTTGATGCACAAAGCAAAGTTAAAAACTTTCTCAATTTTGGCCTGAGGTGACACTTGGAGATATACGAGTGACCTGAACAGGGGGAGATTATTTGCCAGAAAGCATGCTTATGGACAGTCAATATCATGCATATTCCATATGAAGAGGTGGAGTATTTGGTTTATATGTTGTATATGAAGGAAGTTCAAGCAAAGGTCACTAGGTCACCAAATACATTGAGGAGTTAAGTGTTGTGGGATATGTAGATGAGAATCAATGAAGGAAAAAAAAAAAAAAAAAAAAGAATTTATACAACTTTATGTTAAAATCATGGTACAAAAATATTTTCTTTTTTATTTAATAACATTTTATGTTTTTATTTTCATGTTGCTTCATGTTCACAGTTGAGAATTCACACAAAAGAGAAGTTATAAAGCATGTAAAAAACAGCAAAAATCTAAGTGGGGAAATTCATTAACCAGGTTTTAATTTAATTAAAACTTTCTTTGAATCATGATTCAATCCCCAATAAACCTGTCAGAAAAGAAGGAACTTTTATTATTTTTTAAAACTCTGCTATAGATCTTGAAACCTAAAGGGACATTTAAAATACAGAGTTGAAAAACTCAGAGTAAAAATAAAGAATCCAGTAGTGAATGGATGAGTATGAATGGCTGCATAAGTGGGTGCCTGGGCAGGGAATTTCTTTTGCATTCTTCAAACCACAACCCGATACACAAGTAAACAAACACCACAACTATGTGGAAGATTTCTGCAAAAAGTGGAAAACATTTATAATATATCAGGAATATTCTGAAGCAAAATCAAATTTATTGTATTGTGTTTTACAATTCATGTACACACAGTTACATACTATAACAGTACACACACCGCTGGTGCATTTATTTTTCAAATAAATATTTTTATTGTATTAAGATATTTCCTGTTTGTGCATGTAATATTGCATTTTTGAAGTGGACAGAGCTCAAGACCAGTATGACTGCAAGACATTTTTCAAATGTCAAAGACTCAAAGTTGATTTTCCACACAAAATAAATCATATGCATTTGCATTGACTAGTTGTTCAAATCTTTGACCTTATCTAGACATTGCGTCTCTATTTTTACATGAATTTGCGAAACCAAGAGGTAATATAAATGTATAGAAAGTTAGTCCAGATAAAAGGAAATTATGAATTCCTTTCTCAAAATGTGAAAATGTGTCCAAATGGCTGATAAGAGTTCAAGTGTCTTTGAAAAAGTAACTTTACATTAAAGTCAGCAAAAACTTCACATAATTAACTTGTGCTGCTGTGCAAAATATGCCTCAGAATAACAACGTTTTGGAAGTACTTTTATTGTTACTTCTTGTTTAAAAACACAAATGTTGACTATTGAAACAATAGATTATTAATGGTTTCCACGTGTTATTTATGTATTCTAGTGTATTAAGTGATTATCACCTGAGATTTAAAAGAAAATGTACAATTGAAAATCAGTGCAAATAATAATAAACTACAAATACTTAAAACAATTAGCCACATTGAGGAATTACTTATAAAAATGTGTTTATCTTTACTCTTAGAAAAAAATACGATTTTTTGCATTTAAAAGTACATAAAATCCAAGGAAAATTGGAGGGTGTGTTACTTATACACACTGGTCAGCAAGTGTGTTACCATGTAATTGACTCACAACCTTGCATGTGACCTCATTGCCGCAGGGCATTGCAGCCAGCAAGGCTAACGCAAGGCTAATGAGTGTCATTCATTGTATTTGGGTTCAGAGGAACATGGGAGTGCAGGAACACACTTATTTAACAGATCCATCCTTCCGATCACTGCTCCCCATAGCCCTGGAGCTCACAATGAAAGCCAGTGTCTCCCTCAGCGGGAAGTCTGTGCTCTCCTCCCTGACCATCCCCGCTCATCTGAGACAGAAATAGACATTGCTTTGCCTCTGTGCTCATTCTCATAGTCAACTCATGCTTGACACACGCTGGATGAATGACTCCTTCCTCCTGCTCCCCTCAGCCGACTACCGAGGTAGTTCCGAGTTGTCGAGCTTGCCACTGAAGAACACGGGAAGTTGGATTCGGCTTGCGAGGCAGAAGTGGGAAGCATGTGTGAACCTTCCAGTAGACGGCCTCCTGAACACACACACAGAGCAAAGCAAGCTGGCTTTTGACAGTGGCAGAATTATTACGGTGAGGTGGATATTACCCCTGTGGGACTTCATTTACCTCCAGCATATTCACTGAGTTGCTCTGTGTTTTACTGCTCCTCATAATCCGAGCCAAGCGCGCACACCCCCCCCCCCACGCATATATACTGCTGCTCACTCATATCGCCATATCACACACTATTTTTATGTCAGGGTTATTATTGAGATCATTATGGGATGTGGATAGCAGTCAGATGCCCACCTCCAACCACATCCTTTTTGCTGCCCTCCCAATTTCCTTCCATGAAAGGTTGCCAAAGATTTTCTATTTATCAGGAAAGCAAACATGCAAAAACACAAACAGACCCACACATTCAAAAGCCGGTTTTGTATTACTGCAGTTATTCTCCTAGCATTTAGCTTGTAAAGGTCACTGATGGGCTTCTTTTGTTGGGCTTTTTGAGGTCTCCTTTGCCCATTGTGTCATCAAATCATTAAAAATTGAGAGGAGAAAGGCAAGGCAGGAGACATTGCATATGTTTGGAGGCATTATTATTATTAAATAATCATGTTTGTCTCCTGAATTGAGAGTGACTCATGCCACAATATCAGTAATTAGATAAATTATTGATGGACTAGCGGGTGGGAACAGGGAGAGTTGGTGGTAGAAATGGAATTGCCAAACCCAATTAATGTCTTTTTCCTAGAGTGGCCCCATTAGGGTTGTCACTTATACTGCCAAATGGCGACACTAATAAAACCACAACTAGCACTTAACTGTTTAATTAACCCTCCTCTTGTCCTCATTTTCTATATACAACCTGTGTGCTCCGGGTCAACATAATCCGTCTTCACTAAACCCCAATATAAGCAGCTTAATGAATTTTAAACACCAAATTTCATCTTGTATATTGTAATTCACCACAAAATGTGTGAATACTTGAGTTTCCCTCTCCACTTAAATTCTATAGCTTAAGAAAAGAAAAAAATGTGTAAAAAGGAGTTTCGAATGCATTTTTATTATCTCAATGACTCATTTTCTTTACTTTTCTCCAGTGAACAATTTAAGAGAATGTACAATACAAAATATGAAAAATAACATAACGCATTCAACTAATTAGCACATGTAGGGCAGTATGCAAGTGCACAGCCTCTGCAGATATATTTCTTACACCTGCAGCACACAGTATGTGTTTTACAGTCCTTCTTTTTAGGGCAGAACTGACATCTCTTCCTCTTACTTGCCCTCGCTGGGGAAGTGGCTGTGGTAGATGGATCCTCAGGTTGATCAGGAGCTGCTGCACTCTGAATAGCTTTCACAACTGCTGCTGAGGCTTCTGTGCGAGGACATGCTTCCTTCTTTCAATGAGTGGAGTTACAAGTGCCTTTCCCAGCTGCTCCAGGAACACCCTCCTCTTGTTGTGCTTACGAGACATCCAGGTTGGGTCGATCTCTCTCCAAATAACAATCTCCATCTTCTTCTTCGGATGCATCCTCTACTTCCTCTTCTGAATCAGAGTTGTCTTGCTGGACATGTGAGAAAATCGCCTCTAAAGCCTCTTCAGTGTTGTAACGCACACTCATGGCTTCAGCACAGACACAATTCGGGGTCCTGTTATGCAGGAGCTTTATAACCTCTGGAAATAACAGGTGGTCTTTTGAAGTCTGTGAGAACACCCCCTGATTTGCCTTGTTTACGTTTGCTACTGATTGGTCTGAGACACACCTAAAACTTTGTAACATTCTGTGGTTTGTGAATAACTGTGACCTTAATTTCAACTCTATTTGCCTCACGAGTCATTTGACCCAAAGACCATTTTTGTAAATTTTTTGTACAGCTTACATGGAAATGTGAATAAAAGCAACATTTAACTTTTTCTATTGTTTTGGCCAATCTAGGAAAAGTCTTAAAATCTCAAGTTAAAAAAATAACATTTAGTGGATTTTTGGGGGGGGGTTTAACACAGGAGCGGTTCATTTTGACCCAAGAACAGTAGGAGGGTTAATAGTAAAATGATCAATATTTTAATTAGCTTAGATTAAATACAGTGGAAGCTAAGAGAGAAGAGTAAAAAGAGGTTGACGTTGTGTGCCCTTGCTGATTTAAAATGTCAGACAACGTTTTACTGGAAGCTGTTTCACATTGACTGCCATTTTAGTAGAGAAGCTTGTCAAAACAAATGTAAAATTTACAAAGTACCTATCACACCCATTGACATTGACGCTGAAGACAGGAAGAAAATCTTAAAACAAATTTCTCTTTAAATTAAAGTATAGTATCATACTGGAAAATAAATTAAACAATTATTAGAGACACTATGAACTTTTAACCTTAGCCTCTCTTTCAAAAAGGAAAAACAAGCAAAAATGTCATTCAAGAGCAGCAGATCATTGGGGCATGAGCTCAAGAAAACTTCTACTGATATAAACTGTCCTATATCTACAGAGAGAGCAATAATTAAAATGTTTAAAGCAGCATAAAATATAACCAGTGACGTTGGAAGTGGATCCAAATTAATCTTGTTACTGTGACGATTGCGCTCCATTGAATATTATGCATACACAAACTCATTGCCACACCCCAATTCCTGTCCAAGTGTACATCCTATAACACAGGCAGGGCAAGGCCAATGTTTCCGATTGCAACACTGCACAGTCAGTTTGAAGAGAAGAGCACCAGTGGAAAGAAAAGAAACCTTAAGACCATTTGTTTTACTGGGGAAAAGGAAGATATCGACACAGCATCCCTGTGCCAAACAGACTTTATGATAGCTGCTGATACATTTCTTTCTGAGGTTGAAAAAGGTTTTTTTCCTTGTCGCTGATAACCAACATTTTGTCGTCTCTGTTCTTCAGTTTACCTGGAGCCCCGGCACTGGGCACAGACGAGTGGAAGATGAAGAGTTTCCTCGCCTGCAGTAATGCCAGTCCAAGTTTTATATGCTGCACGACTCACTGCCCTGCACCACTGTACACACAATTAAGCCATTAGGTAAAATCTGACAAATTTACAGAAATTAAAATTAACATGTAATGTTTTAACATGTAATTTAAAACCAAGTTAATAAAAAGTTTACAATATCAGCAACACTGACAAACTGCTTATCAGACATCACTCTTTATCTTTTTGTTTTCTGTAAAGAACAACAACAACAACAACAACAAAAAATTTGCAATGTTCTAAGCTGAAGTAAAAATCTGTCGCCTGTTGCATTAAGGATCAGACCTTCCTCGAGGAAACCTGCAAGCCCAGTATAAGGGGACTATCCTTCTTCCACTAATACCTATCAACCCCCTCTCTCAGGGGGACGCAGTGTCTCCAATCCCCAACATGAATAAAACAAGTTGTTATTCTTTTCTAGACAAACACCCTCAGAATGCCCCCAGATAAAAAAAAAAGGGGAAACCATGCCAAGCCTGGGTTTTCCTGCAGCAATGTCAGTAGAGATGGGCTCCCCAGACACTTGGCTGGCTGGGCTCTGTAAAGTGTGTCCTGCACCATGCAAAGTGTCTGCTTTGCCAAGGGGCACCGGATGGAAACTTTAAGCATAAACAAAATACCTACCAATGTTTGTTCATGGCTATAACAAAGCAAATTATTCATCCACTTTATTAAGTGCTTATGTACATGGCATTATTAATCAAATTCCCCTGTGACATTTGAGCTGCTGTTTGTTCATTTGAGTCTACAGAAAGACTGCGCTGGTAAGTGAATCATTAGGAGGCATCGCTTTGGCCCAGATTTGACAAAGAGGCTGGGAAGGTGTGCATTAGCCGATGGAAAAGGTTAAGCATGGTAAAATGAGAAAGGAAATGTGGCGGACAAATTGGGAAATTAGCAGTGGGCTGGTGGGGAAAGTCTCGGAGGACCCAGTGGTGAGGCGAGGACCTATTATGGCACATGGCACCAGGCAGCTGGGTGGTAATTATCCTTACGTGTTTAGCAAGACACTCTTATGCAGGGCAGCATATATGACTTTTGCCTTTACCACTTAGTTGGCCCATTTAGCTCTGTACTGAGGTGTGTTACCGTGAGTAGGGGGGTGAGGGTAGGTTTGCATTTGCACACCTCTTTAAAAGTACGTTGCATTCACCTCTGTTCAGCTGCAGGTGTTCTAAAGTCAGCCATAGATTGCCCCTTTTGTACTCTTATGCAGGTGTGTGACCCCTAGAATGGAGCCCGGGTGCAACTTCATGTCTTTGGGGAAGGTGACAGAACGACCCCAAGAAGACCCAGCTGGGAGCCCGAGGAGCTGATGGTCTAAATGTGAATGAGTGTGTGTGTGAGTCTTTTAGTGTTTCAATGTGTGCCCACTGCCAGCTTTGTCAAAAACAGCTGGTTGCAACCATCTGCTACTCCTCTTCATTGGCACCACCAGAATGTGAAAGTACTTTGTGTGTTTATGTGTGATTTTAATGTGCTCATGATCCTTGTTTCTTTCTGCATCATCCACAATGAAGCACATAATGCATAAATGCAACATCAAACTGATTTAAGGAGTTGTGTTGTATATCAAAGCATGCTTTGTAGACACAAAGAAATCTAATGCTTTCATGTTCTTTGTGTACTTTGGTTGCAATATTTCTGCCCTATATTCATAAAGTACATTGTACAAAATATGTGCAGACACATACTTAATCCCAGCAGACTGGAGAAATTTGCAGTCTAGGTTCTGTCAGGTTGCAGTTGTACTCTCTTCAACTACACAAATCTGACACTGAAGTAATGAAAGAGACAAACAGTAAGGTTTTTACTTTTGTAATAATTAAATTATAAGAGAACCCCGGGTCATGAACAAAGGAAGAATTCATTAATAAATCTGACCAGAGCATTTCCCCCTTTAAAAACCCTTTTAATTCAATCATTGAATTGATATTATGTGTCAAAATCTATTTCTTCAACATGTATTCTCTAAATCTACTGTATTAGAATGAAAAAAGAAACACAAAACACAGGTAAGTGACCCTTAGTTAATCTAATTTAGTTTGAGTCAAAAATCCTACATGTAAATTATATGTTGGAAATTGGAATATAGCACAAGTACAGAATTTGAAAAAAAGACCTATCAGACCTTGCTAGAAGAAAAAAAATATATACATTTTTGGTAACATCTCCTACTTGACTTGTAAGTCTGTAACATTGTCCCTTTTTCTTCCCCCATTCCAAAATCACCACCAGCTTTCAATAAACAATTTTTGCCACACAATTTTCTGTTCTTTAAGAATACAAACTCTTTGATTTGGCTGTAATTAATAGAAACATAAAGATTTCACAGCAAGCCTAATATACTCTTCACATCAATGTATAGAGATGCTCATAGGTCAAGTTATTTTTTTTTTTTGGGGGGGGGGGCATTAGCTGCCATCTGGGTTCAGAACAAACAAGGCCAATGTTGCATACATGTTGGACCCACAATATGTTTATGAATTTGCCTCTGTGGTTTCTTGCAAAAAGAAAAATTTGGGGTTCTGTCTGTTATTTTGCCACAAAGATAGTTGGTGTGAATTTCATTAAAAACCATGCTGTGTTTATGTATGTTGGCTTTTCCCTTTGGTTCTTTATCATTTGCTCCAAGCAAGTCTACTCTTTCAAACACATTTAAGGGAAAATAGAAGGACTGGGATATTAAGAGGTGAGAGGGGGGTTAGAATGGTAACGCTCTACCCAAAACAAGACACATGAGACATGAGGGTGTACTGTTAATTAGGGAGCCAATATTAAAAGATAAATCAGAGATGGAGGGAAGGTTTGAGGGAAAAGATGAGGGAGGAGGGACAGAGAAGAAGGAGGAGGGAAAAAAGACTGAAAATAAGAGAGGAGAGTGAGGGCAGAGTGTTGATTTGAGAAGGGCCTGAGGGCAACCTAGAGGGCAGAAAGGGGAATGATAGGCTGGCTAACCAGGAGTTGATCCGGGATGTGCAGTTCTCTTCCCTTTCATCAGTCGTAAAAACTTAAGCAACACAATAAAAACTGTTGTCTGTTCACTCACTTGGTTCAAAATCAATCTTAAACATCATATATGTTCATCCATTTTGTTTTTGTTTTGTTTTTTTTACAGAGAGTAAAATCATTCTTTAGTTTTGGTGCTCAACATGTGTGCTTGCAGATGTGCTTGCATATTGCCCAGCAAGTAAGCTGCTCAGCAAAGACAGCAATGAAAAATTATGTTTCTTTACACCTCCCCAAATTTGAAAAGTAGCAGTGGTGGCGAAAGGCATTCAATCTGTAATCGGAGCAATGTGGAGGAGCGTGGTGCCACCTAATGTGAATAGACCCTGCTGTTTTCCAAGGAAGACAGTGCTGGAGGGGAGGAAAAAGCCAAAGGAACGTAGAGGCAGAAGGGATAAGCAAGAGGAAGAACCCACACGGAGGCAGTTGGGGGATCGCTTGCTCCAAACATAGCAGAAGGTATGGAGCAAGGCACACTGTGTGGGCCCCATTATTTTTATTCCCCTTTCTCTTTTACCCCATCTCTCCTTTTGAAGACGGCGGGATTTTTCTCCTCCTCCCTGACATAAAAGTAAACAACGTTGCCTGCAGGCACAATTTTCCCCAGCAACACAATAAAATGTGCAGTGAATTTATGATGGTCATCCATTAGCTCTTACCAAGGAAACATCACCCGTATCTGTCGTCCATCATTATAATAGAGGGTTAATGCACCGAATTTACATAAAAAAGTCATATTGTCTGCATGAATTATTTACACCCTCAGCTGTTTTTTCCAATTTCTCTTTCTTTTTTTCTGTCTTCGTCCTCTCGATTGTGGTAGAGGGGATTTGGGTCCAGATTCTCATGGAGAAAATCTGGCAGTAAATTCTCCTGTGAGGTGCCCCTGTCATTGCCACCTCTGTGTCCTAATAATCTATATCAGCATTGAACTCATTTGTTTATTCCTACCACCTTTGAATTTGCTGGGGAGTTAGAACTGAGGTGCACAGGGAGACATGAGTTTCTGGCCTCTTTATTGATACTGAATGAGTTAAGGAAATACATTTTATTATTTATCTTTTAAGTGACTGAAAGTTTCTGGAGCATATTATATACAAAATGGGAGTAAGAAAAAAAAAAAAAAAGTCAAATAGAGTTTTGCAAAAGTTTATACCTTTACAGTTTGTCACAGTTTGTCAATGTACTAGCTGGATAGCACATTTCAGAAACCTTTAGTTTCCAAAATGTGCTTTAGGAAACTGACTTTCTGGTTCAATCTTCTTCTTATAAAGTTTATGTTTATGCTGGTCAAATCAATATCATAAATAATGTTACAGTTAAATGATCCCATATTTACGGGCCTAATTCAGTGACACACAAATGATCAAAGTGTCTGCCATCCTGCTGTAAGTGAATTAGCCCGGTATCACAACCCTGTAATGAAGGCTTGTACGGCAGCGAACAGTTGCCTCTCAGACCCCGGGGAAAGGCTCAGTGATTGAACAATTATGACAAGCTCAATTACTGTCATCATATTATCATAGCTAATCCAGCCCCACCATGCTGCGCCTTCCATTGCTCTGATCACAGCCTTTTTCACTGTCACTGAGGTGAGAAAGTGCTACCACTGACACTGCTTGTGCTCCCATGAACACGCTAGAGTGAATATGTGGCAAATATGTCAATCCACCGCTGCCTGTTTCTGTTTCTATCTTCCTACATGGTGTCTCTGGGATGGATGTCTTAATTTTTTTCTAATTCTGTCTGACAGTGCCACAGGCGCTCTGGCTGAGCTAAATTTGTGACACGCCTTGACAGACTGCAGGTTTTGTGAGTTATCTGCTTCGCTGAAATGGCTAGCACACTTCTAAGAAACTATCACAGCAGCAGGCAGAGTTGAACTGCTGATGCAGTTCATCCAGCTGTGCAGTGAAGCAGGCAGAGGCTCAGAGGAGGCTGAAGGAATTTGTGTAAAGTAAAAATAATCTTTTTCTTCCTTACCTATAGAAATCAATAACCTTATAGCTAAACAGATAATCCTCAGGCAGTGAAAATGACAGAGATGTATATGGAGGGCTCAGTGCTAAAGAGAGTTGGAATCCAGGACAAGTATTTTGCCAAACAGCTGGAGTTTTTTGATTGTGCACTGCCTTTCCTATGAATATTTGTTGATTCATTTAACAGGTGTATTTGCCCTGCAGGGCTAATCTCTGTTTGCCTCAAGGTCCAGTTCCCAGTCAGAGGCATGGCCATCTTCTAATACATTGATTGTTGCTGACAGGTTTCAGATGATGCTTTATGCCAGGGATGACATGTTGATGGGTGATTGTTGGTTTGTGACCTTGCCTTTCTCATTTGGTTTTTTCTTACGTTTGATGTTTCTGATATCTAACAAAGAAATACAATGGTTTGAGTCTAAAAAAAGTATTTTAAGAAAAATGTTGACCTTGAACATAACGTTCAATGACAATTTTATTCACTGAATTGCCGTATCCCATATGAACTGTTTTACTGGGATTAAACAGGAGATCTCTAAACATGTTGCTTGCACTGTCTAATTTATGGATATGAAAATAACTTTTACATGCCACACTGGATCTATTAATAATTTGAAAGACCACTTTCCATCATACGCCGTGAATGTGTGAAACATGTCAGTTGTGTACGTCATTCCAGATGTCTTTGTTCATCACCTTATTTGCCTCTATAAAGGTTTATTCTTCACCACCAGGGCAGCCCTTTGTCACCGATTCTGTTCATTACTTTCATGAACAGAATTTCTAGGCACAGCTAAGGTGTTGAGGGGATTCGTTTAGGATTGCGTCTCTGATTTTTGCAGATGATGTGGTCCTGTTGGCTTCATCCGGTCATAATCTGCAGCTCTCGCTGGAGTGGTTCGCAGCTGAGTGTGAAGCAGCCGAGATGAGGATAAGTGTCACCAAATCCGAGGCCATCGTCTTGAACCAGAAAAGGGTAGAGTGCCTTCTCCGGGTTAGGAGGGTTGTCCTGCCCCAAGTGGAGGACTTTAAGTATCTCGGGATCTTGCTCACGAATGAGGGAAGACGGGAACGGGAGTTCGAGAGGCGGATTGGCACAGCGTCTGCAGTGAAGCGGGTGCTATACTGGTCCGTCGTGGTGAAGAGAAAGCTGAGTCACAAAGCAAAACTCTTGATTCATAGGTCGATCTATGTTCCCACCCTCATCTATGGTCATGAGCTTTGGGTCATGACCGTGAGAACAAGATTGCGGATACAAGCGGCCAAAATGGGCTTATGCCATAGGGTATCTGGGCTCTCCCTTAGAGATAAGATGAGAAGCTCGGTCATCCGGGAGGGACTCAGAGTAGAGCCGCTGCTCCTTCACATCGAGAGGAGCCAGTTGAGGTGGAGTCAGAGGGGTTTTTTTCACAGAGGAGCTTGATTACTGACAAGGAACATGCGACTGATGCAGGTGAGAAAGGGGACCAGGCAAGCAGATTGAGGGAGATGATGCAAGTTGTGTTTCCATTGATCATATAATTAGTCATCAATGGACCATATAATTGCGGGGTTGCACAAATAAAAAAAAAAACAAAAAAAAAACTTTGCGCTAAGATGAGTTGATTTTGTAGCTGTTTCAAAATTTGTGTATTTCACAAAACTGCTATGGAAATACTTTTTTCGCATCGCACAAGTTATGTGATCAGCAACCAGCTAATACTACTGGCATCGAAGGTGAAGAACCTGACAGGAAGTTGCTGGAGAATGATGGTGCTGCATGTTTTTTTTATTACTTATTACATGAACAAAATTATTCCCATGTGATTGAAGAAACACTACAATTAAGAAACTGTGTTTTCTCAACATTAACATAATATTTACAAATTTTTGTTAACATTTCTCATGAAAACACAGCTATAGAGAAGCAAGAGGATGTAAAAATAGATAAAATAGAATTTGAATGGAATATAGAATATCTACACATGAGTAATAAATAACATAAAATAAGAACAGACTGATAGTTTACTGAAAGTGAAACAGAAACAAGGCCAATCTAATCAAAATAAGAATAACTAAGGCAAAATACAGAAAACAAATCATCAAAACTTTAAACCCAGAAACAAACCAAAAGTAACACAATTTTCTGATAAAATGTGGAAATTAGGTTGTTTTGAAGTTTTAAATGGAATATGGAATATGTTGTTTTTAAGATTCAGAATGTATACTAAACCACCTTACCTGTAAAGTAAACTAATCTGATACTTCTAAGCAAATTATAATGACTCTCAGAAATGTGGAGAAGAACACAAGCAGGTCAGCTTACTGTACAAATAGGGTGGCAAACAAATTTGCATGTCAAAATTAAAAATCAATGTGTTTCACCTCCCCTAATGACCAATCTCCCTGCTGCTGCTGCTTCTGCACTCTGATTAACATTCTGGGAGGTTCAGGAGAAAATGTTAAAGCAAAGCATTAATCTCTCTCAGCAAAAAAAGCTTGTATCCTCTGACAGGTGGGTCAAAGTTGCCGTTTAATCTAGCCCATAATTTCTGAAATGTGCTGACAGAGTGTATTTTGATACATTAAAACGTGGCTATGTGTTAGAAAGCCCAAGGTGCGACACTTCTGCAGGAAGTTGGTGTTACAGCCTTCTAGTTACAGTGTGTCTTATAAATAAAAGGGTGAATCAGAATGGAACAAAAGTAAGAGTGGTTCTCCAACCTTGCTTTGAAAGTCCCAGTCAAGTAAATACCAACTTTTTAAATGCCTGCATTTTAGCAGACATTTGAAACTGTTTTCCAACAGGCCTAAGACCTTTTTAACTCTCTGTCTTACGTCATTTAAAAAACAAAAATGCACATTATAACCATGTCTTTTATTTTCAGTAGATGTACAATTGTAAATATTAATTCAAGGACATGATGTAAAAATGCATTCTTTTTTTACTAAGCTTTAGCATTTGCCAAGTTTGAAGTTGGAAGAATTATCAGAAATGTCCTTAAAATAGAAAATTTGGTTGTTCTCAACTCTCACAATCAAATATGCTAACCTTGCATAAAACTTAGGAATAGATGCAATAAAAAATGTTTATTTGCACTTCTGATATCTAAACGTTATCTAAACGTTAATAAAACGTTCACACATGCAGCACCGCAACTCCTTGTACAATGCCTTAGGTGAACATGTTACTGCAATGTGCTGCCTGAGATTACCTGATCAAATTTCTAGCTTTAGAGTTCAAAGAAACAACCTATAAGAAACTCCCTCCAGCTTTGCTCCTGATATACATTCAATTACATTTTGAGAAGTTTCTGAAAAAGCAGAGATCAGTTTCTTTAAACAATTAATCTTTAAGGCATATTGTGTTTATTATTCAAGGTATTAACATGATAGTTGTACAACTTTTTGAGAATCATGTCTCTAACAGTTGTTGCATGTGATGAGCAGTATTTTACAACAACTTGAACTCTGACATATTTTAAACATGAGTTAAATTTTATCAAGCCCGCAAAGGGCCTAAACCTGACAAAACTATTTATTTGCTCAATGGCCTGCACTTGACTTTATTGGCCATTGGCACAGAGGTGCCTTGAGAGGTGTCCTGCTTGCCCATTGAAAAATGTGCATCTTACCTCTGGCCCATCTTAGTGGAAATAATATCACTCACACTGAGAGATCATGGTGTCAGGGTCAATTGTCCTGCAAAAGATGGAGGAGATGGGAGACATGTATTGATTTTTCATTTTGTAGGGGTAAGCAAGCATGTTGCGGCTGGGCGCGGGTGCAACGAGGCGGACAGAATATGCCAGACTGCTATTCAGGCTTGTCATCTATGAGCTGTGACTTACAGATGCCTTGAAAAAAAGGTTATCAAAAAGCTATGAAACCATTTTTTTTTATCTCTTTAAATTAAATAGTGATATAATTCCAAGACATAAATGAGAGGGGTAATAACCCATCTGATCACATTATTCAAGGGAGAACGAGCTAATGGGGAAAATTTGGCTGAGGATCTACAGAGGAAACTCTGCCAGCATCACCCCAGATAGGGATGAGCATGAACTAGCTGGAGCGGGCATTCATAAACCGTGTTCGGCCTTGCAGCGCGGAAATGCTTTCCAAACATATTACATTATGCCACAGGTCACAGGCTCATCACAGCTTCCCAGTTCATGCCTAACAGCAACAAGCAATGAATGAATGCCAAAAATCTTACAGCCTCTGTGAACCCTGAAAAATGTGTTCATCTAAAAACATCTGAAGTCGTTCATCACTGCACAGAAGATGTGGCTTGATAAAGAATGTAAGTGATTCCTATCAGCTCCTTTGTTTTCTAGCTCTCTCTGACTTTGAAGCTCATCTCAGTTTGGGTCATAACCCACAGTATGTCCTTCTAAAAATCCTGCTGCATCAAAACACAATATGCCCAAATCTTATTCTTGAACATGACAGAGTCTGAAAGCCCTTCAAACCAGTTTCACCTGTGACTTTATGTATTCTGTTTAAAGGGCCTTGTGGACAACTTCATCCACATGTTCTCACTGTCATAGCTCTTGCATTACATTTGTCACCTGCGTGCCCCCTTTTTTTTTTTACAAAGCTACGGTCACAGCAGTGGTTTCCAAGCGTGACAGAAAAGTAGGGTGGAGAGCACAGCAGCCATTTAATGGCCTCTCTGTGCTTCAGTCACCTTGATGACCGATGCACACCAAATTTACAGCTCCCAATCATACATATATACTTCAGGTCAGAGTTGAATAGTCATAAAATGAGCTCATAAGTATACCAAAACCACATTCTGTTTGGGTGAAGAAAAAGTCGTGAGCAGTGATACAATACAACAATTTTACCAGACATGAAATAAAGGTTTCAGAAAGGTGTGACAAAATGTAAAATTATTCGATCTTTACAGGTTATATACACAGAAAATAAACCACACAGAGAATTAATTTAATCTGCAGGATTCAATAGACCTTTTACAGTTATAATCTGTTTTATGTTGTTATTTTCATTTGCATGGGTTTTGATCATTTCCCTGTTGATCATTTGTGTTCAATAGGGCTTACCACAGTCAGATAATTTATCTGTATTCATAGTTATTGGTAAGGTATTGCCACACTAATTCCTTCCTTTGATTGCATTCCTTTGTGCTTGATTTCATCATTAATAAAGAAACCCCTGCTCTGCCACATTCAATTTCCACACTCAAATGTCCACAACAGGACATTTATATTTATTCTTCTATCTTGTACAGCAATACACAAACTAAATATTGTGTTTGCTTTCACAGAAATGTAACAAGAAAGGTTTTCTTGTTCTTTTAACAAGCTGCCATTATTTTTTACATTCCATGTTAAAGCATTACTTTTGGGTGGGAAAAAATACTTAGGAAATTTATGAACTTATATGTGCAAACCTTAGCTTGCATGTCCTAATTTTACAAAGACACCCAAAGGCATCTTTCCTCTTAGTTTAGCTCTAACCAGGAAATAAAGTCTCTGTATTGTTGGCATTATCCCACTATAAATAAATTTGGGAAAAAAATGTGCATCTATGTTTATGTAAAATATAGTCAGAGCAAAAGTCATTGCAAACCTAATTGCATAAAGGAAAATACCATCTGCTGAAAGTTCATGTTAACTCTGGTGCAAAGGGGAAACAAAAAGGATAAAAAATAACACCTCCTACAGTGGTGACTACCCAGAAAATCAAGTATGGCATTTTATAGAGTAGGAATTTTTCCTCTTCTTTTATAAGGTGTGTCTGGCATTTTTAAACAATATTTTCTAATCAAATAAATTGTAGAATGTATGTTTGAAATATTTTAAAAAACAGAACACAAACATCATAATTATGGAATGTTCCAACAAATGGTTTTCTTATTCTTTAATATTCTTATGTAATTACATTAGCCATTCTCTCAACCACTTTGTAAAATGTTTACAATCTGATACTTTTTAAACATACCTTTTCATTTTTTTAAATTATTTTTAGATTTAAAAAATCTGAGATTAAATTACAAGATTAAAATATTTTTAATCATTTAAAGGGCACATCATTAAACAGTCATCAGTTATAGATTCGACTAATTCACACACACACGCACGCCCGCACACCTACGCACACACGCACACACACACATCCAAATGTATATGTTAAAAATGTTTCATTATGTAATCTGCCAACTTTGATGCCATGGGCAACCCTTGTTTAATAAAGTCAACTGTGCAATTTGGATGCCATTCACAGGTATCCTTTTTGTAGAGCAGAAAATGCCCTTGCACATTTAAGCAACCAGGCGCTCCATATATGTTTGGAATGCAGAGACAGGACTCTGATAAGAAAAGAAAAAAATTGATTCTCATTAGATGAGGATGCAGAGTTATTTGTCAATTAAAATAATAAGGTTGAAAACTTGTTTTTAAACACTTCAGTACATCTGTTGTTTCTGTGAGATTCAGACTATTGCAATCTACAGCAATTATTGGTGCACTTCCTAATAGACATAATGTGTCTAAATGTATTTAATAAAATTTGCTTTATGAATCCAGTGAAAAATTAAATACTCAACACAAGAAAACTTCAGAAATGATTTGTTCTATTTGAAAGTGCCCATTAGTAGAATCTTGAAGTCAAAAGGGAAATTCTTTTTAATTTTTAAGTAAGATATATCCAGAAACTACAAGCATATGATCCAAAAACTTGCTTCTTTAACTTGGTTCTTAAACAGCACACTCCAAAAACATTGTATACTTGGAAATAAAGAACTTCTTGTATGGACAAATAATGTAGTAATTGCCACATGGTCACCTATATTAAACCCATGAGTAACATCAGCCCTTACCAGTCACATTATACTGAGACAGGTTGATGATTACAATCCATGTTTCATGACCAGGGAGCAGATAAGAATGATTTTCTTGTTGAATAAAATGTGTTAAGCCTAAAATAATGAGAGATGAAAAGGCAACACAGGTGGTGAGAAGGGACTTTTTCTTTTTTTTTTTTTTTTCAAAGACATTACTTCCTGCTGATATAAACCAACCAATCTAGTAATAAATCAAATTCCAATCACAGCGTATCAAACTTTGAAAGGTCTCCAAGATCAGAAGAGCCTCTTCACACACCTGCTAGGCATGTCAGTGTTTGGGTGCGGCAGGGTATGTTATAGTTACACACACACACACACACACACACACACACACACCCACACACACACACACACACACACACCTACACACACACACACCTATGCACATGCATACACCTGTGGTACTTCCTGCCTCCAACGCTGTAAGTGTTCCAGTTTCTTCCAGACAGAAGGGGTGAGGAAGGTGAGAGGGAGGGCGACCCAGCAGCTGCATACCTTGGCTGACTCCTACACCTGTTAAAGGAAGAAATGCATATAACCCTAAACTACAGTATTAAAAGAGCGGTAGTAAATGGCTGATGCAAGCAGGCAGTAACGGCCAGTAGACCCTTGGTTTCCAACACATTTATTCTTTTTATTCAAGGAATATTAATTCACTTTTCAATCCAAAGGCAAATAATAACTAATTTCTCACAAGCAATCTGGAGTGACCAAGACAGAGCCTTGACTGGAGTCTGACATAGAATCTGCAGAGGGAACTAAAGCTTAGGTGATGGCAATCAGAATCAGACTTACCTATTTCAAAGAGTTAGAGCTCATCAACAAGATAAATTGTCAAAATGCCTTTGGAAAGGATTTGATAGGCTGAACCTTTTTTCATTGATTCTTTAGGAAAATATTTTTGTAAACAAAAGTTAAATCAGTACAACTAAACTATTATTGAAGTATTTTTTTACATTAATACTAATTTTAGGTTAGGTATTTTGAGAAATGCTGCTCATTTTATCAGAAAATTATTTGTTCAGTGAGTTTTTAAAGTTTAAATCAGCTGGACAGGTTATATTACATATTTCCACTTTATTTAGTAATCTCTTCACATTTTTGTGTTTTGTTTTTTATTTAGTGTGGCATAAAAAAGGGGGATGAGTAGACACATAACTCACACTTCTTCTAAAAAGAGAATCAGGCATCCTTTTCTTACTGTTTCTGTAATATGCTTGGTTTTGAAAAATGTTAACATACAGTGAA
The DNA here is from genome assembly GCA_010277075.1 of Poeciliopsis retropinna. Taxonomy (NCBI): domain Eukaryota; kingdom Metazoa; phylum Chordata; class Actinopteri; order Cyprinodontiformes; family Poeciliidae; genus Poeciliopsis; species Poeciliopsis retropinna. The sequence goes on from VMRM01000007.1 coordinate 7,265,724, forward strand.
GTTTTTGATTGCAGTATCGCAGAATTAGAAAAGTAAAAGATGTGTTAATACTTGAGCAGGCAGCGTACTGTAAATTTCCACTGTGTGAATGTAAAAATCTGCATTTTGCTAGGCATGAAATCATATGAACCAGTAGGTTGAGCCCTTTATTTGTACAGTGTTAGTGTCAGAGTCAATGATCACAGAATATTGTCCACATTTTTTGTCTGCATGAATTTCTGAATAAGTTCTAATTGTGTCTGCCCTCTGTCACTAGGTCAGTGATGTTAACAAATACTGTAGTGTGTGCGCGTCTGTGTGTGGGAGTGTGTGTGTGTGTGTAGGTGCATGTGTGTGTAGGTACATGTGTGTACCTGTTCGGCCAGGCCCTGCTGTGTGCCCCAGTTTGCGTGCGTGTGGGTGCGTGTGCATGTGTGTATGGTACTCCTTGTGTTTAATAATGCATGGCCCCAAGCCCAGGACGGGTCTTTTGATAAAGTACAGCACCGCGGCACATGCATAAGCAGCTCCAGCCATATGCAGAAAGCGGAAATTGATGGTGGAGATAAAGTCTATGCTGCGGCTGCTGCAAAGTGTGTGTGTGTGTTTTTGAGCGTGAGTGTCTAACAGAGAAGGAGAATGAGCCACAGAAAGATTTATGGATTGAATCAATGTCTTTATGCAAGTGTTTGATCAGGTGGCAATCCGGGGCTTTTAGGATGAGTCTTTGTGCTGTGTGAACATGTTTGAAGATTGGTACTTCTTGCAATGTCTGATTAGCTGATACTGTACAAGCAAGCAGATATGGAAAGTTTTGGTGTATGTAACTGATATTTAAAGACATGAAAGTGTGTGAGGAATATATAGAGGAAGCGTTTGAATTTCAGGAAAGTTGATCATGATCAGATTTGAATATTATCTGAGAGGATTGAAAAACTCTGAACTGTCAAAGTGGTCAAGCATCACTGTTGGGGTCCAAGGTCGGCAGGGGCATGATGTTTTTTTAAACAGACAGAAGTACAAAATGATAAAACATTCACATGCAAAGTTCAAAGCTCTACATCTACATGCCAACAAGCTTGTGATACTTTATTCTGTTGTATATGTGACCCCATGACCTTTAAGTGTGATCTTGTCCTAACCTCTTTCATTTTCCATGCCTATAGTAACAAATTTGTTTCTTTACTGTTTGTTTGAAACCCTTTAATTATTCTAATTCAAATCTGTGTTCTGAAGGAGCAATACAAATCTCTCCACGCTCCTTTATGTGCCACCCCTACCTTATCCCTTTCTCTAATCATCCACCCACTATTTTTTTCCCTTCTTTATACCACCCTCCATCACCCCCACCCAATCATAAAGAACAGACAGTCAGATATACAGGAAAAGAAAGAAAACCCCATCTCTTTTTGTTGCAGCTTTAATTTACTTTATACATTAATATTTCAGGGCCCACTGCAGGCACGGTGCAGAAACCAGTGGGAGCTACAATGTGTGTCGATATCAGTGTGTGTGTGTGTGTATGTGTGTGTGTGACATGTTCAAGCTGTGGGAGGGGAGAGGATTAATATTTTAGTGAACCTTATTGGAGAACCCTATGCCAACACCAAACCACCATGGCATGGGTGTGTGATGGTACTGTGGCTCACCTAGGTGCTCCACCCTTTGTACTCTTACCTTTTCTGGGACTAATTTTAATCTATATTTATATATTAATTTATCAAAAATGAATAGGGGACAATTTTGGCTATTTGATGATTTCATGTGTCAGTATATTCATTTTTGTTTTCAAATGTTAAAAATTCAGTGCATAGTTTCAATGTATATTGATGTAATCCAATGCCGTTATATCAATATGCAACAATCCTGCTAAGTAATCAAAATTTTACTGCCTGTATAGAGAAAAAAAAACAATGCCAAAAAAGATTTTACAGAGAGAGTAAAAAAATATATTTAGATTTCAATATATCTTAAATAACTTTAGTTACTTGAGTAGAAAACAAACAAATGAGTCATAACTGTTTGGTTGGTAAGTGTGACTATAAAGTATGGTTTCTTAAAGAACATGTCTGGGTAATGGGTAGTTTTCTCAATGAGAAAATGACTTGTAGGGAAAATGTCTCTATCATTACCAAAAGACGAAAAACAACACTGAACAAGAGCAAAAACTTTTTAAAAATCTACTACATTTTTTCAAAGATAATGATCCACAGCAGGGACCACAAAATATATTTTAAATGGGTCTGGCCCATCAATTGCCAATGGATGTGTTGTGTTGAGCCGAGGTTCCCTGTTGAGAAGTATTTCTTCACCAACTGTGCTTTCACACAGCTTTTTACGGTCATTTTAACGCCAAGGTGCGTTTTAGTTTTATACTAAATTATTCTTATTGAAGTCAGTCCAAGATTAATACATTTGTTACTTTTTAATGTCAGAAAAGGTCTTATGGGGCACCACAGATAAGAAGTTATTTCACTTTTAACTGATTGTAGTAAATAATAAAATATCACCAAAACAATGCTGATTATTTGAAAAGTTACAATGTTAATGAAAATCAGAAAGCGACAACACTGTTTTAATCTAAGCCTCAGCTGAAACAAAGTTTAAAGCAAAGCAACACGCTTTGACTGGTGTAGTAACTAATACTGCTACTAATTATAATTTGATAACTATATTGTTATCACTGAACATTTAAGGGATGTTTTAAGGAATGTTTTGATGTTGTAATATATTTCCAGTAAATGACGTTTCAAAATTTGCCAATTTGGTCATAAAAATTAAGGGTTCCCAGTATAAAGGCTCACTGTTCAATACTGAGCATCAAATTCTGAAATAAACTTTTGTGCAGATAATCTGTCCAAAAGTGACATCATATTGTTCATTGCAAATTGTGACATTTTTAATGTAAATTTGTTTAATTCTGCAATATTTTTGCAGAACTGTTTTAGTATTGCTCTCTTTGGGTTAAACGGTGCTTATTGGGTGACTGTGGTTAAAAGGGCAGAGTAGTTGTTTTGTAATTGGAAAATTGTAGGTTTGATTCCTGCTTCCTCCTGTCACATGCTGATGTTGCCCTAAGTAACACACTTAACCTCAAGTTGCCTACCAATCTGCATATTGTTGTATAAATTTGTGAGCGTTTGTGAATGTGGCTCTAGTGTAAAGCACTTTGACTGGTCAAAATGACTGGAAAATCGAGTTTCATTACATAAAAACTGTATGCAATTTTATAGTGATTTTGGCTAAATTGTTACAGGAAGCTGACCAGTGAAGTGATAATTATTTTATCAAAGTTGGTTCTTAGTATTAAGCACTACCTTTCACAGCAATGAAATTGGTCATTTACATGACTACTTTAATGATAAAGTTTCCATTCCAGATAGATAAATACACTTCAGATGAGACATTACTTCAAAAAAAATATCCTAAAGAAGTGCAAGAAGCTGCTGTTTACAAGTAGAAAATAGAGTGGTAAGCAATTTGAAGTAGCTGGAATTGGATTTTAAATTTGGAAGAGGATGAGGAGGATGCAGTGGCAGCTTTTATCACAGATCAGTGGGTCTCCAAACGCAGGGTCTTCCACTCGCTGCATCAGGGAAACCCGGCTGGAAGCCACATTGAAATGAGGTGCCTTCCCCCAGGCTCTTAGCCACCCATGACATTTGGGCTTACGTGTGTGTGATTGTGCGTGGAGTGTTTAGGGTGAAGGGTGGGGGGCTTGAGTTTCCGCTCAGAGATCCAATTGCCTCCGCTCCCCTGGATCTTCTTTCCCTTACTCATACTCCTGCCCACCCTCCTTCAGTTGGACCCCGATTCTCATTTGCCTATTCATTTAAAAGCACAAAATACCTACTGAGATCCAATATGGGGCTGAGGCAGGGGAGCATGAGTGGGCCCTCAGCAGGGGTGGAAAACACAGCAACAACATGATGTAGAAAAGAAAGTGGTGGAGAGGGAAGGAGAGAGGTGGTAGATGCTCAGACCTCCAACAGGAGATGACTTCAAATGGCTTCCTGCCTCCTTCTGTTCATTTTCTCTATTCTCTTTTTTGTTCCTCCTCCAGTTTTCTCAGTTTTTCCTCTCTGATGCTCTGCTCATTGGGCCGGTACTGAGACTGGGAAGTGCAGCCCACTTGACCCAGCTATTTTGTCAAGGTAGGGGTCCAAAACAGATACAGTATGTACCTGTGTGTTTTTGTTGAAAGAAAGTTTATGATTTGCTTTTAAAGAAACACTTTCTTGCACATTCACCCTTTCAGCCAAGCTGTAATTAAACTTCTAAAGGTTCATTCATTAAATTTGAAACTTTAATATGTCATAGATTGTAATGTATTAAACAGTTTAAATATCAGCTATAAATACATGTGCATGTATAACCTCTATAATTCTCTTAGAGAGTCTGGTAGCTTCATATCAATTAACTAGACAAGGTTTCTAAAGGTGAGAGGTAGAAAAATCAAGGGTAGAAGAAGGAAATATTGAGAAGTCACTCTTTGAAAGCAAACAATGGTGCAATTTAGCTGAAAAAAATAAAACACCCTCTAAATTCTAGACTTGAAATATTTTGTATCTATCTAAAAACTTTGAGATGTGCTTAATTTTCGCCAAACTTTTTCATTTTGGATTGCTCTTTGTTTCATGAATAACACGGTGGGGTATTTTAGGTTAAAACAATACTACAACAATAAACCTCACCTAAAAAGAAGGAAAGCTTGACCCTGCAGGTGGCCTGTTTCTGGTAAATGAGTGGGGCTCAAATTTTATATTCAAGGATCCAAATATGATTTCTCACTGAGGCCAAAGGTCTTGGAGAAACAAATAGTTTCTTTTAGTATTTTATTATATTTAAGAAGCACAATAAAATGTCCCATATGCTTTTTTTGTTTGAGACCATAGAACTGTTTTAATTTTTGAAAGTAAAGAGAAAATCAGCACTTTGATTAGAAATAACAACTTATACTTGACCAGCTTAATTATTCCTTAGGTAAAATCTACAGATCGCCAAATATAGTCATAAAATATAGCACTGTGCTTTAAATTAGTTGTGTAAAGAGGGTCTTTTCTGAAACAACTTTCTTTTCTTAGACTTTGAACTTGAATGAGTTCAGAGATGTGTGTCGTATCATCTGATTGATAATTAACAAAAAACAATATGAAAATGCAATAAAGAATGTTGGGACGCTTTGTGTGGACTCAGTCTGAATGTACTTGACATTTGGTCCAGATCCAGTCCAAAACCAGAGATCTGGAGAAATCAGTCTCACAATTAAAAATATTTCTGTTATTAATAAAGTTTGTTGTTGGACCTTTTATTTGACAAACTGAACCAAGAAGGAGAGAATGGTAATCATCAATATTATATCAGCTTAGTTAGCAACACTGTACAATTTCTTCTCTGCTTCCTCACCTTTATTTCATCTGTTTGAACTCCCATTTAAACACAGACTCACACCTTACACCACACTAATTGTGAAGGCGATGCAATTTTCGGGACCATAAACAAAATCAAAGGGAGCAGCGCTTTCTCCTTTCCTCTGAGTGAGCCTCTTTAATGTGATTCAGTCAATGAATTTGGGTCTTCCTCATCTTCTCGTTCACTGTAAAACACCACATTGTTTTCTTTTGCCAGGGGGAGCCGTAATGAAAGCTGGTAAAAACAAAATTGCCATTAACCAGATTTCTTTTAAATTGCAGCTCTTCTAAAGATACAGAGCAGTACACAACCTGAAAGCTGTACTTTAAATGGCAATCTAATTGCTCACTAAATCATATCCATTTCAAAAGTAAAAGTTTTCCTCATCCTTTTAGTTCCTCCCTTTGTCCCCTACAATATGTGGCTGGTTTTTAAAGCTCCCATTGATGGGATCCCTGGTGTTTATATCTCATGTGAATATGCAACAGCATCAAAGTTGTCAAAATGCTGCATTTGGAATTACACTGTCCCAAACATTGCAATCAAAAGATGTGTCACAAATGGAAGATTTGATGACACAAGTGGACCCCCTGTACTTTTATGTTGAATACATTATGGCTGTTGTTAAATGAGAGCAATGAATGCCCACTCATTCCCCCAGCATCACAGCATCCAGTATGGAAAACAGCAATTCAACACCATTACGTTTTTAATGACAACTCTGTGAGCAGAACACCAAGCCTTCCTAAAACACCAAAACATGTATCCACCCTAAAATAAACCAACATGCAACTCTGATTTCATACCTACACCTTGACCTTCGCAGAGTAACTCCATGATAATCCTGAATGATAAAAAGTTCTCATGCAGAATCCTTAGAAGCAAAGAAATACAGGACCAAGAAGGACATCTAGCCCCCCTTTAAACCCTCCTCATTGGCGAGAAGTGACCCTGGACGTGGGGCTATTGTCTAGGCTCCTTATCATAATGTAGGCTGTGTTGTCTTCTCCATTACACCTCGGCCATTCAATTAGCCCCCATTACCATAGTAATAGAGAGCTGCGTCACTGAGGTCAGGACTGACAAGGGGAGGAGGAGGGCGGTCAGAGGGAGCAAGATGTAAACTGAAAAAAAAAAAAAAAAAAGATGTCAGGTACCTGATGCAAGAACAATAACATAATTATAACAAAAAAAAATGAGAGGCAGTAGAAGGCAATGATTAGGTGAATCTGACAGGAAAAAGCTTGGTAACATAATTTATAAATGGCATTTATAATTTCTGTGAAGCAAAAATTATAAATGCCAATGTCACCTTGGAATTTAAATGCACTGGTTTATCAAAGAATATAAAAATTAGGACAGATGGCAAATTTGATTTGATGATTTTCCAAAATGTCAAAAATGACTAACAACAACAGGTGCTAAGTGTTACTGATTACTAATAAAGTGTATCATACAGCTTATAAGACACTGGGTAGGTTTATTTTCATAGGGGGAAGTGGAGGAAAACACAAAGCTAAGTTAGAGAAACCTTTTAAAGTTATTCTCTGATTATTATTGTATTGTATTAATATTATATTGGATTGAATGTAGCTGAGTAGCTGAGCTTTTATCAGGTGTTGCTCGTTCCCTTCAACATTTTATAGCAAAGAGCAACAACTAAAGTATATTTAAAAAAAAGAAAAATAACAACAATGCTGTTGATAGTGGGTTACATACTGAGATAGTGATTTGTAAGATTGTCTGTCTTTTATTTTCCACAGCATAACTAAAACCTCTTATCATCATCATCATTTTTCATCTCTTAATCTTCTTCCCACAACTTGTGTTTTCTATAAACTTGTGTCCCCCAATTTCCTGTTTTCTGTTTATCTTCTGTGACATCCCTGAAAAACAGCCATTTCTTTTCCTTTTGCCTCATTGTCAGTACTCATACCAGGGCACGTGCCAAGTGACCAGTGCTTCCCTCCTGTCTCTGTCTGCATGTTGCCCTGTTGTCGCTGCCACTTTCTGGCATAAAAACCATGTGATGGAGAGAGAGAGAAAGCGAGAGAGTGAAAGCAAGCGAGCTTTGGAAAAAAGGCGAGGGGCAAAAGAAGAAAGACGTGGAAACAAGGGAACGCATGCAGATGTAGGACCCATCTCGTTTACAAATATGCAAATGCTGTTGGCTTTGTGATATGCAAATGAGAGATTACAGAGTGCTAATTAGGGTCAAAAGAACTGTTCATGTCAATTAGGGGAGAATGAAAAAACGATCCCTGCTCTCATTGGCCTCCAGCCCCTTATGTCTGCCATGGATATCTTCTGCTTTTGTCTTTAAAAAATTGAGACATGAAAAAGACAAATAAAACAGACACAAACAAGGACCTGGGCACAAGTATTTGGATAACCAGCTTTCATTGTTAAAAGGTTGGAAGTCAATGTTTGTGTTAACAGAGGAATGTAAGTAATTTTTCAACACAAACAATTGATTCCGATCAAAAAATATTTATTTTGAATAATAATATCTTACAACTATAGTAATTATTTTTAAAAGCCTAGCTATTCTAATGGTACTAGCTATCATGATAAATACTGAATATTCAGAAATTAACTGAAATTTACATTACCTAAAAACTTAGAAAGGGGTATTTTTAATATATTTAACCAGAGAGTTAAAGTATAGCAAAAGTTAGGGAGGCACATTTTTTTAAAAGAAGAAATCAAATATGCTGTTTTTCATAGGTTTTGCTTTGGAAAACCATTTGTACTGCAATACTGGGATTACTGTATACAGAAAGTAGAAACACAAAGTAGTATAGCACATAATTGTGATATAACAAGAATCTGTGAAATGTGTTATGAATTTGCATTGCATCCTAATCCCCTAAAATAAAATTGAGTCCAACACATTTCCAATTGTATAAAATCAATATTCTAAGAAAGAATGTAGGCTTGTCAGAAACAAAGTACAAGAAGTACCTTGAAGCCCAAGCAACATACCAGACATAATAAAGTTTTGGAGTAGTTTAAAGCAATTAGATTTGGAAATTAATGCATCGTCAGATGTACAGGTCAGGAAAACCTGTTAATACAACTCCACATGTAGCCCAAATAGTACAGTTATAATACAGTGATAGGAGACAAAGCATTGCTGAAACACTAAAAAGCAGAGGGACTAAAAAGCTTGGTACAGGCATGTAGGAGACACTGCAAACATGTGGAAGAAGAATCTTTGGTTCTACGAAATGTCAAAAATGGCTTTTATGGGGACAATTTTCTTCAGTAGCAACAGGATATACCACCAAGCCAGATTCTCAATTGTACAACAGTACATCTTTAATTTGAGTCAGACATAGAAGTAGAAGGAATTAAGTTTCTTGTGTAACCACTAAATCAACAAAAACTTTTTTTTTCCAGCAGCCATTGTACAGCGCATCCTGCAGTAAAACCAGCTGACCTCCAGCTATGCTTGGATTGCAAGGTGAAGGGATGGTCTTGGCTGGGTGGAGTCCCTTCCATCCGTGACTTAATAATTGTGAGGTATTTGAATTGGCCCACTTTCTATTTTTCATATTAACTTATTGCCAGAAAATGGCTGGGTAATTTTTTTAAATGCTTGGAATGTTTCTAGAAACAGTCCAAACTGAAGAAAATTGTCCCCACATACTGTTGTCCTAGAAACACTCCAAGGACAACAATATGCAAATTTTACATTGTAGGTACCCTTTAAAGAAAAATGTATGTAATTTGTTAAGCAAATAGTTGTCATGAGGACAATCAAAGTAGTCACAGCATGAATGACAGATTGAAGTAGACGTAATTGTTTCTGCTTTTACTGTTCCTGTTTCATCTCTCCCACTTTGTCAATGGGTTTGTCTAGCGTTTGCTTCAGGAGTATTGTTATATTTGCATCCTAATGACCCCACCAGTGGCCCCCAAGGCCGGGCCCTCTACATTACCCAGAGATCAATTAGGGCCAGAGCTTGGCGTCTGTGCCCCATTATAAACCTCGACCAACTCTCTATCTCACTGTCGCTTCCTTCACGCCTTCTCCCAGGTGTCCTCAATCTGCACCTCCACCTTCTCACATCTCTTATCAGCTGAAGTTTACACATGCATAGGTACAATCTGCTCACACATATTCACGCTTCTGCATGAGTCCTGCTACTCTTTCTGAGCCTCAGTGGAGAGGTGAGGGATGGGCAGGATCAGTCCATGGAGTTTTTGCTATGTGTGATTTTTTTTTCAGCCTTGTTGCAGAGCAAAGCCACACAAAGACCAGATTCTGAAGTGTGCATGCTTTTGAGACAGCCAGTGTTATAAAGCTCCTGTGGCTGCCAATCACACTGAAGTAAAAGCACAGTGATTCTGCTGGGGATGAAGAACTTGGCTCGGTATATACAAGAATGCCATGCCCTTTGATTCTCTTTCCATCCGCTTGTTGCATAAAGGCTTTGGCAAAGACAGAGCCATGTGTCCTAAAATCCTCCTTGTACTACTCCATCACGTGACACAGTAAGACAACTTTCTGTTGGTTTCTGTATTTAGAAAATAGAAATAAATCAACCAAATGATTTGGTTGATTTCAAAATTTAAAATTTCAAAACAGTCAAAATTTAATATTTTTTTAATAGATGTTTTTTTTTTAGAGGAAACAAGCACATTGGTTAAGGTGACAGGAAAGCGTCCATGTCAGTTTAATAAAATGTGGCCCATGGCATGAGGAACAATGTGTAAAGGTTTGAACTGATGCCGAAAAGTAAAATTGATGCGGTTGGTAGTGATACCAAGAGAGCGTTGTTTGAAGTGTTGGAGGAGAGGCATTGACACCCTTCTAAAAGTCATGACACCTCTGCTGTCCCTTTAGCTCCTCGTTTCTTAAAATTCCCTCAGATTTTCTTAATTCTCAGACAAAAATACAAAAAGGCTCCCTAAAATCAGAACGACTTGGAAAGTATGAGATCTCAATAGAGTATATTTTTTTGTAAAAATGATCTGAAGACAAGAAAAGTCTTGAGTCTCATGATAGCTGTTTATTTATTTGTTTGTTTTTTTTACTTACACTTATTGCTGTCCTTGTGGCAAGTCACATTTAAATGCCTGCAATTCACTGTCTACAATAAACACCAATAAAGTTGAAAGAAATCCTAAAATTCTGATTTAAGGCTTTTAGTTTAAGATGATCAGTGTCTACATATGGTACAGGAGCAATGGGAAAAAAAGGAACAAACCTTTTAGAAGTCCTCACAAAAACTGATCAAGTCATAGGCCAATTTACAAATTGCTATTTAGAGTATTCCAATTATTATTCTGTGTCCATTTTACTTAAGCCAATTATATAGTTATATATCATATTACATGTTTTTTTGTTATTTAGAATAATACTAGAAGACTAACTAAATTATTATAAAAAGGTTCAAGTATCTTTACTATCTTTGTATTACTGCATTGATGCATCAATGCATATATCCATATATATCATATATCCATCCATCTATTTTCTTACACCCTTGTCCTTAGTGGGGTCGGGAGGTGCTGGTGCCTATCTCCAGCTAACGTTCCGGGATAGAGGCGGGGTACACAATGCTTATTGCTGTCGCAGCAATGCATATATTTTAAATTTAGTTTAATCAACTGAGAAGTAAAACATTTCCTATGTAAAAAAAAAAAAAAATTGGCCAGTATGTTACTGGGTTGTTTTACTATTTATCCACACTGTTAATTCAGCTCATCGTTTGAGGATAGTGTGTGCATAGACATGTAAATGAATTAAGTGAATTTTCCAAAGACATCTGTATGTTTGTAACTCATTGTGCCCCCAACATAACACCATTTGACTTTTAGCACTGACATATCAGGCCCTCTAACACAATGCAGGATTCTGATCATCATCTATTGGCCCCCACCATGGGCCCCTCATCTTGAAATCGAGGTGGCGGAAGATGCAAGCCCCTGGACCCTGGGGAGTTGACCCCTGCCACATGCCCTCTCATCTCTGCTCAGAGAGCCTCTACCCACCACTCGGCAGCTGTCAATCAAAGGCCACAGATGGAGAGTGAAGAGAAAGATGTGAGAAAAGAAGGGGCCATGTGTAAGCTTTGTATTTAGAAGGCAGAATGAACTAGAATCACACCAGTCCCACTGGATTCAACACAAATCTAAAGAGAGCTGATTAAACATTATTGTGCATAGCCTAAAAAATAATAACAATAATAAAAAAAACAACTAATCCAGGTTGTAAAATAACATGATGAAAACACTGACAGAACTTTTTCTTTTTTTTTTTTTTTTTTGGTTTTACAATTAACACTTTAGAAAACCTTGTGGAATTATTGAGCAGCTATTAGGCAACATTCACTATGAGACAAATATTAAGTTAGAATTTGCATCATCAGCATAAAATACTTAGCTTTACAACTAACTAAAAGAGATATAAGGAAAAACACAGAATTATTTATTCCCAACAATGAATAATATTAAACATATCAGCATATAAACAAAATGCAAGTATCTATCCACCTTATTGTGGTGGATGGATACTTGTTGCAGGATAACTGGGGCTTATGACTATATCCAGTGGTCTTTGGGTAAGGTACACCCTGGACAGGTTATCAGCCCATCATTGGAGAAATAGTGCAATTAGTTATTACTTAATATTATGAGGGTTTTTTTCTTTTTTAATCCTAAATCCTGCCACCACCACCAGCTCTGGTTTTAAATATAGCTCTTCAATTGCTCTCTTTATGTTTAACTTTGGCTGAAGTGGTTATTAATCAAATCATGGAAAGGTGCCATGAGACCTAAAAATACCGGCATCTGGATAGCATGAGAGCTGAAGTCAATCTGCAAGTGATTGGGCTTTGGGGAATTCTGATCACTACCATTGATTACTGCCTCCTAAGTCAATTAAATCAATGAGACATCTTTAGACCTGCTTAGCCATGTGTCAACTGTCACACTACACTGTCCCCTCCATTTGTACTCCAGCACATGTTCCCACAGCACAGATGTTAAGCTATGAGGCCCATTACAGCCCAAAGAACAACTACTTGAGACTGAAGAACAAAACAGGCATAAATAATTGCAATAAACTTGTTTTAAATAGAGGGAAAATTATTTGCTCTAAACAATTTTAGGCTTATTAGCCTTACATTTCAAGTGTGATACTTCAGAATTGGTGAAACCTAATTAATAATGTGCCATGCAACATTAACTTTTGCTTAAGATTGTCAAGTATGAATTTGTTGCTATTCCATCATCTTGTTTCTAATATAGGACAAATCAAGGTGAGAAGTGAACTGGAAACAAATGAAAATGGTTGACTTTATTGTTCAGTCTTGATTTAAATGTTTATTAACACACATGTTTCATTAAAGATCTAAACAAAACAATTTTATTGTTGTGTTACCTTGACTTATAAATGAAGTCTATGCACTGCTCATTCTGCACGAATATATCAGTTCTTCCGAAGCCAAGTCTGTCCTCGACATTCCAAACTTTTTAAGTGCGACCTAGTTTTGAATGAGTGGTTGATAGCTTATGTTTGGGGAGGCTTCTTTGCAAATTTTTTAAGTAAAAAAATTCCATATGAGTCCACACAAATTAAGAAAAGAATAAAAGGAAAGCAGAAAAGGCAATTTTCAGCAGGACATCCACAAGGCCTGTCTTTGCTTGTATACCACTCCGTTTGCACAGGACGGGTACCCTTCTGTCTCGAAGCAAACCTTTAAATCTCCGGTGTTGGTCTTCCTTTCATTACTTCCTGCTTTGATTGAAAATTCACTTTAGAAAACTGTTTAAGTGTAGAAATGTAGTCAGTCGATGTCAGAAAAGAGCCGAAAACAATAAATATGTAGCTGTACTTGACTTATATACTGCATGGCTAGCTTGCTGTCACTTACTCTTTGGTTGTGGAGTCACAAAACCGATGTCTGGGATCATCAGTGCCCTCTTCCATGAGGCAAGAAAACTGCCTGCCTCACTTTGAACCTGTTCTCTCACAAGAAACACGTTACACACACAGTTGGTGACAAAAACCACTGTATTATATAAATAAGCTAAATTACTTAAAATCAGTTTCTGTATTAAATATTTCTTAACCATTTTATTGCCGAAGTAACAGACAGGAAGAACATGCTCCCATCAAATGGCAGCCACCGCAGTTAGCGAGAGGCTACGCAATCCAAGGTGAGGCTCAGCTATCTGCTGCCTCACCTCCTTTGCTACTGAGCATGTAAATGGGAGATTCAGCGATTCTGAAGAAAAAGTAATCAAATTAAAGCTAAAGAAAAAATGCTTTATAGTACAAACCACAGAGTGGAAATAGCAATATAAATTATGTTATTGTCATATAATATTTGTCCATGAAGACAGGTGAGGCTCTGGGAGACACTAATAATGTGTACACAACAAAACTCTAGCATAATGCTGTTAGATTTTTTTATTCTTTTCAAAGCAGCAAATTCTTCCAGAAAAACAGAAGCTACTGTGTTAATTACAATATTTATGGCAGTCATGTTAACGGTTGATGAACTGGTGCTATGAAGAGTTTCCAAAATGCTGACCGCTTGCCAAAGCAGGAGTGCTGTTAGGACCTCTGCTTCCTTTCAGTCTTCCTACATGCACCAACTCATAAGTACATCATTATCTACTTCCTGCTAATACCAGCCTACGTCAGGACCATGGGGGACCGAAACCCCCATCCAGTCCACGCTCTTCCCCTCTCTCCTCCCACTGACCCCTTCAACGAATGACTATTATTTACTTTCACTCTCCTCCACGGCTCTGCTGGTCCAATGGAGGGGGGCAACCGAATTGTTACATTATTGTCTGGTCCTCCCTTGCACCCCCCGCCACTGTCGACCCAACCTGACCCCATTCACAGTACTCAAAAGCACCATCTGTATCACCCAACAGTCAGAGAGTGAGCGGCAGGGTGAGAGAGGCAAGAAGAGGAAAGAAAACAAGGCGGAGAAAAAGGAGATGACAACCTAGGAGAGAGGAAAGGAAAGGGAAAGAGAGAGAGAGGCATCTGCTTGGGTGTTGAGCGGTCTGTCGGAAAGTATCTGTCAAATAGTTTTCGCAGTGTGAAGGCTTCCCCACTGCTTGCCTTTTTCAGACATTGTGCTTATTTGATTTTTTTCACGGCTTACTTCAATTTCTACTTTCCTCAATTTTCTAATCTCATATGTTTTTTGTTTTTTTCACAGTCCATGTATTTTCTCATGTAAAGTTTTCTCAGACAGTCTTAAATCACAGTTCCCTTAACCCTCTTTTCTACTTCCCTCCATCCATCCTTCCCTGCACCCACCTCCTCCTCTATGTACATCCTTCATGTTACTGTGGTGTTGTACAAGCATTCCAGGGTCTCTTGTGCGGCTGCATGTGCGAGAAAGGCGAATTTTTCCCATGGGGCCGCAGGTGAAAACTGGGACTCACTCTGTCCACCAAGGGACGCCATCTGTCTCTGTCCCTGCACTTGCTGGAGGCAAGCCCTGTTACCCCTCCTCCTGTCCCCTTCATCCTTCCGTCCCACCCTCTGTCCTGTCCATCCACTTGCCATCCCCTCATTGCATTGGTCCACGGTGCTGAATCACCAGGAATGTACCCCCACCGTGCCCCTCTGCAACCCCCATTACCTTTCTCCTTTCTTCCTCCCCATTCTCCCCTCTGTCCCGTCACTAATTTATTTCTGATCTCACTCCCTAAACCCCCCTTTTTTTCCTCCCACTCTGCCTCCTTTCGTCTCGCCTCCACCCATCTCTCTATATCTCTAATCAATCATCCATATATGACACCGGTGGCAAAATTATTAAATTATCATAAATTTGTGATGAGCCCAATGAGAACATGGATACAGTTTTAATTGCCAGCCTATGACCTCTAATTATGCGTATCAGTGTATTAGTTATGTGTTTGGAGAGAATGAATTCAACTGAGCTTGACATTTTCCAGTAGATGAGACAATAATGTGTACACAAAGGATGAAGTATATTTAACAAATTGCCATGCATTAGCATGATGACATGCTAACTTTGACACAAACGCAAACATAACTTAAAAAATAGTTAAATCTGAAGATTTCTATTAAGCTAACAAAAAAAAAAAACAATTAAGGATTTTATATGTAGTGCAAATAAAGGTGATGCAAATTTGATGTTTATAACCCAAAATACTGCAGTGCTTAGGTTTTTTCAAGACTAGTTTTTATTATGCAAACATGACGGACGGACGGACATAGACAAGGTCTCATCAGAAGTATGAAATAAAAATCTTTTACAGTTCTGAGATTTTTTTTCACTACTTTGTCAGACCTACTTGAATGAAGTCACTTACTTTTCCAGACTGCAAAGGATCCCTGACAGTATTTAACACTGGCAGCATGGAAACCTTAGTTAGATTGTGTCTGTAGATGGGCGCAGCTGTCTCTGTGCATGAACCCATCTTAGCTCTGGTTGTGCTGTGATGCCCAAAGGTCATATGAGTGCATAACGACAGCACACTTTCACGTGGGAACCTGGGTGAAACACACAGGCAAACAAGCACAGGGGCAGCTAAGTGTAAAACATCCAAACTGTCACAGAGGGGCTGAGAGAATGAGTGGCTGAACACCCCCAGTCCTCCACACCCTCACCCCTGTTCGCAATTTCTTCTCACCCTCACACTTCCACCCCTTCATTCTCCCACCCCACCATTGACCTTCCTGGCTCACGCACCACTTCAGTCCCAACACTGCACCTCCCACTCTGCCCCAAAATGTCCAGACATCCACACATTTGTCCCTCCCACACACACACTCACACACCAGGATGCAGACATACACCTCCACGCCTCCTGTCAATCAGTGGAGAAAAGTGTCACAGACAAGTTTGGAAAGATATTGAAGGTTAAAATGGAGCAAAAGTTACTTTATTAATCCCCGGTGGATTTAAGTTTGACAATGAGTGAATAAAAAAGTTAAAAAAAGCAAATGAGACATAAGAGAGGATGATTAAAAAAAAAAGCTAAAATGTCTCCATTTTCTCACTGGACAGCTACGACAAAGAACCATGCAGGACACTGCACTGTGGTGGCAGTTTTTCAGACCCTACCCCCAAAACCCACTGAGGTCACTCTTTCACTGACCCTGCCTCAATTGTTTCCCATCACTCTGTCAGCTCTGATTGTTGCTGACTCGTTAATAGCTGAAAACCAAAATAGAAGGGGGTATGAGTGAAAAAAAAAAATAAAAAAGAAAGAGAAGGGTGAGGGTGAGGATTTTGGGAAAAAGGATGGTAAGGTTAGAAGACGCCCTGTTGTCTTTTTCTTTTAGATAACAGGCCATTTGACCCAAATAAACAATGTGAGCACCTAAAAAAGTGGCAGGAGGAGGGTTCAGAGAGTTTGCATTTGGAGATGTGGGTATGGCAATACAGTGCCTCCTTGGCAGCAAAGATATAGAGCTAAGATTGAACCATAATGGGGAGGGAAAGATGACTCTGGAAGAGAAGATCGGTACTGGTGACGACAATTGAACACTCATTTGATATATTTATAGGATTTTAATAATATATTTGAGCGCACTAAAAGTTATTTAATCTGGACCAATGACACCTCTGACCTTGTTCTTTTAAAAGAACGAGGTTCTTTTAGAAACCTTGTTGATGTTTATGTTTCTCTCGTCAATTTTTGCATTTACCCACCTGCAAAAAACAGCAGCGATTTCTCAAGCAAACTGACCTTCCCATTCATTATTTCAATATTGGTTACATTCTCAAACTGAGAAGAAATAACATTATGAATATATGCCCTCCCCATTTTCAAGGTGGGGAATTCTTTGACTGTGCTTGTTTGTCCAGTCCATTTCTTAAATAACACTAAGATCTGGAGAATTTAGAGATAAGCTAACTCCTCATGCTTTTTGATGTGCTCTTTAAACCATTTCAGTGAGTGATTTTACTCAAAGTAAACCTTCTGATTCTTCACCCTATGCTTTGAGTTGATGTAGACAGAGCACAAGACTGTCAAGTATAAGACAAACATGATTTACCCCAATAGCCCATAAAAACACATTGCACTGGCAGTTAGTATATCACAGGCAACAGATTTCCTTGACACTAACCCTAATGGTCTCGCTATCTGACTTAGATAAGTGTTTAAAGACTTGGCGCAGATTAATTATGCATGCATACCCATTCCCTCTGTTTCATTCCAATCAAACAGCTAAATAAACCAAGGTCCAGATGGACCTTTTGCTCTAATTGGACAAATGGCTTGCTTAATTGATCATTGATTGATGATCAATAAGGAACACGTGTTTGTGTACTTTACAAGGCTAGTGATTGAAAGCCAGCTATAAAATCAGCCAGATAGTTTGACAGATGCCAAGGGCTTCTCATCACTTGAGTCTAGCTTTAAAAACAAGCACTGCATAGGAAAACAGGGCGATACCATAGGGCTGTCTTCTTCTTATCTGAACACAAGTTGGATATTTGAGTCTTCAAACAGTGAACCCCACAACAGCACAGCAAAACTGCATTTAATTCAAATACAAGTAGTGGACTGTTCAACCACCTTCTCCAGCAGGACATCGGTTAGTCTCATCCAGTAGTATTTCACATGTGTGAGGCATACACATAGGAGGATCTTTGACAAAATATCACATTCTCCTTATATCAGTCACAGTCTATTCTGTCACCTGTAAGGCCCAATTTAGTGGATCTTACAGGTTTTCTATCAGATTTTTTTTTTTTTTTTTTTTTCCACTTTTGTATTCTTTGCTTCATGCCAGATTCACTTAAATGTGGCTGGTAGGTGAAAGCTTGTCTGATACATTCATATTTATGCCACAGGAAATTTGTCATGAATTACTAATTAAAGCTTCCTAAACACCGACCAACTAGTATAAATTACAAATATACTTAACTTATATATATTGTGTAGATGAGAGTTTTATGAGAGCCAATAAGTGTAGCAATAACGTTCTCTCAATGTCCGCTGTCAGATGTCTAATGAAAGGTGGATGGTGGAAGAGATGAAGGTAATTTTTAGATCTGTTCTCATTTTTCACCCATCTCCTATACTCTGGATGTATATCTCTTATCAGTCAAGACACCTGTTTAAAAGCAGGCAAGTGTGTCTATGGACACAGAGAAGGGGTAATCTCAGTGATCATTCTGTCCCAACAGAATAGGGGGACATCACTTTGGCTCCCCTTTGATCTGCCGCTCCTATATTCTCTTGAAAGGACCGACAGAGAGACGTGGAGACATGGAGGAAGAGGAGATACTTCACCAAGCCATCAGTTGGCCTTAATCCACAGCTTCAGGTACCCATCTTTGCTCTGTTTCAGCGCCAGCTCTATTAAATATGAAACGCTAAAACAAAAGGAGAGAGAGTGAAAAGGGAGGGAGTGGAGGCCACAAAGGGCACCACTCAATGCCTTTGAAGAGGCACTGAGGCGAAGGGTGTCGTGAGCACAAATGTACACACCTTGCACAAACGTGTACACACCAATCCCCCTTAATGATGCGGGTAGCTGGGATAGCAAACATGTACATTTGCATTTTGTGTTTTTAGATCACTTCTTAGAGCTATATCACAAAAGGGAAATCAAGAGATGAAATTAAATGTAAAAACCTTCTTTAGCAGATGATAACACACGCATGCATCTATTTGGAGTGGTGTACATGTTTTATGGGATATTAAAACAGATAAGATTAAAGGGTCTTTAAAGGTTTTATTAGATGTAAAATCCAAAGCAGATAATTTCTATGGTAGTAATTGAGGAGATTAACAAAATTAACTTATGTAGTTTTCCTCTCACAGATTCCTTCTCTTTTTGCTTAAAACACTGTTAATATATGTTGAGTGAGTAAATCTATTAAATAAAAAAAAGAACAAATGCTTCCCCACAGTAAACAAAAAGTCTGTTAATTGTGAAATATTCTGTTTTTAAATACATTTACTATTGCAGGTATTAGCATGAAAAATTAAATTTATTTTTGGTTCTTTCTCTTAAATTTAATGTTTCCAATCAGATAAACTTCAAGGGCCTATCTTTGGGAAACACTCAGCAATGTGCTCTTCGTGACATTTAGCTACTCAGCAAGCTCAGACCAATCACAGAGTACTGATATTATCCACCGTGCACCATTTATAATGACAGCTGCTGCTCACCTCAAATGTCCGGTCGAAATACCAGCACAGTCATGTTGTGTTTTGGCTGAGTTGATTTTGAAAAAGCAATTGCAGACTTTACGAGGTGTTTAGATATTTTGTAAGCCAGGTGATAATGCAGATTAGTCAGGTCCTACTTCAACGTATATCAAAGGCTGTGCAAAACTATTTTTACTGCTTGAACTTTCATAGATTTTGTCATGTAATAACCACAAAGTTGAATGTATTTTTTGTTCATTTCATCTGGGAAAAAAAACACACTAGAAAGAAAATGGCTGTTTTTAGTTAAATAAAATTGCATGTTCTTATATCTGTGAAATGTGTACTATGAGAGTGTAGGCACGTGGCAAGAAGACCAGGGTTTCTGTTGAACCTTTAGCAATCAACAAAAGGGTTTCATATATAGACCTGAATTTTGTGTCTTGGCCAGACAACATAGTTGCATAAATTGCAGTTTCATGAAAGCAGTAAAAGGCAAAGCATCAAGTTTATACATATCATTTGCTTAATCCCACCTAAGACATGTAAATTTTGTGTGTCATAAATCACTGTCATGGATTTGAATGCAAAAACCTAAATATGATGGCAAATACAAGTGTAATTTATGGTTTATTTGAATGGAAAATTAAGCCAGTGATCATCTTTTATTTGCATTTTTAATAAGTTGATGGTACCATGAGGATCCCAATGAAGGTTAGAGGCAGGTTGGCAGGGCGTGATGCATGAACAAGCATTTAATTAAAAGGAAAAAGATCACAGTGTTAAATGAATTCTAAAACAAAAGGCGAATAAGAGAAAACCCAATAAGACAAGAAGGCCCATGTCACAGCTGGCATAAAAATATTAGTGTAACAGGAAATACTGACAAACAGTGACCGAAACTAAAGAATATTTATAATACTGGGGAGAACAATTATTGGAGTGAGAAAAATTGGGCAGTAACAGCTGTGAACTGAAGCACTGAGAGAGACTAACAGAGAAAAGCTGACAAGAGGTAATGTTTCAAGAAATATAAAATGGCTTGTACTTCCATAGCCTTTTATCAAGTTCAAAACATCTGTAAGCACTGCACACTACATTCGGTCATTCACCCATTCATACACACTTCCACGCACTTTTAGTGGCAAGCTACGTGCATTGAAGCCATAACTGTCATGGGGCAGTCTGGCTGCTTTGTACCATTACCACCTGGTCCTCTGACCACCATTCTCACAACAGAGACTTATAGGTACTCACACAACAGCGATGTGTAAATAGTGGTATATATTTGAAAGTATAAAGTATAAAAATTAAGTTTAAAACCTCATGAAATACTGGATGATTAGGCACCCTGTGATGATATTTTTACTTTAGTTTATATGACCAATATATGGTCGTAGTAAGAAATTGTTGGAAAACAACTTGACTGAATTGAATTTTATATGAACAGAGCTGAACTACACTTCGTATTTAACTTGCTTTGAGCTCACTTTTGATGTGAAATGAAGTTCTAAGACTTTACCACTTCAGAAGTGAAGTCTTAAAAGTAGTCAAACAAAAAATAGTTTGGCTACTTTTACATAAAAAAAAAAGTATCTTGATTAGTCCAATCATTCAAATTATTATTTTTGATGCAGAGGAGTCGTGGCTCTACTTTAAACTTCACCCAAATGCCTAAGCTTCACACCCTTTCTTTACCTTCTCAATGAATTGCTAAATTCAGGGCTTCACTTTTTGTTTCAACCGTGTCTTCACTTTGACATGCAACAGCTATGGACATATTACACCAAAAAATGTCCCAATGTTTTTGTGAGTGATAGCCAGCTAAATCTCTTTATACGTTACAGAGAGGAAGCTGTATAACTGACTCTGATCCAAATTGTTTTATGCTCGGCTTAAAGAAACCAGCAGAATCACAACATTATGCATACATCAAAAATCTGAAACAGACAGAAATTTTTATTTCTTTAACAAACCTTTCTGACTCACTTCTTATGGTTGTAATTTGCATTAAGCATATTGCAACACTCTTCAGCATAGGTTGAAGAGTGACCACATTGTTGCTTCAAAAGGAAGGAATGCTTCAAATTATTATTTAGTCAATCATAGTTAATTGCTGGAAAAATAAGGTTCTCTGGCCCTTTCTTTCTCAAGAAGGTGTCACAGGCAAAGGATACTTCTCCCAGAAGGTCTGCTGCTAAATCAACCATTCATTAATTCCTAAAGAACTAAAAGGAGAGAGGGTTAATTGTTCTGAAGGAAGCATTGTCTGCTATAAGTTGCTGATTTGTCCCGTTTGTGAAAAAAATATGGAAAGAAAACTCATCTAGAAAAAAAACAAAGAAATTTACACAAGAAATTATTTAGGTATTTATTGCTTAAATGCAACCTTTAAAACTGACACCTCCAATAATTTACAACAAATGTACAAATATCACAATTGCATATGACGAATCCCCAGATGTGGACTTTCTGATAAGACCATGCAGATGAGAATGTCACCTTGGGTTCTCGGTAAGAACAATGACCACTGTTCACAATTTCATCATCCTGGCATTGGTCTGTGATCAGGACTGTAATAACCCCATATTCATCTTGGAGTTTTTGTATATGCTTATACATGTGTGTGAGAGTCTGATTTATAAGCACACAGAGTCTTATCTGCATCCTTGCATAATGTCTGTGGAACTGAACGTGTATGTGTGCGCGAGCAGCAAGCCTGATGTATCTTTTAGCTGCAGATAGATAAACAGTGGAGACAAACATACGCTGCATCAGTTTAATGACCCATCCCTGTAGAGTCCCTCTACATTCAATTAGCGGGAAGATAATTAATCGGGCCAAGTCTCTGGCTGCTGAGTTGGCTGGCGGACTGGCAGCAGGAAGCCAGGTGGTCTAACTGGAAAAGCAGACCGTGTATGAAATGGTATATGTGTGTTTGAGAGATACAGTGTTTATGTTGTTCAAAGGCATAAGAATGCAGAAAGAAACCACCACAGAAAGATAAATGAATAGCCCCTAAATCTAACTGCAAGGACAGTTTGCAAAAGAAACAGAAGACATAAAGGCTATAAAACATGCAAAGAAAAATGTTTACCTTATTCAGAATTATTCATATCATATTAGAATTTATTTTACTTAAAAACACTGACTCTAGTTCAGTTGGTCTTTTTTCTTCAACTCTGCATTTCTTTTTTTCCTCTGTGACCTGTAAGCCTCCAGTGGTCAAATGGTGCCATTACACAAACACCAGTTCACTGTGGGCCTACACAGGCCCCCATCAATCTTCTGCTGACAAAAGAACAAGACTGTGGTAAACACACCACAGGGACTTTAACTATGCCATCAAACACCTGTTCTCTGTCTGAATGTAAACTGAGTAAATACTGAATCAGCATCAGACACATTGTTGATATTTGTATTCAAGACCACATCAGCTTTTTTTTGTAATAACAGGACAAATACATTAAAGCTACTATCTTTTTTTTGTCACTATCTTGGTGATCGAGTTTTACTGAATATATATATATATATATATATATATATATATATATATATATATAATCTGCTCACATAAGATGTGAATCTTTTGACACTTTTCTGTGTACATTCTGCAGCTTTTGAGTTACATTTAAGTTACAAGGGTTCAATCAACCCTAAGTTTGACTCTGATGACTCCCAACACCAGGTGGATGCAGAAGCTCTGCAAATGGTAAAAATGACATTTGATGTAGAATTGTTCTTCGCCACTGGTAAAATGAGAAAATGCAATATTCTGTTTGTATTACCCTTATATTAGCCTGGTAAAAAAAA
Organism: Poeciliopsis retropinna; assembly: GCA_010277075.1. Lineage (NCBI taxonomy): Eukaryota > Metazoa > Chordata > Actinopteri > Cyprinodontiformes > Poeciliidae > Poeciliopsis > Poeciliopsis retropinna. The sequence continues at coordinate 7,289,049 of VMRM01000007.1, forward strand.
CAAAACAAAAAAAAACAGTCCCTTGTTTTGTGCTTTGCACAGAGGGTCTGGAGTCTCAGCAAGTGAGAAGTACTTGCTTTCTGGGGAACAACTTGGGGAAAAAAAACATGAACAAGAGGAATTTATATTGACATAGTGTAATGCAATGTCTTCAGATGTATTAGGAAGGTTGCAGGAATTTAATTTTAATGAAATATTTTTGTTCTTCAAATGAACAAAAATGTACCACATCTTGTTCTGAAGGTGATAAAATATAACTAAGCTGAGTGTGATTGCATTCGAACAAAAATCTGGTTTGTGGCTTTAAATCAATATCACACAATATTTACAGTATTAGATAGATTTATTGAAATAATTTTCAATACCCTTAAAATCAAATATGTGCACTGTAACTTTATTTGGAAACAAATATTGAATGATTTTCCACTGACTTACATACACTTTTATTATATTCAAACTACGCCACACTGATTGTTAATTTTGGTAAAACTAATACAGTTTCACTCATATTTATATCCACCAGAATCAAGACAAACTAATTCCTTTATTTTTACCAAATTCTGCTACCCTTACATAGTAGGAGTAGTCATCCTGGTTTGGTTAATTTTTGGCAGGAATAGACTTTACGTCAAACAATGTTCATTTTAGTCTAACTAATTTTAGTTAATTGCAAATATCTGAAACAAAAATTATGTTTTTTAGCTGCCCTTGAATTTGTGTCACACAAAACCATCTTCCTTTTCTGCATACTCTTCTTTTCCCCTTTTCTTCCCCAGCTTGTTATGCAGATTCCCAGATTTGCCTCCTTCAACATTCATACAAACACACACACAGTAACACACAGACATACAGTTCTGTCTCTGACTCCCTAGGGGAACAGGGAAGGGCAAAGCGAAGATGGAAATGAATTCAGCCATGTTGCAAGTGGCAACGCAAATCTGCATCTGTAATTACCCCCAGAAACACACAAGGAGCTTTCTTTCCTGTCCTAGCTCCTGCTCTCCATTTCTTCTGCCCTCCCTCTCCCTTTCTTCTTATCTCCTCCTTCTCACCATGACTCCATCTCTCTCCTCTGTCTATACCTCTGAACTACCCCTTTTCTCCTCCTTCGTGTCTATCCCACACTCTCTCCGTCTCAAAGGCTTCTTAAGTGATGCTTGGTGGGCCAATTAAGGTGAGTAGGAGTACAGGGCTGCGCGTGTGTGTGTGTGTGTGCTCATGCATGCAAGAGTATGTTTATTAATTCACCAAAACACCTTGCACAGTCTGCCTATGTCCACATGGTCTGTATTTGTGTCTGTCTTTCTGCACACATGTGAGCGCCTGTTCATGTGTGGTGTCATCTCTTTGTGTCTGAGTCGGGGCATACTCATGTGTTTACTGTGTAGGTGTCCCCTCAGGCCAAACCTTGAATCTATTGGATCTCTAATGGGACAAAGGCCCAAATAATAAACAAGTTCAAAAACAAATTCTTTATCCTGTCACATCACAAATAATGTATGACTTAATAAAAACATGGCACAACTGTTATCACTAATAATCTTTATGACAGTCAAGAAATAATGATAAATATTTACTCTATTGTTATCAAGTATTGTCTACATTAATTAATTTTTATGACAGTCAAGAAATAATGATAAATATTTACTCTATTGTTATCAAGTATTGTCTACATTAATTAACGCTGAAAGTGTAGGAGGAAAGGTTAATTAAATGTGCTAGAAACACTTATGGAGCATGAATAAAGTTGTCCAGTCATCTGTCATTTCTTGTAGTTATTAATACAATCATGCCCAATTCAATGACTTTGCTAACTAGTCAAGCAGGGCTTTGTCCAAAAACAAGAAAAATGATTACCCCATTTTTTAGCTCTGATTTCTTATCTTAACTAACAATGTAAAAAAGTCAAATAGTCACAGGAATTCAGGTTTTACTCTTAGTCAACTGGAAATCAGGTTTCGTCATGATCTTTCAAAAGGCCTGCATGCTGAAACAAGTAGTCTCTCCAAGCTGCTCATCAAGTTTTGTTGCTTACAATAATAGGTATAATCCACTCAAAAAAATAATACCCCACTGGTATGGTGAACATACCACTCCTATCAAGAACTGCTCAAAGACTTAAAACTGGGGTGGCGGTTCATATTCCAGAACTAGAACAGCAAAAAATACCAGGACTACAATTTAATGATTTTGTGTTGAAATTCCATAGCTAAATCTTACTGAGAATCTGTGACAAGACTTGAAAATGACAAACAAGAACACTAACACAAAATCTGTCTGTAGGAAAGGTGATGGCAGTTAAAGAGGATACATAAAAGTGTTTAGAAAGGAGCAGGTGAGACTAAAGGGTGGAGTGACTCAGGAGGGAAAACTATATGGAATAGGTAGATGGATGCAACAGAAAAGCAGAGTTTGTGTCTAAGTTGAAGGGTTCAGGCAGCAAAGGAGCCAATTAAAGGGGAGACAAGACACACAGGTGCTGAGTTTATGAGCCCCTCTACAGCTGGCCAATTTTAGTCCTGGTGACCTCCATGAGTTAACATTCAGCTTCACCATCATTTCCATGCCAAGTTCACATTTACTAATGTTACAAAGTGCACATACCTGATCATGCACTGGTTTCTGCGTAAAAAATGTGTTTTAAACAAAGCTCAAATATTACATAGTACAAATATAGTGGGCCCAAAGTATAAAAAAAATTATAATTCATTATTTTAGGTGAGAAGATGCAGCTAAAGTAATGCGAATAATTTAATAAAGTAAATGTAAGAAAAATATTTTCCTTTGTAAAATGTAATCAAATGTTTCGATCCAGTAAAAAACCAAAACTGCATTTCAACCCCCCACAAAAATTCCCCCCAAAAACATACCTAAATTGGCTTTTAACCACTAAAACATAATTTTTTTTCTTATTTAAAACAAAACTCTGTGTGACTGCTCATGAGGCTTATAGAGTGTAAACGGCAAGTGCAAATGAGTCTGAGTGTGCGTCAGTGAAACTGTGTATCTGAACACTGTCGAGGCTGTGTGATATGGCGGGGATAAAAAAAGAGATCTGAATAATGCATGAGTCTTTTGGTCAATGCATTGTGATTTGCTTTAAGAAGGCCTTCTCTCAGCCATTATAAGATTAAACCTAACCTCGGTTTGTTTAGAGTGGCCGGGACATGTGAGAGGCCTGTCAACACTGCAGGAACCTCGACTTCACAAAAAACATGCATGTTTATCGAAGAAAAAAAAGAAAAAATGTCAGAAAGGCATCACACACGTGTGCACAAACACATTTAAACACACAGACATGGGAAATGTTCTGCAAGTCAAAAGCTGGGGAAGGACCTGATACACTCTTTAACTCAGTCATCATTATGGAAATAAAAGAACAATCAATAGAAGCCTACACAAACGCAAATCGTTGCAGAAAGAAAAAAAGGAAAAGAAAATCTAAATGAAAGCAAAAAGATGACACATAGAAGAAGCCCTAACGCCTGTGTAGGGCCCTACTTTGCAGGCCTTCTATAGCTCAGAAGTAATTGATGGTTGAAAAAGGACAAGAATTATCTAACATAATGCACTTTGATGTCCTTATTTTTCTTTTAAAAAAATACATCCAGATATTTTACTGTAGTTTGTTTTTAATTCTTCAGTGAGAAAGTTCTAATATAGAGGCAGGTAAAAACATGTTCCTAAAAAATTAAAACAATCTCTATAACCTCACAGCACTGAGTCACATGCATATTACTTTAAAGAGGACCTATTGTGCAAAATTGTCATTTCGCACATTGTTCTTCTCTCCGGATCTTTACAGCTTCTAGAAACAGTCCAAGTCATAAAAAACCTCACTGTGACACGTTTTTGGCAATAACTAACTGTTTTGTTGGTGCGTGGAAAACAAGCCATTTCAAATATTGAGTCATTATTGGAAGGAATTGCCCTGTTACCTAGCAATCTCAGATAAACCAACCTAACCTCACAACCCATTCTAAGATCCAGCACATTTGGTCAGCTAGTTTTACCACTGTGTATGCTGTACACTGGCTGTGTTTTGTTGTAGACTGCAATAAACAAACAAAATAAAACAACAAACAAAAAACAAGATGTGTACATACAAATTCTTTCAGTCATGGAGAACTGAGCTGTTTGACCTCTTTTTACTTCTTAAAGGCAATGTTCTTGCCACTTTACCCAAGAAAATTAGAATTCACATAATGAAGGATTCTTTTGTAAAAAACTGACAGAAAGGGAAGATCTGTCATTAATCATTCCAAATCTGCAGTTTAAAACTTTTCCACAGCTTTAGTTCAATGCTCAGAAAAAGAGGCAGATGTCAGATTTGGTCTAGGGTGTCCTGTCAGTTTTCAAAATAAATAAAGAAAAACCTCATGAAAAGGCTAAGATTCTTCCTGGAATTGCAGGACCTACTATTCAGAAATCCTTGATGGTCTTGCGGGAGGCTCTACTTCTTCTGTTTTCTGGTCTGACTCACAGTCAAAGATGTAAGATCCGTTTGCTGCCATTTTTACTTTTTCAAACTGTAAGTTGGGTGTGCAGACAGGAGCAACTTGCTCGCATAATAATGATGAAGCCCTAAAACAACTCATTCTGAAAGTCGCTCAAAATAGGCAGAGCTGAGCAGGTGAAATCTCATCACCTGAGAATGATTTTGTGTGAGAAATGTAACAAACATGTTTTGTGTACCCCATGAAACTATCATAGCTGCATTTTAGTTTGTACATGCCTTGTTCCAGTTCTGATTCAGAGAATAAATTGCAGTGTCTTGTATTTTTAACACCTATCCAGCTAATGGCTAATGTTCCTGCTATGTAACATGGCTCCATAACTTTTCCTATCCATGATCATGCGTCTTTCTATTTTTCTTCATTCATTACACTCAAGCACGTCAGTTGTTTCTCCAAATCAATAATCAATTTCCTCAATATATTTGTCATGGCATTATTTGAGGTCACTGGACCTCTGATTATGGCACACTGACAGTAAATCCAAGAGACAGTTCTCGGAACACTTGTACTAAACACTTGTGGTTATTTTCACAAACAGTATGCATTCAGTTAAGGAAACCTTTCCTTAACTGAACATGGAAACACATGTTTCCATGTGTTTTAACTGAAATAAAAATAGATCAAAAACTGCTTCTTATCAGGTCCACCCTTTCCATAAAACACCGTAAACCTAAACATTTTACACAAAAACAGAAAAAGTAGAAGACTCATTCATTTTCTTTTCTTGCTGGCATGTTACATAAGAATGTCCTCCTGTCGGATTTCTGTTGCAGACGTGACAAAACTTGGACCTTTCAAAACAGACTGAATACTAGCATAGGAGAGAAATATGGCAATATGTAGACTTAATAAAAAATAACTGTGAACTACAGAATTAAATCTGCAATGACAAGATGTGTGATTTAAAAAACTGTTTTCAAACTTTTCCAGTAATTGAACAGTAATTTCAGGTTTTTTGTAATTGATCATTACATAATTGTTACTCAGCTCTAATTCTTATTTGATAATCTTGGTGTAAATAAAACATTTTAGATTTATTTTAAAACAACTTTTACGGCATACAAATTGGGAATAAATATATGCAAAAATAATAATAATAATAAAAATTAAAGCTCGTCCAGAGATAAAATGCACTTTTGATAGAACATTGTGATTGAATAAAAGTATCTTACTGTTGCAATATCAATAAGCAAACAGTGAAAGAAATTCTGTTAGAGTATTTACAGATTTTGCCAGATTGTCTGAGGCTGTGTATGCACTGAATCCTCTATTTTACAGAAAGTGATAATGTGAAAATCAATAAATTTTACAAGATGCTTTGTTTCAAATGATTTAAAATTGTGAATAAATTGGAAAACATAAATTTATTTCAGCTCAGTTCCTCATGGCACAGTGTGTGATTGGATAAATTAATGTTGGTGTAAGAAATCCAAGCATATTTATTCTTCAAGTGGTGCTGACTGTGAAGCATATTACTGAAAACTATAAAAAGAAAAACACATATTTTGTCTTTTTTGTTAAAAGTATTTCAAATAAGGAACACTCCTTCCATTATTATTCTTTTTTTTATATTTTTAATTTTCTTTCCAATTTACAATATATGTATAATAATCAGGGACACACACACACACACACGCACACTTATATATATATATCCGTACAGTACAAATCTGGGGCTGGAGCAAAGTGCTCTACCAAGTTTAGCCATGTATTTGGAGTTGCAGTAGCAGCAGAAGGTGTTGCAGGCTGAGAGGAGATCGGAGAGACGACAAGCAGAGAGAGACGGGGTATTTTATTATTCACATAAGGCATAATAAACCAGGCACGCTCGGTTAGCAACACTTAAAGACCCTGCGCTGTAGCGGTTAGCCACTAATGCGACAGCAGTGATTTGGACACATCCTATTAATAGTGCAGGGGGAGGCTTCCATGCATGTTAATGACAGTGTGTATTAGCTATTAATAGAATCAAATGGGAGGTCTATGGCTGGGACACTTCTGTGTGAGTGTCAAAGGTAGGACTGCGTGTGCGCGTGTGTGGGCGTGTGTGTGTGTGTGTGTGTGAGGGGGTAGTGTTCATAAAAATAAATGCAAAATCATTGTTTTGTCACCTTGTCATCAATTAAAAGTGAGGAGCTGCTTAACAGAAACCAAGACCAGAGAGAAAGTGTGTAATATTTGGTGAATTTATTTTGTTCCCACAAAGACTTAAGCACTTTTCTTTGTAAGTTTTCTTCTTTTTTTTAATCCTTGTCGATGTGAATTTCTAAGGTTGTAAACAGACCACAAGTCAGATGGGAGGAAGAGACGGAAAGGTGAAGCAAAATGGGGAAGGGCTGTGCACAAAAACAGAAAGTGCACAGTGAGGTTTTCAAAGGCAGGAAGATGTGGTGTGCTGTAGAGGGAAGTTTGGAGGTGCTGAGCGCTCACTCCTCCTCAGCATGGATATTTAATGACCTGAGACCCCGACGAAGCCCTCAGATTCTTCCCTCTCCCCATCCTCTCCACCTCCACATCCTTCTGCTTCTCCACCCCCTACATTGCGATGAGAAGAGAAAGCTTCCCTTCTTTGCTCAGAGTCAATGTATATGCCAAGAGCTTAGAAGCATCAAGGAGAATATTAGAGAAGAACCCCCTGAACCAAGAAGTCAAAGTCAAGAATGTAGAATTTAATGTATGAACCACTTTCTTTTTTTATCTGACTAGGAGGATAATATAGAAAAGAAAATGCATTTTGTTGCCAAATGTGAAAAACTATCTTCAGTGTGGCTGTATCAGAGTTGATTTCTGATTAAAATCGAGAACTTCTAATGGTTTCAGAATAAAAGTATGAGACAGAGTAATAATACAGCAGAAATTCAATTATTTTATCTGAGGCTTTTATTGTTCTCTATTTTATTGTTGTCAATCTGAGTGGAGAGTAAACAAATATGTAGTTTATTTTGTTTGTTTGTTTTTTTTTGTTTTCTTGACTAAATCAAATTTTAAAAAACAGAGAGGCTAAAGTGTAATTACGTTTTATGGAAATAACATTTTTGGTTCTATCTAGAACAAAAAAATCAAAGAAATTTCAAAATGACCTGTATTAAACATGATTTTTATTGGTCAAACATTTCTGTATTAAAAATGTTTTTTCAAGGCTCTGAAGTACTATTTTTATCTTACAATTCAGATGTCCATTTATTGTAGTTAATAAACCATGATAATTAAAGGAAATTGAGGGTTGAAATCTACATGGGTTTCCATGTGAATTGAGTATCTGAAATACTGTATCAAGAGAATGTTCAGCTGGTGTGAAACTTTCAAGGACAGCAAAACATCATTTGGTTCACAGTTTCTCAATCCACTCACAGTCAAGAGAGAGATGATAAGCTCTTGAAGTTTTAAACAGAAATGCCTTTCTTCAGTTGTGGCTTAAAAAAAGCTGAATTCAGAGCTGAGTCATTTTAAAATTTATTATGTTTATTATGATAAACATAATAAATATTTGGATATATAAATATGGATATATGTGTTTTAAGTAAATTCCCATATGATTTTAGCAAGATTTTACAAATATGACTGACATAAACCCACATTTTCTTTCCCAGATAAGTATATTTAATGCATGGTAAAATGTCTTGTCTGATTTACCAGAAAAAACTGTACTTTCTCTCCACAGAGCAGCTAAAAATCAAATTTGAAAGTATTTTAAGCAAACAATTTAGAAAGTTATTGTTGGTGCTGAAATTGTATTACTTGACAGTTTGGAACTAATATATATCTAAGTGTGGAGGTGTATTTCTGTTTTTGTCCAGATGATTTTTACCTTTTTTTTTCAACATAAGTTGTTCATAGAGGTGAGATGGCATCTTGGGCAGGTGTGTGCTGACAAAGGTGACAGCTTTCACTCTCTATATTTTCACAGATGATCACATAATTCCCACATTAAAAATCGCATCTGCAACATGCTAAGACACTTTAATTCATACAGTATTTGAATTATAGACACGGCCCAAATTCATACGTGTTGGTGCATTTTAGTAGGAGCGTTCTTTGTTTTATCCCCCATGCTTCTGATCAAACACCTTAGCAGCAGGCTAACCGAGAAGAAGTTAATGTGGATCTAATGAGTTGTTCATCCAGCAGGATGAAGGAATGTATATGTGAAGTAATGTGAGAAGATATGCTAGTGTCTCCTTGAGGGATGTGGATTTTGAGCGGCAGTAGATGGAAGACCGCAGCAAGGCCACATGCTTCCCTCCTCCCACCTTATACTGTTTCCTTCACTCTCCTCTAAATAATTCCCCATACTGGATGTATGGACTCTTGCCTGCAGTCCGACACGCCCGCCCTGGGAGTAATTGATTTCCTCAGAGCTCCCTGTTGTGGTGGTGAAGATGATGGTGGGGGAACCAGCGACGGAAGCTCTTAGTCTTTTCTATGTTTTCAGCACACTCATACACGGTAGTGATGCATGGGGTGGATTATACCAAGACTGAAAGGATAGTTGTATTCAAAACAGGCTATTTACCTAGATCACCTTTTTTGATGGAATATTGTGGTAAGGGTAAGAAAAATGTTTTTTTTTATTGGTCAACTACAGAGCTTTACAAAAGTATCTCTAACTTTTTCCACATTTTGTCACTTTGCAAACATGAGGTTGTATTTTGATTGTGGTGTGGAAGAGATTCAACTCCCTTAAGTTTATACATTGTTGAATGTATAATGTAACTAGATCTGCAACTGATTTAGAGCGTGATTCTAGCTCTGCATATCTAGAAACTGTAATCATTCTTTGCAAAATAGCTCAAGGTCAGTCAGACTATTTAGGTTTAGACTTTGATTGGGCCACCCTAACACAAGCACACAGACACACACATACACAGTTTCTTAAATATAAATTGGAGTACTCCATCTTGAGATTTTAGGGACTTGAACAATTAGATAATTTACAAGATTTGACTGCAAGCTGAAAGGACAACAAACAATTTTATTCATATCATTAGACCATCTAAAAGTTACAGTAGATTGTGAGACCTCTGATCTAAACCTTAAAGTGGCTTTGGCTTTTTAAGGTTTCCATCCCACGTGAAGGTGAGCCTTCAGCCCAGACCCTTTTGTATTCTGTAACAGGTTTTCTTTTCTTCCCTGTGTTTGCCTCTATCCATTTGCCATTAGCACGCTGCTTCTCTGATTGATGCTCTGCTTGCTGATGTCTTGGTATTGCTTCTGCTGTGCCATACTCTTTATATTTTTTTGATAAATTAAACAATGCTCTGTGAAATATTCAAAACTTGGGATATTAGTATAAAAACAAATTTTGTTTCAAACCTCTTCAGTTTAACCCTAACCTCTCTAAAGCTTTACTTAGTTTTCATAATGCTGTTTCTTTAATAAGGCGCTCTAATAAACCTCTGATCCTTTCACTAAACAAATGATTTTATATTGAGTTGAAATTACACACTCCAGGTGTGCTGGTTTTAGGAAATGATTTAGGGAAATCAAGAATTTCTGGCCTTACTGAAAGTTTTTATTTATTCATCTTTCTGCACAATGCCTCACACTTAAAAAGTGTTTTGTGAAAGTGTCTTAACATTTAAATGGTACCATTCTGATCTGTACAAATAGCCATTTGATTCAGTTTATCTGTGTACCTAGGTGTGATATTTGACAGATGACTTATGAATGTTTGATCGCGGCTCTTCCCCCTCGTACCTCTGAAGACCTAATGATGGTGTGCATGAGGATACAGGGTGAGCTTGCGTGTGAGCATGCATGGCCGGCCGTGTGAGTGGTGATGATCATGTCTCGGCATTGAAATTCAAATATTCAGTAAAAATACAAACCCTTATGTCAGGGATCAAGGACTCGCCTGGTTTCAACACAATCACATATCTCTGTGTGCACTTCTCTCATAAATAAAAGAGCAGCGTTCCACTTTATATCACTGTGTTTTAATTATTAAGATCGAACTGAGGAGGTTATCTCACTGTTCTCTGCCTGAAACTGGAGAGACGAAAAATTTGAATACTGCCAGCACAGTGCTTAGAGAGTAACACGGCAAAGTGGCAAAATGAAGGACAACAGAATTTCAGGGCTAAACTCAAAGAGTTTAATAAAGGCACCTCTAGCTGAATAGGCAAATTACCCTGATTTAGGGCATTTTAGAAAAGATACAGATGCATTTCGGTGAATTAGAATATAGTTGTAAATTTGATTCAATAATTAAATTTAAGTGTGAAGCTCAAATAGATTCACCAAGTATATCAACCATTTATTTCTGTTAATTTGAGGGATCATGGCTTATGGGTAATGAAAACACAAAAATATGTTTCCCAAAACAATTTAATATTGCTTGCCACCAATAAAAAATGAAATTTTAATACAAAATATTATGACATACAAAAACGGGAGATGGACTTTCAGAGACTATGGAATCTCATCTAAAAATATTAATGGAAAGTTAAGTGAAAGGAAAAACTGAAATAGTAAAAAGTGGTCAAAAAACAAGCTTTAGAATTTTGCAAATCAAAAACCCACTTAAGTTTATAGAAGTTTGGAAACTGATAAGCTCTGGTTTATTGCTTTGATAAGTGCTGGAATCTGTGGAGAACAATGACTTTACACTTCTTTAGTCGTACAAACTGCTCTTTTTTGAACAAAGTTCATTTTGTTTTTGATTATAGGAATGAGTTCCTAGGAAAAGAGTAGAGAGTTCTTAAATACCAATATAAATTCTCCACAGGATACTTCCACACACCGCCAAAGGTAACACTGCCTAGTTTAATGATGATATCACGTGTTTGGCTGGTGGGTGGTGATGTGGTGATGAGAAATATAGATGTGCTTACGTCCAACCTGGACTTCCTCAAAACCTCATCCAAGCCACGGGGTGATTGCTTCCATGCTAAGCTGCATTAACGTAGTGATACAGGCAAAAATGTCCCAACCAAATTTAATTTAATACTAATAATACTTAAATATATTAACTTTTCAGTTTGTAACAAAGCATGTTTTCAAGACCACTTCATTTAATCAGAGTTGTTGCTCTGATGGAAAAAATACCTGTGAAAGCTGAGCCACAGGTGACTACTTACATTCATCATGAACTGAATTGTCATTGCTGGTAACCCCCACATACAGTGCAAGCTGTATAACAAACAAATGTTAGCTGAGGCGCATTTTCTTTCTCATTAATTTAGTTAGGAGTTTCCTTTTTGTTTTGCTGCTGTTCATTAGTCAGGTGAGGCTGACACGGTGGGCCACCAAAGTTGGGAACGTTTGTAACCAGGCAGACAGGAGGTGTGTGTTTGTGTTTGGAAGAGCATTACATCTTGCCTGTTTAGTGCTTAGTGGGAAATGGCGAAGATGGAAAAGGAGGGGAGGGGTTGGTGGTTTTGTGGTAGTCTCACCCACATCGATTGCCTGTTTTTAATCGGGCATAACAAATATAACTTCCCTTGAATTGAATTCCCTGGGTAAACCGTTATAAAACTAACCTTGTTATATTTATTGACAGGACATTGAAATAAATATTAGAGTCATGTGGAAAAAGGGGGGAAGGTTCCAATCCATTGATTTTTGTGATATAAGAAAAAAAGAAAAATCCCATAGAAGTCATCTAACAAAGCAAAACCTACAGAGCTCCTCTTTGCTCCCTCCCTCTCTTCCATCCCCCCTTTACTCACTCTCCTTAGCATATTAGGTGGGGAATAATGTGAAAAAATGCTTAGCACACGGGAACGAGGCTGGTGTGTGCAGACGTGGGAGTGGGTCCCCTGGGGGTGCGCTGGAGCCCCTATCCCATAAATCCCGGCTCTGGTGCAAACAATCAATTTTCAATTTTAATTATTTACCATGGCCTGCTGGACACAGGCATTTATTTTCCAGGTCTGCCCAGATTAAAAATTAAAAATTAGGAGATTAATATTTTGGCAGAGTGGGCAAAAAACAAAAAAGAACCCTCTCTGAAGGAGAAAAACAATTTTTTTATTGTCTTTCAGCCTTCACGCACCTGGCAAAGGTTAGTGATAGCTGAATGAGTCAATCAATAACTTCATAAATTTTCACAGACTTTCACGGTCTTGCCCTTGCCACCCTTTTGCACCCATTGTGATTTTAGCCCGAGCTCCATCTGTTGTCGGGGGCCACTAATATTAAAGCCAGCGAGAAGCGAGGAAACAGGCGAAATGTGCAGCTCAGCATTTTCTGCCCCATAGCTCTCTCTGGGTGTTGGCCTCCACTCTAGTCCAGCGTTTTGATATTTCATCTGTAAATTTAATTACATAACCTGGAGCTTCAGCAGCAGCGGTATCCCCTGTCAAGTTCTCATTCATGTACAGTTGATATTGCACGTGGCATTCTGTGATACAGCTGTGTTTCGTTCAAGCCAATCAGTAGTAAACCTGCTTAAACAACATGAAATCAGAGTCAAATTGTGTTCTTGATCAAGATTTAAAGCACTTTCCACAGTGTAACCAACCTCCCTCAGGGGTGAAATAAATTACCAAGCCATCTTTAATTAACAAAAACAATTAAGCTTCCAGACCTCACATCTCTCACCCTTTTGTGTGGAATAGAAAAGCCTGCTACCTATCCTTTATTGTTTCAGCTTCCAGCATGATGTATCCCGCAGCCTGTGGGAGGGGTCTCTAATGTGTCCATAAATTTCAGCGCTCTGAGTACACCGGTCGCTCCACAGTGAAGGTTTTAATGCCGATCAATGTGCTACTGCAGATGATCTCATCCACATACTTGACATTCTGTGTTTAGAAAAGATCAACTTCATATGACATTGTTAGTATCTATTCTTTAAACTTTGTCCTGTCCTTGAATTTTTGATAATTGTGATGTTAGACTTAACCTCTGTTAAGAAATGTAAATTTGGAACTATGTGTCAAAAAAATACTTTTAAGCAAGGATTAAAACATGCTGAGTAAGTATTATCACTCCTTAAATTAAATTATCTTTACTTTGTTCCCATTTTAGCCACAGTGGGACTTAACAATGCATAAATTCAAAAATATTCAGATCATTTCAAGAGGGAACAAGATTTCATTTTCAAAACAATATTTTGTAAGGCTTAGAGAAATACATGTAGATGAAAACAAAAGATAACTCTTTATCTGATTATAGCAAGTAAAAAACAATTTATAGAAGGCTACAGGAACATTGCAACAGAAGATGTTTGAACTATGTTGTCAGATAAACTATTGACTGTATCTTGCAAAAGTATTCTTCCCTTTTAACTTTCATATTTTGCTGAAGTACAACAAAAGCACCTCAGTACATTCAACTAAGATTTTATGTGAATAATCAAAAACATTGTGCATAGCAATCATTTAAAGAGGAAGATGTATACTCTAAACACACTGTAAAGTGGGATGTTCTTGGAATTGCCCCCTGGGAGCATCTTGATCAGATATCCAAACCTTTTTACCTAACTCATTTCAGTGTATAGAAGCAAGAATTGTATACTCACTCTACTTAATTTTTTTACAAAAAGAACATTTGAAGAGTTTGGCATTTGCTATGAATCAATGCTGTACACATTGGTGGTGGAATCATGGTGTGGCATCATGTACAGGGAGACTTTTCAGAGTACTTAATGGAGTTGAATAAAAGGTGATCCTGGAAAAAAAAAGCTGATATTTCTTCTAGCAGAATGAAAGAATAAAATGGTTCAGATCAAAGGACATGCTTGTTGTAGAAATCTGTTTGGGAATCTGTAGAAATGCTTGAACATTTCCTTAATAAATCACCTCCATACAATTTAAGTTGAGATTGAACTACTTTGCTAAGTAATAGGAGTAAAAATATCCCATTGCTTGGTTCTCTCCCAAGATGTACAAAGCTGATGGAGACAAACTTGCAGATGTAGTTGATGCAAAGTTGGTTCCACAAAGTACTGACCTCATTGCTTAAAATGTGACAAATTTGAATACAGTGTTGTGCAGCAGAACAAATTAGTCTTAAACATAAATCAATGCTTAATAAAATGAACATCAAACCTGGTGGGTTCAGATAGGCATCATTTCATGGGTATCACATGGTTTTCATCCATGTGATACTGTTTTCTTTTTAAACGTGTCACATTTGGAAAACATGGAAGCACAAAACCAAAACTGAAAGAAACAAAGGATTCAAACAGTTTTCAGCTGTTGATGAAACAGCAGTTTTGAAAGCACACATTGGTTCATTTGCATTTTAAGTCACTTTGTTTGTTGATTTTTTTATAAAAAAGGAAGGGTTTTTACACAACATATGTCAGTGATGCATATATTAGAGTTTCTAAAGGAGGAAGAAACAGCTAGCCCCTGGCTGTGTTAGTAGCAGCAGACAGGTAGACGTGAAGAGCAACAAAAATACAAATAACTGTCAAGGCGGTGGAGAGGGAAAAAGCAAGCAAACAGTCTTAGTGAGGGAAAGGGAGATCTGAGAAGCAAAGAGACATAGGGAGACAGAGAGTGTTTTAGTTCAGAGCAGAGTGTTGTTATTTATCTGCCGGCTGCTAAACAAATAAGGAGACTCCCAGTTCTGTGATTGTCTCTGTGGGGTGCTGTCAGATTTAGGCACGTATCCTCCCCTCAGCATGCAACAAGCTCAACACTCCAGCTGCGCTTTCTCCCTCTCTCTCTCTCTCTCTTTGCGTTCTTAACATGTTCAAACACCCTCCAAATGTTCTGCTTTTTTGAGTTTTAAAAATTCTGCTTTGTCCTTCACCTATTCCCTAAACACGTTTTTCTGTTTAGGGAAAAGCAGTACAATCTCTTCTGTGTCATATATTCACATGTGACATTTCCTTGTTCAAGTTTTTATTTTTTATTTGTAGTGTGCAATCAATTATCTCTTATTTTCTTTATTTATTTTAGTATAAGTAGTAATTGTAAATTTTATTAGAAATAACTGTAAATTTTTGACAAAAGTGTTAAATGCTTAAGCTATGCAAACAAGTCCCATGGCATAATGCCAGTGAGGATTCAACTTCCAACACTTCCTGTTAGGCAGATGAATAAACTAAAAGCACCTACAGCTCCAACACCTGCTACCTCTGTGCCAACAGTGCCTGCTGCAGCTCCAGTTGCAGCTCATCATGATCCCAGCCAACGCATTAAAGTGGACCCCCCTGTTGCATGGAACCCTATGACCTTTAGTCAGGTCTAGGGCCTCTGACACCTGTGTGGCTGAAGGAAGCGGAGGTGGAGAAAGCCTGACCTCAGCTAAAGCCTACATAAGAAGTGTCCAGTCCCAGCTGCGGTCAAGGGTTTAACCTTTGGACTGGGGGCAGTTATTGAGAGCCGTTGACCCCAGCAACAGGCCACTTGACCTTGTGTACCCTTGGGCTTCAGTAGCTTTCAGTGGACTCGGGCCCTGTGGCGGTGGCCCATCCTTCCACCACAAGCCCAAAGTAAAAACTGGTCAGGGCTGAATAAACAAGGTCAGGGCAGTAGCACTGGGAGATTTATGTCCTTCTGATACACCAGTAGCCTTCTGGCTCTGATACCTTATTATTTGCAGTGTGCTGCTGTTGAATGATGGATTTCTACAGAGCCCCCATTTTGTTTCTGCAGTTTTGTAGAGAAAAAATGTTGCACTTAAGAGGCTAATGTAGCAAGTAATATCTTTGTGATATTCTGTGCATCATTGCAAAATTCTTGAGTTCACTTTCAATGTTTGTTATATATATACTATATATATATATATATATAGTCATATGTCCATGTGGTCTTTTAAAGCAGTATTAAACTAGTTATTTGGGCTTTCAGAAGTCCTTTTAAAGTTTACCTTATCTGTCCCGAACCCACTTATTCACTTTCATTTTAGTATGCAATGGTTTTCAGAATTCAAATCTTTTTTAATCCAGTAAAATCTCAGCCCTTCTAGTTAAGGGTGATAAATCAAGTCAAAGACAGGTTTCATACATACCCAGTTCATTTTAAGACTAATAAAAGTAAAGTATAATCAACAACCACAATGTTGTTGTGGGCCTCTCTAAAGGGCCTTGAGTTTACACATACAATTTAGCAAATAACCAATTTAAATCTGATCTTTGTTAAAAGCTGCTTTACAGAAAGTCATAATTTGTCCACATTTCTTAAATTAAATCTAGAAAAATATGGAAGACTAAAAAAAGCTATTAAAGACTTTGATAAAGGTTGATGTGTATATTAGTTCTGGGTACATCTTTTTATGTAACGCAGTTCTCTCAAACTATATTCCTTAAGGGCTTTCATGTAGAAAGTATTGTAAACTTTTCTGTTTTGTCACAACTTTTTAAGATTTCTTACTTACCATATCTGGCAAAGAAGCTGGTTGTACAACCGAATTTATTGTTCTGATAAGCAGAACACATCTCATGAGCTGTATCATTTTACTTCATTCAACTACGTGAATGTGGGTCTAAATGGGTGAGTGAGAGTGATTGCGGTTTTTGTAGCTCATTGCAGATCTCGGACATGATAAAGAGCAATGCAAGTACAGATAGTTTGCTATTTTTCCAGTTCAGATGGAACTTGTAAAAATTGTTCTCACCCCCCAGATAAAAATAAATAATAATCTTTTAACATGTGCATCTCTGTTTGCCATTTTCACATCCCATCTTCTAACACTGAATAAATACATCAGTACAAATATGACTATTAAAATGTTCTCCTTATTTTGCACTAAATTTCATATTGTTGCTTTATAAAGCACAACCTTCAAGCTCTTGTCTTGACATGACACCACCTGCAGGATAAACAAGTCATGATAAGAAATTCTCATCTCTGAGTCTTAAAAATGCAGGATGGTAGAGCTCAAGGATATCTGATGTAATTGTTGAGAAACTACATCAGAGATATAGACAGAAGCCAAGAAAAAGGATAAAAAACAAATATTTTTTCACTTCTTTTCTCTAATTGTAGCAAGCCTTTAAACCATGCTTTCTTAGATTGCTTTTTAGGTCACTGGGGAGGAAGAACAGCATGGAAAGATAATTACTTCACAGTTCCGATCACCCCAACTTTCCAGAAGCAGCAAAGTAACAATAAGTCACCTTGGAACACTAAAGCTTACTAATTCCCTCTCATTCTTCCTTGAGCTCTATAAAATATAAATAAATAAGTGCACAACACACATATCAATCTATCTCCCTTTCACTTTGCACAGCCCACTTTTAAAGCGGTGCTGTGGGCTTTTACCCAAATGGC
Source organism: Poeciliopsis retropinna (assembly GCA_010277075.1). NCBI lineage: Eukaryota > Metazoa > Chordata > Actinopteri > Cyprinodontiformes > Poeciliidae > Poeciliopsis > Poeciliopsis retropinna. The sequence continues at coordinate 7,306,735 of VMRM01000007.1, forward strand.
GCTGGGGCTACCGGTATCATTTATAACAGGACGATAGCACTAATGCAGCGCATGGTTCAGCCAGGATGTTTTATTCATGCTGTTTTATTATTAGGGCCCCACTTAAAAAGGTGAGGCGCTCTCTTCTGCTCTGGCCGCCTCCTGCCGAAGCTGACTGAGGCGCGAGCTTTATCTATCACCCTGACAAGAGCGTCTTCCCTGGGAAGTCTTTCAGAAAACTTCAAACAGCCTCACTATTGATTTCTCCCCCTTCTCTACCTGAGCATCGGCATACAGCTTCCCCCCACCGTGCACAGAGACCGAGAGGGTAGAAGGAGGTGCTGGTGGTGGTGGAAGTAGAAAGAGAAGTATGGTAGGAAAAAAAAAGATGGAAAGTAAAAGAGACTCAGAGAGATAAAAGGCAAAGAGATGAAGCCTGGCCACTGCATAATAATATGGGTGACCTCACTGTGCTTTATTGCCCAAATTCCTGTAAGCTTCTTTTAACTCTTCTGGCAAGCTGGCATGAACGGTGATTATAGAATCCATGCCATTCCAATTATGCATCAAAATAAGTCCTTGTGATTCAAACAGAAAGATCAGATGCGCACTGTGCAGTTTGTGCCAAGTGATTGTTGGGAAGGCCTTTTTGTAGAAAAAGGAACAATACTTTCAAATCCAGGAACAATATGGCACATTTCATTGTCAGCAAAAACCGTTAAATCTTGGATTAATTGGAAACAAAAAAGGACCAAGTGAGAACTGTTGAGTAAGGAAGATATAAACCTTTATCCTGATTGTATCTTTTCGTTCATATTTCAACAAGATATAAAATGTAAAGACTGAAAGAGCATTAATATTTTTACCAATCAAAATCTCTTCTTGTTAACATGCACAACAGTAAGGGATTGCGATCATTTGATGATGGGATTTATTACCTCGCTCATTTGTTGCCAGGAGAGAGGCCTCTCAGACATGATGGAGATATGATTTAATGAGCTGTTAATGAATTGTCCTCAGAGGGCTAATAAGAAATGATGGGAATATGAACTGTTCAAAAGTGCATCTGTATTTAAAGATTATTTTAAAGACCCGTACTCAACTCAAAAGGGCATGTATAAATTTAATTAAGCTTGAGCTGATAAGGGAGCAATTAAGATGCACAGTGCCTTGTAAAATCATTCTTACCCATTAAACTTTTCAGTATTATAGCAGCAAACTTCACTATATTTTGTTGGGATTTTGTATGGTAAGTCAACACAAAGTAGTGTGAAGTAAAGAAAGATAAAACAAGTGTTTTTTTTTTTTTCAAGAAAAAGTGTGAACAGCATCCATTTATCCACAAGTAATGCAGTGTGCTCAGCAAACATGTGAAGGAAAGTACTATATGGGTTGAGACTGAAATTAAACCTTTCCAGTAACATTTACAGAACATTACAGTGTCATTACAATACATTACAGTGTCCTGTAAATGTCCTGTAAATTTTGGATGCATCTCTGCTCAGGACACACTTGACTCAAACAATGAGATCATTAGCAGGACTCTGGAGAACTTAACTGCTACTAATGAGACATTCCAGCCGTTTGATTCAGGTGTATTGGACTAGGGACACATCTAAAAGGTCCTGACACTTACATGATAGATTCCTCGTCTATCATGTAAAAGCTGAAGACAATATATTGAAATTTTTTGGTTGTAAAAAATAAAAAGAAAACATAACAAATTCAAAGTGTACGAGATGTTATGAAAACATGTGAGGCAGAGTCTAAAACTTTGGCTTCAATAATTTGCTAAATAAAACTCTTGTATTAAAAAAATATATCAGATGTTTTTCTTTGTAACAGTTCACCCCAATACTAGAAAATTATATATTGGGTGGCAAAGAGGATACATGTTTGGAAGACTATTTTTTCAGTGGTGTGAATCTTCTGCATTGTTGTGAACACCCCCAGCACTGTAACACAGTATGAAATCAATAGCACAAGGCCCCACAGGAGAAACAAGGAGGAAGCCATTGATTGACACGTTGCTCTCATGTCAAACAGAACAACATGGCGTGGCAGCCACCACCTGCTGTCTGCTCCACCTGCTGTTCTCACCTCTGCACCAGGCATCGTTTGATAAAAGCTGCGTTCTTTAAAAATAAGAACTTTTTCTAGTTGTGTGTTTATAAAGAAAAAACATTGACTTTAAAAACACTGTGTCTATGAATTGTCAGATGTAATTGTTATGTCTCAGCTCACATCATTATCAACACTGTCGAGTGTCTCCCAACAAAGAGACCAACACAAACTCTGCCTTGTAGCAGTCTTTATGGCCTCAAAGTATTCTTGGATCCCCAGCGGACCCGTCTGTTCAGCATTGTTCTGCTGGAACAGAAGCAGAAAAAAATTACTTACTCTGTGTGTTGTTCTGTTCGCCAAGACGCCGCCTCTACATCATCTACACTATGATATAGCCTCCAGCCATCTCACCCCAGCCAAGGTGGCTCATTTTTCTCATACAACAATGCTCACTTCTCACTTTAATTCCATTGATTCTCGTTTGCACTTTGGTTTGAGAAACAGAAAGTGCACCTGGGTGTTTGCCCATGCTGCTTGGTGTTGGGTGCCCACAAAGAGTATAAATTAGCACCCGGTACAATGGTGCCCAAAGCAAACCCCTGGTGCGTGACATCAATATGGAGTGAGAAGCAAACTGCAAACAGCTGAGAGGAGATGTCACTGTTCAGCAAATGTCACTTAATATGCCAACATCAGCATTACTAAACTTAAAGATAACTGACGACAACTATTCATGTGAAAATAAGAAAATGAGACTTAATCTTGAGGTTATTCAACTTTCAGATGGAAGCATAATTTTATGCAAAATGAAAGGGAAACTGTATTTACACATCTGGTCAATATGGTGCTCATGTCTTAGAAGTGTAACATAAAAAGATTACCTCTATGATGCTCTGTAATTTCATAATTCAAATATATTGCCATGCTATAGTTGCAACAGACTGACGACCTGTCCAGGGTGTAGCCCCCTTCTCTCCTGGAACATTAGCTGGAGATAGGCACCAGCACCTCTCAACCCCACTAGGGACAAGGGTGTAAGAAAATGGGTGGATGGATGGATGCTATAGTATCATTGCAAAATTAACGTGTTAAATTCATCTTGAAAAGAAGAAAATACACTGAGTTCCAACTGGATTAAAGATATTATTAAAAGTTAAAACATTAAATTGTTAAAATTTAATTATGTCCTAAAATCCAGTAATTCTTTTTAGCTTAAAATTAAAGACATTAATCATATAAAACATGAAACAAGCCTGTGTCTCTAGCTGTGCGGGTCCTTTTCTCTCCTGAGAGAGTCAGCTCTCCTGTATGAGGTAAACGCCTGCTGTTGCCTTGAAAATCAATTCCCCCTCTCTTCCTTTAAGTGGTCAATATTTTTGTTTCTTACAGCAAGCACCACTATGACCCTTTTAATTCAACAGGCCAATTAGAAATACTGTCATATCTAATTCTGGCCACGGAGATGGTTGTTTGTTACCTCACCCTGGAGGGAGAGGCGCTAAGAGATGGCAGGCGGCATAACCAGTCAAGTTTAACCCTGAGACCTGTTTGTCCTTGTAGGCACATTGCCTTTTTATTTCTTCTTCTCTGTTTTTCCAGGAGTCAAGGGAAAATGCAATAGATATGAAACTTTCAAAAATGAATCTAGCCACATGTCACTCATTGAGAGGGTATATAAGGGAGGGTAGCTGTGTCTGAGCCACCGCCACTCCACTGGGATCATTTGTTACTCAGCCCTGATTGGCCCTGACAAAACAATACCCTAAAAACTCACCAAAGTAAATTATGGGCCCGGTAAATGGCCAGAGAGGGCGGGGAGGAAAGGAAGGAAGGAAATGGCAGTCGGTCAGGACAAGGCCTCCGAGCTACATTTGGCTTAGTGCCAGACGAAAAACAAAGTAATGTGCTTTTGATATTAATAACGGAGATGATATTGATCTGCGTTGTGGCCAGAGCCACTCTGCCTGACTTCAGTGGGTCTCTGTGGGAAGGAGACGGAGGGAGGAAGGTAAAAAGGAGGGGTGATCTTTGAAGAGCCAATCCCCCTTTCCCAGGCTCTCTGCCTCTCATCCAACCTCCTCCAGGAGCTCATCTTTCCTCAAAGCCACTTTTCCTGGGGGTCCATTTCATTTGAGTGTCTTTAATTATGTGAAATGGAAGAAGAAAAATGAAGATGATGAAGTAAAAAGACATCAAGGTTAAGGTGTAACTAGTGGCTACTTGGTTCCAGTCTGTACCAGCGTCTTTTTATATTAGGATTGGTTATGTTTCTGTGCTCTGATATCAACAGACATATGTTTTAGAACTATAAATTCACCAAAAATCTAAGTACATCACAATTTGCTTCATCATTGATTTCAAAAGTAGTTAAGTAATTTTAAAACATGCAATTCTGACATAAAAACAACTTTTCCAGCAAATTGGAATTCCATTACATGCATGATGATGAGTTTTGGAAAGTTTTCACGGCAGTTACATAGAGAGAAATGTTGGATAATGGAAACAGATCTAGTAAAGACTTGTTACAAACATTTATTCTGGAAACATGGGCGAGCCTCTATGTTGAAAACGTTTTTTTCCTCCAGGGTTACAAAAAAAAATTGGATCTTGGAATTAGAAAAGGCGCCACACAAAGTGACAGAAGAGGGCACAACACAGGTTTTGCCACAGTTACTACCAATAGATCAAGCAGTGAACCAACAGTCAGACCACAAACATAATTTCAAGTACCATTAGAGCCTAAAGTTGACCAGGTAAGAAAAAGGTTTCTTTTATTGACAGCAGGTTTTATTTTTATGTCATCTCTCAGTACTAGGTCCCCACTAACCTGAGCAAAAATAGGAAGGCCTAAACTGAATGCAGTTGGATATTTATTATGTCATTCCGGGTGTTGTTTTTCAGGTTGATGAACAAAGCAACAATCTGAAAACCATTTTTCCTCCAGGCAATTTCATATATATATTCAGCATTAGTACAGAATCCGTTACAGTACAGAACAGAATTACACTGTGTTTCTGGTCCATTTCCAAAGCAAAAGTCAGTTCTGTTCACAGTTGGATTGATTACTCCAGACTGTCACGATTTGCATTTTTTGTGTCCTTTTAGTTTTTGCTGAAGGCACAGAAACTTTTCTGGTTTGACAACTTCTGGTTTCGATATCTCCCTCCTTTTCTAAACCCATCTAACAGCAATGCTGGCCAACAGAAAGATCTCTTTCTTCAACTGTGTTCAGGCTTGTTGATATGGGAGCACATAAGAGGTTGAAGGTTTTGGAACTGGGAATAACAACTTAATCATAAGGTGAATGACATTTCTTGTTTAACACTGCACACAGAGTAGTGTCTTGTCAAAACTGATTTTTGTTCAGTCATTGCACAAATGGTTTAATAGGGACACTAAAACTGGAAACAGTTCACAAAAGTGGGTGAAAAAAACCAGCAAATTCTTACTGACTCCAAAAATCCCAAAATGTGTGCATTTATTTGGGCTAAGAACCATTAGAGTTTAGAGCAGTTTCTACCTAAAGGGCAGCGATTTCTTGTTTTATATCATGCTGCAATATTATTCCCTTATCAATAATAACATACCTGGAGTGTTGCTTTGATTCTTTCAAACTTGTTTGAGGAATCCTTGAATTTCCCCTGGCAGCCATTTGAGAATGCCTATAAGCTTGCTTATACAAAGCACTGCCTGTTTACCCAAAGCTCCTCCTTGGAGTTGAGGCCCCCAGATTAGCCTCTGCCCCACAAATCACACCTCCTCCATGCCTTCCCCACATAGTCATACCTAGCAAAGCAGCAATTAGCAATCATACAAACTACTTCTCAGGCAAATTACAAAGTCAAATTCCTCTTAAATTATGTTCGATGCATACAAAGTTGTCATAACAAATGACGATCACATAGTTACCTATTGATATAAAATGACACAATGTGCCTGGAAAATATGTTATACCACTCTAAGTCTTATGTCATTATATTGAAATTGAATGCCTGTGTGCATGCGTGTGTAGAGGTCTGAAAGCCTTAATGTAATACTTTGGCTAGCATCATATCTACGTCACAGTCTACATCAGTTTTTCTGCACACATGTAACCCTATTTCTGACTTCTCTAAATTTGTACGCACTATTTTTACTTGTCCAAAATATAAACAAACTGTGGATATTAGAAAATATGCTCCCGCTCATACTCTTATATTAAATATTGAGTCAGAAATGAGCTGCAAGGTGTCTGTAAATGCTAAATAATGGAGAGACTGCATTCGTCTGGGTCAGAGCGCTCTCCCATGCTCTGTCTTCTCTCTGATACATTATTGAATGAGGATGCACTTCTCTTTTGCAGCAGAAGAGAACAAGGGGCAGGGGGCACCCTGTCTTCTCCACAGGAATGGTGAAAGGGAGGGGAACAAATTCACCGACTAGATGGACGTAAAATTGTGCAGGGAGAGAATTAGGTGGGCAAGCCAAACAACGGGCAGGAAAGACAAAAGTCTCCCCCTCTCTGCATGACACACCACTTCATGCACAGACACCCACTTCTTGGAGAAGTACTTCAAGCCCATTTGCACTAATGATTTTTTCCTAATGCACTTTGTGGAGGGCGAGGTTGGATATTCATTTGGAATATCATTTGAGTGGAGGAAGTGTCAGGACGAAGCACTGTGACATAACGTTTCCCGTCCAACCATTTTATCTGGGTGATTTTCTTTCATAGCAAGAGACTTAGCCAGTAGGTAGTATTCATTAATCAAAAGGTAAAGTAGGTAAGAGTTGTGATCTTTCCTTGGCTTTCTGGATTATTCAGACATCTGCTAGCAAAATGAGTATACCTGCCAAAATATAGCACCGTATAAAATTTTCTATACCATTTGAATTTGCTTTATATTTTCTCATGGTACACCCACAAACATCAACATTGTTTATTGTGTCTACAGGTGACAAACTCAAAGTAGTTGATCTTGACAGGGGGAGAAAATGACTCAGTAATTAGTAAAAAAGGGACAGTAATTATCAAGCATCCAAATCAATTATCAAATGACCAAAATCAATCTAAACAAAATATACAGCTGTGCTGTATATTTGTGTGCTGTAAAGACAAAACCAAACAGAAAATTTTTAACCTCAGGTTAAAAAAAGTAATCTGGGGCTTACTTTGTAAGTAAGCCCCAGATACTTACTTAGACCTTGTTACGTCCCAAGGTCTAAGGGTTCAGGGGCCATAACAGAAAGATGTGTCCAGAAAAAACAAGTGGAATGTAAAAATTTTTATTACAAAAGATGGTTTCACAAAACCAAAACACAATACAACTTAACCCAATTAAAACAAAAGAAAAGGACCAACAAATTTAAGAATTAAGTGCAAATTGAATTACAAAATGTTCAAACAAGTCAGTCTAAAGTAAACTCGAAACAACCCAAAAGAAAGGACATGAAAGAGCACCAAGCCTCCCAAACACGAGCTTCTAGCTTATGTAAAGTCAATCTAGAGAAGAGTCAAACTGCTTAGCAGAACAAGCATGAACAAATTAGTTCAAAATTAAAACTAAACACCAAAGGTGGGGGACAGCTCAACAAGGCCTCTTCCTTCTAGCAGCCCCACTGGAGGAATGGTTTGAGGAGCCTTTTATAGGGAGCAGGTGAGGCTCATCAACATCTGATTTGCTTGACAATCCTCTGCTGGTCCAATGGCGTGGCTGCTCTCCTGCAGCCTCTAAGCAGCCAATCAAGAAGGTGTCCTGTCACAGCTGAACCTGCATAACAAAAGGAAGCCTGCACAGCCTCAAGAGGCCTGGGGCTGTAACACTACAAATATAGAGTGAAACTGATGACCATGCAAGGATTTAATTAATTTCCAAGTCTGCTAGGAAGACCATAGTAACTCTGGAGGAGTGGCAAAGAGCAAACGTGGAAGAACCTGACTTGGTCACATGGGACCACCTGACCAAGAAGGGATGGAGTTGCTTGTGGAAAAGAAAATAAGACTCATCACTCTGAACATTCATGCCTGACTGAGAAACATGCTGTAGTGATGTTTTTTTTTTTTTTTTCAGCACAGACAGGGATGTTTTTAAAGTTAGTGGGAAGATGGATGTAAGAAAACCTGTTAGCCTGCAAAAGATTTGGTATCAGGCAAAGATTAAGCAGAATAGAGAACCAAAGCTCACATCCAGTGGTGCTAATAACTGGTTTCAGTCAAGGCATGTTTTTTTCAGGTTTTGACAAAGTTACATTTTGATACATTTGGTGGCAAGACTTGATATTTAGTTTTCATCCAGATCCAGTCTGACAGAATTTGAGAAATCGTGCAAAGAAAAATATTCAAAAATGTTATCAAGATGTGGAAAGCTGGTAAATACTAACTCCAAAAGAAGAAATTTACTTGTCAAATTATTAGTTTTTTTTTTTTTTCATAGGGATCCATGTGTGTTTACAGCAACTTCAAATCTACGTCATTTAAACATGAAGTGATCCCAAGGTGAGCTGGTAGATCGCATAACTAAACAACACCAATACACATTACTTCTTTGGGTCTCCATGTTGCTGTGTGTCTGCTTGCTCTCTGAAACTGGTTGCCATAAATGAGGGAGGTTCCCTGATCCTTTGAACACAGTGGAAGCCGAATGAAGAGACTGGTGGGGGTCCCATATTTAGAGCTGCAGAGACCCCCCAATCTCTTCCTTTGCTCATTTGTTCACCACCAGGGAAGGTGCTCCTACAACTGGTGTTGGTGTCTGAGGACAGAATGAAAACACAACAGCACAGGTGACAAATGCATACAACCCTGTTCAAATACAAACTCTGTCTCTCTTTTCCTCTTCACTCCATCTACAGTGAGAGGGTATAATAAATAAATAACTCATAAAGAGAAGAATCGTTTGATGTTACCTTGTGTTGCCTGAGGCTAACACTACACCGGGGAGCACTGCCACCTCTAGCACACACACTTACACAAATACGCACTCCCCTGAGAGGTAACTAACATAAGGGGTGGAGGAAGAAGAGCAGGTTGTCTGCCCAAGAGGCTCTACTGACCATCTTTGGATCAAGAAACATGCTTCCCTACAGATTATAATCAAGTGTGTGGAGTGTGTTATGGTGGTTGCAATGCCTGATCTGGAGTTAAGGATGAAAAAATATTTTCTTCCATGCATCTTCTGTTTTTGGTTTTTATTAAGTGTTTCACACCATCAAAGGAAATTTTTAGATCAGCCAGAAAAAGCCTGAGTGAAGACAGAAAGCAATTTATAAACAAAAAGACACCACTCATGTAAAACTTGACTAAAAGAGACTAAAACTGAACTGACTTATTAGTTTTTTTGTGTTGTATTATCAGTACAGAAGGACATCAACTCAGTTATATTTTAGGATGTATGTTTGCTAAATATTGTATACAGTTTGTGTATAGCAAATGTAAAAAATAAAATGAATTGGGTCTTTCAATTCAACAACAGCTTTTCCCAAATTGGAACAGCTGGAAATTCTGATTTCCAGGGAGAAATTTAGTCCAGATGAGTCAGGGAGTTCATTAACTGATTAATGTGAGTCATATTCACATTATTTTGATTTGACTGTTCTTTTGTTAACATTTAAAAGTTAATGTGGCTGTTTTATTTTCTTTATTTTTGTTTGTCTTAAGTTTGCTTTAATAAGTGTTTATTCCATGTAATAACGTATTATGAAATGCTTTCTGTCAATGTAGGTTTTTAGCTACTTCAATTTTACATCTGCTGTCTATGCAAAAATAAGGAAACATGTGGCTACATAGCATAATACAGACTACTGTACATATATTTGAATTTCATTAATATTAAAACACTGCAAACTTTGCTTTGCATTAAACATCTGCATGTTTGTACATTACCAAAATTAAAGGATCGTCCCACTGAGGAAAGCAAACCCAAACAGTGCCTCTAACTTTATTAAAGAACAACTTGAAACTAAAATTATACAGAAGCCCCAAAATGCTTTTTTAGTTTCACATATTCCTGTCTAAGTCTGACAAATGTATCTTCTCAAGAAGTTATTTGCAAGTTAAAAGAAAAATCTGTTAAAATATATACTGTTTTTTTTCCATAGGGCATTTTTCTCCAAACAAACAAGTAACTAAATAATAAATAAATTCTAGTGATGTTCAAAATCTTATCAACTGATTTTCCATTAAAAAGTTAGTGACAATTGCATTTATTTCTAAATAGTATCCCTTCTTTATTGTGAGACTGTAATGAACTCCTTACAGATTCTTAAGAGTTACTTAAAATAAAAAAATTGAGATTAAAATATATATTCCTCATAGGGGATGTTTCCTCTTAGGTGACAAGCAACTAAATAATAAATAAATAAATTTTAGTGATGTACAAAATTTGACCAAGTATGCTTTTTCATTTAAAAGTTAGTTATAATTGTATTTTATTCACCATAATCTAGCTGTTATTTATATATATAAGTCTTAATACCTAGGAAGTTCATTTATTTCAGAAACACAGTTCACTAAGTGAAGCACATTACACAGAATAAGTACACACCAACTGCCCTTAGTTCTAAAAATTATGAAGATATTACACTGAATTTTGGCAGAAAACCATCTAAAGTCACTCAAACTAAAATCATGAATAAAACACTTGATTTGGACATCCTTGTTTAAGAGAAACACTGAAAAATTGTAAACAGAATATATATAATGTATTTTGTTGTAGAATAAAATAAATACATGTGTGTTTAACTTTTTTTTAAAGAATGGTTGATGTCCAAACCCTTAACACTGTGTGGCTACTATTTCTGCACAAAAACTCAAGGATAATCTATTCAGTTCTAACACTATTGACTACATTTTTAGACCATATATTAAGGATCGACATGGAATAGGGAAGTGTGGCCTGTGGCATACCCAGAGATGACATATTTGATTGCTAAATGTTCATCTTTGTATGACTTGATTCTCTCAAAGGATTGGAAAAGTATCATGAAATACATGAGGGCTGCATAACTGTTGTTGTTTTTGCCTGGTGGCGCTGGCTCACACTGGTGTTACAGACTTTTAGCTGGCATATTTTAGGATGTGGAGGATTTAATCTACTATGCCTCACAGCTGGGACCTCGTTAAATAATGTAAGACTCACTCGGGCAGTTTATGGTTCGATTTTACTTTTGCCCTCTTTGAAAACTTGCTCTTCGCAGTTCAACAGCTAAGACATTTGTGGGTAGATAAAAAAGGGGAACAGTTTAGGACTATAAAACCTCAATTTTTCACTGAATTAGGTCCAATCATAACATATCAGACATACACTAAATAGTGTAATTAAAAGGTGGAGCAACCAGAAAAGTGATAGATTTAAAGGGAATTTTGTTTACTGAATGAATAGCAGCATATTTGCAAAGTGAAAGTGTGGGATTTTCTAAAGAAATTTAATGCAAACTATGTACAGTGAAAGATGTTTTAACCAACAAAACTTAGAGCAAATGCACCAAGGACTTTGTATATGGTTTCATATTCTTCTGAGCATGGCGACAAGCAGCCCACCAATTTTAAAACAAAATCTATCCATTCACTATGTCCTTGTGGCACTGCAGACAGGCTGCACTTAGTGGCTCTTGGCTGAGAAGCAGGGGCGGAGCCTCAGGAGGGGTTGTGGGGCGGCAGGCAGAATAAGACTGTAGAGATCCAAACCATTATCACTTATGGTGAGAACTGGAGAAAGCGGGCCCTCTCATGATGAGTATGGTGTATGTACGATTATATAGTAGGGTGCCCCAGTAGATTATATAATAGGCTGCCCCAGTCATTGTTGACTCATGGTTGCTAAAAACTTTACAAGACCCACTAATTTTAGTGACATAGTGGGTGTAAAATATTGAATAAAATGTTGTGCTGTGTGACTGGCTTTACTTTCACTCTTACATTTAAATTTATGACACAAAATTACAAGTGGATCGTATGTAGTGTCTCCAAGTGCATACTGGGTAAAGCTTGTCACCAGCCGTTTATCAACGTCATCATCAGTTTCTTGGCAACAGATGGCAAACTAGCTAAAGCATTTCTACGGACTAAGTTAACATGAGTGGAGCTCCATGGAGCAGCAAAGTGAAAAGGATGGAAAAAAGAGAGCAAGGACAAGCCAAAAACTGAACGCATATTTTGTTCCTTGTCTTGGAGATGAACCAGACATTTTTGTTGGCAGCGATTCAGACCCGCCAAAACTGCCAGCCCAGCAAAGGAGCCGGGCGAGTTACAGACAACAAATCTGACATTATTCACAAAGTGTGAGTTAACTTTCGACTGATTGTAAATTGTATCAGCTGAGCTTACATCCCCTTTTCTCTCTGTCGGAGGTACAGCGGTGATGTCAAGGGTAGAAGGTTGAGTTGTAGTCACTTTCAACAGTTCGGGTTGAGCGGGCTTTTGAGCCAAGACAGCAGTAGAGAGTTTATATTTAAGGTTTATTCTGACTTATTCCGCTAGTGCTGAGATGCATGGTGCCTCTAGGACAGTTGGCCAGTCCGTCACAGAGCGATACAGAGACACACCTAAGGGCAAATTTTAAGAGACCAATTAACCTAACTTTTTTTTTTAACTGTGGAAGGAAGCTACAGTACCCACAAAAAACTCACACATGCACAAAGAGAATTTACAAACTTCATGCAAAAAGATTCCAGCCCTAGAACTGAAGCCAGAACTTTATTGACGCAAGGCAACAATGCAAGCCCTTTTAAAAGTCAGGGCCAATTTTAGCTAGCAAAATTGTACATTCTGTTAATCTAAAAAAAAAAGAAAAGAAATACATATTTTTCCAAATAACCCTTTATTCCTTACTAGAATTATTTCACAATAATAGGAATGTAAAAAAAAAAAACAACTTATTGTGTTTTTTTTCTGCCCAATTTGTTTCTGAGCTAAAGAGCACACGGTACAATAAGCAGCTGAAACAATAGCCATGGAAAATGTTGACTTTTAAAGCAAAACTTTTTAAAAAGTTGTAGGTCAATATTTTTAAGCTTTTTTCACACAATGTTTGGGGTGCCTGTCTGTCTGGGATCCTTGAATGGGACAAGCCAAAAAGATAGTGTGGGGAGTAAATATGAAGTGTATTTATAACATGTACGTTTCTATATTTTTATGCAGGTTCACATGTTTGCATACAAACATTTGACAGAAATGAATGACAACGGCTGCATTTATGCTCATAAGTAAATTTATGAATGTGATTCTGCCCATTTTTCCACGTGTCTGTTCCATGCGGGCCAAAATACACAAGTGCAAAGCTGCCTAAAGGGTGATTGAAGTTTCTGACATTTTAAGGCTACTGAAAACAAAAGCTAATAGGCAGAACCACGTGCCGGAATCGTGTCTGGTTCATGTTTAACAAAACAAGGTCACAGAGGTTGTCAGGCCATGAATTCCATAAATAACTTGATAATGGGATTTTAAAACAAGCCGTCCACCAGTCATCTCCAGTCCTCTCACACCCTCCCTTTTGCCCATAACGGGTCGTATGTGTGTGCGTGTCTTCAGAATAGAGAGAATATTAGAATGCAAATGGATTCACATCGCATCCTCATAAACAACGGTGTTCATTTAACCCTCGACCCCTGCATTTAACTGCCCATCAAGTCATTTGTGTCGGGCAAGACACGTGGAAGTAGAATGAGAGAGGCCAGCAGGCGTGCACATGTATGTGTGTTTATGCTGCTTATAAAGAGGTGGACTTCAAGCTGTGTGCAGATAAATATGTGTTTATGAATGCAATATGTATATGTTTATGTGCATATATCAGTGTTTGGGTTTTAATCTCCTCTCCTCATCAGTGTATCAACACCTGCATCTGGTGCATGTGCCCACTTTCTTTTTTTTTTTTTTTGGTGTGGGTTTCGGAGTTTACCATTTACGATGCTCAATTAATCTTGTCAGCATGCATTTACAAGGGAATTGAGCACCTTTTAAAGCAGACCTGGCTTTGTCACTCTCTTCCTCTGCATCTATTACAGAAACACAGACACAGTACTTTGGAAGAGCTGCTGAAAACATACTGAGGCTGATTAAAACATACTAAAGCACTGGCAAGAATGAATGTGAACCAGATTTACACCACTCCAATCCTATTTCAGCCTCTTTAAAACTAATCTCACAAATGTTGCAATCCAGATCTGTTTTATTCATGTATTTCCTTTTGTTGATTTTTGTTCTGCTGTTATTGTTACACACCAATCAGGCAAAAATCTTTACATTGTTTTGATCCCTATTTTGATGCCAAAATTGCCCTGACCAGTCAAGTCACAAACTCCACTAAACCATAGTTGCCCTGAAGGTGTGCTGTTGTATCTGGCACCAAAATGTTAACAGTATGTCCTCTGCCTCTTTTACAGTGTGTGGCGGGGCCTTCATGTATTCTTCTATCACCTCCCACTGTTGCGTGATTAGTTTAAAATTTTAGTAATTTGAAGACAAAGTCAACACGTCAAAGTAGTATAATCTTTTTTTGATTGTCCGTAAAATTGGCTTGGTTGATCAGACGCATTATTATGTGTAATTAAAATAAAAAAAAATAATAATAAAAAAAATTATGCTGCCTTCTAAAAGAGTGCATGACAAGGATTTAATCCATGTTACTTATGTCACTTATCGGTGGTTGTGAAGCTAGGCTTGTGTATTGTAAATAAACAAATAGCTTTCATTCCTCCTCACGTCTGTGAATATCATAGTGATTCTTCAGTTCAGTTCAAAGAGCCAGCTTCCACACATTGCAGCAGTTATGCTTCTTTTTTCTCCTAGCCTGAGGCTTTTTACCCACAGGCATGCAGCTATCTCATCCTTTCACTGTTCGAAAAGCTGCAATAAAAGCTGTCAGTGAGGAATATAGTGGACAATAGCAAAAATAGAAATCTGCTTTTTTGCTGTAAACAACAAAGATGAGAATGAGTAAGGATTAAACAAGGAGGAAGACATAAAAAGAGCAGTTTAATGATGAAATGTTTTAGTGGGGATCAGCAGAGAAGGATGAATCTCTAAGAGGAAAATATGTGAGATTTGGTGAGATGAGTTTCCTCCCCAACAGCTCTGCCCCAGAGAGTTTCAAATCTTTTGACTGCCTTGGAAACATACATAGTTCACATACTATAAGGAAAGAAATGAAAGAAAAGTTGAATAATAAAAAAAAAAGACTGAAGTCAAGTTCTCACATTGATATGAATGACAGAAAAGTCAGTAAGTCATTCTGTTAACAGGGACATAAGAAGAGAGTTAGAGGAAAAGTAGGTCGGGCTTTTTCTAAGAGGGCGCACAGTGTTCAGCCCCCTGTTTCTTCATCTCGGGCGTTTGTCGTGGCTAATTATGGTGGACAAGCCTCTTTATCGAACCTGCTCCTGCCATCAGCATTAGGATGCATGAGCTGCGCCTGTTGTTTTAAACGCTCTCATTAACCACACAAATCAGTGCTGTTGACAGAGTGCTTTTGAATTAAGCGTCTCACCCCCGCCGCCGCGCGCCAATGCTTGCAGGGCCCAGGACAAGGAGCAATTTATAACACCATTAGCCACACTCGCCGAGGTTACAGGCATCAAAATTGTTCACGTCTAATTATTCTTAATGGATACAGGGAGAGAGCGACGCTCAGGACAGCTTTTTCATTAGCCCTCAATCAAGAGGGTCGGGGGAGAGAGGGGTGGGCCAAATGTAATGCTCAGGCAAACGGGAAATCAAAAATAATCATGTTTGCTTTTTTCATAATACAACACGAATGCATATATAGGAGGGTGGGGGGACTTGAGTGAAGAGAGAAAAAGGAAGCTCTCCTCTTGACATTATAAGAATCCTTACTGTGTTGAAGACACATACACATGCACACATGCACACTCCATGAGAAGTGACAGTTCATTTGCTTTTACTGCTTTGCAGGCTAATGGCAGAGTAAACTTATGCTTCTAAGCCATTGTTATTGCTTAATAAATGCAGAAGTGAAGTACAAAAGAGGAAAACATTTAATTGTTAAGAGACGGGAGCTTCATCCGTGTGCTTTCATATTTGATTGGTCATTTTAAATAATTACAGAAAGGGTTCAAAATGTACTTTATTAATACACCAACAAAGTTTGATAAATAATTCAGCAATCAACCACTAATAACTGCTCATTTTAAATACTTTAGAATGGGGTTGATGAGAAGCTAATTCTGAAAAATCAACTGAAACTAATTGCAAATTTAAGTGTTTTACCAGTGCAACGTTTACTCATTGGACATTGTATCAAGTTCACCTCTTGACATATATAGTGTAAGCCAGTCACATGGTGGCATATCAGTGCATCAAGATATGCTGAAGACAGTTTGCTGAAGTTGAGCTTGGGAAAAATAGTTTCAAGAGACTCTGATCAGGTTTGGTCCAAAAAATGCTAAATATTGAGTTGAGTGGCGGTTTGGCAACAAAAATGATCCCTTCATCATCATAATGCTCTGGCATGTTCCACCAGGAGGACAATGCACCGTTTCACAGAGCTCAGAATATCCAAACTGGTTTCTTGTACATGACTTGACTGTATTCTAGTGGCCTCCACAGTGACCAGATCTCGATACTTTGAATGCAGTGGAATGGGAAATTGACACCATGTGTGTACAGTCAACCAAATCTTATCATAGAAAAAATGTGGAATGTTTCAGACACCTTGAAGAATCTATTCCATGAAGAATGAGGGCAGTTCTCAAGGCCTGGTGTACATAATAAATTGACCAAAATGAGGGTCATTTAGTTTCTATAAATGATCTGGTTTCAAACGACAGGGTGCTCTGTGGTTGCAATTACATCCCTAAAGAGAGCTCAGTCATATGGTTTCTGTCATCTCACTGTGGCACCCAGAAGAAGAAAAGAGGAAGCCAAATAGTGAGTGTTAACATTTCTTACAAGCCATTAAACGCAGGGGCATTACCACACGACACAGTCCCTTAACGAGGACTGACATATGTGCTCAAGGCAGTTAGCACCTAACATTAAGACGGCACAGTCCACAGACGAGATGGGACATTGTTCATGGGGGAGGTATCTGTTTTAATTAGGGGATAATCGACTGTGCTCTACATCTCCCCTTGCAAGGATAACGACTTCCCTCTCCCCCCACCTTCACTATGATATGGTATAGCTTATTATTATGGTGGAGACTAGGAATTAACTAGCAGAGGATACATGGTAACAGAATGTGGCACAAGGAACATAAAATATGAATAACTGTGTTCGCATAGCCATCATCTTCTCATAGCTGAGATTAGACACGCTGAAACTTTTTTATGTATTTTTTAAAGCAAATGTGTTATCTTTAATCCAGAATTTACTAATAACACAGCTTAATGACATAAAAAAGTATTAGTACACCTACAATGCAAAGCAACTGATACTTCTCAGACTTGTGCATTAGTCCTACTTGCTTTAAAAATATTATTTTCTTTCTTTCACTATTTTTTATGCAATTTTTGTAAGTACTTAAACCTGGCCCTTTTCCATATACATATTACTATTTGAAAAATAAAATAGGACAGGGATGTGCTAAAGTTGTCTGGGATTTGACTGGGTCATTCTAACAAATGGGTGTGCTTTGATCTAAATCATTGCCTTGTAGCTTTGGCTGTCGCTCTTGCTGCTTGTTTATGATGTTGTTTATTGTTCTGCTGGAAGGTGAACCATCATTTAATGCTCAAGTCTTTTCCTGCCTCTTACTGGTTTTCTTCCAAGATTGCCTAATATTTAGTTTCATGCATCTTCTCATCAATTTTGATAAATGCAAAGCCTAACTCTTGTCAGATAAGACCAAAATTACACCTACTGAACTACATGCAAAGTACTATGTGTGCTGGAAACCTATCACTGCATATCCAGCAGAGCACTGTATATACCAAGTGAAACATATTAGTGGCAGTACCATACTGTGGGGATGCTTTTAAAATTTTTTGCATTAAATTCACTTATCTGTTTTTACAGTACCACCTCACATTACCTTACTGATTATTGCAAAACCATAATTGCTTTTCAATATTTTTAGTTGAATTTCGGAAATATTCCCAAAGACGACAACAGGCAAAAAATATGTATAATGTGTAATGTTTTGAAAAGTCCAATTGACTTAAAAGATTTGCATGATCTAATTTGGGTAGCAGTTCTGTGAATATGTTTAAATATTAACCTGGATCATAGACTCTAAGATGAGTCTATGATCCAGCTCTCATTAGAGCGGTATACCCATAAAGCAGAGAAAATTATCCTTACAATCCTGAACTCTGACCTGATGACTAATGAACACAGTGCTTTTTAATTCACCTAATTATTATATAGAGACTATCAGAGACCTTATTCTCAGTTATTCATAATGGTAAAAAAAATAAAAATAAAAATAGTAAAAACACACGCAAGACAGGTTAGGGATGAAGTTGCGGAGCATTGAGAGGAAGGTAAGCAGAGCAAAGTGATGCTCCAAAATGGTTCTATTCTTGTTTTTATATATATATATATATATATTGTGATTGGTACTTATGTAATTTTTTTAAAATGTCAAACAGATGTCAAAGGACTTCTTGTTAAAATAAGAAAAAAAAAAAACTGCTGGACATTATAGAAAACTTGAGACTAAGCCATACCTTCTACATGGGAAATGCCATGTGTGATTGTTAGTACCCTGATTGTGGTGAGACAAAATGCACAACGAAACCTCAATGAAAATAAATATCTTCAAAACAAAAAAAACAAACAAAAAAAAAACTACAATAGAGCATCGCTACAAAAGTTTTTCTCCAATAATCAAATAAAACACTTAAAGCTCAACATGGAATCTAAAGTATTTGTGAATTTATCTCACAGGCACTTTATTACAAAGAAAATAGAAAAAGAAATAGTTTTATATTTACTAAAACATGTGCAGTGCTGAGGGGGTGGACTGGTCAGGCATGATGTAAGCATGGCACATTGCAAAGTTTCCCAGGCCATCTTCTGTGGTCTTCAGGGCATGTGGAGGTACTGAGGAAGACACAATCAGGATAAGCATCTCTCGTGCTCCTCAGTTTAGCCCATAGCATTTTATGTCACGATCAGGAAACAAAAGAGGAGCACATGCTAGAGTGCACGCTGTTGGCACACGTGAGTGAGAGCATGTGAAGTATGAAAAAAGTAATTGTGTTAGAAAACATGGGAGAAACACAAAACTCTGGAAGACTGAAATCTCTAAGTTGAATGGTGACTGAATATCCTTAAAGAGCGAAACGCTCTACCAAAAAGTAATATTTATAGGCCATTCTAACACATAACTGAGTCACCGGTGGTAACTGAGCCAGGATAACAGCTTGCCTCTGCACCCCCTTTTTCACAAAGCCCCCAGGCAACAGTGATGTACGTTGCCGGACAGGCCAGAATCATGCCTTCCAGCAGAGCTAGCCAATCACGATGAATTATACTCCCCAGGAGCCAGAGCGACATGTCAACGGACATTTGGGTTGGACACAGCAAAGCCTCGTTCGTTCGGTCAGCCAATGCCCTGAAGACAAATGCTTTGCCTCCACGTGTGGAAGACAGGCAGATACGTTTGTCTCAGTGTGTGGCCACAGGTAATTGAAGAGGAATGAATTTGAGGAACTATCATACTGTGAAATCTACAAGAGACCCAAACAGTTCAGGTCGACCTGTGACATTAGGCTTCTTTTATTAAAATCTCTTCATCGCTTATTTATCAGACATGAAACCTTAATATGTAGTTCAAATTCTTTGGAAAATCACAAGACTTTTATAATCATTAAGTAAAATATTAAATGTGTGCTGTTGTTTAAAGACAATGCGATCATTTACAAAGAAAACCCTAATTCAGTAGGTGGTGTCAGAACCAAATTTAAAAAGATGTTTCAGCAATTGTTAAGTTTTTGAATGTCTGGACTTTGACTGGGCAATTTTAATACATGAATGTGCTTAGATCAAGGAGTCAAATGTTCAAAGGGTATAAATACTTTTGCACATCACTGCATTTTTTTTCTACTTTAGGCAACAATAATGAGTCCTTATGTCTCTTGCAATACCAGAGAAAAGATGTTTTTATTATTTATATGCTAAAAATATATGTTTCTAATATAGTCCTTTTGATTTGCTCTGATCTAGTCTGCTCGATCAGAGCAGACTAGAGCAGACTTAGTTTGTCATCCAATAGAGGGGACTTCTAGTAGAGAAAAAAAATACAATAGATTGATAATATAGTGTTTAAGAAATAAAGGCTGTGAATCAATCAATTATAAACAGTTTTATCAGCGTGCATCCTAGAAACAGCAAAAAGCAGAAAAGCATGGTAATTAAGTGAGACTAGAAGACAGCGATAAGCTGTGATTAATATTCTATTAAAGCCAGAGGAATTTCCTTTCACAGTAATTAGGCTTTTATTAAGCCGATTTGTAACCCCTGAAGTGTCGCAGAGTATGCTAAATGCCAAGATGCAACACACTCCACAGCAAAGATACATTTCACTCACAGTCCTTCTATCTCCTCATTCAGATGTCTTGCTACAAAAGTCTTTTAAAAGTCTTGAGACATGCCAGATCTGTTTTCATTTTACCTCCAAGGAGCAAGACTTTTACTACTCTTTAATAACAATCTTAGTATCTCTTGGCAGTACATTTATAGCAAAAGTGGGTTTGAGTAATTTGAAGAAACTGGGAAAGGAAGGGGAAAAGACCTAATTTACAGTATGATCCGTGTTTGAACATGGTGGATTCAGAAAAATGAGAAAAGAAAACCCTTCCTGGCCAGACTCAGGCTTTCAGAGATAATGAAAGCCTTAGTTGTTGTCTAATGAGAGCAAAGTTTATATCTAACATTTTTTAAAAATCACCATGTCGGTGAAAAACTGCATGGCACGTCAACTTGGTGACAATTATTAGCTTTGTTTATAGTTTTAGCAAATTTCCTAAAAATTCAAGCAAGTGATCTTGTGACTTTTAGCAATAAAATGTTTCTATCTGGTGACTCTGCAATAAAGTTGAAACAGTTGAAATTTTGCATGGTTTCAACTGGTTCCATTCTCCTGCGTGCTGATGGGGTCATTGGCCACCTCTAAGACCACAGCCATTTTTTTCCTTTTCATTAACTGTGATTAAGCGGCCAGATATAGGAAGCTCTAAATGTCTTGTAGTGTATGCGCCAAAAATTTTAAAAAGGTAAATGTATGTAAATGATTTCTGGTTGGACAGCAATACCTAAAAAAGTATATTATACTTTCTAAATGTTGGTATTCTGTTGCTCAGTTGTTGTATCTCAATACTTGAATATCTTTTTAACCATTTATTACATGGTGACTCTGCAAATTGTAAACTAGCATAAAGCAATGTTTTCACTTATTCTGTAATATATGTTGGAGACATTGTCCTGCAACAAAAGCTGCAATGACAAGGTGTGATCATCAAATAGCAACTGTTTTATGTCAAGGTTTTTGTTCCACATGGCTCAATAAAACATCATGCTGAAGGTTTAATAAAATTTAGACCTTGAAGGAGACAAAGATGAAAAGAAGGAATCAATTGACATCACAGCACAGAGAAGGAAACAGGGTATGAAAAGCTTCCTGTGTCAATTATTGGAATAAATTTACTTGAAAAACAAAAGCAGAGCAAATGTATTTATAAAGCTAGTTTACTCATTTTATACAACTATAAATGCATACTAAAAAAGCAACAATAACAGACCTTCAGACACAGTTTAAAGCTTTTTAAAAATGTCCAGTTAAAGAGCAGAGGCATCCAATTGCTCAAATTTGATGAGGATAAATAATCCATATTAGCTACATATGAGTCTAAAAAGTTAATGAAAAAAACAAGAGGTGTCACGTGTTAGCAGAAAGGCCTTCAGAGATCAAAACCAACGGTGGTACTTGTATTCTGAAAATACCAGAACAAAACTGTTCAAAAATAAAATTCTGTCTGGGTATAACATATAAATAAACACTTTCTCATCACACTTCTTCCATCAACTCCCAATTGTTCATGGAAAATTGCTGCTCACACAGAATGAAGTTCTTCTGGAGTTTATTTCTGTGTAAAGATAATTGCTCCTTTCCAGAATCACATGTTGGCTTAGGAAGACACTGCTGCAAAGCAAAAAAAACCCAAAAAACTCAAATAGATAGCTCATTACCAAAAAGCAATACAAACCAAAATTGCATTTTATAAGAAGTATAATAGAATTTAAATGCATGTCATTGATTTTGAGTGGGCCTAAATTATATGGTTTATTTAATTAGATTTTAATAGACTCAGAGTTTTGTTGAAATTAATGTAAATGTGACAATTTTATTGAAATTTTGCAAAAGAGAAAAAAATGACTAACCTGATGTTAAGTGCATTTGTGTTACAGTTTTTGTTTGGGAAAACCCAGAACAGAATGGATGCAATGAATTAAAATATTCAGGCTTACATTGCTGACACTTTTTTCATAAATTAAACACCGATCACATACTTAGAACAGATTTCATCTTTAGCTGTTAACACTGCACTTTCGATTTTAAATGCCTTCAAAAGTATGAATGAATCCCTCTTAATTGTTTGGCTTCCATTAAAATGTGAGTATGTGAACATGTGGTTGAACAATGCAGTCATGAGGCCTGACAGGTCACTCCGCAGGGCACACACCAGTGCCATGTCCATCCGCTTCTCTCTTCACAGTGCCACACCAGATCCTGACAGGGTCTCGCTACCTCCTTCTGCGTAATTTAACACAGCTTTCCCCGGCTCTGCGAGCAAGCGAAGCCCAAACACACAAAGACATGTGAAAAACTGCTCATATATGAATTGAGTCTTCTCTGAAATCTTTCCCACCAGACCTCTTATGTCTGGTTACTCAAAAGGCTTCCAGTGTTTGGCAGCTGATTTCTGGAACTTGAACTGTTTAGTTTGCTTCCTATAAAACTGATTCACAATATAAATTAAGAGTTGACAGAGTTAACCTGACTTCCTTAATCTTATCTTTGTGGGAATTATTTTGTGTAAGACTTTTTATTTCTTAACCTCATTGCCTTTCAAGGCACACACACACAAGCTTGGCTCCCTTTTTTCTTCCCACCTTTGACAGTTTCCTGTAAAACAACCTTGATCCTCAGCCTAAGCTCTCTGTATCTGCTATCCGTCGAGCTTCTCTGCCTGGCCTCCATCTTCAAGCTCCCGCTCCCCATGGCTCTCTCATCTCGTTGCTCTGTTTGACAGCTTCATCTGATCCACAGGACTTTCAGCTCATACATCTGGCATTCTGCCCTACCCACAGGACTCTAAATCCCACAGTTCATCCTCTTAGGGCTACCTTCCTCCTGCTTCCTCTTCCCACTGGCTCTCAATGTGTGGCAAAAAGCTATCGCCTCACTGCTGACTAGAGCACAGGTAAGACTGTCAGGGTTTAGCTTGCCTGTTCTCACAATCCTGTAATACTTGGACACATGGGAGGAGGAAGGGACAGCATTCTTCGTTTGCAGTTAATGGTGTGTTTCCATGTAAAGCAACAGAAGCCCTTTGTAGGTTCATATGACTCATTCTGGGCTACTTTAGCTCTCAACGGACAGTGACTTGAGAGATATAAATCCCTCTGTATTTCATAAACACTGAGAAAAAGAGACCTGTTCTCCCAGAGAATTTTAGTATGTTTAAAACCTAAGCTCTAAGAAGAGATATATGCTGTTTGTCTCTCAAATTCTCTTTGTACGAGTGACATTTCAGAAAAAACAAGTTCAATTTCGGGATACAAACAAATTCAAAGAAGAAAAACTAAATATATGTTTAGTTTATACATATATAAACTGCACATATATGTATGTTTAGTTTATGTTAATACACAAATATATACATTGTATTATATTTCAATGTTTGAAATATATTACAAACATGAATTTATGTTAAGTTGGTGATTATTGCTTACAGTAAAAACCCAGACGAAGACTGGGGATTTGACAGCTGAGTAACAGACAGCCATTGGACAGTCAAAGGTTGTTGCTAAAGATTTTTGGGTCTTCATAGAGTTTTATTCCAAACATTAAGATAGAAAAAAGTGTGGCTAACAAAGATTCACAAGAAACACTGATAAGTGCAACGTTAATGTGGTGCTGATTTACCACTTTAAAAACAATCAAAAGAAGTCCGCTTGTCTCCAGATATGTTATTGTAACAGACTGACATTAGAGTTGGAGTATCATGTTTCTAAAGTGTGACCAATACAGATTAACATCGCATGTGCTATTATATGTTTGTATAGTTTAAATAGTTAATATTTTGAATTCTCATAAAGTGCATAACTATGAAGAAACCTATTTAGCAAAAATTCTGTGCATAAAGCACACAGATCCAGCCTGTAAATATTTCTGCAGAGTAAATTTAATGTTTTCTGAGCTCAGGTTTGTCTGATAACACTGTGGTGTTATTGCAGCACTGGACTGTCTGTGGAGCACAGCAGATATCGCATCACTTGGGCTGATCCGAGTCGAAACAACTCCTCCCATTGTGGTCAGCCAGACATACACCTCCTTAACTTAACACACAGGCACACTCTCACCATCTAATTCATACAGCCACAGTCCTTCCCGCTCCTCGTTTAGTGAGACAGCAAGGGTCCCCACTGCCCCTAAGCTCCTGTTAAAACCACCCCTCACCTCCCATGTCACTGGGCCATGTCTGTCATTTTGAATCCACCCATCCTTTCCCGCTCTCGCACAGCAGGCCAAGAGGTTAATAGGGACTGAAACAATAGCGTAGCACAGACACAACAAACAACGGCTCGTGGGAGCTATTCGCCTGTGGGCTGCATCATCTCCCAGTATTCTGTTGCTCCATCTGCTTTTTCCCTCTTTTTCTCTCCCATACTTGCGCCTTCTCCTTCCACCCCTGTCTCTTTAAGAACAGGACCTGTCAATGCCCTTATCTCCCGGACAGTCATTTATGCCCATTTGCAAGGTTAATTGCCATTTTATTGCCTGCTATTTATATTTTAAAAGCTCTGTTAAGAGGCTAATAAAGTGACTGTGAAGATGCTGCAGAACAGTAATTACCACATATGGTTAACAGTCGTGTGGTGTAAAGTGAAAAGGATGTCGAATTGTCATTTTGGTAGCAGAGTTGAGCGTAATTGTTTCAGTCTGGTGGTGTTTAGAAAAAAACCTGTGAAGCATCCAGTTAAAATGATGTGTAAAATATGCATTGAAAGTGAAGAATATTTACTGTGCTTGTCTCTTGAAAATCAATCAACTCACTGTAATTCAGGGAATACACATTTTTTACATTATTTTCTTCACATAAAAATCACAAAGCTGTATCGAAAGACAGCTACATTCACAGATTATTTTATGACATCACTTTTTGAGTGTTTTTTTTTTTTGTGCCAACACAAAAATGTGTATTTATGATGTTGTCTCTGCAGCTGTAGAAACCATGAACAGATGTACTATGTACACAATGAGCAAAACATTTATTATAAAGTATGCTCTATCTCAAAATTTACTAGTAGATACCTTTGTTTAAGTTTTTCAAAAATATATAAGTAGCCTAGTCTGTTTTGAGTGAAGTGGCCTAAATAGGTGCTGTGTAACTTCAGTATGTTTATTTATTTTATTTTTTTTCTGACTGTGTAATAGTATGTCTTGATTTCTTTATTTATGTATTTAGATCTATTGAATCCTTCTTTTTATAACACAAAAGATTAAACGTTACACAGATCAAAACTTAATTTGGGTAAAATTGATCCTGATATGTTTTTGGAGACAATTCATGCCCTGCATGGTCTACTTATGCTAGGTTTTAAGACATATATTCCATGGCAAATTTTGAAAATCAGTGTAAAATGTTCATGTAACAATGATCATCAACAAGATGATATGATGGTAATGTCAACATTTCCAAAATCAAAATGATTTTGCAAACTTTGCAGTTTTGTTAAGCTTGTATTTTAAAAACTCTAAAAGAACTCTTAAAATTTTATATTTGTGTCCATTTCCAGGCCCAAAAACAGCAGATTCGAATGTAATTTCTTCTATGTGCTTTTTTATACAGTGTCCTTTCCATTTATGTGGATGTGTCCAGTTGTGCAAACTAGGCAGTGAGGCAACTTCTACCAATTTTTACAACAGCCAACAAACAGTTTGTTTCCTTCAGACGAAATGGCAATACTTAAAAAAAAGAACCTGAACATGGCTAAGACAGCATTGCTGAGGACTTTCCAAAAACAATTAATGTTCTGTTTTACATTGTTTACCTTCTCTCCATTACAATACATTTTAGCCCACATTTTAATTTTAATGGGAACAAAGTAGCAAAGCAGGGGATGCAAAGTGTAAAGTTAGCCTTTACACAAATGGCTTATTTCTCCAAATTAAACCAACCATAAAAATTGTTTGCACCAAAAATTTAGTGTGGACAAAAGATGCAAGCTCAGCACAAAATCACAAATTTTTGCAATGTGACTATTAGTGCAGACAGGTCCCCAGTTTTGTTTTATCCAACATTTTTTGTAGTTCTCATAGTTGTTGCAGATCACATTTACTTTAATAAAAACTGACAGCGCAGCTTGTGCTTTGAGGACGAGTAGACAGGGGCTAGCCATAGACAGCATGAGAACAGCAAAAGACAGAGGGAGGGGAAAGGTGAGAAAAGAAGGATGGGAAGGAATACCAAGAAGTGGCTTAACAGGCTGATTCTTCCCAAATCCATCCATGCACTCATACTGTGAGCTGAGAGAGAGAAGGAGTCAACTCTTTGCCTTCTGTTTGCTCAGCAACCTATCCCAGCAGGGAGGCACCGGCGGAGAAAGGGGGTAAGCATGAGGGCTGGGTGGGTTGGGATGGGAGGCTGGTGCAGGGATGCAGACAGGGTCAGCAGAGGTTATGTTGTTGATTTCATTTTCTATTCTGTGTGTTGAACTTCACTAACATGCACAAACTCAGTCTGTACACATCTTTCAACACACAACACAGTATGGACAAAAACTGTGGAGGCTCCCAGAAAGATGGTGTCCTTACTGTTCCCTGTTCTCAGTCCCTCCCTTTTTGTGCTCTTCAATCCTGTTTTGTCAGAGTCAGCAACAAAATGGACGGTCAAGAAATAAGATCGGGAGGGGAAAAAAAGGGGGAAAAAAAAACAATCGATTAGCCTTCAGAGTTCCACGTGGGCCACTTTCATCGATTAGGAATGAGAGAGTAGCAAAGCACCAGCCATGTTCACTCTCTTCCCCCTCTCCTTCTGTCTCTCCAGGGTCCTTTGTCCATGAAGAGAGCGATATAATGGTCCTTTGAGAGGGAAAGAAGGAGGGAGGCAGGAGACACAGGAGAGAGGGAAGGAGGGGGAAGGAGGAAGACAAGGAGGAGTTGGTGGGGTGACGGCTGTGGCTTCTGGAGAAGGAATGGGGAGTTCAGGCCTTGCGGCATGTGGGGGAAGTGTACATAGGGATGGTAAAAGAGGGGAATGGAGGAGGGGGGAGAGGTAAAGAAAGACACCAAGGCGAGAAGAGAAAGTCTCAATGACAAAAGGTCGGGGCAGCTGGGCTCAGGGCGACAGGGACCAAAGGGAGCAGCGGGATAATCTGCTAAAGCCCAGAAAGGAGAGATTCAGCATGCGCGCCACCCTCGTAGGGCCTATGAGCAAATTTGCACATAAATAAGGAGCCAACTTTGCTTTGAACGGGAGGTCGAGGGAGAAAGCATCAGAGAAAGGGAGAGAGAGTCAGAGATAGAGTGAAGTGCTGGAGCCACAGCTGCCTGCCGGCTGGTGGCAACCGGACCTAGACAAAGTTCAGCATTTAAAGCTCCGCAAGGGAGGATTTTTTTTCCCTCCTCCTCTCATCTTTAAAAAAAGTAAGCAAAGATATTTATCATATTGCCCCCACACATAGGTTTTTCTTCCTCTGTTTAGCTTCTGGCCATGAGCTTTCGAAGTTTGCCCCTCAAAGACTCCTCACTCTTTCGTGTTGTCAAACATTCGAGGACTCAGGGGAGAAAAGTGTGTGTTTTTGAGGACTGCTGGCTTTGTCGAGGCAATAATGCCCTTATATGGCTCAAAATATTGACAGCAACCTTAGACTATTCAAGCTCAAACAGTAGAAATAAAAATCAATCTGTTACAAACTAACATAAATAATGTAAGGACACAAATTATCAGTTTTATCTAGTTTACAGTGACTTGCTCAAAATCAATAATTCTGCTACTGATTTAACACTTCAAAATGTAAAAAATAAATAAATAAAACTTCTTCAAATTTCCATTGTTTTTGTCGCACTTAAATGCTTTGAAGCCTGCAGAACTAGAAAAATATATTCAAGCAAATCTGAGATGTGCCTTTGCGTTGTTTTTTTGTCACCAATGGATTTGACCTGGGAACTCTTATGGAAGCCATTTGTGCCCAGTCTCTTTCGTATTGTCGACTCATGTAAACTGAGGCAAGTGAGGCCTGCAGTACAGTTAATGTGTTTCTAGGTTATTTTGTCAACTTCTAATTGAGTTGTTAATGCACAACTAATCTACTTGACCAAATAATTGGTCAAGTAAGCAAATGTAAGGCAAAACAGACTGACAATCTGAAAGGGGGATGTTTTTCCAAGACTTCCTGTAAATTTACTGAGTTAAAAAAACTTTACCAACTAAAACTGAGTTAATCCAATGCAAAGGGGAGCTCTTTTCTTGTACCAAAGAAAAGTAAAACTCTAAACAGCCACTATTCATTCTAAATATTTGAATATCTATGGATCCATGGATCTTTTAAAAGCAATGCAAAGACTTATCCTTCATAAGCACAAGCATGATTTACCTTTACAGTCTTAATTAAAGTCAATAGGTTTTCTTAAGGCTCTCTGTGACTTAGAAAAGGTAAATTACAGCAGATTATTTTGTATTGAAACTGTCTTTGTGTCATTCATACGTCCTTGAAACATCATAGACAACTTCACATGGGAACTTCATATATTTAAGTAAGTTATAGTATGGTGTTCTTTTCAAACTTGAATGCTGTTCTTGAGATGGTGGTTGTAGGGAGAGTTCTTGCAGAGACGAGTGTTTCAGGAAGGAGTTGAGCTACTGCAGATACTTATTGATCAGCCTTGGAAGTTATGAACAAGCTGTCATTTCCCTTTCATGAACAGCTCAATAGGTATTGACTGGAGATGAAAAGCTTGTGCAAGCATGGCCAGCCTTAAGGACAGAACAAAAAGAGGAGACGACGAAAACTCAATGAGGATGGCACGGGCCCTTGACATGCACAATCATCACTGCACACAGACAGAAACACAAAGTAAGGGTATAGAAGAAAAAACACACCCATTTGTGGGGTTGCATCACTATATAAACCCAGGACTGGTACAGTCATTGAAAGATTGAGATCCAAACAACATATCCAGCTCGGTGTGTAGTGCTATTTGAAAGTATTCATATCTGGCATATTTGGTAAAGTTAAAGGACATAAACAAAGGAAGCAAATATGAAATAAGATAGTGAAAATAGCAAAAAGAATTGACAGTAAAAATGGACAAGGATAACTCAGATACATAAGAACTCAGACAAAACCAATCTTATGTCCTGGGATTTCAAAATACAAATTAAACTCATTCACATTTTATCTCAAGGTAACCTCACACCTAAATATTTTAGGGATGTTATTTTTTTGTGAAATGGAAGAAAAATGTAATTTTTAAAAATATATATTTAAAAATAATGATATTAACAGTATGTTTTGCGTTTGTGTTCAGCTCCCCTGAATCCAAATTTTGTAGAAACAACTTTTTGCAAATACAGCTTCAAGTCTTCTAGATACCATACAATTTTAGATGTTGTGTGCTCCTTCAATATTGGGTTGAAAAGCTGAATTCTACTTGCTGTAGTGAAATGTAGTGTTATCACCTAACTCTACTCTATGCTTCCCTATAACTTTGCACCTCACTCACCTGCTGTGTTTCTTGGCCTTCACCACAGGCCATGAAACGCATATCAGAAATTCAAGAAATTTCTGATATGGTTGTTTAGTGTGGATTTCACTGAGAAGTATAAGAGTAAGGGTCATAAAAAGCTCTGGTTAAATTTCTGTTGTTTATTTTTTCCAAGTAAATGTAGAACTATGTTAGTTGTTGTAAATGTGGCTTAGTTTAGCTGGAGATATAATGAGATAACAGTGCGGACCAGAAGGCAAGATAAATACTAAAGATAGAAAAAGGAGCCTGAAGAGAGGGGGACTTAGTGGCATTGTAGGTGTTCAGGGATTTGTGTTGATGTCACTGCGCAGACCTTGAGTAACTGCTTTGTGGACAGTGACAGGCGTGTGCTCCCTTCTGAGCGCCATCCAGATCACAGACACCCTACAAGGTGCAGATGAAGGGAGGGTGTCTGGGCCTTTCTAATCCTGGCTCATCCGTGTTCCATGTTCTGTAGCTCTCGACCATGCTTAGCAGAATTTCACGCCACAAACCTAAAACCAGCATGCTACACTAAAGGGATAAGGCCAACTGGCAATAGGATGAGCAATCTTTTGTCGCCAACATCTCTCGGTCTCGCTTGGCGGTTGTTTACACATCTTCCTTTCTACTTTCATATTCCTGTCTAGTTTTTGGTCTCAGTTTAATAAAATGTTAGCTTTTCTACATGAAGTTTTTTTTTTTTTTTTTCTAGCCAACATCATTTCTTAATTTATACTGTTATTATTTTCTTTTCTTTTTTTTCAGCAAAGCAGTAAGTGCAACAACAAGTCACAAACACATAGTGGGGGTAAAGAAAGCAATTGAACAAAAAAGAAAAAAGAAGGGATGGAAGGTGGATGGTAACCTCCACCAGCAATTTACTTTGCTTAACTGGAGCGCCCACTGAAAAGGAACCAAGCTTTGAACTGCTGCCATCAGATGCCATCCCTCTCCGCAAGACGCAGGCTTTTTGCTGCAGGCGCAAAGGGAGCAAATCCACACCAGAACTAAGTCTCACTGAAGAATGGCAAAGCAGGAAGACAACAACTAAGCATGTTAGTTTCAGTTCTTGCAAATGTGTATGTGTGTTGGCAGATGAATGAAAGATGAGTGGCCTTTTGCAAAGCCCAGACAATTACAATAGAGCGGCGGTGTTGTGTACTTCACAAATAACGTCTTCCTAGGAAGCAAATGTGATGGCAAGCAAATGTGAAAGCTGCCATTGGTTTTTTTTTTTAATTTTTATTGTGGGGTGCTGAAGAATGCTGGTATTTACTGTGTGTT
Source organism: Poeciliopsis retropinna (assembly GCA_010277075.1). Taxonomy (NCBI): domain Eukaryota; kingdom Metazoa; phylum Chordata; class Actinopteri; order Cyprinodontiformes; family Poeciliidae; genus Poeciliopsis; species Poeciliopsis retropinna. The sequence continues at coordinate 7,337,955 of VMRM01000007.1, forward strand.
ATCTCAAAACCCAAACACATTAGGGACTATTCAGCACATTGAGGATTGAATCTTTGAGCCCATTCTGTCTGGGCATTTATCCTTCTAGATGTTTTAAAGCAAATTATCCTTGTTAGATTGGCTTTGAGTATAGAAATCTGCATGATGAAATACTTCACTACAGATGAAATCCTGAAAAGAATGCGCGAATGGTTTGAAATCCTTCTCTTTGTGTACACAGCAAAGGTGTACCTTATTTGTTGTTTGCTTTAAATTACCTCCCTGTAGCCTACTCACACATCCTAATTACAAGACAGATAGGTCTCTACGAGCAGTATGGTGTGATCACAAGGCTGCCTCTGTCTCTGTGCTTCGGCATACAGCCGTCTGCAGGGCAGTTTACTTCAGCTTTGATAGCAACAGCATCAACAGCAGGACCTAATGGGGTGCATGACCAGGAGATCTGAGCTCAGGCCTTCCATATTCATCTCCCCACTGCATCACAAATCTCATGCAGTATTACCATGAGCCTAGGAGAGACGAGTGAGCTACGTAGCGGTAGAGATGTTCAGTCACGTAACATCAAAGTAAATGGGATTCTTCGAATTTGTGTTTATGTGAGCATTTTTGTGTGTGTAGCTTCTTGTGGTTTGTAATTTGCAAGGACGGTGAGACAGCCTCGCTATAGTGTGTGTGCGTGTGAAATGCCATTATGCGTATGCATGGTTTTTAACCGTCTCAGCGCAAGTACATGGTGGGAAGTTGTTTACTGCCTTTTCACCTGCAAGAATGCATGACGGCATCCAACGCCGTGGGGGTAAAACAGCGAATGGGTGAGAGAGAGAAAGTGGCAGGGTTATATAGCAGCTAACTGGGGAGCTGTTTAGTTTTATGTTAATTGAAGGGGCTTACACAGAACTCTATTGACAGTTAACATGCCCTTCAAGGTGTTCTTTGTGGTTCAGCACTTCTGTCAAGACACGGGCAGTCATTTTGCTTCACCTTTATTTATATGCTTGAGTACTCAGAACATTATAGAACACGGTGGGGCCCAGTAATAGATGTAGGAGAGGGGCAGGTGTGTGTATGGAAGGTCAGATACCTTGCAGACAGTGCACAAAGGTACCTGGGCCTTGTGTGAGGCATCGAGGGGGTACAGACGAACACAAAAGGGATACTGGGGGCAAGAAAGGACGTGGTACTAAAGGCTGAATAGCTTAAGAAAACACAAAAAAGTACATTTGAAAGTCATGTTGATAGAGTCTATTGTGTTTTCAGAGGGTAGTACATTTCTGTTCTAACTTCAGAACAGTGACTATACACATCAACCTCAACACAAAATTCACCAAAAGATTTTGACTCGTCCCTGCCTTGAGATCTGTAGCAAATGAGTACATTTCATTTGAATTCATGAACACTCTTGCAAACTGTTTTGATAAGTGGGGTGTGAGTGTCAGTGCCATTTCATGTCTAATTGGTTAGGCGTACATCTCGAGTCAAAACTGGACAGGGTTTCTTACTTTCAGATCAGAGAGCTCCAAAAAAATCAACCAGCAGCTACGTCTTCCATCACGCCACCAAGGTCACCTGTCACTTAGCACCCCTCGACCACTGTGCATGTTTGATTTGGTTGACACATTAACGGACAACTGTGACATTTAGTTGTGGATGCTAAGAGGGCTGTGCCCTTTAAACTTCTTCTCCACACACACACACCACAAACCTGTGGTTCTGCTAGGGCAGCAATGGACCATGTTGTGCAAGTTGTGGTCTTAATTTGAATATGTTGATTTCAGTTAATATAACATAGCTACAATAGAGTATAGTTAAAAAGTTAAGATGTGAAGCTCATAATATTTATAGTGATAAAGGGTTATGGTTAATCTGGTAGATTTCAAGCGTTTCTGATTTATATGATGATTAGGCTACAGTACATGCATTCCATATTTGGTTGTACCTATTTATGCATTGATAAGTAGATGAATGTAGAAATGCATGGAGATAATTAGACTGTGATGCTGAGGAAACTCGGGTTGTTTTAGCAGAAATCTTCCCTGTGTTTGCATCGTTGCGTTTGTAGTCTTTCATTTTCTTCTTGCTAAGCCTCCATGGGGTTTAGATCAAGTAACTTATAAAGCACAGTGTAGTCATTAAACCAGGAACTGGTACATTTAAGTGTTTGGACATGTATCAAGTCCTACTTAAAAATGAAATCAGCATTTCTACAATACTGAGAGAAGAATGAAGTGCTCTGAAATTCCAAGGTAAAATGGTACAGTGTTTTCCCATCCAACCACCCAGGTGCCTAAATTGAATAGGATTTGTTTCAGAGTGCCCTCAAAGCTGACATCCCTTTAATTTGTTAAACATTCTCAATCAGACATTTTCCTTCCACTTAACTTTTCATAAATATGCTTGGGTACAACATCTACTAGCTTTATAAATGATAGATTGGGGATTATCCTTCTTGTCAAGCATGTCAAGTACTGTCTGTTCATCAGCTTAAAGTCAGTAGTCTTTCTCATGATTGTGTTGGCCATACCATGGTCAACCCATACTATATCAGTATTAAAAAAAAGAAAAATAACTATTGGTCAAATGAAATTAAAATTTCCAAAAACTAAATATTGGGTTTTCATTAGCTCAAATTCACAATCCTCAAAAATACTATAAAATAATGTTGCATAATATATGTGAATATGTTTGTTTTAGGCTGAAATTAATTAAATAAAACATTTAAAAATGTTAAACTTTATGGGCATGCAACATAATATTCAACACATACACTAAATTAGCATTAGAATATCTATGTTTAATGGATGTATCAATACTCTTTAAGAGAAAGCATGGTAACTTTGTCATTCAGATTAAATCATTTAACTGAAGTACAGACAGTATATGTAACACAACAAAACTGAATGAAGTTTTGGGGCTATTATCAGCCTGGCTGTGAGATTACATGTTAGTAAAGGGTATTATATGACCACAGCTAATCATATAGGTTAATTGAGGTTTCTACAGAGCAAGGTGTTGTGGATTTTAAGCTGTGCCTCATGTGGCTGCACCCCCACAAAGTCTCCATGTGCCTTTGTTAAAAAGGTATGCAGCCAACCTAATTATTTAACCCTGTTATTATCAAAATTTGATCTGTAATAACTACACCTATTGACAGGCTAAGGTTACATTGGAAGGGATAATATCTCTATTTTACATCCTTATTTGTACAAACAAATTTTGGGCTTAAATGCTTGACTTTTTGATGGGGCTTCAAAGTTCTTCTAATCACAGGACCTCCACTGAGTCTATCTTGCCACCAACCTGTTCACCTTTGTTCCCTTGGTCAAGTTGGCAAATCAATGAGCCCAAAGGTCCATATACCTTTCTGGTTGACCCAGAGGTGGCTGACCAGCAACCAGGCATAGACTCTACACTGGCGCTGGATCCCATGCACAGGCAAAAAGCTGCTCGTTGTGCAATAAAGATGATTTAGTACTGTAACTCTACCTGCCCGGCACCAGTCTCAGGTTTGTGCGCCTTTTGATTAATCATGGGCCAAGGGGATTTATTGTATGGGGGATATTTGCCTCAGCGATTTAATAATGGTAGGGGAGGAACATAATTAATCAGAAAGGTCCATGCATGCCCCCCTTCTAAAAACTGGTAGAATTAATGACTATGAATATGTATGTTTGTTTGTTAGCAGTGCAAAGCCTGCAACTTAGTTGCTGTGGTGTAACTACATTGCTCAACAGCAGTCATGTGCTCTGTGAATAACATAAACTCTCTTGGGTATGTGCGGCATATCCATCTCATGGGTGGCCGGATGTCATTCTGCTATCATAGGTTGGTGGAACTGCTTACTATTATGTTTAGACTTGCCATTTATCACTCCATCGGATGTACGCTCTGACAAAAGAAAGAAACCCACAAACAAAACCCCCAAATAAACATAAGTGTATTACCACATATCTTTTCTTGCCATTTGTTGCAAACATGCTCTGAGCCTCATGCAGGTATGGGAAGCTTGCTCCCCACTCTCATCATGTACAAACAGTCTGGCACTATAGAAAAATAATGATGTGCCGTCCTGTTGGCTCATTTATCAGCATGTTTTACAACAGGCGCCGGGTGGAAGTAATTAAACTCTGCCATCATTACAATGAGCCAGGCCCCCCTCTTAATAGACACCCAATGAGACACTGGAGGGTTGCCTGGTAATTGTATCTCCAACTATTTCTATCTCGTTTTCTTTCTGTGTGCGTGTGTTTATGTGTGTGCAAGCCTGTTTGTGTGTATTTGTCTACAATCCTCTTGTTTCATGTGCGGTTTTAATTAGTGAAGAAAAAGAGCTGATAAGCAATTGAAAAAGAGAATATCTAAGTGAATTACATAGTGAAGGTTAGGCCCTTTGATACTATGTGTCTGTTTGAAGTTTTGAACAATGAACAAGCAAAATTAATCCATTTAGTAGAAAATGTGTAACAAGAGTTTAAGTCAAAAATCTCCATCAGTGAGCTAGCACTTATATGGCACAAAGTTGGACCTGGATACGTAAATCTGTTAGCAGATTTTGAGTTTCAGGAATTGAATAAATTTTTATTTGCAGTGAGAAAATATACCCTATTAATGAACAAGCACCTAAAATATATTTGATGTTGCAGTTCATGTGAATATTGCCATCCAGGCAGCTCTGTCAATTCATCAGCTCTTGCACTTTTGTTAGTTTTCATATCCCAACACCTAATATCGTCAAGTACAAAATGCCATTTCTTTAGCACAATTGTCTCTGTAACAAGTTTTATATAATACCTTCCTTTGACTCAAATGTTTCATGATTTTCTGTTCTATTTTTAAAGCATAAATAAAACACTGTATTACATTCATTGCAGGCATTCCTATTGAATTAAGGTGTCAAATATGAAACCTGATAAAACAACTGGTTGAAGAATGTATGGATGCATTCATCAGTCATTGATGGATTAATAAATAAACCAATAGTTAGCTGGATGACTACAACATAAAGACATTGGAAAACGGAATAATATCTGGAAATTTTCATTCTTACAGAGATTTTTCTTAATTATGTGAGGACACTAACACAGCTGTCTTTGTTGCAAAATGTCTTAAGCAACAGTTGGCTGTCTGCAGAAAGGCTTAAAAGATTAATATTTAACAAACAATATACAGAAATTAAGTTAATTCTATTCAAAGACATATTTAAAAAAATATTTAGTTGTAATTTACTTATTTCCATTCTTTCAGCTGTTGCCAAGAGTGGAACTACCAAGGAAAGTAACTAGAAACCTGGTTAACCTCAGGAGAACAGAAAGGACAACAAAGAGGAAAACAATTTAGTTTGTCTGGCACTAATGAGATCTCCCCAATAACTTAATAAAAAGAGAAAAGAAATATTTTTCTTTTTTTTTTTTTACAGGAAGTGCAACTGTGGCTCTGTCTGTATAATCTGCACAAATTGAACATGTGTGCATTCTTTTTTGGGTTTTCTTTTCTTTTTTCTTTTTTTTCTTAGTTTTTCACAAGAATGTCCTTGGATTGTAATTCAGAAAGAGAAACCAAATACTCAACACTCTTTTTATAATAATTCTGCACTTTTATAATAAAGAAATGCTACAGGTAAATTCAATGTGATTCCCTAGATGAAAATCCTTCTAGTGTGTTGACTTGGCTGGACTGTGATTTTTTAAGCTTATCTCTTTTACTGAAACAATGATGGGCAATTTTCTCAAGGATACACCAGCTATTAAGATGGCTGATCTGAGATTTATATTAGATTACATGCCAGCTTACTATAAGTAGTGGTTCCTTTACTATACCTGCACCATTTAGTATCACTTACAGCCCTAATGGCACAATTACCCTTCAGCAGTAGCATTAATAGTGCTCTTTTGACGTAGGACTGATGTTATAACCCTCAAACATTTTCCATTTAAACCCCCATCTAGCTCCCACTCCACTGTCTGCACTAAGATCCTCCAAAGCCCCTGATCGCTGGATATCGATTAGGTCTATCACCCCAAATGCTGACCCCATTCCTTAACGCCAACTCTGTATCTTTACCATGCTCTCACCCTAATCCCATGGTAATCAAATGGGCCCCGACTGGCCCGTCGCAACTGTACCAATTAGCTTGCGAGCAGGTTTGGGGTTGATGATAGTGGTACTGGCAGAGGTGGCAGCAAACACAGTAGTATCCAGGGAGGCTGTAAACATCCATTAGCGGTTAACCGTCCCTACACATTTTTCCCTCCTAAAGCTCTCTCATTAGTGCAGTGAGCCCTGACAGGTAAACAGCACTAATGGGAATGGCCTATCAATAAATGGCCTATGTGTTAACAGGAAGTGCTGGCGAGGGGACCGAACAGACAGAGCAACAGCGATACAGTGGGGGAAGGGCAAATTTTTTGATAAAAATACCTATAAACATGGGGAGAAAGGTTATTAGAGAAGGAAGACTGTGATGTTGCAGTTTCACTGGGCACTTTTCAGGAAAAAAAACATTTGAATTTTCTGCTTCTGAAATTTCTAAGAACGGTGTACGAGAAATGACACTGACCAGGATATTAAACATCTAGGAACACACTGAAGCACTTGTTGCCACTTACAGCAGAAAATTAAAACTCCTTCCAAGAGTTTTTTTTTTTTTTTGGATTTTTAATTAACAGCCACAGATTTTGAGATTTTGATTTTTATTGTAACTGACCCACCACAGATTTTGAACTGCAAGAAAAGTGAAACATGGTTTTCAAAATATTCATTAAAGTTGTTGCATTACATATTTCAGCCCTTTTTACTCAATTGCACCTTCATGAAATGTAATGCAAATGAATGCCATCAGATTTCATCTATTTCTTAAATAGAGTATGTCTACATGAAATTTAATCTTATAAATGCAATTGCTCTGTGAAGGCTTTGGGGTTTGTTGAAGAAACATCAGAAAACAAACAACATTAGGCAGAACAGGAAACATACAAGACAAGTTGGGGATAAAGTTGTGGAGGAGCTTAAAGCAGGTTGGGTTATAACGTAGTTTATCCTGGAGCTATGTTCAGGACCTTCACAGAGGGTTTGAAGCCCCTTGGGTTTTGGGTTATCTTGCTAAAAAATGGACATCATATAAGATTCTATCCCAAAACACTGATATCTGCAACTGCAGTACTAAATTTGTTTGTGGTTGAAAGGATAATGTGAACAAGTTCAAGGGGTATGAATAGTTTTTAAAAGGCACCGTAGTTATAAAAGGGTAGGGACAGTATTTCATGGTATGACGGTTGTTTCTAAAGACATATCTTTATTCATGTGTTGTGAGTTGAAGAATGTGCATTCTCCATGAACATGTCTGAGCATTTTGAGTCCCAGCTCACAAGAAAGACTCAAATGGATCTGGAAGGAAGAGACTGGGTGAACTGAACAGGAAAAAGAGGGAAAAGTGTGAGGGAAGGAAAGAGGACTGTGGGGGGCAGGCAGACGTGAGCGATTGATGTTATTTATGTTTTGAGCAGGTTCAATCAGAGTTCACCTAACCATGAGACATCCCCAAGTTGTGACAACCATGCAGCCACCTGTGTGCCTGCAAGATCATGTTAGTTTATTTCCTTTAACATAAACAAAAGTGCATGTGCATCTGAAGTGAGGGTCAACCAGTGGGCAGTAAACTCTCTGAGAGGACCAGGTACATAGGTAGGATGCACAGCATGGTGCGCTGCGTATGTGTGTGTCAGGGGCCCATTAATGTGGCTCTGGGACATTAAATCAGCTGTGCTTCTGCAGTGTATGAAGCCAATGATACACGGATATATCCACCATCCACCTTCAGTCTCTGCTGCCCACCTTTATCCACAGTTAGATGAAGAGGCAACACACAGATGCACGTGTGTCTGTTGTGTGCAAGTCTGTGCATGTGCCTGCCTCTAGGAATATCTATGAGGTAATTTTTATTATATGCCTTAGATTTTGTCTATGTTCACATAGACACAAATGTTTTAGGATGTGTGCTTCTTAGGTAATAAACATACTTTCTTTGATTAAAGTGTTTTTACCCAGGTCACTTAAATTTACACAGGCACTTGTAGCGACATCTGACACAAAACAAATGAACTCAAATCCAGTCAGTGAACTCTGGTAAAATGCAACTCTTCCCTGTGATTCTGAGGACAAATTTAAGTCCTTTGCTGTGGTATAATGCTAATTTAAAAAATGGTCACAAGTATGGGATTAACAGTTTACATAAAACATCAATAAAAGATCCTGTGAGAGACTAAATTCAACACCCAATCTGTCTTATATCTGGACTCTTTTTTGACCACTACTGCACATTCACAGAGTCATTCTGAAGGCACTTCTTTGATATTGTGGCCGTGTGCTTTGGGTCGTTGTGCTTCTAACAAATGAGCTGTCACCCCAGTCTTAGGTTAAGATCAATCTGACACAGGTTTTCATCAAAGCAGTAGAATTTTTTTGTATCTTTGTTTGTTTTTTTTTTTTAACGTGTGGAACCTTTAGGATTTATTAATCTTGCCAAAAGATGTAAAGCAAAATTTATACACGAACTTAATTAAAAAGAAAATCCCAAACAAAGAATAAACTGTGATATTAATGTTATGTTGCTCTTGGTGCCGCTCATCACTGAGCTGATAATTACACTTCTCTGCACTGTGCAGCTCTCTGATAGCAGACAGCATGTGTGCTGCTCCCCTGCTTTACTATGAGAAATGTTTAGAGTTTGCAATGACATAAATCATGAGTCAATCAACAAATGCAGTCTGCTGTCAGTCAAATTACTTGTGCGCAATACATGGCTTGGCTCAGCAAAGAGTCATGCATGATCTGGTAATGAAGAGGAATCTGACTGGGACAGACTGGTACAGAACCAGTTAAAGTTGGTTTTCCTGGATCTATCTTTCATTGACCTTATGAAAATAATGTTTGAGTTCCATGTAAAGGTTCACAGAAGACATGTAGAAAAGTTGACCATACAGTTTGTAAGTGCAGTGTGGGGTCTAACTCATTTCCAAACTCCAGCCTTCTCCTCCAGCATCAACCTCACCCCCAATCCTGCATTAGACCTCCCATGTCTAATTACATGGGCTGACCTCCCACAGGTCGCCTGAGCAAAGGCCCTCTAAAGATCAATATTCATTCTTTTAGATCTGTCATCCGCTTTTGACACTATCGACCATGTACTGTGTCTGCTCTCCCCTCCTGTTTTTTATTCATCTATTTACCCACTGCCAACTCCTGTATCTCTGCTTCACTTTGGCAGCTTGTACAAAATTTTATGGAGAAATTTTATGTGTTTTGTTTTTCTGTGAATATTTTGCTTTACAAATTACATTGACTTGCTTAATTAACACTAGCTGAGAAGAAATCTTTTGAGATATGAGATATGTGAAAGCGCATCATCATGCAAATGTGGACACATTTAGTGAGCTACCTTGAAAAGGGACCAGCTGAGAGATGAAAATCAGAAACAAAATGTTGTAAAATTATTATTATTATTATTATAATTGCTGAATTTAAAGCCATATCATACAGCGTTAGAAAAAACAGGTTAGACCCAAGAACTGACTCAAAAAAACTGACTCAAATGGTAAAAAGGAGCTCATAAAAAATAACAGCAGTTGAGTTTAACATTTAGCAATTATAGAAGGTACAAATTCAGAGAAAAAAAAATCTAATTTCATACATTTCTTTACATTTAAGTCTACACTTTAGAAAACTCACAGTACGTCAGAACTGGAGAATCAGAGTTTTTGTGTTTTTTCTTTTTTTTTTTTTTTTTTTCCCAAAAACATAGTGAAAAACTATTTACCTTAAATTTTATCTGAGTACCATCGCAATAAACATCGAGAAGCAAACTCAAAGACAGTCAGATTAGATTGAGAGCATCTGGGAAAACAAACGTTTGAGTCTTGATAAACACTTTCAGCGGTTTAAAGGTAACTTTATCAATTTACCAATGTGGGGATCTCTAAAAGGAAACAGGAATTTATCTACCTTTTTGGAGTGAAGAGAAATGAATACATACTTTGCCATTTTTTTTGTTTTAACATGTACATTTTTTTGGTAAAAACTTTTGTTCCAGTGTATCATCTTTCCTCCATATTAAAAGTATGAATCATGAATGGTTTGTCTGTTAAATCAACCTGAAATCAAACTCACTCGAGCTTGTGGTTGTACTGTTAAAAACTGTGGAAAAGTCAATAGGTATTACTTTTGCAAAATCTTGGTAGATATTGACAATCAAATACAAAGCACACCAAAATAAGTCCTTTCTCATATGTTATTTGGCACTTTCTACCAAGTAAAACTCCATGTGAGGAGTTACGTTACAAGTTCCTTTGTTTACCAGAAAGGTGGAAAACCTGCTAAAGTATACCATCACAAGCTAAACTAGCCCCTCATCTTTCAATCTGTAGTGCATCATTGACTTTGGAAGGGCCCAGTGGCCTCATATTCTCTTCAGCAGTATTATTGCAGATAAGCACCACATGGCTAATGAACAGAGAGAGGGCTTGTTGAAGGTCAGCCTCTTCATTTAGGGGCCCTCCAATGAGCTGGCCCACTCTGCATGGCTAAACGCATCAACATAATAATGCCAAGGACCCACCGTTTTAAGTCTTGCATCTTGTTTCCACCTCCGCCCAACCTTTTCCCTCAACTTCCCCCTTCCACCCACTATTGCCTGGCATACTTTACCTTATGTCTCGACTATTCCCCTTCATCTGAATTATGTTGATTTCCCCGTTTCCTTCTGAAAGGCTTTTAAAGGTCCTGGCAATTATCCCTCTGTGGATGTGCTTAGAGAAGGATGTTGTCCATCCAGCGTCTGCTGATGATAGGGAAACATGATTTAACACAATCAGAGATGCAAAGCATTGCCAGATACGGGTGCTGGTGTGACCGGGTGCCAAGGCCGGCCAAGGTCATGTTCATCTGCATGATTAAGGGAGATGAATTCTGCCCTGACCTCTGAAATATGTCAGGAGGAGTTTCTAGAATCTGTGTGCTTGAAATTAGTAAACATTCTTGTTTAATCTTGGAGCACAGGGATATTTTTTCTCAATTACAGTGCAAAATTCTGATTCTGAAAACCACTATTATGAACCTGGTGAACACTGATTCTTACGGATATTTTGACCTAAAATATCTCTATCAAATCTTCCTGTTGAAAAAACAGACAATTGTGGTCTCCCTACTCTTTACTGTCCCCTCCTGGAGGGACCAGGCAGCTGGCTTCTGTACAATGACATCTGCCCATCAGAGTCTGAGTAAACAAAAAAGTTTATTTGAGTAATATTATTAATGTAAGATCAAAACACGGAGAAAAAAAAAAAAGTTGAAAATTACTTCTTCATATATAGTCCGATCCATGTGTGCTACCTAGGGTGAAGTCCAAATAAGCAAGCATTTTATTATAGGAGAATTATTTTATATAGAAAGAAGTGAGAATAACACTTATGGAAACCTCAAAATTTCTTTTAAATAGATATAAATGAATACTTTTTTTTATTTGTACTTTACTTTTTAAGTCAGTCTGAGAGGTTAGAAACTCTAATAATTAATATTCTTGGTTTACCTAGCATTTAACCATCTTGTGAATTAGTAATTACAATTACAATGCTACCTGAATGCTTGTGTTACTGTCATAGGAGCCACACACAAATATTGAAATCCCTCGTAAAGATGTACAGAAAGGCCTAAAATAGGCTAATAATTTATTGCAGTAACATAAATCAATACAGAATTCAAACATACATTTGCAGAGGGGGGAAACGCAAGTTAAGAAGTATTTGTAATACAATTAATTAGTGCCTCAAATGTTATCACCCCTAAAAATTCCTACAACATAAATGAACTTAACTTTTTTGGGTTGGTCACTGTCTTCAAAATACAAGTCTGCTTGTGTTTACATATGACATAAATACTTACTTCTCATACACACTCTGCAAATAAGGAAAGACAAGAGAATATGTCAGCTAAGAAATACGCTGACATTTCTTAGCTATTTCTTAGCTAAGAAGTAGCTACAAAAATATATATTTTCAGACATCCTTCAACATTAGTGTAAGAGCAATGAACATATATAATGTTTTGGAAATGTTTTATTTTGAAAGGTGATGTTTTACTGTGAAAGGTTCCCCCGGATGGAGAAATGAATTGAGAAGAAGTTGAAGTTGATGCTGGCTAGCTGAGACGCTTTAAAAAATTTTTAATGTTCGACATTGAAAAACAGCTCAACTGTGTATGTGGATTATTCTCCAAAGGAGAGAGACAGTATATGGATGCCCATTAGAAATAAATTATCACAACTAAATCCCAATAACGGTTTAAGATTTCTTTTTTCATTATAGTGTAAGTTAGAGTTTGGCTTTGGTTCATTCATTTGAATGGTAATTTTGCAGCCAGGTAATGCTCATGCTCTTGTTTTTTACAGGTTGAAGAAAAGAAGGGAGAAAGGACAGAAAAAACTAGATACAGCAGCATGTTAAAATGTGTTCATGCATGACTGGATGTGCATAAACATTTGTTGGGGAAATAAGGAGATTTCAACCTCACATATCCAAGCAAAAATAGCCCTGTATCACCCATTTTGCCCCTCAGAATCTTTCCTGTTGTCTACATTAAAAACAGACAAATTCCAGAAAGTACCACTAGGTGTTTGTTGGTAAATCCATGAGCTGACTCGCATTTTTTTTTTTAGCATCCCGATGGAGAGAAAACTGATGGCTGGAGATGCGGGATCAGAGAGGGGGGTGAATGTAGTGAACGAGTATAGGAGTGGGAATCCTTCACAGCAGAGGGCCAGGTGTCAATCACCTTCTCAGCCTTGCTTCTTAGGCACAGAGGTTCACACACACACACACATGGATATCATGAAGCTCCAATATCAGGGGGAATTAAATAAAAAAACACTGAGAAAGAAGCAGAAACAGGAGATAGACAGAGAGAGGGGGAGGAGGGAAATACAAAAATATAAAAGAGCAAATGGGACAAAGGTTTGTGCAAAAATTGGGCTTCAGGTGATTAAAAGGTCAGAAAAAGAATTCAAAGAACGCAAAGCAGATTCACCCAAAGTCATTACCTACCACAAATTACCTGAGCAACAACCTCAAAATAGATAAATAAATAATTCACTTTACATCAACAAACCAGGGAGAACAGGAGAGACTGGGGAGATGCAGACGAAAAGCTGGTAGGGGGGGAGAGAGAGCAGGAAGGGGAGGAGGTGAGGAGGGAACTAGTGGCAGGAGAAGGATGAAAAATCGATAGACAAACAAGTGAGAGGGCACTTGCAAAAAGGAAGCCAAAGGGGGGAAAATTAAGCATTTAAAGAAATTGCGTTTTGGTGGTAAGAAGGAAGATGAAGAAAAAGTGGGGGCTGGGAAAGTAGGTGAGAAAGCTGGGAGCACAAAAGCGCCTGAGGGGTGGAGCGGCGCGAGCGTGGCAGAGACGGGGGTGGGCCACAATGCCCTGCAGCTCGATAGGGTTGAGTGACCACATCAGGTCGAGAAGCAAGCGGCGAGACATGGGCAAAAACCCAGCGGCTTTAAATCAAGAGGATTAGACTTAGGGTCTCTCCCTTTCTTCAGTCTCTCTCCACATCTCACTCGCTCTTTCTCTCTCTCTCATGTCTGTTGGGTAGACTGTCCCAGTGCTGCCCGTCCAATCAGAGAGGAGAAGGACCAAAGTATTACTAATAGCCTAGTTTTAATGTTTCAAGTGGTAAACCGGAGTACTGGCCCGAGCTTCACGGCACCAAGGTAAACAGGTCAATAGTATTGATCCTGATTCTGACTCTCTCCTCCCCTTCTGTTTCACTCACATACCAACACACACACACACCACACACACGTGCATTCTGCAGCTCTGAAACACAGAATGTATTACAGGATTTATCCAATGCACTAAAATTGTAGATGGGGAGTTGACATACAAGAATATCTCAATAAATTAGAATATCCTTGAAATATAAATTTATTATTACAGTGCTTCAATAAAGATTTTGAAGCTGGGTGTTCACAGAGCATAGTAGTGGAAAGTTGAGCGGAAGGTAAAAGTTTGGTAGAAAACCATACGTCTGTGACAGGGTTAAATGCAGCCTTGAGAGCATTGTAAAGCAAAGTTCATCCTAGGTTTCCAAGAAGATTCTGTAGGTGTGAATATGGGAGGGCTTCCTGAGTCAACATACAGACATATCCAGGACATGGGTAGCAAACATCACATTTCTTGTTTTATGCCACTAATGAGCCAGAGAAAATGTTACAAGTGTCTATTCTGGACAATGACAAAAAGCTCTAGCCTATTGTTTAGGGAAACAAAATTTTCTTTTCAGAGAGTATATTTTGCAAGGTTTTTTAAAATGAAGGTTTCAAAGTCTGGAGGAGGAGTGGAGAGCGAGAATACAAATTTCTGGAGGTTCAATATGAAGTTTCCAGAAACAGAGAATATTTGGGAAACTTGGCTGCTGTTAATTTTAGCAGACCATGTCACAGCCCCTTATGCTTTCCTCTGCAGATCAGCTTTATAGTTCCATTTTTTTTATTTTTGCATCAATAAATTGGCCTAAACCACAAATCTAATGTAAGAAATACTTTCAATAGAAAGATGAGAGACAGTAGATCCAACAGCAGATATTACAGCAGCCTATAACTTCCATAGTGCTTCTAGTCAAGTAGTGAGTGCAGATACCTGTACAGCAGACATGTCAGGAGAATGCTCCTCTGTATTTTTTTTTTTTATTATTATTTTGTATGTAATAATATGTACTATATTGAGTTTTAAGCTAGTGAAATAAATCCACCTAAAGTAACTTATTCTTTATTTTTACATTTCTTTAAGTGTACCTGTTCATTGATATAAGTGTCCAAATTAAAAAGTGCACTTTTTTCATAATTCACACATAAAACATCTTGTCACTCATAATGACCTAATAGTCAGACACATAAACAGGTATTGTTGCTCAGATTGTCATAGCTAATTGCACTCAAAATGCATTAAAATATTTGATAAAAGCAATGATCTCTGCAACAACAGCAGCCCCTAAACATAAGGGTAGATCATTTGAATACAGATTCTTATTGTCCTTCTTATGTCAATAAAACTCAGCAGTGCTAAGGAACTTGCGTGGTCAGCAACATTATAGGACTAATTAGCATTTTTTTTTCTTTTCTTCTGCTGGTTGATGTATTTAAAAAAAAGCCTGGGGGGTATGCTGTACTTACTGTAATTAAAGCAAAAGGAGCAAATCTCACTTTGGAGTAGGAGCACATAAAGGCTGCCTCAACAAGAGTGTCCTCGAGTGATCTTTTTTATAAAGAAATACAGATGGACAAAGGATAAATTCAGGAAGACTGAGTGTTAGGTGAGTGAGTTCTCTACTCAATGGAGTTCACATTTTTTCTACTCAATAGGACCATTTTCATCGAAGATATCCTAAATGAGACTTGCTTAACCCCCAGCCACTCCAGGAGCTCTGCAAAGTTGCTGAAGCTGCAATGCATAAAGAATATCAAAACTGATAATGAAAGGAGCTGCAATAAACACACAAGCCTTCCTTCTTTATGCTGAGCAGTAGGAAGCTGAAATGAAAAAAGTATAAGAAGATATTTTTGAGAGAGGTTGCTGCTTCCAGACAGTTCGTTCTCACGAATACGGGACATCTTTTCTTGCGGCAAGCCACGGTACAAATATTGGCAATCATTGAGGTAGTAAAGGCTCAGCAATGACACCACACAACTGAAACCCTTCAGCTCAAGATTATGACACTTATCATGAATTGGATAGCCCTTATTAAGGTGTTCATTCAGGCTACGCAAGTCAAATTACAGGTTGTCATAATGAAGATATACTGGTTGTTTGGACAGGGCTTGACAGTGAGAAGCTACTGTTGCTTGATTTGGCTGGATGTGAATAATGCATTAATCTTCCTAAGGTGAAAAATCTGATTTGATGAGGGGATTTTTTTTTTAAATATCATTTTATTTTAGAAGAGAATTTTCTTGGAAAAAATTAAGATGAAAAAACAAAATCAATTATATAATCTTAAACATGAGAATCATATTTCATTTTGCTATAAGATCACAAAAAGATGGCCTTCTCTGAGCAAACGAAGACCTTTTTTTAATGGCTCACTGCTCTAAATCTCTAAATCTTCCTCCTTGTTACAGCTCTGTTTCTGCTCAAAAAGCCTGGCAATAAATAAACGCAGCCCTTCAAGTATATGCAGCTGCCAATGCTGTTTCCACACAGAAACACACGGACACATAGATAATTTGTTTGGCTCACTCTTGACTATCACAGCTTTCTCTCTTGCTCAGCAAACCATCGAACCCTGCAACAAATGTTGGACAGAACTCTTAACAACACAACAAAACTAGAAAAAGTAAAGAAAATAAGGAGGTAAAACCTACTTCAATTCATCTTCAGATGAAGAAAGGAAAGATACTCTGGATTGGAATTATCATCCACTGAAAGACTTATCAATTCTACTTTATAAATCAGCAACATATCTGTTATAGGGTGTGACCTATGTCCTGCATCTACTATTACTTCTTTTTTATTATCTGGAACTGTAAAACACTATCTATCCATTCTATTTGTTTTTGCACTAGCTCTCAGTTCATGTTTTGTATAAATCAAAATAAAAAATAGCATAAAAAAGGATAGTTGTATAGTACTGTATATGTGAAAGATTTAATGCCACACAAGTCATCAATTGGGCAAATAAACAGGTTTTATAAATGTCTGATCTGCCACTCTTGCAAGCATCAATCCATCCATCGACACAAAAGTCCAACATCTCTACTTTTTATTTCTTCGAGACCTACTTTAAAGAGAACACTGTTGGTTTTATAGCACAATCTGAAAAGCATACCAAGACCGGATAGGTCTCCAGCTGATGGCTGGATTTTCAAAACAGCAACTGTCTATTCCTATGCTTTATGGGGGACTTATTTACTATTTTCAGAAGCCTTTGAAATATTTTGATGACTTAGGAAAGCATGTCTCCACTGAAGCACCTCCTCTCCCCCATACACACACACGCACACACCTTCTCATATCGCTGATCAGGAAGCCACAAGGTCAAATTCAGGGCTGGTAGGAGTAAGACGTTGAAGGTGCGTTGTTCTTCTATGTTACATCACTTTGTGTTTTTATGTTTGTTATGATGTAAAGCACTTTGAAATGCCTTGCTGCTGAAATGTGCTATACAAATAAAATTTGATTTGATTTGATTTTTGATTTTTGTTACAGATACATATTGCCATGTGTGTGCCAGGCATTTCAGTTCTTGAAAGTGTCTGTATTGTGAGCAGCGATTCCAGGGGCAGTAGTTCAGTTGTCATTTGAGCTGTCATAGAGAAACAAACCCTATCATAGATAGGCCGACCGGTCACAGGATCCATGTTCAACAGAAATGTGGTATTAATGTGTTGTATCTGTGTATTCAAAAGAGGAAACGAGTGGAGTCCCCACACTCATCGGCATCATTTTAACATGCTACTAAAATGGCAATTTCCTAAGTCATCAATAGCTGCATTTGCATTATAAATGTATGCAAAATTTTGTCAATATTCCGCTAATGTCAAAAAAACACAATGTTACATTTGGATATTCCATTCCATCAATTAAGAAACACAATTAAAGTCACACATGAATAAGTTTGTTCACACAATAAGTCATTAAAAACATGCTCTTCCACCAACTTTCCTGCCGTGTTGTTTATTGTGGTTTACACCATTGGCAGCCTCCAGTTGTTGATTGTGTGAGTTTCCATTGCTGTTACTAAGTGACTTCTAAACAGCAGCAGTTGACTTCAATTTAGGTGTATCAGATTTATAGGGAATGGAATTTGTGGAAAAGTTTAGAAATGTATTTCATACCTTCATTTTATAGCTATGAGCTACTCTGTGTTGGCCTACAGTCTAACAAACTAATAGAATACATTGAAATTTGTAGTAATGGTAAAAATTGTTCAAAGGATATGGCTACTTTTGCAAGGTACTGTAATTATACTTCAATACAAAGCCAAAAGAAAGACAAATATGTAATCTTCCTTTAATATTTCACACCAATGATATCTAAAAATATTTGTTGACAGTTACTTAAAATAAGGAAACCCAGTGCAGTTGATTATTGCATAAGTGATGGCAGTTACAAAACTCTCTGACCCCATCTGAATACATTACACACACTACCTACTACTTCAACATGGAAGTTCCAGTGCCTAGGTACCATTTTGCCCTTGAGCCACTCTCAACCTAAGGTTTCCCAGAGAAAGGCTAGGCGGCCACAACTGCCTGCCGCAATGCACTAGGTGACATTGAGAGGCCCCCCAAGTCTCGGTGGATTTGGGGTATCCATACAGCTGCCCACGCACAAATAAATAATGCAATGGCCAGCTAATGCAATGGGCCCTGACGCAGTGGCTGACGTTGCCTGCAGCTACCTTTGGGCTGGAAAATAATTACCATGCAAAAGAAGGGGAGAAAGGCCCCCATATACAGTATAATGGGTAAAAATTGGGTGATACAATACAACTGACCTCCATTCTTCGTTGCCTTTTCTCTCCTGCTCTCTATCTCTGACACTCTATATCCCTCACTCTCTTCTTTTCTGTAAACAGCACATTCATTTCCCCTCATCCTCTGAGGATCACTGGGACATGAATGCTTGTTAGTTGGCATTGCTCTGATATTCATGGGTCTGTGATTTCTAATGTTTAAATACCACATGTACTATAGTAGACCCTAACTGCAGACAGGTAAGTTCAGGTTTTGTTTTTTTTTTGTAAACTAAACATGTGAAATGGTCTAAAATTAGAAAAGGCCTGTATTTTGTCATAATCTCAGCTACAAAATAAAATCCAGTCACAGGTGGAAGTCTCTACCCTCATGCAATCATGTCCCAACAGTCTGTTGTATTCTAATTAGGCTTTGGCATTGACATTGGCCTCAGTTTAGAGTGGTGCAAACAGACAGGTTGTTGACTAATCCAGTGCAGGCACAGACATGCTGATCATAAATAAAGAACTGATCAATGTTCTACTGTTTGCACAAGCCCAACAGTGTTTACCAAGACACCTTCAAACACAACCCTCCCTGTTCGCATGCATCTGCAGGGGTGCATGACCTGAGACAATGGTGTAATTTAGCTTTTAAAATATACTTGCTTAGTTGCCATTTTAATGTAATCAGAAATACATTTGTAAATGGAGTATTTTATCTATATGTATATGTCATTATACATTTATTATGCCGTATTTGGAAATTAGTAAGCATTTATGTTTTTATTATAACTGTGTCTTATAGTTTATATTAAATTTCTAACAATTTGAAGATACTGTAATGAAGTTGAGCTACAGTCGAAAATATAAATGTTCACAAATTAGTCTCCACATCAGTCTGCAGAACAAAGGCTATTTGTTTCCAAGCTGTCTATAGCACACTAAAAAAAGGACCAGGATTTTTCTGCACATCTCAGAATTAGTTTTTAAAGTCAACACAAAATGTTACACTTTATTAAAATTGGGAATACTAACAAGATATGATTATCTCTAAAGTTTGTGAGGGAAGACTTTATTTTCCTATGGACAAGAGAAACAAAAGTTTTGACCTTTGTATACTTATGAAATCAAGAAAATGACAATAAATTTCTTTTTACTCTTTTATCTTTACAAAGCTTCCTGTCTGTTTCGACTGCGCTTTGATGGCCCAACCACAGCAAATAGTTTATGATAATGGCTCTGAACCAATAAATATAGCTTCCCCCTAGAAATGCACTGTTGTTTCAGCAGAGATAATTGGTTTCTCTTAATTATTAGCAATTATCAAGCTCAGCGAGTATCATGTTTCCACACCAATGTTCATCTGCAAGTTTCAAAGAGCAATGCCCTTCACATCGTTGGTTCAAACGTAATACACCATAAAACACTGGGCCTTTCCACACATCTTGACCCTCTATTTTTACAGTTCTGCTTTCTGATGTATATAGTGGGGTGGGAGTGAGTGCCATGGAGACAGCCTGGCATCCTGGGACTGGGGTATCCCGCCTGCCACCAGGTCCATTTCACTCTAAGCGTCTCTGCCAGTCAAAATGGTCGGAGAACTTCCCTTTGAAGCTTTGTGAACTCTCTGGAGTGTTTCTTTGCCCCAGTCTCAGCCTCCGCCATCTATTCCCTGACCCATATAGGCTCCACACCTCTCCTTATTCTCCCCCTGCTGCCCATTCATTCCCCTCGTGACATCCACTTGAAATCCGCTCTCCTCTGTCCCCAAAAACTTATCCTCTCATCCCCCCTTATCTTTGTCTCAAGCTTTGAAATCCAAAAATTGAACTTCGAGAAAAAGGGGCTGAACTGAAAGAGCTTAGTTTTACTTTTGCAAACCAAATAAGGTTTAAAATGGTAAGGCGTCATGAGGGAGTAAGTCTCAAGCCTTGAGACAGACACGCAGGGTGATTCCCTACAGTTCGCTTGGTTCTGTCATTACTGACACTCACAGCTCTGACGTATTTTCCTTTTCAAAAAAAAACAAAGGACGGGAAGATATATGAGGCTGCATTTAACACTGGCACATACTTCTTGATAAAGCTGATGAAGACACAAATTTTATATGGCTCAGGTGGCAGCAACCAAAACTGCAGCAGATGTTGGTGTGTATCAATTAGGATGTTGTTGGTTTTACAAACACGTATCACGAAAAAGATAAATTTGACTTATCAGCAGCACTTTTTTTCCAGTAGATGTATGATCCTCGAGTGTGAGAGGAGCGTGCTAAGTGCTGATGTTTAAGAAAATGGTTTGAAGGTGTATGTATCAAAGACTGCAGTTCTCATGCTGGAGCATTAGACTTGCTGATGGCTTGTTTAAGAAGTGATGAAATGCGTATTAGATTTGTTGTGACTCAAACAGCTGTGTTCACACCTCACCCAAGCCTGTTAGTGTCACCAGTGGATTTCAGGCAACTGATCATTGATGTCTTGGTTACTTACTGTAGCAATATTAGGCTAATTTAAATTACTTCACAAAGCAATCAGTCTGATATTCTTTCAGAATAAATATGAAGGACAACTGCTTTGCTTTTCCAGAGAGTAGTCTTTGTTGTATGAGTCATCAAGAGGTTTCTGTATTTTTTATTGGGTTATAATTTATGCACAATCAACACAAAGTTTAAATAATACATCAATTGAAAATTAAATATTGATAAAAGCTGTTTATTAAAACCAAGAATCACATTTATATCCAATAAAACAATATCTATCAACTACAGTTTAATTAAAAAGAAACAAACAAAAATAACACTAAAATAATTAATCCACACACAAATTGAAGAAAGACTAGGAGATGTTCAAAACTATCTAGCACAAACTTTACACAGAATAGAAGAAATATGATAGAATTGTCCAACTTAAATCTAGTTTATGTGCTGTAAACATTTACATGTTTACATTCTTGATCATTTTGTTGAGAAAACCTTTTCTTGCCAGCCATCAGGGAGTGATGAAGTATAATTTTCTCTTATTTGTCTTTTGATTTATCAAGTGATTGTGGTTTACCAAATAGTGCAGACTTGGAGGCACTCAGCAGTTACAAGTTACAATTTTAAATCTTGGTTGATCCATTTATTTCAAAGGTGTTTCCTTACACTATTTCAAATTTACACACACACAAAAAAAATTAAAGTAACCACTAATTGTGGATTATTTCAATCCACAATTAGTGGATTTTCCTAAGTAGCAATATCCATAAAAGAAAACTCTAACATGTATCATCACACACAAGCAAACAAGGTCATATATGGACTCCTAGTGTTTATATGACCTTGGAATGCCACCTGCATGGACCTAACATCCGAGAAGGCCGCCCTCTCATCACCACACTAAAGAAATAATAATGTGTGTGTGTATTTACAATGCACGCGTTCATACAAGATTGGTCTTTAAAGTATAATGCATCACTTCTAAAGGACTTAATTAAAAAATGGGAAGACTGATGGCTGAATCCTTGGCATGTTGAATATGATGTCTGGCTTAAACAGAATTCAGGTTAGGTGAAGATAAAAGAGAAAAATTTAACCTTTTAATTCTAAGAGAAGCCTTGAGTCCTGTTCACTAAGACAGAGCACAGCTGACAGTTGTAACCAACCAGCATAACAACTGCCCCTCTGTTCCTGGAAACCCAATGGTAAATCAGATCTTTAAGGAACATTTGATTTCATTTACAGCAAGTCTTAGCACAACTTTAAAATGAAATATTTGCTATTCGTGATGTCGTCCAATCAATTTTCAGGGCTAAATGTGGCCATTAGAAAAATGACAATGATCCCACAAATGGTTGGCTCTATGGTGGTAAGTCATCTGAAACATACAGGAAGGTATTGTGCACCTGACCCTGGGAGCTGATTCCACTTGATGGCTTTTCTCAAGCTTGTGCCTTTGAGGTGTCGCCCCGCTTTTCAGACACGTGGCTGGTAGGGCCGCTCATGGCCACAGGGTCCGCTACTTTGAATAACGGCAGGTTACGACATAATCATTCTCAGCAAGTAGAAGATTCACTTTGACTTCATCACCTTTCTCTCTTCATTCGCAAGCCCTCAGAGAGAGAGAGAGAGAGTCAGAGGCACAGCAAGAACGAAAGAGGATGAGAGGAAAGATAGAGCAAATTACAGTGTGAACCCAGAGGCCAAAAAGAGACAGAGGGAGCGATTGAGGGTGAGGGTAGTTAGTCCTTGCCTTTGATGCTTAACTCTCGTCGACAGTGCAAAGACTGAAAATCAGAGAGATGTGCAGCGAAAAGCCTCTCTGTGGGTTGCCACACTACAACCCCCAAGGCTGCACAATCATTCTCACATGTTAATGGGCTGCCATTTGGCTACTAAATCAACTAGGGGCTGGAGACTGAAGTGAGGCAAGCATAAGATAAATATCAAATTCATTATAGCAAGCCAGTGGAGAAAACATTAAAAAATTACAACTATAAAACTTTCATATAATAAACAGACATTTTCATCAGGCAACATCCGTCCATTGTAGCGACATGAACTGTGAAAGCTTCAATGGTATCACACAAATAGGCACGCATGTGGCATAAAGGGGTACACATGAGGGAGGGCCACTGCAATTGATGAAGAAAAATTCTTCTCATGCACCTCGTCCCAGTTTTAGCCTTCAAATTCTGTCTCATGCTCTATCTCACTCTCTCTTCCTCTCTATTACTCTCTGGTCCACTAACCCAGTTTAAAAGCAAGTGGCCAGACACCTCCTCCTGCAGTTTGTCTGGGACAGTAGACAGCCCTTATACTAGGAATATGCTCTAATGAGTACACTTCAGCTGTATACATGTCATGTTTGTGAAAGTACTGGTCATTGACTGAAACTTTTGTGTTTTTACAAGTAGTATTATAATGCAAAGAAAAAACATTTTTCTTTAAAAGTTTATGTACTCTCATGATGGACATATAAATAAGTAATATTAGGATCTAACTGATAACTTTTAGTTATTGTTTTTAAAAGTGCAACAATTATTCCTTAACAGATTTTAAAAACAAGATTTTTTTTTCGCAAGAGTTTAAATATGGAGTGAATTTCTGTGACCGGCTCAAATCTTATCCAAACACACCTACTAATATTTGGACAAGTGTCCCTAAGCAAGTTGGAGTGAGGCCATATGATTTTTGCATCCATAGACGAGTTTGTTTCAAAACCACTCTTCCTATCATAAATTGTAAGGTTATTTAAATTGACTGCCTGAGACGGACATCATTTATAGCCTTTAGCCTACAAAGTTTGATTAATGTTTGAGGTTGGTGCATTTCAAAGTTTCAGCCATTTACTGGCATGTAGTAAATAGATCCAATATGAGAAACATTCCCCATTATTTCTGATCCACCTTGGTAAACAGTTTACTGCAACTGAAATTAAGTATTTGGGGGTCATCTAAGAAATTGTCTGTAGCCATTTCGGCTATTACTTGAGTCATTCATAGGGTGGTTTTCCATTTTATTTCAAATTTTTATGGTTTTGGTTTCTGTTAAAAATGACCCGAAGTCATTTTATCTGAGCATTTTCTATCCATTTTTATATAGTTTTGCTTCTCCAGTCAACATTTTTATCAAAGTGTGTTGTTTTTAGTCACTCCTTTATTTTTTAGAAAGGAAGTGACCATAACCAGAATGTTTATCTTCTGCGTTAACCCCTATGTACACATCACGTTTTAAAACCTTTTTTACAGAATGAATAACTATAGTAATATAACTCTACACTATTGTTGGTTTGAACATGTCCCTTTCAATTTATGATTTATTAAAAAAGCCTTTATATATTTTTGACTTTGTAGGTTTTGTTGGAAATCTGCAACAAATCAAAACTCATACAAATTTTTTTTATCTCAAACTTTATATTTTGTATGTTAAAGGAAATAATTGAAAACTCCCAAACATAAATGTAAATTAATTTCCATGTGGTATCATTTAAATATTTTGTTTTAGAAAAATCCCCACATCTAAACTGTTTTTGTGTTGACTGCAAAAACAGTCAACACAACACATTTTCTATCCATTTTTATATAGTTTTGCTTCTCCAGTCAACATTTTTATGAAAGTGTTGTTTTTAGTCACTCTTTTATTTTTAGAAAGGAAGTGACCATAACCAGAATGTTTATCTTCTGCGTTAACCCCTATGTACACATCACGTTTTAAAACCTTTTTTACAGAATGAATAACTATAGTAATATAACTCTACACTATTGTTGGTTTGAACATGTCCCTTTCAATTTATGATTTATTAAAAAAGCCTTTATATATTTTTGACTTTGTAGGTTTTGTTGGAAATCTGCAACAAATCAAAACTCATACAAATGTTTTTTATCTCAAACTTTATATTTTGTATGTTAAAGGAAATAATTGAAAACTCCCAAACATAAATGTAAATTAATTTCCATGTGGTATCATTTAAATATTTTGTTTTAGAAAAATCCCCACATCTAAACTGTTTTTGTGTTGACTGCTCTCTAAATGTTAACTACTAAGTGCTGCTTACCAAACCTAATGAGTTTTGCATCCACGAGACATCTGAGTTGTAAATGATTTGAACATAATTGCTTGACTTGCAAATTGTAAAGAAGTATTAAAATTTGGCTGGTCAAATGAGCCTTTAACCATTCACAGAGAGAAGCACTTCTTTCTCCCATGAATATATATACCAGCTAAGCAGCACTTAGGATTCAGTAGACTTTCTAGTTCTCAGCAAGCTAGTCAGCTAACCTGAAGCTCAAAAGCTTTATATGCTTTAGTTACAGAAGACAAATTCATTATTGCACAATTCTAGGTCACTTATTTAGTGATATACAAACACAGTCACCTATGCAAACATGTGGTTAGCCACTGATGAGGAACAATTTTTAAGTTAATTGATTTTTATCCACTTATTAATTTCCTCACCCTTCCTTATCGCTCCCTCTCTCTGGCCTCATCAGCAGTCTGTCAATAGGCTTGGAGCTGCGCTCAATCTTTTATCGCCTCAGTAACGCCTCAATCAAATCCCAATCAGTCACTCATGCCGCCGATCAGCACCCAGCTCTGGCTGAGCTCTAACACAAACACAGATGCAAATGATGGATGAAGTATGTAAATCCAAAACACATTTTGGCCTCATACACTTTTGCTATTACTGAGCTCCCACTGGCCGATCAATAAGACTAGAGATCATACACTCATTAGTCTTAATTACAGTAAATAGATTTATTATATTTAACAGAGTGAAGAAAAATAATGGGTTAAACAAGAAGAATAAAAGTAATAATTTATATACCATAAACAGTTTATTTACACATACATTTTTAAAAAACATACGTCCGTATTTTAATCTAAAACAAAGCTCAAAAGTGTGAAAAATAGCTCATCCATGGTTGGAGGGTAGCTGCCTGTATAGGTATTTAAGACACTTTTTCTTCATATGACATGATAAGGTATCATGAGTTTGATCATCGTCATGTTTTATTCAAATGCTCCTTTTTAATCTCCTTCAGTGCAACAGGATCCATTTAGTATAATTTAAAAGGTCAATCAATACATTTTTGCTCCACACTGACACATTTAAAATGTCCCACACATGAAACGCGTAGATCATTTAATGTCATGTGGTGTCTGGATGCTCATTAACTTGCTACAGCATGAAAATGTTTTGCTGAACTCCCCCCATACCTGTACATTTAAAGTTCATAAAGTACAAGTCAGAGAGGGCATGATGACAATTGAGCTTTTATTTTAATTTTTTTAATATATATTTTTTTTATCTTATATTACAAGGTTTCTATAACTCACACTTCATGAACAAGTGAAAGAATCAAATACTGTGCCAGTTTAACATTTTTAAGTATACATTTGTATCCTACAACTTTGTAATTATATATATATATATATATATATATATATATATATACATATATATTTTTTTTGTTGTTGTTTTTTTTTTTGTTTTTTTTTCATCTTCATGAACCCCTTTTGCACTCCAATTTAATTATGAAATAAATAAATTTGGCCTCATCCCTCTCCCTCGCTTGTTCCCTCACATCTTCCCTCCCTCCTTTGACTGGTTTCCCCCTCATTCTGAACATGTCCCACAGATCAGCCCCACCCATGTCCAGCTTGCAGCGCTCTCTGACATCCACCAGCGCTGTTTTGTCATCATTATACCTCCCCTGCTTGCCCTGCTTTCCTTAATATATGTCACCTGCATGGGGTTTGCCATCACCAGCAGTGGAGGGGTTAACTTTATTTTGTCCTGGACCTTATGGCACTGTGTGAATATGCAAGCATGAGATTGCACGAGCGTCCCTGCCCCGCTTTGTGTACATGTCCGCACAGGCATGTGTTCCTGTCCGTGTGTGCCTGTTTGTGTGTATATCCATGCAGGACATTGGACTATTCTGTGTGTGCGTGTGTGTGTGAGTATGTAAAGGAGAAATTTGCCTGTCCTTGCCTAAGTGAATGGCTAGGATTAAGCTGACAGCCCACCTTAGTGATGGCGAAATAATTGGTTGTTCAGCTCTGTCCTTGTCAGAGCGCTGACAGTTCTGCAGATGTCCTGTGCAGTTCTCCAAAGGTTAGGCTCAGCTGGGGCCGCCATTCATTAATCATTCCGCTCTGACAGTGCACCAAGCAGCCTGCAGCTGCCACCCCGTCCCCCTCAATTTCTGTCACCGCCTTGCACCACCACAGCCAGTACCCTCCACCACAACAATCCCCCTTCTAGATCTCGCCTACCCCAACACCCCCCCGTGTGAGTGTGTGTTTGTGCTCTTCTTCGGACACACAAACAAGTACACTTACACATAAATTTGCATGAGAACTCAGTGGATTTACACAAGCAACATCATGCCCTGTACATAAAAGGTTTGAACCGGACAAGGTGTATGGTAAGAATGTAAACAAAAACACAAGCTAACAAGGAAATCTCGCAGCCTGCGATAGAACCTATACCAGTAGTGACTAACTCTTGCAAGCTCAAAAATAATGTGCTTTGTAAATAGAACACTGACATGACCCATCCCACTTCTCTCAAGGTATAAAACAAAATCTCCAGGTCCCCTAAACAAAGTTACTTTTTATGAAACAGTTTAGCTCCAGCATTAAATAGATGGGCAACAGATGCCTTATAAATATAAATAAGGCCCATATGTTTTTACCAAATGTGTCAACCTATTCCATTCAAAGCCAAGCTGAAAATTACTTTACAATCACAGTCTATTTAAGGTGGGACTGACAGTCTAATATTACCAAAGCACCATCACCTCTGATCATGTGTGCAGCACTGCTCTGACCCCTTTCCCTTGTTCACTGGCTAACGAGCCCCCTTCAACCTATTTTGTAACTCATTACAACTGCTTTCTACCTTTACACTTTCGTAGGAGTATTTCTCTTTTCAGTTGAAAGACAAAACATGTAAAAAGTTACAGATAGGATATGCGCAGTGTAACGCTGGGACAGAAACTACTCATTTGGGTTATGTTGGGAACCCATTAACTGGGTTGATTTCATAGAAATCAAGGTAGTTTTTATGGGTCTGATTTAGCATACTAAACTGTATTAATAAAAAAAATAGGTTAAAGTGCCTGATAAATGAGTAATATTTGGGTTTGAATCTGTGGATGTTTTATCCATCCATCCATTTACTATACCCACTTTGTCACAACGAGGCTGGTGATAATCTGCTGCTGCAACCTTGTGAAAAAAAACGTCACAGAAACACATGGAAAACCACCATCTACACACTCATAGCAAAACATATTTTAGACTGGACAAGATTGTACATTTTTGGATCAGAACTATGTGATTGCATCACAGTAAATGTTTCTTCCGGTAAAACAATTATCTCCTCACTATTTAGTTCAGAGTTTTTGTAGAGGATTCAAGTACACAAATCAGATTATTTATCTCAGTATCAATGTAAACAGATACCCTTATATCTGTCGGAAAGCTCTCTTAATGTAAATCCAAGTTTTTTTGTGTTGACAGCTGTTTTCAGGTACTGAGGGTTTCTTTTCCTAAATTAGGCGTATCAGAAACTAAACTACTTCTGAAACTAACCGTAGTAATCACAAATCTTTGATTTCACATTCTGTTCTCCCAGAACCTGCCCCTCGCTAATGACAACAGTGTCTTTTTCTGTTAACATCAGCTTCTAGTTGGTGGTAATTAAAAATTTTGTTTAAGGCAGGAGATGAAATGGTGCTAAGCACAGGCATCAGTTTTGCACTGGAACTGGTTGGGTGGATCAAAGCCCTAGAGAGACCATTGTTATGGCCTGTCTAGAGCTGGCCAACTCACAATTTGACCCATCCTCATCACACATTAAGCAGCCAGAATAGTTGAAATGGTTTTGTTTTTACAATGATTTATCTATCTTTTCTGTTTTACCCTTCAATGAGTGGTTGGTTGGGATAAGCAGAGGATGAATGACTGTTGGTCTGTGGCAGCGTAAGCCTCATCTTATACGTCATCCACTTTTAGTTAATAGATCAACAGCAGCAAGTTTTCTGGCTTCATCAATCATGGGCTGGCACCGGCACACTCAGCTTTGCATATATTGAAAACAACATCTTACAACAGCAAGATGCAGTATCTATATAGATGAAATCTGAGACTCAAATCCTGCACACTTGTTATTAAAGCAACATTGCTAATATTTATTCCACTGTGAAGGTCTTAATTAATTTTCAGTCAAATTCTTCTGATTCTAAAGACAACAATAAAAGTTTAGATATACATATATAGGCAACAGCTTAACATTTTTTGTATTTTATAAAGAAACAATTGGATTCTTGTTTCTTTTATAACACTATTTTTGAAATATTGCTTTTCTTTGCTAACTTAAGTAATTAAAACAGTTCACTGATATTAAGAGACTAAACTATTTTATTTCATCTTGTGGAATATATTCACAAGATGACTATACTTTTGTCAGAAGCAGATGCCATCTTTAGCATCATTAACAGATAGTGGTTAGACAGTGGTATTCTCAAAGAACTGATGTTTATTTTTATTTTTTCTACCCCAGTTTCCTTTTTCTACCAGGCACCAAAATTGTGGTGAGTGAGAAACAATTTAATGTAAATAGAGGCTTTGGTAACAATGTTGTCAGACAGCAACTCAAAAACTATTTTTCTTTCTAAGAAAAAACATAATTTTAAAATTCAAAATAAGTCACAAATAGAATATTAAGAGGCCTATGTTGTTCTTATATGAACAACATAGATATACTTGGCCAGGTTACCACATGGCTTAGTGTGAATTAAATAGGGACCACTGTGCTCTACATAGTTGTCACTGGTTCAATTCCTGGTTCAGAAGCATTTACTGCATACCTTGCCCTTCCTCTTGCCCAGCTACTGTTGAATAAAGACCACTAGCCCCATAAAAATCCCTAAAAAATGTACTTGGTCAAACAAAGTCACATGCTAGCAAAAAATTGATGGTGCTTTGCGAGACACTTTGACAATAAATTTTGTGGCGCTAATATTGCGACGTACACCCAGGTTGTTTTATAGTCTACAATGGCTATGTATGTAGAATGAGGCTCTCTTTATTATCCTCTCTAAACCATCTTCTCTCCCAAATTTGCTTAGAGTCACACTGCTGCAGTCTGACAGTACTACCATTATTATTTTTTTTTTTTCATAATTTTGGCTCACATTTATTTTTGTACTTACAGCAGCTTCATGAAATTAAGTATATGAGCACAACTATGGACATTAAGTGTAGGACTGAGTGGAAAACAAATGCATAGATTTTTGTTTTTCTTTTTTTTTCTTTTTTGGGCAGTAGAAGGTCAGATCAATAAATGAAAAAAAAGGGCACTTGCAGAATATGTTACAGCAGCTTTGCCTTTTTAATACCCACTTACAAGTTAAAGCAACACTTTAAATGTCATCAAAAAAAGCTCTATCGTTAGACTCTTCTGTGCCCTTTGAATATACACAAGTGAAAGTCCTTACACTCTAACCTTGAAATGGATGAATAGAAAAAGTTCTATGGGCCACTTATGCATATTTGAAGATATGGTATACATATACTTTTGAAGTTTATGGGGAGTTAGATAGAAAGATATGGACGGTGAATGCACAAACTTCTGACGAAGGAAGTGTTTCTTATTTTTGAGAAAAATGCTTTCTTCTCAAAGAATGTCCCTTGATTGAAATGATTACTGAACTATCGGTGACCTCTCCAACACTTAAAATACAAAACCTCCTCTAGCTTAAACGTATGTCTTCTTTTTACAATTAGCAGAAGAATTTTTATAAACCCATGCCAATTTCCTACCTATACCTGGTTTTTACTCTTTAAAAAGACTGTTTTGATCTCAAAGGGACGAAAAGCTAAGGACAAGGCAGATGACATGTGCTTTCATTGAGCTCTTAAGAAACTCGTTCTCTCTTCATCAAAGCAGGATTTGTATTTAACAAACTCAGCTCTACTTGTAAAGGCTGAAGGAAACAGTTGTAAAGACACAACAGTGCAATGTCACAGATAGAGAAGATCGTTGACAGGAAAGTGCATCATTTTCATGGATGTTCTCAAACAAAAAGATGTGTTTGATATATATATATATATATATATATATATATATATATATATATTTTTTTCCCCCCTTAATATGTGATGATGTTGGTTAAAGTATTGGCCTGCAGGAATAATGATGAATGGAGATTTATTGCATTAATATTCTATACATTATGACTCTGCCAATGGGTAATATTATGGCAATTACACTAATGAACTCTTAGCACACAGTGCCATGTTAACATCACAGCTTGAGGGAAGACATTCTTTAAGTGTTTCTTCTACCTAACCAAGTTTTTAAACAGCACATTTGTTCATATCAATCACTTCACAGCTGATATATATATATATATATATATATATACTAAAGAATTGCTACACAGGTGCAAGGACATCTAAAACTAGAAGACATATCACCTCTACCAATAATGGCCATGCAAAAATGATGGATTCTTCCTGAATTCAAAGGGAAACACTGTGCAGAATATCACTGATTTGCCCCTCAGAGGTTACCTGAGTATTATAGCTGTATGTAGATCGTACACACCACCCCACCTTCTCCCCTTACCGACTACAGTATTAGAAAAGGAGCACAAAGGGGAGGCACATACAGTAGATGAGGTGCTCCAGTCACATGGTAAAGCCCATGGAGGATCTAATCAGCCTGTATGTAGATGTGTATGCTGAGTGAGTGATTGCCCATGGCTGGAAATTGGTGTAGAGGGTTTCACAGGGGAATTGGAGGGACGGGTTTCTTTCTCAGTCTCTCCTCACACCCCTCCCTCACTCTTTGTCATATAGGCACACAGCAGAAATATACACACTTTTTTGAAAACACTACGGGAATACATCCGTGTACATGCACTCACATACACACACAGGTAGCTAGTCTTGTGCACAAATCTCCCTATATGCACATGCACACTGGGCTAGGATGATTAAGGTCCGATGCAGAAGAGACTCTGAGTGTTACTGTACAGTGGTTGCTTGTTTTCCCTGCTGAATACAAGCCACTGGCTCACTACTCTCTAACAGGAAGGAAACCAGCCATAACAAATGCAAAATCAGAGGTAATTACTTGTAATATAACGCAAAACATATTTCACAGTAGCAGGAATGACATTCCCTTCCTAGTTTTGGACTGTGCTACAGAGTCATTTTGCAAATGTTTTACATCTCTTACACATTTCCGTGACTCTGTCATCTACTCCAGCTGGAC
Source organism: Poeciliopsis retropinna (assembly GCA_010277075.1). Taxonomy (NCBI): domain Eukaryota; kingdom Metazoa; phylum Chordata; class Actinopteri; order Cyprinodontiformes; family Poeciliidae; genus Poeciliopsis; species Poeciliopsis retropinna. The sequence goes on from VMRM01000007.1 coordinate 7,370,229, forward strand.
TGGGGAATCAATCCTACTTCAGTATTGATCAGGTAACATTAAAGGTATTGTAGAGATATCAATGTGATGATGAATGATTGATAATGCAACCACTGCAATCGATCAGTGCGATACTGCTGATAAGACTCTTGTTGAGCATCAATTTGCATTCACTACTCAGTTTGCAGGTTCATTGCCAGTTATTTATCGAAACACAAATTACAAATATAGGATTTATCCTATTTGATGTTGTAAGTGTGTTTTACAATATATCAACAATAACTACAACAATAACTAAAGGATTAAGTTTGTTTCTCACTTCATTTATGAAACTAATGCCTTGCAAAAGTATTCATACACCATGACTTTTTAAATGTCTGGTAAAGTTATAGCCACAAACTACAATGTTTTTCTAATAGAATTTTATGTTATAGACTGCCACCAAGTAAAAAAAATCTATGGCTTTCAGGATTTTCTAGAAATTAAAATTGGATCTGCATTTTATTGAAAATGGAAGCTTACATTTCTCTAATATCATGTCTTCTCAGTCTTAGTGAGTTGGGACACATGGAGTGTTTAGATTTTTTTTTCTACCCTGTGTGGGGCCTGTGTTGCATCTTCAATTTTCCCTGCTGCATATTCAGTCCCTCGAGAACTCTCCCAACACCCCCTAATCCACAGTTTTGATCAATAGCCAGCCATATGAAACCAGTCTTATAAAGGTGATCTCACCACCAAGGTTACTGTCACCTGGATGCCACATCTGGAGGCTACCAGCTTCCAATTAGCACTCCCGAGAGACCCAGTGAGAAAACCCCCCCCCCAAAAAAACAGAGTGGATATGGCGGCGGCAAATAGAAGCAACAGTCCAAGGATCTTTCTTTATAGGTTTTAAATCTGCATGGCAATTTTGGAGACTGGATGGAATTCTTGATTACTCCTCCTCCTTTGTATAGGTGCTCCTTCAACCAGCCCCACCCTTCTCCAACGCTCCTCCTGCAGGTTTATGTCTCTTCAGTTAGCTTTTGTCACAGATCATGCAGCCGCCTTATAAACTATGCCTTGATTACTGACTATGCAGCAATAAGGGTTGATCTGAAGGACATGGGGGACTTATCCCTGAAGTGTTTTCTCTTGGACTAGACTGGATTTCAGAGCTGAGAATATGAATGTATTTATTTGTTGATTGGTAGGATTGGAGATGGTTTATCAGCAAATTTGAGCAATATCTGCAGTATCTGTGCACGAATAGCTGAGGGAGGGAATTGGGCAATTACTGTAAATGAGCTTTCATTTACAGCTTTTTGAGACAGCATTTCACAATATACCTCGTCTAATACATAATACATAGTCAAAAGTTAGGGTACCTACTCAGAATCGTTTTATTTGAATTTGCAGGATATGCACTGTATGAAAACAGATGGCTGAGAGGATATATTAAAACTCCTTAGTTTATCATTATTTACAATTGTTTCATTTTAGACCCTTGGTGATTATAATTAAGAGCCAAATAAACCATCATGCCAAACTATTCTCTCCCCAAAGGCTCCAGAACAATCAGTCCCTCTTTCACTCACAAGTGCCCAAAAGACAACCACATTAAATAAATATGATACTTATCCAAAACTGAGCAATAAAAAAACCTGATACATCCATTCAACGCTCCCTGTGTGCTTAAATATTTGCATAGAAAGACTAAACGAGGCAGTTTTCCTTCACTTTGTGAGAATATTTGGTTTTCAAGATTCTCCAGCACCACCACAAAATACAGTGTTTAAAGCCTGAGGTACAAATAGGCCACTTCATCTCCAAGATTAGACTGAAACAAAGATTGGAGTCTTTATAGCAAATTCAGGCTTAATGGAGTCTGTATTTTACTTAACTGGGAAAAAAGCTTTTTAAAAAAGTACAAATAAATCGTGTTGTTTAACCCTCTAATTTTGTGTTGAGAAACAGTAATTCACACTTTAAGAACTTGGATCATACACTAGATCTTGGATCTACACATCAGTAGATTGAATTGTTGTATCTTTTGACATGTCTTACTTTAAATCTGTTTTACAACCTGTTTTAATTTATTTAGTCTCAAATCCCATTGAGTCAACTGACAGTTATGAAATATAAAAGATTAGGATCCCCGATGAGTTGACAATGATTATATGTGACATTCTGCTATTATTTATGGGAGTGATTTTTTTTATCCTATTTATCTTGAACCCTACTTTGGTGGTACAAAATGTTGCCATCTACTTTGGGACACTTTGTACTGACCATGAGTCATTTGTACCTGCCAGGTGGGGCACAACTAACGATTTAAGGTTATTTAACATTTTGCAGATAGCTTGCAGTAAAAAATGTGATTTTATGAAAATAGTTATTGCAAATAAGTAATAATATGACTGGGGGGATGTCATGTCTCATTTTATCAGAGTGAGCTGTCTTAAACTGGGATCAAAATAATAATAAAAAAATAAATGGAAAAAGTGTGATGCACTGTTTTCAGATAATGATAAACAATTAAGGTAAATTAGATGTGAGATTTGAGCAATTTCTAACTGTTTTTCTCCATAATTTCTTACAATATCTACCTGTTATAAGTCGTAAACTCCTATTTAATCTTTAAACTACATGGGTACAAAAAGGTCTATTTATAGCCATGAGAATGGGAAGAGTATTATAGTAAATGTGTATGCAAGCAATTATGGTACAAACTGAAATATGAAATGGCAAAGAGCTAAAATGACCAGCACCCATTTTGAACAGAGTCAGACAACAGGATCAAGGCCTTGCTATGCAGAGAGAAGCAAACAAAGCTCTTCTGCTGCTTCGCACCCACCTCCTGTTGACAACTGCTCCCTCCTTTTCTTCCTCGGTGTTTGTGAGTGTCTGTGTCTGCATGTTCATGTTCCAGTTCCTTTTTCACATCCGTTGCTTGCTCAGTCAACAAGCCCCATGGCTGCCCACGATTGGTTGCTAATTGCTGCTGACATTGTTTGGTCTCTCACTGCTTAGTTTAGGACAAACCCCTCATTCATGTGTTGCGGACAGCTCGTTAGGGCTGACCTCCACCTTCCACATCTCCCACCCTGTCTCTCAGTCTCTCAGTCTCTCTCTCTCCCTCTTTCACTGACCTCCTTAATTAACTGGTAAGGCACTGCTGGGAAATTTGCACACAAAGGCCTGGTATCTAGCCTGCTAGCCTCCCACTACTAAAACTCCCCTCTCCCACCTCCTCCTCCGAATTCTCATCTTCAGCCTACTACCTTCTTCTCTTGCCTGAGCAGAGGTCATTGTACAATCACAGAAAACAAAGATAAAATGATTCAGAGTACAAACACATTCACCATTTGTACAGTTGTTTCCATGCGTGCTGCCAGCCGCTTCTAGTTCTTGCCGTTCCTTATGTAGCCTTTCTCTCTGTTTCTGTTCTGTATTAATGGGGAACCTCATTAGAAAGCTTGTTTGGAAGTAGTACACTAGTGATACACTCTTTCAAGTCATCCCTGCCTGTTTGCTTTCTGTTCCCCATTTAGTTTTATTGCTATTATTCTTTCTCCATCTTGCCTATTCGTCATGCCCTCAGCTCCACAAACTCCCCCCTTTGCCTTTTAGGAAGCTTCAGCTGTTTTGTGGTCTCTGTGGAGTGCTCCCAAAGAGTAGTTAGCTGCCTGTTGGCAACGAGGCTCTCTAAAGGGGCCCGCTGAAGAATGCTAGGGGCAAGAAGTGTAAACAGGTGTAGCCTTTCCATTATATAGGACCCCGCTACACTTGCACACTCCACCTTTAACTGTGTTTTTTATATGTTACTGTCTCTCATACACACGTTCTGATAGATTCCACAACCAACCACTCCATTTCTTTTCCCTGAGTATGTGTGCATGCGAGTTCTGTGAAGTTACCTCTCTTTTGTCTGTGCTGCTGTTCGAACTGCATGGTTACAAAGTGCATCAGACATCTCCCATGGGGACCATTTTCACCCAAAATATTTTGTCATTTTCTGCCCAAAGGCCCATCATGTGTTGAAAAGACAGGCATGAATCCCTGAGCTGCAAGATTTCAGAAGACGCAACAACAGGATCCACATTTCTTTTGTTCATTCATGTTAATTTCCTCACTATCGCTTCCCATTTTAGTTGTTACTTCTGCTACCCGTCTTCTTCATTTCCAGTTTATTTTAACCAGAACTGGGATTTTAAAAATTGTTCACACGAAGTATGTAGAAACTCTGACTGTCCACACTATATATGGAGTGAAGAGATTGAACATTGGAGAGCATCAGAAAGGAAAACCTAACTTCTGTTTGCCTGGGGAGTACTCTTCATCCCATCTGCTGAAAATGCTCCACATATTGTGACCTAGAAAAAAAAGGATGTCCTTCTTAAAAGGTAGCACAGCCATACTTTTTGACACTTGTCTATTTGTTTCACTCGAGTAGATGCCTCAAAATAGAACTGTGTTGTATAATTTTCATCTTTACATAATTATATTACATCAAAAACAAATTTAAATTCTAATTCTAATTGCTTTTAAATGTGGTACCTGTGAAGCTTAGATGGTAATGTATACCCCGGAGAATGGACTAACAAATCAACAGAGTCAGGGTTGAAATTTGCACCTGCCACTAGTCAATTGTGTGTAGTAAATGAAGTGGCAAGTAAATCTGATCACCTTACAAGCCAGTGTACAGATTACAAAAACAGAGACTACTTGAACTACACTGCTGCACACGCGTCAGTAAAGGAAAAGCTGTAACATTCCTAGTATATAGCCGTTTGCAAAAACTACCAAACTTTCTTTTTAGGAACCAATTTCACCATTTCCAGTATTTCATTTCTTATTTCATGAGACCTTGGAAATAAATGAGAGCAATCAGTCAGTGTCATATTTCCAACATTAGCAAAGAATCCTGGTCTTTAACTGATAAGCCATTTTCTACATCCACAGTTTTGGTTATTTTTGGTCAGTTTCAACAGCCAATTTGAAAACAAACATTTCTCTGTTGGTACTTCTTAATATATCAACATTAAGAAGTGAGGGAAGTGGGGGGTTTTCTCTACACAGTTGATGTCTGAAAGTCTAATTATCATAATACTAACTGACATTAGTCTTTTCCTTTTGCTGGCCTAGATTAAGTATTTATTGAAGAGCCTGTTTTTATCCTTTTTTCTCTCTTGCTTTACTTCTAAAAAGTTTAGCCATTTTTATTGTCTAAAAAAGATGCATGAGGAAATGTAATTGATGTGGCGATGAAAAAGAAAGACAGCTGCCATCATCTAAAAAAAAAGATTAATGAGGATTTATAATTGACATGGGGATAGAAAAGAAAGAGAAAACGGTTAGAAGAGCTATCCTTTGCTTAAATAAGGAGGTAAAATTGACTGGGCGAGTGTCCTTTAGAAACCCCACCTTGACCTTGAAGGAGGACCAGGAGGAGGTCCCACCTCTTTTACAGACTGACAACAGAAGGTTAAGTGAGGCTGTCACGGCCTCACTCACACACACATTCACACGCACACAAACACAATGTAAGTGTGTACACGCCCTAAACACGCTGCTAAGAGGCTCCTTTTGCGAAACTCTCTGACAATATTATGTTTGGACAAGAAGAACATTAATTTGCCTCCTTTGAAGGAAAGTGCACTTCTCTACCATCTTAAGCCCACTTGAGCGGGAACTGGAGTGGAGTCCCACCATCACAGTGCTTCCCGCCACCCAACCATTCATTGTCTCTGGTCTTTCCCAAAATGAGGTCATCTAAGCCCAAGCTTATTCTAAAAGAAGGAGGGGCTCCATGGTACATACAAGCATTTGGTTCGGCAGATATACCAAGAGCCAGTTCTTGACTGCCCTTTCTTATATTGTTACTGGTGGGAAAATGCTAACAACTAAGTTATAATTAATCCAAGACTGATGTACAATAATAAAAGGCTTATATACGAGGTTTTATGATCAAGTAGCAATCCATGCAGTGGCGAAGTTCCACCCACGAGCTTGATGCACTGCACACAGGGTATCAGGTGGCCAACGATGCACCAAAAAGTTAGGCAAGTAAAAAATCATTAAAATTATAGAAATCATAACTTATTAAACATAAAAGCATGTAAAGCATGTTAATAGATTAAACATAAAAATTACATTTTTACTTCAGAAAATGATGAATATTGTCCCCAGTACTTCCCTTGCTGACTGATGATGCCTCAGTCTCTGAGCAGGAACATCTAATGCAGCACATAGACTTGAATAGACATCTGAAGTCTGAAAAATAGGTGTCTGATGGAGCAAACGTCAGAATTGAGCGCATGCCTGAACACTATTTAGTAAGGGTGTATGAGATTGAAAGGAGCACCTCTCAAATTATTGTTTGTTCATAAAGATATGCGAACTCAGATCAGCTTCACTGTACAATCAAGTTGGTGGCTTACATAAAGCAACCAAAGGGGGAAAGAAACAGGATGAAGTTTCACTTTTTTTTTACAGCTGGAAACAAGAACTGCAGCGAAGGATAATTTTAAATGGATCAACACTTAAATTCATTGAACAAATTAAAAGCATGAAAAATAATAAAAATACAAAATCAGTTAAGATATGAGAAACTATACCATGTCAAGCAATTCACAGACTTCATATGGTATGGTTTTGGTGAGGAAATAACATAGCATGACATAAAGCTCAAAAAGTCAATAACACCCTCCCTTTAAGTAAGGTTTTATAAAATATTGAGATGTCCTATTTTAACCTCTCTGTAATTAGCATTAGCCTCGCTAATAAGATTTTAATCAATTTGTCTTTTTACAAATGCAAAAATTCTCTAAAACGGCATAAAAGTAAGTAATGATAATAAAATCAATAACAAGATCTGAGGACAGAAAGAACACTGCAACAAAAGTAAAGAAAATGTAGCATAAGTTTTATTTTGAATGTGTTTTAAGTAGCCTTTGAAGGTAATTGCCCAATTTAAATTGTGACCTGCTGCCGTTTGCCTTCCTTGAACTGACAACTCTTGTTGGACCTTAGAAATACGTAAACTCAAACTGAGAAGAACAAGAGCCCTGGTCATAATCACACCACCTTGCGCTGCCTTCTCTTTGTCAGTCGCCATGTACCAACATTAAATTTTAAGTGAGAATGTGATTATATGGAGGTATTCATTTTTAATGGGCTTTGCCTCTATGTGTTTTAGCATGCAGCAAGGCCCAGCAAAGGGCTGAGTCAGACCCTTTTTCTGCTGATGGCGCATATATTTCGCATATATACATGCACTGCCTATTCCTCCTTCTCATAGGGCTCCACTAGTCTTCCTGCTCCTCCTCCTTGCCTTCATCTCCATCCCTTTATCATTCCATTGGTAGAAGATGGGCCAAGGGGACTGAGGGTGAGGCAGTGCCCTCTGAGGCCCAACTATCCAATAAGGTTGTGTGAAGGTTTCATGTGTTTAAGGCTGAATGTGCCTGCTGTCCTCTGCAAAAAAAAAAAAATCAACTAGGAAGAAAGTCCTTACAATTTATGTCTTTCATCAAATTAGGCCAAAACCATTAGTTTAAATGTGGGAAATATCAGGTCACATGTGAAAATATACTAAACTCACATCAAACATTATCAGACATATTTCAAGAAATGATTTACACAATATTTTGGGAAAAGTGCACATTTTTATTCATAATTAATAGTTAATGATTAATCAATTATCTACCATGTTTATAATAACAGGAATCAGATTAAAATATTCCAGTCCAGGTTTGACTAGTTCATAAATGAAACGACTGACTGAGGAGACACTCACTCTGGTGCAAGTTGTATGTTACATTTAAAATGAACCCAAACAGTAATTTCATTAAACACTTGCAAGTCATATGTCTAACAACTATTCAGAAGTATTATCGATCAGTATTGCTTGGATGAACTCAACAACAGTGCAAGAATCAGAGAAAAATTCAGACCTATGCATTTATTTCCATAGAAAGTACTAAGTGAATTATGTTTCAAATAATTAATTATGGTACTTTTCCTCTAATGCAAAAAGGATCTTTAAATTTAGAATATTACAATAATAAAATGAAAATTTTTCTATAAAAATGTGATATTAATGAAAAGTACATTTGACATCTACTTAAAGGTTGTCATTTTTCAAAAGTACCTGAAACATAAACCTTATTAGAAAACGGAGTAAGTTCAAACCAACTGTCAATGCAAATTCTTCTGTTTTTGTATCTTCAGTCATGTAGATAAAACCACAGTTTAATTAATATTTACTTCTCCTAAATTATTTTTGCTTTTTGAATCCGAAAGGGCAGATTACCTTAATCTGCCCTTGACCCAATCTATAAAATAAGAGATGATTGTTGATTTGAAGCAATATTATATCCTTCATATAAAGTAACCAGCCGGACTTTAAAAATGGGTTACCTATACTCCTACACAGACTTAATAATGCCTGTAGGAAAAGGTAAAAAAAAAAAAAGAAAAAAGAAATAAAGAAAAGGTTTCACATGAATCACAGGGAGAGCGATAAGGCCTTGAAATTAAAACAGATATACAGCGAGTCCGGTATGGAAATCAATAACATATTATTAACTGAGGGGCCACCTGAAGAGACAGGTGAGGCTTAAATGCATATATATTCATAATAACAATATTGAGATATAATATAAATAAAAGGAAAAGGGGGAGTAAATACCATGCTGGCTTTTATTAGCTGCCAGTCTCACTGCCAATATGTGCTGTGACTCTGATGTCCAAAACGGCAACTGTCCAATGCTGGGTGAAATTAGAGAGACTGACAGGCAATAAGAAACAGGCCAAGTTAAAGTGATTCCTGCACTCATGCACCCAGAGCTCTTTAAATATTAGAGCAAGAGCGACGCACGGTCGGAAAGGCGAGGGTTGGGGGTGAGATGGAGCAGAGGCAACTACCGATAAAGTCTTATTAAAGCCATGTTCATATTTTTGTCCCCCTCCCTTTTCACTTCTTCTGTGCCCCCAGATTCTGATAAGCCTTGACAATGACATTGGCATAGCAAGGACATACAAACAGCTCAGTGTCACTCGGATTCTCTTTGTGTGCTGTGTACACAGCATATGGTTGGCTGGCCTGGTTTTACAAGAACAATTCACTGACACTTGGTTAGAGGATAAGTGAGAATAAAACGAACTCCATAAATTATGAGAGTCATAGCTGTATGATCACATAAAACCAAATGACTGTTGGCAGAAGATTATGATAATTTGTTGTAGAAATAATGTTAAAATAATCTCCTATTCCAGCCATTTAAATAAAAGAGGAAGTGATTTGAAGTAATTTTCTTTATATTTATTGTTCACATATTTTTCCCACTGACGGTCTTTGTTAGTTTTCTTCCTTTTCCTTCTTGACTTTTAGCAAACAAGGCCACACAGAGCGCAACGGTAAGCCTTTTCTTTTGAAAAGACAAAATCCACTCCACACCCAGATGCAGTTTGACTGCGTCTCTCCTGTGCCACACAGTTTGTTTTCAAATGAATAGCTGAAGAAACTCTTTGGCCTTTTTGCCCCACACATGTATACCAGTGTCCCGGTAAAACCCCCGCCCCCACCATTACCAGCACCACACACACGCATGCTCAGCTACAAATACTATAGTCCCCAATAGGTCCATCATTTCTATTCTGTCTTTCACTATCGTGCTCCTTCTGCATTTCTGGCTGGCTCTTTGAACCAAGCATGGGGTCTGGTGGCATTGTATAGCTTGCCTTTTTCCTTCCCAAGTTTTGTCTGTGTGTTCTTCAGGCCCATTGAGGGCTCCACGGCCCTTTCCCAGCATACAGCTCCTTTGTAGCCTCCAGAAAGGCCTTCATCTTGGACTCGTTTTCCTCAAGACCCCACAATCACCCCACCACCACATTCTCTTTCTTTCCCTTCTCCCTCCCTTCAGAAAAAAACAGGAAGCAAATGCAGATGTCGGAACCACCTGAGCTCATTGCTTATTCTTTCTGTCTCTTGTTCTCTAGCCCCACATTTTCTTTCTTTTTTTTGCTCTTTTTTTCCTCCTTCAGACCCCCACGGCTGGAGAACTTGCTGCATCACACACTGAACACATTGACATACTGAACCTCACTGTAGAGGCTGTCCATCACAATAGCAGCATGCTTGTTTGTTGTCTCTCTCTGTTGCCTTGCTGTCTAAACCTGTGGTTGTCTTTGATGCTACAGCATGCAGGCAGGTAAACGGTCTGTGTCTCCTGTCCATGCCTGCAAGCCAAGATGGATAAATATGGTATTTGCTCTTGTGGATGAAAAAAATATTATCTGACAATTTTCCTGATAGAGTGCCTTACAAAAGTAGTCATGACTCTTGAACTTTTCCACATTTTGTTGTCAACATATTTTATACATTCTGAAATCCTTAAATAACATGCAATTAGTTGCTTTAAGAATCCTCAAAATGTGTTAATAGAGTCAACCTATTTGTAATTTGATACAGCTTTTCTGTAAGCCCCTCACAGGTTTGTTAGAACATTAGAGAACAGCATGATGAAAATCAAGAAATATGGCATACAGATCAGGAACAAAGTTGTAGAGAAACAATTTCTCAAGCTCTGAACATCTAACAAAGCACTGTTCAATCTGACATTAAATGTTAAATGGACTCTACCTGTACAGCCCTTTATCTAGTCCAGACGACTCCAAGAGCTTTCCACAACAGTCAGTCAATCAACCCATTCAGACACACACTCGCACACAGACGGTGGTAAGTCACATTGTAGCCACAGCTGCCTTGGTGCAGACTGACAGAAACCAGGCTGCCATTCAATCGATGCTACCGGGTGCTCTGACCACCACCAACAGGCAAGGCGGGTGAAGTGTTTTGCTCAAAGACACAATAATGGAGACAAATAGAGTAGGAATTTAATCGAGAAACCCAACCCCAACCTAACCTCCTGCCCCATTTGTTGACAAGATCTAAATGATGCACATATGACAAGGAGAGCTGCTAACACTTAAGGAGCTTTAAAGATCCACACCTCAGGTGGAAGACTTCTGTGATATAATAATTATAAGTTGTGCACTCCATAAATGTTGCCTTTATTGCAAATAAAGAAGAATAACAATATTTCAAAATTAAATGAAGTCCTGTCTGGAGATGTATGAAGAGTATGGTAGGATATTCAGCAAATAAAGCAGAAGAAGGCTCACTGGTAAGGTGAGACCAAAATTTGACTTTTTGACCAACATGCAAGGTAGTCTGTGTTGTGCAAAGGTAACCGTGTAAAGAATATGTGACTAGAGAATCTCTCTGTATGGATGCTTTTGAAGGAAAACTAGCTCATGAGACCTAGTTTTCCTTAGAAAGATGCATAGAAAGATGCTTTGTTTTGGGTGTATTTCAAAATATCTCAATAAACTACATTAATGTTTATGTTTGTAACTTAACATCATGTGAAAAAGTGTGTGTACTTCACAAAATATGGCATGATCTTGAATGAGATATGGGACATATGCCCCAGGGATCAAAGTTAAAAGGGCAGGCGGCTTGGTGGTGACACATGATGGCTGTCTGGCTGCAGTCACAGTGTGTGCTGCCCAGGCAGGGCACGGGAAGAGATTCTGGCACCAGCTAGCAGCAACTGGTAGAGTTGGCACAGAGGACACATAGCATTCTTTCACATACCATTGTGGCTTTCAAATACGGTTTTTTCCTCTTTTTTTGGCAAGAGCTCTAGTTGTGCTTCTGTTCTTGTTTCAGGCAGTCCCCAGCTCCCTGAACTGCAAATGAGTCCAACATTTTGGTAGCCTACCGTTCAACAAGGTGTTGCCATGACGTCTAATGACAAGGAAAATACAGGGGGTCAATAAGACTTTTGTGTTACAGAGCTTTAATTGAAGAGCAAAGTCAACCAAAATTCACTGCTAATTGTCCACCTCCTTCAGTCCCAAAGAGAATGGCAGCATTTAAATTGTGTGCTTGCCCTCAGAGAAAACAAGCAAGATCAGTCAATCAACCCCGATCTGCTGCTGTGGAATACCCAGAAAGACAAACTGCAGATGCAAACCTGTGCACACATTCCCTAATAATGCAGAAGGGAAAACTTATTTATATGATGCTTGAAATGTAGAACAGAAATGTAGAATGTAGAATAGAATAATTGCATACTTTAACCTCTTTTCAACTCCAATGTTGTCCCGTGGGGGAATGTTGCTGCTGTAACTGCAAGCAATGTACCTGCAAAAGGTAGTAATAGTGGGAGTTCTGCAGAATGTCAAGGATGGGTGTGAGGAGGAAGATAGAAGGAAGATGGACAGACGGGAAGAGAGATTGTGCATACCTGTAAGTGTGTGTCAGAGGTAGAAAGGGAATGAGAATAAATGAAGAGGAAGAGCACGTATGAGTGTTTATGTGTAAGCATATGTGTGTTCACTGCTACAGAGATGGATCACCGGCGCTTGTATCTTCTCCGCGGCCATGCCTAGTAGCACGTCAGCGGCAGCCTCCATTTACATTAGGGAGATTTAAGCTGTCTCAGGCAATGGTGACAAGTCAAGGTGTTTCACTTTAATTACACTGGGCAAGGTCACCCCCTCGCTAGCTCGCCTTCATACAGTAGGAGGAGGGAGGGCAACTCCGAAGAGGTGATGGGGTATTTACATTCTCTTTTAGCTGCCTTTTTAATCCATTGGAAAGCAAGAAAGAAAAAAAGAAAAATGTATACATCCTGAAGGTAAAACATGAGAACTCATGTTTGCACACTGTATTTTGTTATGTTTTTATATATCCCAAGCAGAATCCAAGAAAACACAAGCAAATACACATTCCCTGACAAACCAGTTTGTTCCAAATAATCCCTAGTGACAAAATAAAAGCCACTGAGTATGAGGTTATAGCCTTAATGGGCCATACACCATTGAGGTGACATAGTGTATTACACACCCTTAATGTGACACCTATTGCCTACTGCACTTTCAGGCAGGTCTCCCTTCCTCTTTTTTTCCTGAGGCCATGGTGTTTTACAGTGGAAATGACTGACTGCGGTTTCACACAGCGCCTACCTGGTGGGAATGTATGCTGACTTGAGAGTGTCAAAGAAACTGTGCGAGTGTTAAGGAGTCAAAGGGACATATAAAAAGGATGTCGTCTTACCTAGCCTTTTGCTACATCAACATTAAGAGTAAACCTTTAAAGTTGCATCTGGTTGGCAATAAAAAACAGCAACAGAGTTTTTTTTTGTTTTGTTTTTTTTAACCAAAAAACATAATTTAATCCCAAAACAAAGATGTACAGTATTTCTATTTTTGATGGAAAACTTTGAGTAAAAACAACTGTTGTTTTCACAACCAAAAGAACAAACATTTCAAAAGAACAACAGCAGCAACATTTAATTTAAGTAATAGACTATCTGGCTGATTTAAAAAGACTCAAACCATCTTTAGGTCAATCACAAATTGTTTTTTGCAAAAATAACTACAGCAATGCATCTGGGCCCAGTTGAAATGTGTATAAAATGCAATTCTGGGCATTATGGTACAATTAAAAGATTCTCAGAACTGCAAGTCACAGAAGCAAATAAAAACATTTTTGAGGGGATACCAGTAATTAGCCTAATCATCAAGTCCCTGAAGCAGAAACGGTTTTGTGGACAGTTACATATTATGTTCCAACAATGTGCCACTTAAAACTAGGTTTGTCATTTGTTTTCCAAGCTGTATCTGCCTCGACACATACAGCTCCAGTCACCAGTATGCTCATAACTTACTAATGATGTTAATATTTTTGCCCAAAGCAACTTTGTAAAGTGGGAAGTCAATGCTTTTCTTTTATATGACTCATTGACAATTTCAGTGCAGTTCCTGTTACATGTGTTACAGGTTGCACATGTTCGGACAAAACCTACAGAAATCTTCTGCCATACAAGATATTTTTAATGCTTAGATTGGAAGGTTGTAAAATTTGCAACTGTCACCCAAGGAGCAAAGCAGGTCAATAGGCAGAACCAACACCTGTATGACTGTGATTGTCAAAGGTGAAAAACACTGAGAAACTCAGATTCGGTCAGGTCAGCAAAAACATGTGCCCAAAACATAATACAATTTGCCAGCCATGCACATGGATTTTTAGAAAAATAGTCTAAACAAAATGCATCCGCAAAGCTAGCTAGAGGAATGAGACCAAAAAAAGAATCACAGACATAACCTAAGTCAGAAAATCCAAAACTAGAAATATTTTCACTGAGATCCACTTGTTGGGATTAGATCAGGTCATCCCTATCTGTGTCCAGCTTTTGAAGTTGTTTCAGGTTTTACTAAATGCCAAGATCAAATCAGTTCAATAAAAGAAATCATATCTAAAGTCATCTCAGGACAACTTTATTGGAAAGAAACGAACAAATAGCCTTAAGGCAATCTCTGGAGAATGTTTAGACTGATGTCATAGATTTTGTGAAATGTGAAAAAAATAAATTGTTTAATGAAATCAGGAAAGTTATTATCTTTATAAAAAAAGAAAAAAAATCCAACTCTGCGGCACACTCTTGTATGTTAAGAGTTTAGCTGCAGACATGTAAATAAAAAAAAGGCTAAAGTGCAGCTGAATTATTATTTACAGTATTTCATTTTTGCTGTCTATATACAATCAGGCAAAATGCTTTAAAGGTAAAGCATTGCATATTGGAGGGTAGTTCTGTCTTAATGCACTTGTACTGAACCTTTACAAAACAAACAAAAGAACACATTGACGAGTGGATTTTAATATAGAGGGGGAAAAATACGCCTAATCTTATTTTAGAAACCCTCTATACGGCCAGACATGCTCTTAAACCTCTAATCATTTGTGTGCCAAGTGTTTGCTGCACAGATTTGATGTCAGGCTGTCAGTTAAAAGCAATCTTACCTTTCTTATCAGCATCACAGCTTTACCCGTGAAAACTGCAGTCATTTATAAAATAAAAAAATAGAAAGAGCAAGAGGGTGGGAGTGAATGAGAGAGATGGGGAAAAAATAAAAGACGAGGAAAGGGAAAAAAAAGAAGGAAGTGCCTTCGGGGGAAGTTATTAAAGAAGGTGCAAGCTGGCTGGCTTGGCAGCAGTTCAAAGGGGTGGATCCCTCTTGCCGCCCTGCACCCAAATGGCAGTTGCTGGCACCACTGCTAAACACACAATGCCTTGTGGCAAAACTGTGTCTTTCATTGACAGATGAGTGGGGAAAGGCAAGGAAAAGAGAGAGGGAGGAGGGAAGACAAAATGCTGCCATTCTATTCAAAAAACTAACCTGAGAGAGGTATGATCCCCTAACCAGTTGTGAATAGCTCCTCTCATACGCAGCAGGACACACAAAGAAAATATGTTTTTTGTCAGTTGTGAGAATGAGAACAGGAAGTGATGATGAGTTATGAGTGATTGTCACAAGTCAATTAAACAATGAAATGCCAAAAGCTATACCGTAGACTTTAAATGCATCAAAATAAGAGTGTTAAATGACACTGAAGTGATTTTTTAAAATTTACATTTATTCATTGAATACATATTAAAAAGCTTCACACCAATTTGATTTTTCTGCTTCTGCCAGTTTGATACCATTCCTCCCTCAAATGCACAAGGTTAACATATTTTATTGAATACAAGCTGCTGAGCTCTCGTTGAAGCTCCTGTTCAATACTTATTAATAAATGGATTTCTGGGGATTTATTTAATTCACTGAAATGTTGAACAAGCATTAAAGTATACCAGGCAGTTCAGCTAACTGTACATCAGTAACACATGGTTATGATTTCATTATTTTTTGGGATTGACATGATAGCTTTCAAAGAGCTGTAGTGATCATCTCCTCTGATCACAAAATGCTACAAGTATCACATGGAGGCATTAACAAATATACATAAACATAAATCTGTGTTGCCTGCACACACCATTAGATAGATCAGCTTTAAATTGGATTTATGCATGCATTTATTTAACAGAGCATTTGTCTTAGCACTGACATTGCATAGCTCAAGCAAAGCCATGAAGTGTATCTAAAAATCTGTATTTTTACAACATTCATAATACAGTATAATTATGTTTCATGTCATGTTGGATTATTGTGAACTCTGTCGAAACATGTCAATGCATATATTGCCAATATTGTATCCCAACATTTTTCTTGATTAAGTTTTCTTGCAAAAAGTACAAATTGTGGGTGACCAGCCTTGGTGTGCTAGTTGTTAGCATATCCAAAGCCAACGCCAACCTATCCACACTAACAGACAGCAAAGGGAGTAGTCAAAGGTGTTACTTTAAAGGTTGGTTGCCAATACTTGATAATCATTTGCATACTACCTTCTCAAAAAACTGCAACCTTCAGCCACAAATATTTCTCAAAGACTCATCTGCCTTGACCACCGAAGGTTTTCTGTGCAAATAATGTCTTGGTACGCAAACAGTAGCGTTGTTGAGTTTCAAAAGTGATTTTCTGGCTTCATAAAGGTACAATTAATATTATAGTTGAGACTGCGTTAAATATTGTACGGAATATTTTTCTTGATCTCAAATATGTTTATTCAACTAAAAAAATTGTTGAGATTAGGTTATTATAATATCCAATATATAGCCTTTTGATACTTATTTTCATCCTGGGTAGATGAAATATTAATTGTTTTAATAATCTATTATGGCTTTTTAAATGGAACAACTTGTAAAAAAAAACTCAATAAAATCCTACAGTGATTTATTGTAGTCAACATTTCTGGACAGCAGCTTAGTCCTAATTTGTGAAACTGAACTAGGTCAGATAATGGTACACCAATTGTGGCGTGCATAGAATGAGAGTGTCTGGGTATTTTCTCTCTGTCTGTGTGAAACAGAGACAGTTGTCAAGCCGTGACCAACTCAGTCACGCTGCTGCTACACTGCAAACAATGACCTGAATGTAATGACAGATGACACATAGGGAGTGTGGATGCAGCACAGGACAGAGCTCAAAACCCCATCTGTTACTCTACCATATTGGTGAAAGGTAGCCTTTTTACAAAAAAAAGAAATACCAAACTGTTTAAAACTTTTAGACTTAAGTGTGATGTACTGATTTAAATAAAAGTTTTTTGTGGTTTTAGCACTTAGTATGAGTTTGGTTTATCATTATTTGCTATTCTATTCATTGACCATATTTTCTGTTGTCTTTTTGCCATGATTACAGACTGTTGCCTATAGACTTTTGTAACATTGTGTCTTATTGTAAGTGAAATCTGTTTGATGGGAGCGGGGATGGTGAAATGCCAAATCAGACACACACATATATATATATATATATATATATATATATATATATATATATATATATATATATATAATCTTGTTTTGAAACTGAAATTATCAATTGTAATTGTATGTTACAATTACTATTTCTTGCTCAGCAATATCTGTGCACATGCTTGCTGTTGCATATTATTATGATATTGAAGATTTGTTATGTCTCTGCTCTTTTTTCAAAAGATCCGGGCCGTGGGTGTGAAAGGTTACAAAGACGTAACCTTTCACGTCTTTGTTGTAGGTCTGTGTTTTTGCAGACCTACAAAAACACAGAAACCCTGTTACTGAGGGTTTCTGTGTGTGCACATATGTTTTTATTTGTAGTACATACTTTGAAAGGTCTGTCATGAGTGAGCAGTTTTGGCCAAATTGGCTGAGATGAGTAGCTTTTTATAGTGAACACATCTGCTAGAGTTGGCAGCTGAGAGGGAGGGCCATGGTGGCTCTTTTAAATTTATTTTCTACAACACTTTCACAATTAAGGGCCCTTTTTACACATAGCACTCTGCTAATAACATAATGGCGAGTAAAATGTCATTGAGTGGTGTAATGTACCTAAATCCTTCACCCGCATTTTTAATGCTTTCATAATTGGAGTGTACTTTGGAACATAGTGGCACACAGGAAGCAGCATTGGAAAGGCAAAAAAGAAATGACTTGCAAAGATGTCTGCGATGGAAATAATAACTAGCCTTGGTGCTAATGCAGGGCTCTTTGCAAAAGGGGAGGAAAAAAACATGCTGCTAATTGAGTTTGCCTGAAAAAAGACATTTAAAACTCATCATTTCATTTTACAGTCCTTTCTGTGGCACATTGTGTTTAGAAAGAGGAAGAAGAACACTAGTGGTGTTTCACATCCATTTGGAGGTTAATGGTCAAGTTTCAGGCTTTTAAATGTGATAAAAACTACACTGAAAGCATTTACTTTAATTAATTGCAAAGTGTGGATTTTTTTTTCCCAGTACATGTGAACTTTTGCCATTTAAAACTTTTCTACAGAAATCACTGCACTTATGCATGATAAATAATAATTTTAGTCCCTTTTTGCTTGTAGTAAGGGTAATATGAACATTTTCTCAAAACACCGTGCAGGACTTTTTTCATTTTTATTTTGAATAACAGTTAAACTAAACTACTACACGTTAAAAGTTTTGCATCTGAAATCCTTTTTTCTCACTTTCTTTTCTCTTTGCTCTTTCCTAAAAAAAAGTATAGAGTGGACTGCCTCTGATTTGTGACTTCATTCTGACACTATACATTATTTTCTATCACAATGACCCCTGGCCCTGTCTAAACACAGGCCTTAATGACTCATGGTTTCTGGGCACACTCCTTGGTTATAGGGCTCCTCAGGCAGTAGACAGGGGAAGGAGAGGACACTAGACCACAGGATTGAATGGACTCCACACAGACATTAGCACTGTTGCTTCTGGGTTCCATTGCATCAACGTCAGGTGGTAAAAACATGTCCTCCATCTTACAAACCACACCCCAAGGGGTGACAAAAGCACCTGCAGACCCCTTATCTATCAAAAGATAATGACCAAAGTTAAATCACTCTTTCTCTGAAAGCACTCAGCTGTTGTGCTGCAGCAAGATGTGGCAAGTGGTACAAATTAGCCAAGACCTCGTTACTCCAAGATAAGCCATTGTCCTCAAGCACCGCTACATCCTTTGTTTCGCTACCAGCTTTTTTCCACAAAATAAAAATAAATAAATAAAAAAACTCCAGGTCTACAGCAAAAATGCAGCTTCAATAAAATTAAATGCCAAAAAGGGAGCTTGAGGTGAGAGAGCATGGAAATCATTTACAGAAGCATGATAAAATGTCTGTTCCTTGAAGCAACAAACAACTTAACAGGTGCCTGAAGTAAAGGAGTTGTCCGACAATCGTAAAAGCTTTCTTGATCGTTTAACCTGTACATCCTATCAATCAGCAGGGGGATGAAGACATGTAAGCATGTCTTTAGAGAAACAGCACAGTGAAACACAAAATAGTTCACACAAATGGTTAATAGCTTGGAGAAAATGGGGATGTTAGAAAATAAATGGATAAGACAGATTAGAGGTACTAAAACATTGTGAACAGAGTCCTTAAAGAACATATGTTATTATTTTTAGCTGCACTTGGTTTCCATGTTTTCTCTAATGATACTTATTTACATGGACAGAAATGAAAATAAATGAAAGAGCAGAGAATACAGCTAAAGGTTGCAAAAAGAGAGACCTCACATATGTAACGCTTAACTTGGGCGTCCATGCATAACTCAGTGGCCAACCACTAGCAATATCTTTATCTAGGAATGCAAACTCATAAGATGAATATACATTTAGCCATTAAAAAGGAAAAAGTCAGAAGAAATGTATTCTAAGAACATCTGTCATGATATTTTAAACTCTATAAATCTATCTTACTACTGAAATGTGATTTCATTTGATTGTTACACTTAGTAGTTTTAAGTAAAATACTTCTTTACAATACATTCATTTATGGTTGTGTTGCTGGAAGAGAGCTATTACAGTTATTTGATTTATTTGTACAGTCTGCTGTCATCAGAAGTTGTTTTGTGCTGACAGAGCACATAAACAAATATTTAAAACTATAAATGTATTTTTTGTTGAAAAACATTCACAGCAATCTCAGTTGTTTAGCTATTTGTCAATTTACAACTATAGATAGTTTCACTATGTGGTTCCACACAACACATTAACATCCCTGCATAGTTGTGCCTTTACATTTAAGAAGGGTATGGATCCAAAGGCGCTTCGACTTAAACAAGTGTGTTATTTTTATCTGGTTTAAAAATAATTAGAAATGTGAATTGTGATTAACTTGTGTTCCAGATTTTTTTATTTTCTTTCACATATATTTTCTCATTAAATTATAAATTTACGCATGTGAATCACTTAAAACCAACCTGTGCAATAAAACTAGTAAAGCTTAAGAAACCATTGACAGCACTACATTGTGTTGTAATGTTCTGCTTTACATCTAAATCATGGGTGATCTATATTTACTCAGAGTAGCACAAAGACCCCAGGGTTAATTGCAATTGATGGGAAGGGAGTGAGAGGGAAATGGGTGGATCACAAAGGTTGTGAGAGGTGAAACTGATGGCCTAGAGAATTGCCCAGAAACTCACCAGCTGGTGGTAGACCAAGTGCCAACTGCCCATCTAGAGTGTCAGCTTGCTCCAACATGCCAGTTGAGATCTGCGAGGGCTCAGCTCATGGCCAGTGTAGTGCCACTGGGTATTAAATGTCAAATCACAGAAATTCATTTACTCATGAATAAGGCAAGGCATAAATCTGTTAAATTCATTAAATCTATTCAAAAGGAACTAAAAGTTGTTTACAACTAAGGAAGAAATTACAAAGTTTCCTTCCTCTGTTCTTTTTTTTTTAAGCAGATAAGCTATTTTATTTTTTTTGCAATTTAAGAAAATATGTACATTTTTTTAAATTGAGTTAAGACTTTCATGGAGAATCCAGAGGGGTTTGCTGATATGGGTTGCATTTACTCAATGCAAAAAGATTTACACAAAATGCTCACTGTGAGCCTGTAGCCACTTTATACCAAGGTATGAAGAATACCATCTCCCAACAGAGATGGTATTCTGTACATATAACCCTCGAAGAAAATGACCTACAGCAGCAGAAGACCACACTTGGTTGCAGTGCTAGCAGCTAAGAGCAAGAAATTTATGATTAACACAGTCACAGATAAGTAAACATTACCTGTTGTAATTAGTTTTGATTTCAGCTGCACATTCATATGGTAAGGTCAGAATTTCTCATAAAAAGCATCAAAACATTGGTCCATCCTGCATCTTCTGAACAGTGGTTGTATTTTCTAAGTGAACTAAGGGCCCCACCAACCAAGTATTGTTCACCTACTTGACCCTACCTCAGTATTGAGGTACCATTCCTCAGTATGCTTACCAAATCCATTCTTTTATGATCACAGTGTATACATCTTCTGAAAGCTACTCCAGAAGGATAGATTTCCTGCTTGATCTTTGTGCCATGTCACAAGGATTAATATATTTCAACTGCCTTTTTTTTCATGACAGTATTCTCAGTAGATTCCATTAAGGAGAGAGGAATTTTGGTTGTCCAGCCAGCAAAGCTACATGAACATCATGCCAATGCATTACAAAATCTAAGAATATTTTTGATTTTTTTTGTTGAACTTGTGACCTGAAGAGTTAAGGGATAGGTTCAACCTAGTCTCAGCAATTTGGACCTAATAAAGTGGATGGTGGATGTAGCTACTAGTAATTCCATGATTGCTTGTTCAGAGACCAGGCTTGTTATCTGAAGACATACTTCTCGCCTTGTTATCTAACTGCAGCAGCTAAGCTGTGAAAAGTATTAAGAATCAAGTACCAATTATAATCTGTTATTACATTTCACTTATTCCCAGGCTAAAGTCATAAAGTTAATTCTAATTGGATGGTGGAAATGTCACCCTCAGTAGTAGTAGTCAGTTTTATACACTGGTTAAGGACCTGTAGAGACACTTTGCACAGACTGACACTGACATACACTGGCAGAGATTCCAAGTGAACCTCAGCTACATGTGGAAAAGGCAGACAGATCAAGAATGTCGTGATGAGATGGAGGGGAGCAGTGAAAAAACACACCGAAAAAGAGAAGGGTAAATTCATAGACTTGTCAGTCATGGCAATGAACGCTGACAAGCTAACTCCGTGGATAATGTTTCTGTCACAGAGCCCTCTAATCACAGTGTTCTTAGTCAAAACCAATCCTCTCACATCAGAACACTCGCAAAGTGCAACAATATTTACAGCAAACAGCTAAAAGAGACATACAAAGAGGCTGTCGAGACAAGCAGACCCACTCATGTCCCTGCCATTGTCACCCGCTGTTAGAGGAAAATCGAGAGGAACAGACAATAACAGAGGAGAGTTGAGAGTTCTCTCTAAAAGGAAGGAAAAGAAAAGAGTGCAGGAAAAAGATGGCAGTTTTAAACACACCCGAGCAGGTAGTGCCTGTCAGAACACATTGCCATCCTCTAATTGGGTCATTTTTGATACCCACTTACAGTCCATGCCAGCGTATTGATGGGGAGGTGTCGAGATGCCAAGAGCCTGCTAGGCCTCACTGGCACAGAATCAAAGCAGGCACAAACGCTGCCCGCAGACAATTTGGCAAGCCAGAGCACATGCAGGGGTGAGAACATCCAAACACGGCCCCATAGCTCCCGCCTGTACCACCGGGGCGTAATTGGTACATGGGCATTCCAGCGCGTTTTCAAAGGAGGGAACTTAATCCACATGTGTACTATGAAATTGGCCATTTTGTACCCAGCTTCCCCCTGCTCTCTCCTCCTCTTACACTCCCCCAGTTTGAAACCCTGTAACTGATTTTGCTCTGTGAATGTTTCATATCGCTCCCATCCTTTCTGTCAACACATCAATTGCATGTCTGTCTTCCTCCATGAAAATTGCCCCAGGTTTGACCACAGCAGCTTGGGCTGTGAGGGCGGACAAGGATGCCTAATCTGCACTCTTGACAAGATTTCCATCATCTAAGTTTGTTTGTGACTGCAGTCAGGCAGGCATGTGTGTGTGCTGGTATGTTCCTCTCCAATGTAAATATGCAGATCTTTAGAGCCTTACACAAATTTGATTTGTTCATTTTGAGCTTGCATATAAAGCTCTGGAGTCAGGTTTAAGGGTGTGGGATGTGGACTGATGCTTACAGATGTGGATGAACCAAACCAAGAACATCCCACTCCTCTTCTTAGACACACAATTTTGACATCTGAATACTCAAACAGTTACATCGTCTCGCGTGTAGTGTGCATTCCTATATTGAAGAACAGTGTGTCATCCTCACTGCCTTTGTGTGGCGGAGTGTGCCTCCGAGCCAGCTTGGCACTGACTGGCACATGGAGTAAACTGACTCCAGCTGCTTTCTGACCAAGGGGAACTTGTTTAATTAACCACGCTCCGGTTCCAATGAAAAGGTTGGTCTCGCCCCCAGCTGTTGACCAGTCTGCGGCACCCCGGGGCCCTGATGGCAGCGGGCGTATCGGCCGTGGTCCGGTCCGATCCGTGTTTCCCAGACAAAGATGGACTCCGCCTGTCATGCCAGGATGTATCACGCCTGAGTCCTCCCTCATAAATTAAACATGAGATCTGGAGGAGTTCTTTTAAAAAAGGAAAAAAGACCCAGAGGATGTTTCTCTGCTTAAATTCACCCACGCTGTTTTTCTTTCCTTCTTCTTTTTTTTTTTTATGACTCGGACTCAGACAAGGAAAAAAGAAGGAATGGGTAGAAGGTATAAACAGGTGCAGAGGTGAATTAGAAAACAGTGCCCTTCATGACTTTCTCAAGAGTGTTTGTGAATACTTGTGTGTGGGTAATCCATGGTGGCCTGAAAAAGCATTTCAAAGAGCTTTCTGATCTGATGTTTGGCCCTATCCGTGTGCTTATGGGGACATACTCATATGTAAGAAATAGACTTGGCTTTAAAGCATTACTCATCATCATGTGTTTTAAGCTTATAATTTAGCTGCAAGTGAAATAGATTTACCTTGAAAGCAGGTGTTTTGTTTTGTTAATCACAGATGATCCTGTGCTACATAGTCACTGCAATATGATATCCCTTTTTTTCAAAAAAACAAAGAAGAAATTAGATGAATATTTCTTTTTTATATAAATTTGAACATTTGCTCTTTTCTTGTGCTGTACATGTCAGGTTGGCTCCCTCCCACTGTCTAAAACGTCACATATAAGTTTTTTGGGTTTTTTTCTTTTTGTTAAATATTCTCTAAGTATCGTTTTCAATTCAACCATGTGGTATCTCATTCTTTAAAAAGCATTTTGTGAATATATTGATTTGTTTGGTAACTAAACTGACTGTCATCATGTTGCTACTCATTTCTGGTATGTGTGAAAACACACTCACTTTCAGAGATACTCTGGAAACTGCATCAAATCTAGCCCATCCTAAAAAAACTGTGGTTCCTGCAACTTTGCGTCGATCACGGAATTTGACTCAAACACATTTATGCTTATACTATGAGAATTACCCTTTCCTATTTCAGTGATTGTACATGTAAAAAAACAATAGTATATTTGCTTTATGGGCAACTGATCGACCTTATTTGACTTTATCAACAATTGTGCCACCACTCTGAGATCCTGGGTGAGTGGTCCTATTGCCCACACCAGAAAGTGTTACTTGCCCCTGTCAATATTCAGACTTCTATCCAAGTCTGAATTTGTACCAACATAAAATAATTTTTCACAGAAACATTCCAGTCAGTCTGACTTAGTTAGAAACTTTGCAAAGAAGAACGCAAAATTAGCTGGAATTGCACCAAAAGACTGTTCTACAAACCCTGGGCTCCATGCATCTTTCCAAAGGATATCTTTCTGAAACAAAGGGTATACTTTAATCCTGGATTAAGCCAAATACCCATTGTCCCATCATTATCAGTGGCAAAAGAGTGGAAAACATGCATATTTGACATCTCTGAGTTGACATCAGAAATGATGTAACCTGACAAAATGACAACAGTCAAGAAGTCACTTTAGAGGCTCCTCTACTTGGAATACTTGAAGCAGGTGCATCTAAATGGCAAATGGCCTGTAGTAGCAATGTTTTTAATCTAAATTACTTCAAAGTGCTATTACTGCATTTACTCATTTCCATTAACTATGGGTGGTAAGCTACTAACCTACAATGTTAGTTGTAGATTAGTAGCAGTCAGTCAGTGCTCACATACTGTATTGCAGGATAATACTTTGGCTGTACTGCAGAGAAAAGAAAGCGTCTTCATTGTATTGTCTGGACAGCTCAGAGGATCATCAGCATTCAGCTCCCAACAATGGAAGACATTCACCTCCGTTTTACCAGGAGGGCCGTAGGTATCATTAGGGACAGCACATTGGACACACACTTTTCACACTCCTGGCCCCTGGAAGATTTAAAGGACATTATTTGCCTGGGTGTCCATGCTCAGGAAGCCTTTCTATCACAGAACTGTGTTTCCTCTTTATTCCACCATCCCTCACAATATTAACTTCTTACATACGTGAAAGACTTAGTTGTTTAAAGTTTGTTTTTTTATGTATGTATTCTCTGGCATCTGTGGTTACTCTGCATTCCAAGATACTCTGCAATGACAAAGTATCTTATCTTAACTAATGTATCAACACACAGTAGATGTATTTCAATTATCAAATGACACAAAGGTTTATCTTTAAGCTTTAAAAAGCAAGATGTACTCTGCTATTGCTCATTATGTACTTTTATGGAGGTATAAATATGTGCATTATGTTTGCGTACTTGTACCAGACAGGCAAAAGTCATGCAAACATCTTAATTGTTAATTATTATAATTGGCACTATGTTCTACTTAGTGTTAAATCTTTGCATTGCTGATTGCACTGTTCAAAGGATTCTAACTTCTTCACCACCTTGCCTACATCACTTCAGTTTTACAGGAGAAAGTGATTTCTAAAGTGACAAACTGTAGAGTAATGTCACAACCTAGCCTCACCACAAGTCTTTCTACATCTAATAAGGGCTGCTGTGCCACTGTGACAGCATCTAGATGACAGGTCTTACTATCACCAAGAGCAATTGTCACCTTTACAAGTTGTCAAGCAGCTTGTGTCCTTGATGCAGTGATTATACATAGTGGGTGGGTTTTTATGTTATCACCTGCACCCCTCAACAAATCTCATGTGAACATGAAAGAATTAAAGCGTACCAACACCCATGTATGAAAAAATGTTCTGAATCTGATTTCTATATATTAACTTTTTCATACATTTTCTAAGCTCCAACAAGACCACTTTTAATGATTATTCCTTCAGAGCTGAACTGGCTTCTTCAGCTCATCTCTATCGCCCTCTTCCTACAGCCCCTAGCCCTCATTCCTGATCCTCCTGTTGTCCGTGGCAGGGTCCACGGGAGCCCCATTTGCCATGACATATGGTGAACAAGGCAGGCTCTGCGAGCGAGTGGCCCTGTCTGGAGCTGTGACTTAGTGTCATCCCTCAGTGCCTCTGGCAGCGCAGGGACAGAGGGATGAAGGGTCTGGGGAAAGAAAAAGAAGGGAGGAACAGGGATAGAGAAAGGGTGGGTGTTGGGACACTGGGGGGAATTCAAGCTGGAGTTTTTGCCCTGGAGACACACTGGCAGTCCTAAGATTAGAGGGGTAATCAATCTCAGCGTGGAGCTGGCCAATCCCACCGCCCCACGGCCTGGCAACCTGGCCTCCGCAGGTGGGGGCAGGGCAGTGGGGCGCAAAGAAACCCTGACAAGGGGGACAGAGGGACGAAAACAAGAGAGATGAGGAGAAAGACTATGCTTTATTAAGAGTCATTTGTCCTTTAACAAGCCTTGGTGCTGGACAGGTGATGAAGCATAGCACCACAAACACATATGATTACTGTCATCGTTGTTTACTGGCTTAGCTGCCTCCATCACCTCACTAGGGAAAACTTGTTTTGGGTTCCTCTACCACATCATTGCCTGGAAGTGTGCAGGAATACTCTTGGTCACACAGTAATTAGGGATTTAATGATACCAAATTCAGTGTCTGAATCAGTCCAATTTGTCTTATTATAAAAAGTTACATTACAACAATTATCCGCCACGTTACAGCTTAAAGTCCTTTGAAGACAAAGTGCCTGAAAGATCTGAGTTTTTGGGGGGGGTTTGTCCTTCATGGTATAGCAGAAATTACTGCAGCACTGACCAATACACAATGGGCATATTTAATTGACATAAATAGTAACTTTACTATTACTAAATTATCCAATGCCCACATTAGGTAATTAAACTAATACAATCATTATGTTTAAAAAGTACTCCATAGACAATGCTGAACAGAAAGACACTGTAATGACTTGCCATCAAATTTAACCAAAATGTGCTCCCTTAGAATTTTTTCCAATAGGTTATCTGTTGTGAATAAAAGTTTGCAGGTCTTGAATTATGGAGGGTTTAGTTTCATAGTAAACTAAACCTTGATTTGGTATCAAAATATTTTCTAATGAACAAACAAGTTTGGATTAATGATAGGCATTCTATTGGGGTCAGGGAGGAAAGACCAAGTTTTATGTTGTTTTGTTTCCACGTTGCATATCCGTAGGAAACATCTTAAGATTTCCAACTAGCACAGAAACATTAAAGAACAAGAAGTTTTAGCTTTTAATTCCAATTAAACATAACAGAATTTAAAGGTAAATAAATAACTAAATTAACTTTAGACATTGACTAGGTAATAGATGCATGTAACCGTGCACAATTCTGACAGAGAAAATGACAAGCATAGCTGTTATTGTAGATTTAAGGTTAGTCATAAGAAAAAGGTTGGGGATATGAGACGTAATATATATTTATTTGATAACTCAGTTAATCAAGAATTTATTTGATAGAACATTCCAAAAATATTTAGTAGCTGCATAAATAACTGATTACCAAATACGATACCCCACTTATACTCACTATCTGCAGAAAATTGGCATCCTCAAAATGTGCTTCAAAGGTATAACTCAAGGAAGAAATGCAATGTTATGCGACAAGTAGGCTGCTAAATGTGTATTAAAGAAGTGAAAATGAAAGAAAATGATAAATATGTCCTCATGAGACCTACTGTAGATAAATTAAATAATTAGGCTTAACTCCCCTGTGGTTTTACAGTTTTATTTCAGTTTAAAGATTATAATTATACATCCTTTTCTTTTGTTAAGCTTCCCATTTACTATTTGTTTTCTATTTTTCTATCACTTATGTTTAATAAGTGCTGAGTTTTTCCCTTTGGGCAACAAGGTGCTTCACATCAAGGTATGACGTGCAATCAAAGGTTATTTGCAACATGTATCAGAAAGTATGAAGAATTACTGATCAAGTAATTCTTGATCAGTAATTCTACGTATTTATATACAACTGAGATGTAACACTGGGGTAGGGAAGACTGTTTTAATTGGGCTGAGCGGTCTGAGCAGAGTCCCATCTGTGGTGAGGTAGGGACTTAATTATAAGCAAACATGGCTTCCTATTGATACGCCACAAAACCTCAGTGAGGAAGAGGGTTTAGAATAATCTCGATGCCCTGCGGGTCATCGCACACTGTAAACAACATGGATTTATCCAAAAACACAACAGACAAGAAGAACATAACAAGTTGTATGAAATCAATATGAGCCAAAGCAAGAATCAAAGGTAAATCAGGATAAATTGGACTTTTTGTTGTGTTTGTTCAAATTTGGTGAAGCTCGACAAGAATGTCCAGAGAGGATGGCGATAACAGGCTAATACCTAAAAGAAGAGGTTGAAAACCTACATCCAAACACGGCCAATTCAGCTCTTTATGACCTCACACAGAGGACAAAGGGAAAGATTTGAGAAATACTTTATGGTACATCTCATGAGCCTGTAAAACCATTTTAAAGCAGAAACAAAAATAAGTACTAAGCCAATGGATTGAGGGAGAAAATTTGATGTGTTAGCGTGTTGTTCGCCTCCAGTTGTGGTCCACAACATCTAAGGCTAGCAGCTTGGCTCATCTGTGATCCATGCTCCCAGGCATTTGCATTAATTGAGCTTGTAATTGAATAGTTGTCTTCATTAGTTCCAGTCCCCCGCTTGCGAGTCTCAGTTACGGATTACAGGAAAAGCATTTGTGGTAGCATCCTCCAAGTAAGCTTTTATGAGAGCATTCGAGCTCTTCTGTCTTTGATTTAGTGTTGTTACCAAACTGATAAAAAAGAAAAAGGCAATTACTTTTGAACAAAGACATACAGTATATTGTTTCAGCAATGTACTTGATCTCTTGAAAAAGTTCTTACAGACCTTGAACTTTTTAAAATTCTTCCTATTATAACCACACACTTGACGACAGCTCCATCTCAATCAGACTGCATGTAAAGTGTTTATAGTCTTGTCAGTAATTCTCTATTAGGTTTTCGGTTGATGTTTGACTTGGATTTTCTAACACATTAAGATGCTTTGATATAAGCCATTCCATAGAAGCTGTAGCTTTTATTTAGTGCCACTGTCCTGTTGGAAGGCGACACTTCGCCAAGACTGAGACTTTTTTTTTTTTTTTAAGGTTTTATTGATTCTAGTGGTCTTTATTTAATAATTATATAAAGACTATTTAATAGTGAACTGACTGGAAAAGGGGTAATGAGAGAAGGGAGCAGACATGCAGCAAAAGTCACCAGGCTGGGAATCAAACCTGTGACTGCCCCACCGAGAACTAAGGCCTCCATATGTGGGTAGTGCTTAACCTCTACGCCACCACATCACAAAGTTTGAGTCTTTTTAGCCAAAGCATCATATTCCACATGCTCTGTGGTTCATTGACAAAACTGTCAGGATGAGTGGAGAGCCATTTTTTGGTAACTTTTGAACGGGTGCTATTTTATGGTGGGGGATGAAAGCTGTCGTATGTGACTTTGATAAACAATATGAGTGTTAAAACTGTCACTATGTCTTGATTGAATAATGTGAGAGATAATCGATGAAAAAAATAAACCAAATGCAGAAATACACAGCTTTGGCAGAAATAAACAACCAGAGCCAGGAGAAGGGTCTTAGTGCTGTCAATAATACTCATGTATAAATATCACCCCCCCACTCTCAACTAGTTTCCCACACCTGAGAATACCAAAAATATTTAAGCTAGTTATTTACAAACAAACCTCTGAGATCACATACATTTAGATGATATTTAATTACTCATTAGGTTACTTCTGAGAATCATTGATTTTACTGTAATTTTCTTTAGAAGTGTTGTTTAGAAAGTATGCATGGCATACTTTTACATTTGGGCTTTCAAAAAATTTTCTTTTCCTTCTACTTCACAAATATGCTCTACTTCATGTCGATCTGTCACATAAATTGCATTGTGCCCAAATAAAATACATTGAGAATTGCTAAGAGAAAATAAAAAAATAATAAATAATAATTTAAAAAATAAGTAAAAATCAAGGGATGCGAATATTTTTTTCTCAAAACACAGACCTTCCAAGACACACGCCTGCATAATGAAGCAACTTGTGCAAATAAAACAATCAATTGAAGAAATGATGGCTCTGACAAAAAGCTATTACCAGCACAAAAGCTCTAAATGCCAACTAAACATTAATGCAGACCTAAGAAAAAATGGTATTAAGGTACACCAGACTTATAGCAAAACCATAGGCCAAACTATGCACTGTCTGTCTGAAAGGGAAAAATAGGTACACAAATAAACAGCATGCACAGAGACATGCCCGACATCTGTACAATGGTGTGCTTGAAGTTATGCAGCATGGCTGAAAAGATAAAGGGAAATTAAAGGAAAGGTCTCTGACCCTCTCTGATCTAAGCTCTAAATGCTTTGCAATTTCTCACAGAAGAAGGAAATCTTCCTTCACAAATAAAGGACTGTGTCTGACCTCCTCCAAGAGCACAGCAAGTTTAAAAGAGGTTGGCAAAAAAAAACACTCAAAAAAGGGGAAATGGTAATTTGACTTTCCAGCAGACATTCATAACCCCTTTATGGTGCATTTTAATAAATCTTTAGTAATTTGCATGTCTTCAGCTCAGCCAATTATTACGGCATGCGTCAGATTGATGCAACATCAACAAAAAAGTCAAGCACTATCAAATCTAGAAAACAAAATGGAAACAAAAAAACAAAGTAAGTAACACAAGTAGAACCATTCTCTAAGAGGAATTTTAGGACATTTTATCCCTTCCTTCAATTATCTTTAAGTGCTCTTGGATTTGTAACAAAATCAAAAGCTCCCTTAAAATTATGAATTACTTAAAAGTGTGCCAAAGGTTATCTTCAGATTTCAAGTAGTTTGTGTTGGTCTTGGAGAATCAAGGTAAACTTTGAAAACAGTCCACAGTCTGCCATAGACAAATAAAGTATGTCTTCCTTGGTGTAGCACCAGCTTTCTCGTTTCACCAAAAACGGATTTATCAATTTCCTGGTCCCTAATAGTTTCACAAACTGAAAGTGACTGTGGCACCCTGTAACAAACAATGCCTGAAAGCTTCAAAATTGATGTTATATGAATATTCAACATGAGAGCACCAGAAACTGATTTTCTCATTTTCACCTTCCAGCCTTTCCACCATTACAGCTTTTTCTCTAACTGCATAATTAATGTGTGAAAAGTAAAGTGTGAATTTGTTTGTGTTGTAATATAAAGAATGGTGGAAAAGTATAAAAAGAATACAATGCAATGTTTTTGTACTCTTGAGAAAAGTTGTTCACATGTGGTAAATAAAGTTAGACAAGTTTTTATTTTTTTAAGCAGTAACAATTTATTAGAAAAATGTGAAGCAATTTGAGAATCCATATTTAAATGTTTTATTCCACTCTGTACGTCCAAATTATATCTCGGCTGTATGACTGCTGTACATGTAAGTCATGCAATAGAGTTACACTAAAGGAATCATTTTGTCCTTTTCGTGTACTTTTTTAAAACGTTGAATTTCAGAGCATCCTATACTGCTTTTAAAGACAATAATGATAGCAAAACTGTTGAACATGAAATACACCTCTGGCTGTTTACCGACAGATTTCTTAGAAGCCTTCTTTATTTTAGATTTGGAATCAGGAACTCTCCAGGTGTCGATCATATCTGGCCCTGGTTGAATTTTCACAACACATAAAATATACAAATTAATGTACATCTATATTCTTATTCCAACAGAATTTCAACTTCTCATATTATAGAAATAAATCAAAACTTACATCCTGAATGTTTGGTAAAGCCCTGTTAGCTTAAAGCCAAACATTGTCTTTATCTCCTGTTTGTCAGGCTAAGCATGGATATTGGAGTATAGGCTCAGCAACAGACAGCCCCCACACACAGACATACAAACTGTGTCCACCCACCGACATTACCTCCTCAGCTTGTTAATGGGGACAGCTAGCACACAAATGCCCTTGCGGAAGAGAAAAATCTCCAACCCTTTGCTCAGAGTTGTTCCTCTGACATCAATCGTTGATCCGGCAATTTTTTCCACCTTTAAGGGGTTATTCGGCCCAGACACTGATGTGCTTTTAAAATGCATGTGTGCCATTTGCCTCCAAGTACACAACTGGGGGATACACACATAGAAGTAAAGAGAATGACTTGTGGTGGTAAAAGGTTTTGCAAGGTGCAGAGATACCCTTAGGTATAGATTTACTGGCCTGGAATCATGTGTCAAGATTTGATGTATTCAGAAGTTTTGCAGAAATTAATCTAGACAAAAAAGCAATTGTGATTCTATCAAATATGTGAGTTTCTGTGTTGATGTGGAAGGAGTTAGTATTCTGAGGGCAAGTCAGGGGGCCGGCAGGTAAGTAGGAGACAGAGGAGAGTAATCAGGCTGTCTGTAGCCCAGCGGCACAGAAACATGCACAGACACACACACAGACCTCGAGTCGTTCATTTTCCTAATGATCCACAGAACAGCACGAAGCAGGCAGAGCGGCTTTGTTGACTGGGAGACCTCTGCCTTAACCCTCACTGAGAGCAGCATTACTAATGATACTGTCAGTCTCTCTGTGATGGGCACGTTGGACAAAATAAAAATCTTCACAAGCTTCAACACATATCTCTACTTTTACAATTAATGTATAGGTATCTGTTTGAAATACACTTGTTTCATTTGCAAGGGTATCTGAAATCAGAAATAAATTTGCACCGTATTATCAATTTGCCTTGCTAAAACTGTTAAGAGATTTACAAAGAATAGAAAACAGCTCATAGTGGTCATAGAATATCCTCTATGACCATCATCAGATGTACTGAAAGTTCTGTAAATATCTCCTATGGAGTAGGAATTAAAAAAATAAATAAATAAAACCACTCACACACCCAACGTTTAGGCAAATATCAGGACGGCCGTGGAGGCAAGGTGGCCCTGGGTGGCCATTAGGATGCAGTGTGCAGCGTTTCCATGCAGACACCATCTCCACATGGAAAGGTCACCTCCCTCCCTTCGCGGGTAAATACACAGACATATACAAATGTGGTTGTGTGCTAAAATGGCTCACCTTAAAAAGGCATTAGACTCTCTTTCCACTGAACTTTACAACTCCCCCTAACATTATTTTAACCAATGGCATTTCCACCTCCCCTTAAGTAGTGCACTGTTTCTAAACTACCATGTATCTATAAAAATCTAGAATGTATCTTTCTTTTAAAAAGGATCAAGCTCAATAACGGCTGATTTTATGATCGAACCACCTTGTGTCAAAATAATTAGTGATGTGAATGAAAAGTATGAATGGCATGTGTTTCTTACTCTACAAATTAATAGTATCAGAACTACTTTTACACTGTAGCTTGAAAATTTGACTTTTTTGTGACAAATGGTCCACGTACTATTTTAAACCTAAGAACACACAGTGAGCTAACCTGTCCGTTGTTGTCATCATGAAGCTGCAGAGCAACAGGGAGTGACGCTGATTGACCAGCAGTTCATTCTGTTTGACTTGAGATGTGACTCAATCCTGCTCAGTGCACTTTTCTCCCCTTTTGAGTCTTTTGCACTTTAGGTGCACTGTAAGGCCCTTAGCACCCAACCTGCCAACTAGGCCCTGTAAGCCTCTCTGCTGTCATATTACATCTAACCAAGAGACTAACCCATGCTGTCAGCACCCTGTGCCTACTGCAAGCACACCTGAGCAGGGCTCCACCTTCCACTGCAGCCCCCAGCATTGCCAGGCCACCAGTTAACTCAGTCTGCTGTGCAGAGGTGGAAAGGGAGATGGGTACTTCTGCAGGAATTCTTGCCTTAAAAAAATGAGAAGAGAAAGGGAAAAAGAAAGAATTTACTTATCTTTCTCTTCCACTCTCTTTCCAAGTAAAAAAGTTTTGTTTACTCATCATCGGCATGAATGCAGTAATTTTTGGTCTTTAATCTTGTGTTTGTTCATTATTTTACAAGCAACATAAGTTTATTTCAAAAACCAGAACAGACTGCAGAGGCTTGTATTGCATTTGGATTTCCTTTAGTCCAGGAACAGAACTATATATACATCGTCAAATATATACATTAACCCAAATTATTATTTGGACACACCTTAGCAAATTGCATCACCTTCCAATGCTTTTAAATCATCAACTGGGATTCACATTTAATTTCTCTGGATATGTAACCACATTTAGCAAAGATTATTTGAACTGGTTGACGCATAAGCACAGTCTATAAATTTTAAACATAGTTTAGAGCAGGTCATTTCTTCATGCAATTGTGTTTTACACATTTCAAAACCAATTTTGATGCATCTTAGGGACCATTGCCCAGTTGGAGCACTCCATTCAAATCTGACCCAAACTATCGTTATCAGATTATTTGGATACTGAAGCGAGCCAAGATTCTGACATTTCACTGACCTCAACCAAATTTTAAATATAAATTATAAGTCAGTCTAGTACCAGAAAATTATCCATCTTTTATACCCTATGCCCTTGCAGGGTTTCAGAGGCATCAGTAAACTACCCAATTAAAACAAACCAAATGTGTGATTAATAAAATGAGATTGAATAAAGTCAGAATGGTTTTGATTGCTATGTAAAAAGTGTGCGATTTCGATGTAAATTGTTCAGGGACACTGAATCATGTATTTTGACAGGATGTTTACATTTATTTGAATATTGCTAAATTATGGAAAATACATAATAAATTCCAACTTCTGTAATTTGATTCTTTTATTTTAAAATTATGAGTTGTTTTGTATATCATTGCACACTAAAAATAAACATATATATATATATATATATATATATATACATATATATACATATATATGTATATATATGTACATATATGTATATATATATATATATATATATATATATATATATATATATATATATATATATATATGTAATTAAATAATAAAAATTAATGACATATTCATACCTATGACGCTTCTATATAAACTTTTCATTAGTAATATATGTCTCTCCCAATTTATTTTGCTTTCCTTGTATCCTGTATATATTCTTGTGTGTGCAAATGTGTAGTACAAATTCTAATTTTAAACAGTTTTCACTGTTTAGATTAACATACATTTTATCCTTCCTTTTGGCCAAAGTTGGTGTGTGTTTTTTATTCTTCATCTTAGCCATCTTTCACTTTTGTGAAAGGAAGTTGTTGTCACCTTCAAAATCCCCTTTCAGTTTGTTTTATTTTTTTTACCCATCCTCTGTCCCTCCTTTTGTCTATTTTTGCCAATTTTCCATTTTTCCCCCTTTTGTTGTCTCTACTCTACTAACTCTCCTCGTCCCAAGGGATGGCCTTTTACCTCTGGCACCAGATCCCAGAGGATGGATAGGAAAGAGGTCTTTCACCACTATGTTAGCTGCTCTGCGGTTAGCTTCATGAGCAATCCCGAGTCTTGTTCCTGTGGCACTTTCTCCCAAAGGAAATTCCCACCAGAGACAATGGGCAGCTTATCAGGGTAAACAACAGCCTCCTCTATGCCATCCTGCCACAAAGGCAAAAAAAGGAAAAAAAGGGATAGAAAAAGAGCAAAAATGTTCCAATACAGCAGAGTAGCAGAAAATAAAAGCAACAATGCACAAAGCAGAGTCAGAAGCATCCCATTCTGCGTTTTTAGACA
This sequence comes from Poeciliopsis retropinna, assembly GCA_010277075.1. Lineage (NCBI taxonomy): Eukaryota > Metazoa > Chordata > Actinopteri > Cyprinodontiformes > Poeciliidae > Poeciliopsis > Poeciliopsis retropinna. The sequence continues at coordinate 7,406,077 of VMRM01000007.1, forward strand.
TTTAGAATCAATAGCAACACAATCACACCCACAATATACAATTGTGGCTCCAGCTGCCTCTTTGATTTAGTCAAACAATTGCTTTAGTTTCTCGGAAAAATCAATAAGAACTAATTTTCAGTATCACCAAAAGAAAGAAAAGAGAAGTCTCATCAAGAAAATGTTATGAATTATGCTACCATTCAAACCCAAGTGCAGTGAAAAACGTGAGCCCATCTGATGTTGTGATTATGTCAAATCGTTTAAGAGAGGAGGCTGATGTAAAAGGATGGTTTGGTCCTGAAATTCATATCCACTTACTGCCAGAGCAGGCCCGTATACCTTTTCAAGTAATGGCTGTTTACAAGATAAAAGAAGAGGAAAAATATCCACTTTTCCCTGCTCAGACATGAAATCCTCTTATGAAATTAGGTTGATAAAAGGGCCTTGTGACGTCGGCCATTTTTCCCCATGTCAAGAAAACCTTGCGTGTGAGCATTATTAATGGCATCCTTGTGGCATGTCATTTTTCTCCATCTCCAATGCATTTCTAACAACAGCAGAGGATCAGTGAGCTGGCTGGTCGCTTTGTCAGACAGAGCAAACGGCAGATTCACCAAGCAGCGCTATCAACTTTCCCAAAGCAGGTACTGTACAACAGCTAGCCATAGAATCCTGTTTTCCTTGCTCACAGGAGCCAGGGGTTAATTTTTTGTTGGTTACTGGTAGCCCTCAGAGAGGAGGTAGGGTGGAAAAATGAATCTGGGCTGAAACAAATAGCAGCGTCGGGAGATACGTGTGGCCTTCAGTTAAACAGAGCCATAAATCAGGAGAGTGACACGAGCCAGAGAGGGAGGGAGACAGAAGGGAGAGGGAACCAAAAGTGAGACAACAACTGCATATCATTAGCAATGTTTAGCCCCAACAACCAATAAGCTAAGCTTCTGAATGATTTTCAGATTTCCTTAGTACTTTATATTTTAGCATTTCACAATCGTGTAACATTTTAGTCTATGTTTTACTCTCTTTAGATCTAATACAAATTTGGGATCTCCCCACTGGTACTTATACACTGATACTCATTCTAAAAGATCTCAACCTCCCACCTCAGTTGAGATGCACCTAGGTGGGAGGTGCATCTCAACAAGTTAATTAAAGTTATTTTATTTTAATATTTCAATTCAAAGTGAAACTTATGTTATAGATGTTCTATTTCAAACACATATATTGATATATTTATTTTATAAATATGAACAATATTTATAAAATGTTGATTTTTGTCACAATAATGAAAACCCAAACTTACAAACATACATACAATGAAAAAATTTATCCTAATTAGGGAACGCTTATATTATTTTAATAATGTGCCCTACACAACCATAAGTGAAACTGCAGTTATCCCTGTTTCTGTTCATTTTCAACTAAACCTTTTCCTTCCACTTAACTTTCCATCAATTTTCTAAGTCAGATGTAAGCTACAATTATTAAAGTGAAAATATAATGCATTAATTTAATGCATTAATACAAATTGATGCATTACATAGATTAATTTGTGTTATAATTCATCTATTCTATACAATTTTTTAAATTAAATTACTCAATAAATTAGCTTTAAAATACATTTTAGGGCTGTAAAACTATTTCCTGTTTCCCAGCACAATGAGTGACTAAGACTCCCAAATATGGTATACAAAAAAAAAAGAAAAGAAAAAAAATAGAATCCACAAATCGAGTAACATTTTTACACCTTGCAAAAAGTCTGGTAAAAAAACTTTATTCATTGTGGAATAATTTAGTCCAGGTTTGAAAATGACATTTGTTGCCATTTTTACCATATTTCTTTCTAAGTTGGTTCTAATCCCAAAAGAAAATGTTTACTTTTTGTTTTAATGTGCATAAATAAGGTTTCATAATCCCAAACTGTCGTCGTAAAAATGTATTTCATCTACAGATGATCAAATGCTTCCTAAATGCATACACTAAGTGGAACATACGGTACATGCAAACTTCAGCTTTGTGCACAAAAGTTTTACAGAGCTTGCAAAATATTTATCTGTGATTCTATTCTATTTTTCCATCTTGAGTGATTTTGTAATTGGCTAGTACAACAATAAACCTTTGGTTAACTATGTCAACAAAAAAGGACAAACCTCAGGGACTACTTAATTTCTTACTCCAAAATAAGAATCTCTAACATAGATACAACAAAGTTTCAAATTTTAAAGCTCTCACCTTTATATCGAATAATAGCTTACTTTATATTATGTAATTTGATATTATTTTACATTTATGTGTCTGCAATATTTGTCAGCTTGGACATTTTCCTTCCATCTCCACAAACACAACAATTAACAAGCTTCTGCGGAGCCTTAAAGCTGAAGGGGGTGAACATGCATGTGGATTATTGTGAGCATCTTCCCGCAATGATGCTTTTAATGAAGTCCTGTGAGTTTCAACCTGCATGTGAGAAAGGCCCACACCGTGTAGCGCTCCAGTGCACTCGGCCACAAGGCGTGCCAAATTGCAAATGCAATCCGAGTCCATCTGTGAGCCCAGGTAGGGGCAGAATCTAGGAGATAACTTATGCACGGCGGTGCGTGTTCCAGCAGCGACCCGCCCTGTGTCCCTCATTTTGTCCTGACTTGTGAGGGATTACCGCAGTGTGGGCTTGTGCTGAGCTGCCAAATAGGCAGGGATAAGAGGAGGAGAGAAAGCTATACCAGGCTAAGCGTTTTTGTGTTTTACATACAGGTCAAGTCTTCAGGAAACCTGTAGCCGTTTGATTGGATCTTGGGGAGGGAAGTATTCACGTCGGTCATATATTGCTATTACAATCAGAAACAATAAGGTAAATAATGGGTTTATAGGAGTAACATTGCCAATATTTTTTAAGTAAACATGGAAAAAAAAAAATCACACAGGATAGTCACAGGTATTTAAATCTATCCCTAATAGTGCATTTTCAACAACAGCCCAACAGTGAAAAAGGAGATTTAGCATCTTTGTGTGATACAGCAAGGCATGGAATTGCCTGCTGGGTTTCCACCGTTTAAGCATAAAGTATGTGCAAATTATTTCATTCACCTGTCACCAAAGAACAGCGGATGTCTGGCACTTTCGTAGAAAATTAAATTAAGCGCTCAGAAAATGTTAGAGGAAAACTTGGAGGATATAGAATGGATTTATGCCTTTAAATCTGATGGAGCTTGATACTAATGCGGTATAAATCCTTGCCTTTCATTACAGTATTATATGAAATGCATTGGAATGGAGCGATGGATCCTATTTGACATTCCGTTACCAGAGCAGTTGTGCACAGCTTCACACTTAAGCCCTTTAAAGCTAATACATAAATGTAGCAACACATATAGCAGCAGCGCTGAACAGCAAGGGTTTTTTTTTGTGCGTTTTTTTTTTCTTCTGACCAAATCAGCAAACATATGAAATAAGAAATATTTTTTATAAAGGATTTAATTACTCAGATAATCATTACCTAATGATATCATCACCTAATGATATTTTGTCTCCAAACAAAACAGCACTCCTAATCGGCTCAGATATTTTCTTATGCTAAAAATTTATTTGTTGATGGTCCTCTTTGTAAACTACATATCAATGTTGTTCATAGTAGTTAGATTAAGCTAATTAAAGGCTAATGTCATGCATAAAAATCGTATATGTGAAATCAAGATTAAAGAATGGATGCCACAAAATATCTTTTTTGCAATATGAAAGACCACTTCAGAAAAATCAAGACTGGATTGATGATACTCTGATGAAATCAAATCGTTAATATTTGATTTGATATTTGAAATATTTTATGAATTTGGTTAAATCACAAAACCTCAAAGATTAAATATTGTTGACAAGATGAGAACAGAGAACATTTTTAATTCATGATTTGTCATTGCTCTTGTAAAAATGAATTTTTCCCAGAAAATGAAATAAAATTAGAAATATTTTTGAACACTCTACTTTTTTTCATGGATATATATGTTTACAGGGTTTATTTGGATTAATAACATGAATGTAACCAAATAAGTCTGTACATACAAAGCAAAAAAAAGGACACACAAATGAGTAGCAGTATCTCAAAACATGGGGGAAAAGCTAAAAAAGGTACTGAATATGAGAAATCTTCTGAAATTAGTATTTAAAAACAATCCTAGTTGTTTTCAGGCCCATTCAATGTGAAATGGTTTAGTAATTTGAAATAATAGTAGACTAATGGAAACAAAAAGATGCTACAAAACATTTGCAACCTAATTCTTTTAAAAGAATACTGGTAACGGTTGTAGTAGATGTCTTTCTAAAAGTCGGATTGTTCAAGTGAGAACTGCTGGGCTCATAATCCAGAAATATTAAAAAAAAAAAATTATTTCCCCTTAAAGCAGCCAAGACCAGAAGCCCACCGCAAGAATTTTGACAGAGGAAACAGAATCTTAATTTTTTTTGGAGCCAAAGAACTTCAGAAAGACCTGAAATTAGTGACTCTTCAGTTCTCTTATAAAGACAAATAATGTACTAATAGCTAATTGTCCTCAGCATACAAGGAAGTGCACTGCCGATGAGACAGCATAGTTAAGCTTCTTAACATATTGAGGCAGAACATTTGACCACACCAATGAAGTGCTGGGAGAATATAATCTCAGATGAGACCAACATTTAGCTTGTTGAACTTATTGCACTCACCAAGTTTGGAGAAGAAAAGGGAACTCCACATTGCCCCGAAAGCTTAGAGGCATTAACATTTAATAATACTGGAAGATTTTATATAATTGAAAGGAAGGATGAATGAAGCAATGCTCCCAAACCCAGGTTCACTGATCTACAAATTGGTGTCGGTGAAAGGAAAACAAGCTGCTTGAAATGCCCACTCAATAACTTAACTTGAATCCAGTAGAAAATCTGTGGACAGAACTGAAGAGCTGAATTACAGAACATGCCAAAATAACCTTCAACTTTTGAAGACAGTGTGGAAGAACTGGTAAAAATCACACCGAAGTTTTGTTTGCAACATTTTTCCCCCCCAAAAAAAGGTTTTGAAGTTGTCTACAAAATCTTTGGAATAATTTAATACATTCAACTAATTATGCATAGCATGCATTCCACTTTAATGCACAAAACTTACAAATGCAAAAAAAAAAACAAAAAAAAAAAAACACTAAATATTACAACTAGAAAAACAAATAAGTTTCTAACATTAAAAATTAGAGAACTATTGTACATCTCATGTATCCAATGAGTCTGATATCAATAGGCCATGCTGGTCTGCCTTTTTTTGCAGGTGGTGGGCACAAGATGGGGTCCGTTTTGTCCCATGTTGTTTGGTGTGTGTGCGTGTGTGGAGGGGTGGAAGCGGGGGGCGCAGATGCATTGTGCCCTATGGCGTGGCTGCGGCGGCAGCACGTATGGGCTCATTGTGCTGCGATTATGTAGGATGAGCACGCCGCCTGCTAATCCGCCTGTGGGAGGGTGCATGCCTGTGAATTATTGCACTTTGGGAGAGGAAAAAAAATAAAACAAGGAAAAAGAGAGAGAGACAGAAACTGAAAGAGAAGGAAAGAGAGGCACAGTAAAATGAAGAAGAGGAGGAGGAGCGAGAGACAGAAAGAGAGAGAGAGAGAAAAGCCCCCTTGGCTGTGATTATGAAATGGTCTGTCACAGATTAAGGCTACAGGGATGCAGGCAGAGATGAGCCAGAGCCTCCCACAGACACACTGGCTAGTCAGGATGCATCACTGAGCCTACCTGAGGTTATACACGCCTCGCATCCATCGATGGATGCATGGCGCACTCACACATTCAGTGGGGGAGATGGTGGAGGGAAAAGGATATAAGAGGGAGGGAGAGATTGAGAACGAGAGGAGAAAGCGTGAAAACAAACATGCTCCAAATAGGCTTGCAATTGAGAGAGAAGAGAGAAAAAAGAAAAAGACTATAAGAGAACTGGGCCCAAGGAAAAACACAAGAAAATAAAGAAAAAGAGGAAGCTTGGGAAGGTTGGCAGCCACAAAAGACAGTGACTAAAATAAGACCTGTGTGGTTATTGTCTATTTGCGGGAGAGCATTGCTGATAAAAAGCCCACACTGTTAATCTTTCCCCTATTCAAGAAAACTGCATATTCTTTATTAATTTTTCCTAATGTCTTCAGGGAAGCTAATACTCCATGTTCTCAAAAAGATGCATCTTCTGCTCATCTGTTTAATTATGCACTGCATGTTTATCCTAAGTATCGATAATTTTCACACCTGAGAGCTTTGGGAATGTGCAGTCTTCTAAGACTGGTCAGAAATAGTCAGCCCTTCACTTACTGTTTGACAGCTACAGCCTGCACAGTTCTGTTCAATCACACGGTCCACTGTCAGGTTGATTTTTTCCGCTGCTGCTTCAAGTGAGAAAGAAAATGAATGGCTAAAGTTTGTTATAGCAAAAACATCTGTGTTTGATTGGCAGACTGCCTGTCTTTCTCAGGTCAGACCCAGCCAATCAGCTTAATTAGACCAATGGTATTTCCAGGTTTTGTCTCTACAATACCGGGATTTGTAGGCTAGGATTTAAGTTTTAGCAGTTGGCTCAAATAATTATTTGGCCTTGCAAGTTTCTGACATTGTAAATTGGAGATATAAAAAATATTTAAAAGGAACTGGTAAGACTTTGACAGTGTAGTTAGGTGTCCCCTTTTTATAACCAATATAACTTATTGAGCAAGTGAATAAAATATTTTATATCTGCTTTCTCTTCTTGATGTGGCCAAATATCTGACAGCCACATGATATTAGCGTTAAAGAACTTTGTATCTTGTACTGTGCATTAAACTTCCAAAAACTCAGAAAATATTTCTTATTTCTATACTTACTGCAATATACATTAATAGATTTTAATCAATCAATCAATCAAATTTTATTTGTATAGCACATTTCAGCAGCAAGGCATTTCAAAGTGCTTTGCATCATAACAAACATAAAAACACAAAATGTAACATAGAATAAACAATCAAAACGTTAATGTAGACCGTCAAATTTATAACTTGTTATCCATTTACCTAAATGTTTTACTTTGTGCAGATCCTGATCTTAGACATACTTCCAGTCGTTTGATTTTAGACTGTCTATTGGTTGATTTTTACTTATCCCTTTTCCTATCACGTCACGGAATTTAAGCGCCTGTTTTCGCCGGACTCCGCCGTCCGTTTTACCACGGGTATTAGCCGGGCCCCGCTGCCCACAACAGGACACGGTCTCAACCTTGCAGCACCAGGCTCCGTACACCTTTACACCTTTAACTCTATTTCTAAGCAGTGGCTTTTAATTGTTTTTACAAATTTAACTCTTTCACCCTATTTGTGGATGCCCTTCTAGAAATAAATTGAATGCCTTTAAGTTACCAATATTTGGAGCAATTATTACAATTTTCCTTTTTGAGCTTCTTAAATATTTTTTTGATATAATAAATACATAAAGGATGTGTTAATTCTAAAAAAAAAAACAAAAAAAACTTAAAAGTGATTCCATATTTAAAATAAAAAAACAAGACAATACTGCAGCCAACCTGCTGGATATACATACTATTCTCACAAATCAGACCACATTAAATGAGTGGGGATAACCCTTTTTAAGTGCTGAGTTATTACAACATCTTAGCTTGACATGCCTGTGACAACTCAAGCTGATGCTAGATAATTGCTCTCATGCTCGCCATTTAATGAACATAATTACAATGTTTCTTCTGTGTTCACAATGTGATTAATTGTTATAACATTTTCTTTGTTGTGTTGCGACAAATTACCCTCTCATACCACCACTGCCATTTTCACATCAGGCAATCATAAAGCATGCAAGCAGGCACTCATAAAGACAGCTTAAAGCCACTCGAGAGACACGTTGGGATTACTGGAAGGCGGAGGAAGTTAAGGACTTGCCAGTCAGTCAATTACGATCACCAGGGAAAGATTTCTGAAGCCAACATTTCAAATGGATGGAAGTGGAGTGGGATCTTATGAGTGTCGAAAAGTTGTTTTCTTTAAGTGCACTTGGAGACAATGCCAAAGTGAGAGTCCAAATAACTGCAGATGTTTCATAAATCCTGGTTGTGCACATCCTGTATCTTGTTTTTTTTGGGGCAATTAGCTTGGCTATATTTCACAGACAACCTAATTGAGACGCTGTCACCCACTTAAGCGAGGTTTGTCTTAAGAGCATTTGCTTAATAAGCCATGGCCTAATGCAATAAGGTGCCTATTCCCAATCAGCCATGACAAAGTCTAATTTATGCCAGGCCAAATGAGCAAGAGGAGAGAGTCACGGGACTGAGTAATGATTGTCACCACCGCAAAGGATGATTAAAAAAAAGAATGAGTCTGAGGCAAGGAAACCTGTCCTACCTAAAAACAGTTATTATTCCAGTGTAAGAATAATAAGAAGCAAGTTCAGTTTGGCCTCCTGTTGAGAGGGGTTCCTTTCCTGGCTTTGCACCCACATGCACATATAATCATGTATTTTAACGCACAAGCACAGTTTCATGTTCACACACAGTGTACAGTACACACAACCCGCAGCGCTTCTGCGTGATTGATTCAGCAGAGCATCAGATCGCTCACTGTGACAAATAGCTGGCTGACAGCCGAACACAAAAAAGCCCACACCCTAACACCTAACCTGTGAGGAGGACTGGGGGCCAAAGGAGGGGGTTGACCTAGCAGCAGGCCACCACAGCTGTCTCCATCAGACCACCTATTCACTCTCACCTCTTTCTGCCTCTGTCTGAATCAGTTATTCTTCCGCACTTCGTCCCCTCTGACTCATTTTAAGGTTGTCTTTCTTACTTTCTAGCTTTTTTTTTTTTTTTTTCACTCCCCTCCGCTCTTTTCTTCTGCGTCCTCATCAGTATCTCTGTACGGTATTCCGTCCCTCCCACCTTCTCTCTTTTCCTTTGCGAGGAGTGATAGATTCCCCCTCTGTTCATTTATCCTGGAAGCGGAGGAGATGGCAGTGTGATGTGATCCATCTCGCCGGCGATGGAGGGAGCGCGGCGTCCCTGATCACAGGCCCTATCAATCTCACTCATAGGGGCCGGATCAGCGCTGCTGTCAGACAGCAGACACATACAGGCCGTTTGAATGGCGAGGACTTCCTACTGTACCTTGTGCACTCACGCTCAGCTGGGATATAACTGCAGCTTAGGCAAAATATGATGCCATTTCTGAGCTCTAGAGAGAGAAACACTTAAGTTTTACCCACCCAGAGACATTTGGATGACTATAATAAAAAGTGGGAAAAAAAAAAGCTAAATGCATTACAATAACTTGCTGGAAAAGCAGAAACAGTGCTGTGAAAGTAACTTGTACTTGAAATCTTTTCTGTGTTTTGTGTTGTTTTGTAGTTGCTGTCAAGATTTTTAGTTGCAGTTTCTACTATAGCTAAAGATTTACAGTTTACTTTAGATGCTCTGAAGAAAAGAAAATTGACTCGTGATCACATTTTGTTGATTTCAAGCTTGACCTACTCTGAGACTAGATCAACAAGTGAAAAGCTAAAAAAAATCAAAGCAAAATGTCCCAGTCAGCAAAGATGTCACAACTACAGCATTCAGTGTGGAAGCTGTTATAGTAGTTTTAGTGACTGGTTAAAAAAAATCCAGAAAAAAACATAATATAAGAAGATTCTAGTAAGAAAGCCATTCCTTACAAAGACATGTTACTAAATTTGAAGCCAAGAACCAGATTTATCTTTTTATAAATGAAAAAGTGTAGAAATTGATGAGCATCTGACTATCAATGTACTTGGTGCAAAATTTGTAATAAAAATAGTGTTTGACAAACAAGTCTAATCAAGTATTTTTCTTATATAGGAATGGTAATGAGAATTTTATAAAAAGCTGAATAAAAATGGTTTGAAATGGGCCTGCTATCACCTGCATTAATATCTAATAATACTAATTGTGGTGGTAAAAGATGCTAAAGATTAAGCAAAATGTCAACTTTGTAATATTTTTGTCTTTGATTTGAAACATTATTGAAATTCTGTTTCTCTGCAGATTTTTGTAACACTGACTGCTCTCCTACAAATGTCAAGTCCTTATATAAATGAGTAATGTTTGATCATGACATTAAGCTACTTAAGGCTAATTTATTCTTAAAATATTTCATAATCCACACATGATATGAAACTAAATCTTTTCTTTCTCCCTAATATTTCATTTTTCACAGTTGTTAATTATTTTTGAAATATGTGATATTTCACATATTAGGGTGCAAGAAAACTGTGAGCTATGATTTCGCTTGTAAAGAAATTAAATGCAATGTGCTGTTATCAATGTCTACTTCTCATAACCTGGAGAATTTTACTGTATTTACTTGAAAATATATAATTAAATCAAATGTAATTTCATATTGATAAAGTTTAAAGAGTTCCTGTTTTAATTCTTGTATAAGCAATGGATTTGTCTGAGCTGTGAACAATATTGACAACAAGACGGTTGCCCTCTGAGTAGCAACAATTCAGCACGTCAGGCCACAATTTCCAATATATTTGCCATATGCTGTATCAAAACACATCAAACTCTCTTTGACACTCAAATACACAAAAATCACCCTCGCCCCATGACATACACCACCCTTTACACACACACCCCTTTACACACTCTGACACCCCTCAAAAAACACTTCCCTACTGACGTGTAACACTCTCATGCACTCATCCACAGACACTTCATAACCTGACATGCATCACCCTGACACGGACACGCATGCACACATGCACACACATCAAAATCAGTGGGCTGTAAAGTGCTGTCCCTATCCACCCCAGACGGCGTCGACCAATCAAATTAGGCCTGATCAAAACATGCCATTCAAAGCCAGGGCTTGAGGGTTAGGAAAGGGAGTCTGACGGGGGGTGGGGGTGGTCGGCGTTCAGGGGAGCACAGCCGATGTGCTGACCTTGGGAGCAATTAGCATGACCAGAGAGAGTGAGAGACAGTGACTTTGAAAGAGAGAGAGAAAGAAAGGAGGTGTGGGAGGGTGTGCAGAATATGGAAAAAGGTGATGCAAAAGCAACCCCCTCTTCACTAGACCTGCAAATAGGGGATGGAGTCCTCCGAGGACTCACACAAGACACTGATATCACAAATCCCCCCTTCACCTCCTCCATGGTTTCTACCCTCTTCTTCTTGCACAGTTCTCCAATATACGCGTTCATATTTATTTCCGCCTTTAAGATTCTTTACTTCAATCCATTTATATAAACAACATACAATTTTAAAGTGACAACAAAAGTCTACATGTCATCTTGACCTCAATGCATTAGAAAAAATGCATTGACCATTACATCTGCAGTTTACAAACATGCAAAAAAAGTCTTGAATTATCCCCCATTCCTTTGTGTTTTTCTTATAGTGAGCCAGGCTTCTTTGTAATCTCTGGAGTTGGTCTTATGGAATATTGTTTCTGGCTCTCCAAAGGATTATCACAGTTTTTCATTAGACTACTTGTTTATTTTTCAGTCTAATACCTGAAATATTTAAAGTTATAATCTGGCTTTTTTTTTTTTTTTTTTTAGAGTAATACTTGTGTTAGTTTTTGTTAGTTAATGTCAATTTTATCCTTTATTTTCACTGGTATAACTTTCAGATACTGTGACTCTGCTGCAAAGAGATTTTAGATTTTGCAGTAACTACATAATTTGTTTTCTCCACTTCTCCAGTATCACCTATAAAACAGTGTATGCTGTCATTGGGGACAAAACCTTAACAGAAAATGAGCGACTGTCCAAAGAAAACATTGAAATATCCAGAAAAATCTTAGATAAATATTTATCAAGAACACCCCAAACAATTATAAGATTCAAAAACATAACTAAACATTGTTTGAAAACTATTGGTCTTTACAGTAAATCTTTATTGCTTTTTACATTTCAATAAAAATATTTGCCATTGAATCAATATCCTAATTTGCACTACACACTGCACTAAGTACAGATTTCATTTCTAGCAAAACACTTCTGTCTTCATTCAAAGGCACAGCATTTGCTAGCATTTGCCAAGAGTGTTTACACAACTATGTATTCCTCCAGCGTAGCAACTGCACTCCTGACACTCCACCCGATTCCCTCCAGCGCTCTCCCGTCTACCTGGGAATCTAATTTCAATTGACTGCTAGACAGAAGAGGCTTGAGGTTAGAACCATACAGTAAAAGGCCTGGGCAGGGCTGCCTAAGAGGGGTGCACGGGTTCAAATTGTTTTCTATAAGTCACCTCTACGGGGGATTTGTGTTTATCCCTGGCCATTGATTTGTTGCCGGGGTCCAAGACTTGGGAGAGAAGGGGAAGTAAGGTGGACGAAACATAGGAATCAGAGAATGGGTTTTAATCCTGCTTCTCCTTGGGTTCCAAGAGCAAAACTTTAAATCTAAATTTCAAAAACAGTCAAAATAATTACTATTTGTCAGCCTTAAATCTATTTACATCCTTAATTTCTGTATTTCTGTCTACGAGTGCAACTTTGACAATCAATTGCAAAATGAATTCAAAGGACTGCCAGAAAATTGTATTTTAAGACATTAGCTTGAGACTTTTGAATGGCTGTTTTCATTGGAAACATACATAAATTATATAGCTGTCTATCCACCTATGGTAGGAGGCTCTTAAAGAGACAGAAGCCAATTTCAAGGCGTAATATATATTATACAAAGTCAAATTTCTTTTAAGTTGTTTTTTATTTATCCAGCATTTCCTAATAATGAAGGTAACAGTTACATTGTCCTATAAAATGGCACTACGTGTCTGGAAAATACAAAACTGCCATTTAAAACCAGAATGCAATCTGATTTATTTGTTCCCCTGTCCGTACCATAAATGTATTGCTACTGCTACCAAATCAATGGCTAGTACAAATCTAGTGCTGTTATCTATAACATTTATTTATTGTTATTTTACTTTTCAAAATTCTGCAAAATTACAAACAATTTAGCATTAATTTTAAAATAAACGTGCAGTGTGTTCAGAATAATATCAGAGAAAATGTTTACTGTTTTGAAACTAACTTTTCAAATAATTTTGTACCTCAATTTTAGTATTCAGCATACCAATGCTGAATATTAGTATAGTCACCATACCAATGCTATGCTGAATATATGCTGATGGGGCTATCTAACCACATCAAGTGGCTAGATAGCCACTTGATATGGACATCTAGCCACATCAAGTGGCTAAATGTCTTCTTTCAACAAGACATCTAGCCACTTTATGATCAAACAGCCACTTTAAGTTTTCTGAAAACAGCATTGCATAGTACTGCATAGTATTGCATAGATATAGGCCAAATGGCTTTCCAGGGTGACATAATCTAGAGTACCACAAAAAGTTGTGTGACTTATTTTTGTATGTACATTGATTTCTTTAGCATGTTTCTATTGAATGTATTGTAAACTGGAAAGGCATGGATGTGCTCTGTGCTGCATGTAGTATTAACACTGTTAGCAAATACTGCTGTACAATGTGAGAGACTTGCAACATTTCGGTTAGTGTCTGATTTGAAGGTCACAATTCAGTGCCAAAGAGCCAATTTTGTATTCTTTAAGGAGCACTTCCTGAATTGAATGAATCTAAATTTATAAGTTCAAAATCTTACAAATTTAGAGCAACCAGATTTTTTCTTTATACTATGCCATGGGCTGATGTCCTTCATGTTTAAAATGTCTCTCTGCTTGAACACGGCTGAAGCAATTAGCTCCTCAGCGTGAGATAAAGTTTTTGAAGGAGCTTATCCCTCATTTCCATTGAGAAGTATGGCATGGATCAGTGGTATTTTGTCTGTTTCCTTTGCACAAGTGACCCATACCACTGACATGTACCACACCATTCCTGGGCCGCTTTCAGTTGTAGGTCCACAGGATAATGATACAATTAGGACGGAGCTACTGGAATCATACAACACAGTCCATCTATTGGGGGGAGAAAAACATCACTGTTTGTGATCAGCATTTCAGTGCGTCACATCTGTCGTCAGATTACTGACACCAGGTGAGGCATTTGGATTTAATCCTACCTGCCCAATGAAAGTCTGATTTTTCATGCATACCAAAACGCACCAGCCTATGCAGAATCACTCAGTGGTGACAAACCATTAATGAGCCACTCATTTGTTTCAGTTCAGAAGAACTGGACAAACATGTAAAAGAACTGGAAGACTGACCCTTGAAGCCAAATTTTGCCCACCCTTTTATAAATTCCATCCATCCATCCATCCATTAATAAATATGTCTTGCCATCATCTTCGTCTTTTCTTCCTGTGTCATCTTTCACTTTCTCCCGAGGTCTAAACCATTATGGGTGCTTCATTATGACATCATGTTTTTCATATATTACGGTAAAAACCCTGGAACTCATCCAATCCGGATTATTGTTTTCATCTGTTCTTTTTGTCTATTCTAGTTTTGTCTTCCTGCCTCAATAGGATGATCCTGAATGGGGGAATGGAAAAGAAGAGGGGGGAGATTTCCGTTTCTCTCCATTGTTCTGCCAAGCTCTTGTCTTTCTCCTCCTCTTGTTCTCATCTCGTAATGCTGCTTATTGAAGCTCGCCCCATCGTTCTGATGTTTCAGTTTCACTTATTGGCTTAATTACAGCAGAGCATCCTTAATGCAAATGATGAGAGACAAATGAAAAACAAATACAATCAAGACACTGTCTTATTAACCAGGTTGTCTGATCTAAATAAACACAGCCAAGCCAGGCTGGGTGTTTGTTGTGTGCAATGCAATGTGCTGATGGAGAAACTGTGAAGAAAATGCAAACACAAGTCTACATATGCACACAGAGCAACACTGATTTGTGATGGGGTGACGGTAAAGAGGTGTGGAGCATTATCAGGTCAGTCAACAAGGCAAAGAGTAGAGGATGAAATTTGAAAATGAAAATAGCTCACTGGTCTTACAGTAAAACTGCACATGGGGAAATGAATCTGTCAGATCCAATTAAAAGCCCTGACATTATGTTTGTAATTAGTTTAAGTGTTTGTTCTCACATTAAAAATATAATCAAAAATTAATTATACCAGCAGAACCTTTGGACTTATAAAGCATTAAAATAAGAGTCTGTCATAGGCTTGTTGACTATCCTTTGCATGTTTCTACTGGTATTTTGATGATTTATCTTTGATGATAATCATAGATAATTTTGGATTTTTAATCTACAAATCTGTACCTCATCAATTAGTTACAATTTTCCCTCCTTTATGTGGTGTTAGTTTCATCAGTGATATCAGGACTTTACCTCTTTAATAATTATATCTAATTTCCAATTCTGCTTCAATCATCAGTCTTTGAAACCTTTACTTTTTACATTTTCTATCCTCTTAATCTGTTTTTTGCCCCTTTGATTTGGCTGATATAAACCACTTTTTGTTGCCTGAAAAGTGTTTTGTAAATAAAGATTTATTAACTGAAAGAAATAGCTCGGATCCAAGGAAATGTGTTAAAAGTAGTGAAAACAAAAAAATAAGCTAAGTAGTAATTACAGTAGAATAAGTAAATAAGTCCTTTTTGTAAAACATTTTTATCTCAGTTGTTTTCGAAAACAATTTTTTTACTTTTTGAGTTCATACATCAAAAGACATTTTTAAAAAACTTCCCTTATAAAAGTCAACACTCCTGTCATGACTGAATGTTTTTAAAAATCAACCTCAACTACTGGGAAGTTACAGTGGATCTATGGATGTATTTTGGTGCATGCTTGATCAGTCATGCATGTTGCAGATATCAACTAGTGTGTATTCATTTGTGTTTGTTTAGTGTGGGGAGCAACCCTCAGCCTGACAGTCATCTGGAGAGACCTGCTTGCTGCAACGATAAACAAGTCAGGTCCAAATTAGCTGCTTAAAAAACCCGTGGCCTTGAGTGCTGCTGTCCTACCCCCCAGCTACATTATTGAGCAATGCTAATGATCCAGGCTCTACTCATTTACTCTCTCTTTAACACACTTTCATTGGCTCTTGGGTTAGATTTAGCCAATCTGAAGTTGCGGGAGCTGTATCATTTTAGACTTTACCTCCTTAGCCCCCCTTAAAAAAAATAAGCTCCCGAAAAACACACACCCACTGGGAGTGGGACTCTTCACTCTGACTCTTGCTGACTCTCTCTCAAGGTTTTGGTAAGCATTTCTGCTCCTCCAGGTTTTAATAAGCAGTGGAGCAGAGGGCTTGCCTGTGTGTGGGTGTGTGTGTGTGTGTATGTGTGTGTGTGTGTGTGTGTGTGTGTGTGTGTGTGTGTGTGTGTGTGTTGGCAGAGTGTGCACATGCACATTGTTTCTACATGTGCAAGTTTGAGCTGGGAGCTTGTAACGAGACACAGAGCCCCATCTACCAGTAGCACTACCAGTGCCGCACCACTGTTTACTCTAGCAAATCCTGAACGAGGCCGCACTGCTCCAGAGAGAGCTTTGCTCCTGTTAATTGGTCATTAAAAGTAGTGGTTTGTGGGCCTCACTAAATCTTTAAACAGGCCATGAAATAATAAGAGGAGAGGTTTGTCACCGGTGTTAGCTCCCCAGAGCGAGCAGAGAAGCAGAGGGGAAGAAGAAAGGAGAACAGGACTCGGCTTTTGATCATTATCTGTGGAATTAGCATGACTGATAATAATTGCTCTGTTCATTTCAGACCTTGTAAATACATCGTGGATATGGGGCGGCACGTCGGCAGATGAAAGGAGGTTGGCATTGATGTGTGAGGGCGTAGAAAGAGGTGGGCTGGAGGGGAAGACTGTGGCAGTAATTATGATTAGTGAGAAAAATACAAAGTCTTGTTAGACACAGGTTGAGCCAGCAGTGGCTCAGTCTTCATTGCAGTGAACTTTGAGTGCTGCACATTACTGATATGAAATGTGCCAGATTTAGCCATACGAGCTCATTTATGACAGGTTGACAGGTTGATCATTTAAAATAGAAACTAAACACACAAAAAAACTCTAAACTAACTACAAAAACAACCTAACAAACCAAGGACTTTAACCTTAATCCTAATATACTGTGATATTATTTGAAATTATTACAGTAGTAAAGCTTTTTAAATATTCATCAAATCAGGCATTTTGTCTAGACTTATTCCTAATGAAGATTCAGGATTCACAGACAAGTCAAATCTACCAAAAAGCTACTTAACACAAAGGATGGGGACTGGATCACAGTTCCACAATATTTTCTGATTTGCTTTTTAGAGAATGACATGAGGAACAGGCACAAGGGAAAGAGCAAAGCACAGAACACATCTGATTCTTACTTGACAGCAAAGCTGAGACCTCCACAGTTGGACCTTCTCTCCCTGGTTGATACCTGAAATGACACACAGGCAATGAGTTATCACTGCGTAGTAGACCGAGTCAAATGTGGTGATTTTCTAGAATCAACTGAGGCTGTACGATTTCAGCAGAATGTATGGTAAAGTTGGTGAATGTTCCAATGATGCTATGATTTGTAATATAAAAAGAATACATGTCTATCACAAATGTCATTCTTATATGGGTTTCGTGCAGCGTTTCTCAATTCCAGTCCTCAGGCCCCCCTGCTCTGCATGTTTTAGGTGTACCTCTATTCTAGAACAGCTGATTCAAATGATTGCATGATCATCAAGCGCTACAGAAGCCTGTTAATCACCCACATATTCAATCCAGGTGTGTGGCATTAGGGAAACACCTAAAACATGTAGGGCAGGGGGGCGTGAGGACCGGATTTGAGAAACACTGGTTTAGTGCAATCAGAAATCCAAAACAATGATTAGCATGGTCTTTATATAATTACCACATATGTATTGAAATCCAATCAGTTCGTTGCAAACTTATTATGAAGAATAATAAAGCAACCCAATCCAACTTGACAAACTACATGTCCTAGTAAAACTACTACAGCAATCATTTCCAGCTACTAAAACACAAAAAAACTGCAAATATTATGCAAACTTTTTAACAACACATGTCTTTGGGAAAAGAAAAAGGTAAAAAATAACCAGCACCCATTTGGTATCACTGATGATGTTTTCAATGTCCCAGTCGAATGTTTGCTACGTGTTGCATCTCCATGAAGACGAGTGTTAAGAATGTTTTCAGATTTTAATGACTATATTACCATTTTAATCACTTGATGTATTTTATTTTAATTTAAATGGTCAAATATTTATTTAATAACTTTAAGCATTAAGAATTTATTGAGTTGCGGCCCTTTTGCTACATGACAGGATATCTGCTGAGAAGGGAAAATCTGCCTAGTGACTACAGACTACCGAATATATGATTGGCTCCTAATTTTTCTAATGCAAAATCAGCAGGAGTGGATGTCAGATGGAAACTCTGACTCAAGTTAATCTTATCCTTTTTAATATCGAAATGCTTGTTTTCTGATCATCTTATTTTGAATAATTTATGACATAATATGTTTGTTTGCTGTTGTTTTTATTTAATTATTCATTCAATTTATTTCTTGGACCCAGAAGGGCTCTCTGTTGGCCTTGAGAAGTGCCTCCAGATGATTGTATAGAGGGTTAAATGAAGTGCATGACTTATCTGCTTCATTTGAAGAGAATGGTTGGTGACTTGAAGGGGCAATCTGACTTATCTGAGTGATAAAAAAGGAAATGTCTATGAGGTGGTTAAACTGTGACTCACAGTCAGTCATTTTCGTATCTGAAAAGATTCAGTACCATAGAATTAGGAAAACTGCAAAATCACAAAATCGAAAGGAGCTAAATGCTTTGCCACTCATCCATTTGAACCTGGTGACATGTGAAATATAACGGATTATGGTCCCGAATGAAAATTAGAGGGGACAAATCATGCTTCCTTTTAAACAAGTCAGGACAGGTGTATAGGCTAAACAAAACATGTTCATTACAAAATGACTCTCAGATAATGAGATTTCACCTGCTTAGTTCTGTCAATTTTGAGTTCCTTATAGAATGAGCTGTTTTATGCAAATATTTAACTATAGGAACATCTCAGAATCAATATATGCAAATAGTATTTTTATTTATTAATTTTTTGTGCTGATGTTTCATGTGCTACTTGGATATATGTAATTTCATATATTATTTATCTATCTATGATCTATCAATCTAAAACCACACCCAATACTCAATGTCTATACACGTGAAATTGGTTGCAAACTGATGTGCAAATGGACAACCATACATCTTTGACCTTGAGTCTTCTGCACAACCATCAAAGATGCAGTAGTAGTTTCTAAATCATAAATCAGCAACAAACCACAGTGATACAACCGGCTGACCAAATATTCTCATCTGTGGGTGGAGCTCCACTTAGGGTAGCGAGGTAAGGAGCAGTGCCCATTGATCGTGACAAAAGAAGATTTGTTCACTACTACTTTTCCAGCATGTAATTTTCCACAAAGATACTTGGATAAAATAAT
Source organism: Poeciliopsis retropinna (assembly GCA_010277075.1). Taxonomy (NCBI): domain Eukaryota; kingdom Metazoa; phylum Chordata; class Actinopteri; order Cyprinodontiformes; family Poeciliidae; genus Poeciliopsis; species Poeciliopsis retropinna. Next base: position 7,425,467 of record VMRM01000007.1, read on the forward strand.
CTATGAAAAGCCAGCTTCTTTACTTCTTTACTTGACACCCTCTTTGTGAAGGATGTCAAGTAAGCACTCTTTCCCATTTGTAAGTCATGGTACAATGAAATAAAAATTTGGCTTATTTAATTTTTTTCTAATTTGATAAAACCTGAATTTTCGGATTTTGGAAGTCATAATCATCAATATTTCCAGAGAAACTGAGGAAAGCATCACTCTGTAATAAATCTATATGTCCAAGTTTAACTTTTCTGTGTTAAGTTTTTGAATTAATCGCTAATTCATTAAGATGCACTTGTAACCTCTTTCTTTAACTTACACAATATTAAAATAACTTACAACCATAGGATCCAGACAACAGGTGTCAAAGCAGTTAAACACAGGACCTCACATGGACACACAATACACTGTGTATCATAACCTCGTAAGCCCTCTGAGAGTAATGATTCTGTTATACTTGCATGGCTTCTCATATATTGATTTGTACCAGGAGGAGGCCCCTCCCAAGAGGGCCCCCCATTCCTCGGATCCCCGTCTCCCGCTCCTATTGTGTCTGAGTGTGCATCTGTGCAAAATACCAGCAGTCTATGTGTGGGCAGACACTGTGTGAGTGGATGAAAATAAAAACCCAAGAAAGACCAAAAAAGAAAAAGGGAAGGAATCTGAAGCCTCAAATGTAAACTTGCACACAAGCATGAGTTCTCACAGGCACATGCATCATGCGACCACGCACACCCTCATTGTTGGGGTATCAGTTTGAGCCGTCAATAATGGCGCAGTGGACTGTGAAGGGACAGGCATAACCCAGACTGCCCACGCTGCGAAGTGAATACATGCGTGTGGTGCCATACAACCACGCAAGTCCACCAAAAGACTCACACACAAGATTAAGAAAGCCTGATCGCTGACCTGCATGACCTTTCCCTCCTTCTGTCTGTGCATGTGTGCCACATACCCCCTCTGCTGCTCCTGCTCCCCTCACTGGTCCACCCAGACCTCCCATTGTTTCTTCCATCTCCTCCATTGTCTCAACTCAGAATAGAGGGATGAGCATTCAGTAAAAGAAGGATACGGATGCAGATAACTGGTTCTTCAAACAAGCTGTAAAAAAAAAAAAAAAAAAAGAAATTAGTTTGCTGATGTGTTTTTTCTTTGCCAACACTTGCTAAAAGTTGGGCTTTAAAATCCATTTGAAAGCCAAATTTCAATGCCCTTTTTTATTTTTTAATTGGAAACAAATTCATACTTTAATTGGAATTAGCATAATTCTTTGCCTTTCTATTTAATGCACATAGACCTTGAGTGATTCTCGTTTTTTAAGCCATTCCCTCTAACAAGTTCTGCATTTTTATCTGTGGAAAAAATGATAAAGAAACATGCAGCCTTCATCCATTTCCTCCCAAATCATAAAAATCTTCTTTCTTCTATTTTCATAGCAGCAACTACCAAACCATGTTCTCTTCATGTCATCCATCATGTTTAGCTTCTCATTTATTGCAATGTGCTGACAATACATATCATTTACAAAGAAACAAGCCTTAAATTTGTCTTGTTCCTACTCTAACTTATATTTCTTAAGTGATATAAACACATGAAGGTAAAACAATATTTCTAACACAGAAGAAACATTTGACCTGTGAAGTAATATTTTGAAAATGGGCCTGTAAGTGCACATGACAGCTAACTAGGTTTTGGCTGCCATCTTCAGGTTGTAGTGAGTATTATTCTGTGAGTTCATACGTGTGATTTAAAAACCCCAAAGCTAAACATGCCGATTGTTCTTTCATGAAAATTAGACATCCCCACCCCTAATCTCTTTTAATTTTATTCAAGGATTTGTAGGAGCCATAACCCTAAGACTTACATTACACATAATCATTAAGTGTGGCACATGTTTACATAAATCCACATCAGCTTGAATGTTTTGTTTTTTGTTTTTTGTTTTTTTACAGATTTGCACACATGTTAATCGTTTTCCTCGAAAGCCTAAATGACGAATGACTCGCCATGATAAAGCTCTGTTAAATGATGAAAGCAGAAAAATAACTGGTTTTACAGATATGAGTCTGTTTTCAGGTGCAGCTCAGACAAATGTACCCAGGTTTACTGTTAGTATAATGGTGAATGTGGTTTTTGTTGTTTTTTTTAATGTGCAAATCTATCTCGAGGATTACATATATAGAGAAAAGAAGTCTACTCCAAATCATGCTCTGAACCCTCAGGGAGTTGTGGTATTAAATAAGACCTTCATTTGGAGCATTAGTGGAATTCAATATGTGCAATGTAATTATTCTGCTCAATAAGCCACTGGAGGAGGATATTCCATTTACTACAAGCTCTAAAGCAGGTACATTCAGGTGATGTTACGTGTTCATGCAATATCAGCCAACTTGCTTCGAGTAAAAAATGAGAAAAAAATAAATGCATGCTTGTTAGCAAAAAAAAAAAGAAAACATGTTCAAGCATATAGGTAATGTATTTTTGAGTTGCTGGTAAGAAAAAAAAAAAAGAATGGGTGAGAGGGACTGCAAAATTACAGATTAGAGATTGAGTAATTTTTTTATTCTATCGCAGAGTCAGTGTGAAATTTTTCAGAAATTTAATTTTCTCAATCATCTGAGCCCTGTAGTAATTTGGGAAAAATTCAAAGTTATTCCTTGAAATATTGATTTCTGGAGTCTTCCTAAGTTAAAATATTCCTATTTATTTGTTGAAAAATTAAGGGAGAAAGAAAACAGTGCACGTTTGACCGTCAGTCAATTTCTGCAAATAAAGGATTAAAATAATTTTACGTTTCATTTGTAATAATGGGGAACTTTTCTCACTAGTTTATATGTATTTTCTTAAGCACGAGCTAAGAATGAGCAAAATTAGAGATAGTGAATATTTTGAATCCATCTCTCAATTGTTTTTTTAATACTACATGTGAGTTAAAAGAATAGAATGTTGTGATCTTTCTGGTAATTTCACAGCAGGTTTTAGGATTTGACAAGTAAAAATTTTAATATTTCATTGTTATTTCCATTTATTGAAATGTAAAGATTTGCTCAACATCTTTGCTTTTAATCATTAGACAAAATTAATTTCAGATTTGCTCATATTATTTTTGTTATTTTTTTACACACACATCGGGTTTTACTTGGTCAATATGAGTTGATGTTTTTCTTTTGGGTCTTAGCTCCCGATTTTAGGTTTCAAAACGTGCTGCACATAGATGCAATAGTTTTGAATCCAAAAAAGACAAAGGAAATTTTAAGGTCATCCCGTAGTTATGAATCAAATTATTCTTGTCCTTGATCTGAAATGTTTATTAAACGCAAACTGTTAATCAAATTCAAACAATACATACACAGTATGTGAATGTGCATGTTGTTTGGTTATCACATTTATCCCCTAAAAACGTTTTTTTAGGGGATTTTAGTTTTTTAGTTTTATATCATTACATAAATTGAAATAAAAACTTTAATTTTCAGTATTTAAGCAGTCCATTACTGATAGGCACTGATCAAAGGTTAATTGGCTGATTTCAACCTTTCATTGTTTAACTGATGGATCGCTGAATCCATATAAGTGGACTAATTAGCATGAGACACAGCGTTTGGTACCACCCTCTGTGTTGGCGCTGATCCAGTAATATTTAGATCTGAAAATGCAGCGAGAACAACATATGTCAAAGGATCAAAGCACAAACTCAGAGCTGTAGCCTAACTGCAGCATCATCAACCCAAAACAGGAGTTTGAAAAGAGTGAGAGCAGGAGGGAGGGCTCATAGAGGGGGTTTGTGTGCATTTCATGCTGTCCCAGTTGCCTAAAGTGATTCTCTCAATAATGTATTAGAGCTCTTGTTTATTATTTACTGTTTACACTGCTCAAGTCATGCTGCTTTTGTGGAGCGACACTCTCACCCACGCCGTCTGCGCAGAGCAGAGCAGAGCAGAGCAGGCGAAACAACAAGCAACAGCGCAGACAGACAAGCTGGTGCTGCCAAAGCAGGGCAGGCAGCCAACCAAACCAGGCAGCCGCCCGCTCTGCACCACGCTCACTTGATGCAGAGGCACTGGACTGAGAAATAAAGGACATCTCGGTTCACAGGAGCCATTGTACATGCAACCTGAGGTTGTCAAAGAGAAAAACACGCACACTTGCAAAAGGTTTTGAAAAATGGGGAGAGGGAAGGTGAGCAACAGGTACAGTGAGAGGGTTATAATAAGAAAACATATGCACCTATCCAACTAGTATATGTTTCACAATAAGAGCAACATTGGAGCTGTAGCAATTCATGGTATAGTCGAAGTCATAAAATTTATTTTAATCTCCAACTTTTTTAGAGATATATGAATCAATGAACCAGAAATCAGAATTTAACAGTGTTCTTGTGATTGGTTTTGATCAGTAAAATACAAATCTGAATCAAGCAAAAATTTCAATGGCTTTGCCCATTTTCTGATGTTTCATTTAATGAATAAAAACTGGAAACTTCCAAGGATGTTCAGTATTTCAGCGCATCAACCAAAGGCGTGGAGGTTGATGCACTGATGGGTTTTGTTTAATGTAAAGTTGACAGAGAAAGCAAAACAATTTTTAAAAAATGCAACTTTAAAAGCATTTTTTACAGTTGTCTCACAACTTTCCTTTGTTGGTTTATATATACAAAATTCAAAGTTTCTTAGCTTGTGTTGTTTGAGAAGCAATATATTTTATTAGATTTGATTTTTAATATTTGTTGGAAAACAAAGCTGTTGAGAAAATGTTTGTTTACCATCGCATTAGATTAGGAACTTTTGCTGATGTAAAGTGCAAAAAAGATTATTCTTTGACTATCCTGGTCAACACAAATTCGACTTGAAATACATCATAAGTTTTGCTTCTCTTTTTTTCATTTTTCTACTTCTTGTATGAGGGAGGAACCATACCAATATGAGTCTGCTAATTACAATTAAAGAAGTCTATCTCTGGTCAGACGATAATTATGTTGTCTAGTGCAGACATTAAAGTCAATCAGATCCCAGGCCGATTTCTCAGGAAAAAAAGGAGGTAGACATTTGTGCACACAACAAACACTCTCAGTACCCCCAAAACAAAAACAACCACACGCACTCTCTCACACACATACAGGCAGCATTTTCAAAGTCATGAAACGAGGGGACTTCAAATGCAGCTATTTGTTTGGGGCCTGTTGTCGTGGGAATAGGCAGCGCGACTGTGCTGGTTCATTAGAATTCCTTTCAAGTTGTGGAGTGCGGCCTCCCTGTGTTCCTCTCCCCATATTCCCTGACCCTGACGCATCTCCGTGGGGCTGAGGTAGGGCGGGGCGCCTGGAGAGGAGGAGGAGGCAGGGCTTGAAAGTAAAGCACAGTACATTACGCTGTAAATACACACAAATAAAACACACTTCTGGATCCAAGAATACAGTGGGATTAGAAAGTAGACTAGTTCTCTACCAGGAACACACAGGGAAAAGTACTTGAAATAGATGTAAAGGCAGATAAACTTACTAAACTGCTGCTGCAGCACACATCCTTTGGCTCATTTAGGACTTATAAACAAACGCTACACCATCAAGACTTCTCCTCCCAAAAAGTGTCACCTCACTGCATCACCTTCTCAGGGATTCAGAGGGAGGTTCACCTCAGCAGGCGGATCTCGACACTTGGTCACAGGAGAACCTACGACGTTATGTTTTTGCCACCAGAGATGGTTGCAGGAAAACTATTTGTATGATGCACCTAGATCTTTCTGGCACACTAATAATTAGAACTGTCATCTCCTGCAAGAGCATCTTTATGTGGAATGTTGAAAGCTCCAATATTATACTTTACATTTTAAAGCATCTCTTTCGGATGATGCAAAAAAAAAAGAGTGATGTTAAAAATATAAGATTACCAGGAGGTCTATTAGGATTAGTACTTTATTGTAAAAACAATGTTGGAAGAGCAGGATAAAGTAAAACTGATTCAATAAAATCTAGCAGATGTAAAATCAGAATCTGTGAAAAGTTTTTTCCAAAATAAGAGACAAAAAAATTACAATTAATCACTTGATTTTTCACTTAACATATTCTGAGAAATTATCATCTGATCGAACATTATTTTTTTAATCACTGAATGCACCACACTTAAGCCGTAGGAGAATATGACAAATACAAAATCCTTTCCTCTGGAAGTTGTCATTGAAAGAAGACAACTTGGGTAGAGGAAATACAAAAAGTGTTGCAGGCTTTTAGAAAATAAGTTAGAGTTTGTAATTAGGTTGTTTCTTCAAGATGCTACTTTGAAGAAGAGAGTCTTCTTCAATACCAGGAATATCAGAAAATACCAGGAAGAAAAATTGCTGTGCTTTATCATGTTGAGATTTTACGCAACATTAGTTGAGTAAACTCATGATTTTCCATTGTCATGGAAAATCTAGTTTCTGGAAATATCACAATGTTAAATACTTACTAAGTCAATGCAGTCTTGGTTATGATTATCAAGATCCCTTCTATCTGTTAAAGAATTAATCAAATCAGTAGTAATCTGATGGAAATCCTACAATTAAAGGAAAAGGTTTATTAACTTTAAAGGGAAATAAAGGCGCTTAAGCTTGCAGGTAACTAAATGAAGCAAACTAATTTGGTAATAATATAAAATGTTCAAGATACCTTAAAATGCCAACTCTGTAATCATTCAGTTTTGTTTGAAGGCATTAGTGAACTCTGCTCTGACAGTAGAACTCTGTAACATCGACTGTATGAATATGCTTATCATAATTCAATATCTACATTCTGCAAACCTTTTTCAAAAGTTTTTATTTATACTGTAAATATATTTTAGCTGCAATTGTAGATTTTCAGGGCTGTGGGCTCCTGTGTAACTTTAGGCTGCTTTTCAAGAATAACTGTTTAATTCCATTAACAAAAGATTTTACCACATAGACTGTTCAATTCTCAATATGTTGAGAGTAAAATAAACATTTTTGTTATTTGTGGTTATTAAAGAGAAATCATGAGTAGTAAGAGCTTCACAAAATCCACGAGACAAAATACTCAAAGAACCTTTGATCAGGTCATCTCAAACAATTTCTAAGCTTGTCATCAAAACCATACATGATAATGGCTAAGTGACAAGATTAATTTTTTAATACAAAAACATTTACTTTAAAATTTTTTAAAGATTCATGACTTCATTCAAAAGTAAGACTTAAGTCAATTTTAGCACCAGTATTCAATATATTTAAAATAATTTTAAATACTTTTTATACTTGTGTAAAATATATATAAAAAATAATGTTCTCTGAAAAGTCACCTGGACTGTCCAGTTTGGGCAAAGTAAAAATGATGTAAACTGTGGCCTTTTTTTTACCTTCATCTCAGATGGACTGAGGTCACTTTGGCAGCCTGGGCTCCCGGACAAGACCCCAGCGGGTGCCAGACTGCAGGGAGAGGGACGCAGAGCTGCTGCCCGTCACAGCCCAATGGTCGCCTGACGGGCCCCAAGGCCTGCCAGACTGACACTGGCCCCGGCCAGGCAGGAGGCAGAGTGGGCAAGGGAGGGGGGCCAAGGAAGAGGTGCATGGAGGTGGAGGTTGGCATAGCGGACAGTCGGTATCCAATGCATTTATCCATTTCATGTGGTCTCATAGCGGTGAAAGGATTGTGTTCGTTACTGGTGTATGTAAGTAAAAAGAACAGGAGTTACTCAGCACATGATAGGTGGTAATACATAAAATAATCAGCAATACTCCTTTTGTAGCTGAGTTGAAAAAACTGCCTGATAAAAGAAGACATGGGCTATCTGGGGAAAAATGAAAGAATGTGAAGAGAAAAAAGGATAAGAGAGAGAAAAACTAGTTGTGTGTCCCAGCATGTGTCTGAGGCTCTCATAGAGGAGGGAGGAGGGCAACACTCACAGAGTCACTCAGGCGTGTCCAGAGCATGAGCCAAGTAGCTCTACCATGTTCAAGTGTACACACATTAAAAAAAAACACACTCACACAAGCACTGTCCTGGAAGTGCCCACCTGTACTGTCTCTCCAGCACCTGACACACACATACAAATGCACACAAGACACAAACTTTTTACGCTGTAAATTTGACATTCAGGCTGATTGAATATTTGCTTGAACTTTTTCTACAGTACATCTCTTAGAGTGTTTTTCTGAGAGATCTTTTTGGTATAACACAACCCTCACTAGGTTTAAAAACACACCAGACAGCACTGCTTTGTGTGTTTACACCTGTTTCTAAATCTTTGCAGGGTGTGTTGCTTTTAATGTAGAAAAACTCAAGAACATCACAAGGCAGCAGGTTCAACATGCAACGTGTGTGCATGCACGAGGGCAGCATAGCGCCATTATGAAATGACAGCCTGAATAAATTTTAGTACATTTACTCTGTAATTTAAAATACCTTTCAGGTGTACAGGTCTGCAACTCTTTGGCATCACAGAAATAAATAATTTCTTGACATGCTAATCTCATAATTCCCATCTTAAGATCCGTCTTTAAATATATAATAACACTTTCATTTAAATCATCAAAATAATTATCTTAGAATCCAGCAGACCTCTGATAAACTTTAGGTCTTTGATCAGCTTCATTCTTATGGGAAAAGAGCGAGAAGTCTGTTCTATGTGTTGCTTACAATAAGAGGTTTGTCCTACCTATATTTTAATCGATTTATTTATTAGTTTTGTGGCTTGCTTTTTCAAACCTTACTTTAGTTGATCAACAGCATGAGTCAGACATTGGTCCATTAATATTAGAAGTTAGAATTTTTTTTCCCAGTCACTAAATTTATTTATTTATTTAATTTAAAATTATGCTAGCAAAATATCTAACAATGTAAAGAAATCTGTTCTTAATCTGTATGTGGATAGTTCTGTAAACTTAATAAAACTGTGTAATTCCTGCTTTTGATAAGAAGTAACATCACGTCTATCTTCCTGCTGCTACCATGATATAATATATTAATCTGTGTTACTAATATACTAATATCAGTTGTGTCCTTCTGTAGTTGTATTGGTGCTCCTTAAACACCAAACTATGACTGTCCACGCGTTTTTGTTGCTTTTTTGCAGTCATATTTATTTTTCCTCTGAATGGGAGAAGGAACCATACTTTCAATAAGCTGGTGAACTGTGCACAGCAACAAGTGAGAAAAGGGTAGCCACACTCATTGCTTGTCTCACACTTTCTCCAGCACATCATTAAAAGGACAAACAACGGTTTTAAAACAACTTTTAAAAACTTTGTTGTGCCTTAAAAACTATTTCAAGCCGCTGCCTTCAAGAGAATAGATTGCATCTCGTCAAAGTACGATCCATGCTCCACAACAGTGTGTGGTGTAACTTTGCAATTAAACAGTAAATGAATCAATGTTTCTATATGTTTGTGTGTGAACGTGTGTGTTGGCGGGCCTCAGGGGCCCATTCTAATGAGCTATCTGTGTGCATTTCTAACAAGAGCTCGGTACAGCGCCCACGGCACTGTCATCCTGGGCCGCAGCTGACCTTGCTCTGCTGCTGAGGCTGTGTCGTTCGCTATATTTATGGCGCCAACTCCACCTTGCTGTGTGCTTGTGTGTGAAAATGTACGTTCACCAATGTGTGTATTCAGTAAGGGGTGGGAGTGCAGGAAGCAAATACTGTGTATATCAGCATAATGAATCAAGTGGCAGGGAGAGAGCAAGGAAAATACGGAGGGAGGGTGGAATCGAGCAGTGGATGGAGAAAGCCATTTCCCCTCCACTGTTTCTCTCCTCGCGGCAGCCAACCCCTGTGGTGTCTATTCCCTCTATTCGCCTTTTCCCCTTTTGCCACCCCTATTCTATTTTTCCCTTGTCCTTTTTTCTTAGCCTGATTTGATCAGATTGTGACAGGATTAACACAGACCATCAAAACATTGTGACCCTTCTATCTGCACCCTGAACGTATAGCATCAACCCTCCTGGTGAGAAAGGGAGATTGAAATAGTGAAACAAATATATATATATATATATATATATATATATATATATATATATATATATATGAGCTGCAAGCATGCACTAGATCATTTTAATCGACCTTGCATGTATTCATGCAGCACAGTGAGTTTGGCACCAACCAAGCAAACCGAATCACCAATGGAATAATAATAATGCAAGTGCATGGAATCATCTGGAGCGCCTGTGCACGCTCACACATTTGGATACATACATGGCCTCAGTATGCAAAGCTCCCCTGTGCTGGGTTAAGGGAGTGGGGCATGCTGCTGTGAATACTCATCTGAGGCGTGCAGAGGGAGCTGTGTGTATCCCCCCATAACCTCGGGGCGAGAGGTAGGGGAGGGCACTCAATTTGCACGGGACACACATACACACATTGGAAAAACTCATTGGATACACAAACAGAGAAGTCAGACACATACAAGACCATGCACCACCACTCACACACAACAGCCCATGCTTGCACACACATTTGGAAAAGCAGGCGATAAGCAAAAGGAGCACTAGGGGGAAGGAGAGAGGAGGGATGCAGGGTGGGGGTGGGTGCCGTGACCAAAAGTAAAGTTTTAATTCGGTCCTCGGGGACACTGCTTACTCATCCAACTCCCCCAAGGACCGACTTCCTCTGAAATCTATTCAAATCACATCTCTCCACCGCCTTTTATTGCATTTCTCATATCCCCCCATCACAAAGTGACAAATCACCACACACTTCATAGAACCAACATCACTTTCTCTCCATTTTGGAGGACAGATTTGGGGGGATTTTTACTTTTAAACTGATTAGAGAAACTCCCTTCCCACTGGAATTTCCATTTATTTCCATGAGCATTACTGTATACAAGATAGTCCAGAGATACCTTTAGCGGCGCTGAAACATCCAGCCAAAACACACCTGGAGTTATTTTTGAGTAGGAGGGATTATTTATCGAACAAATTTCCTCTCGAATACAGTACACAGACACACAGATGTCCGGAAAAATGTGGTATTTTAAGTCTCTCAAACACTGTCGAAGTAGCTTGTGCACTTTCGGGCTCCCTCCGAATGCTCGTCAAACATTAATTTTATTGCACACTACTTCTCAAACATGCACACACACATAGTCTCTGCTACTCAAGCCGCACACTTCCTGCCACTGTTCTCCCCTCCATTCTCAATAAAGCAGGTGATGGGAGCGTTGAGGTCTAATTAGTTTATGCAGACGTATGAAGCTGGTGGGACAGGCAGCATTGTTATTATTTCTCTGCCAGCCCACTGCATACACACACACACACGCTCGCACAACAAGTGACACTTAAACAACGTTGTTTGCCGCATCCCCGACCACGCTCATCGAAGATGGCTGGGGGGGAGGTGGGAGAGCCTGGATGAGAAAACGGGGTGTCAGAATGAGGAGAGCCGGCATGCGAGTGTGAGAAGAGAGGGAGAGGAGCGCCACTTGATATATTCGTAATGTTCCTTAATATTTTCATTTTGATGTAATTTGTGGCCTCGGTTTTTTAAATATCCGCTCTGTAATAATGTTTAATTTCAAGGGTCAGTCTGCCAAGGAGTATATTAAAGCTGATAAAACTCATTTTCCACAGGCCCAATATCGCGCCCAGATCAGGTTAGGAGGCCAGCCTCCCTGAATATTTCATCTTTTATCATGCCGATAATGGGAAGATGACAGAGGCACATTATTACAATGAGAGAATTGCTCATTTTCCAGACGGGGAGGGCTGCCTGGCTGACTTGGTTGCCTGCCTGCCTCCTTGTGCCTGCCTGCGTGTTGAAGACTGGGGCTGGGGCTGCCGAAAGCCCAGGGCTCCACAGAGTGTTTGTTGCAATAAAAGCAATTCTTCCCTGGGAGAGGAGAGGTGACGAGGGGAGAAGAGGTGCAGGGAGGGAACAGAGGTGGAGAGAACGAGGGGAAGGTAAGGAAGTAGAGGAGAGAGAGAGGGAAAAAAAAGCAACTTTTTCCAACTACCTCACTTATTTGATTGCGATGAATAATAAATGTGTGGGCTTGAAGTTTTACTGGGGATGTGGGACAGGAGGGCTTTTCAGTGAAGCAATAGCAGTATGTGTGCGGATGCATGTGCTGGTGGCAGTGATGTGCCAGGGAAATGGGTTTAGGTGATAATCACAGATTCAAACTGGGTTCTGCAATTCGAATTAACCCACTTAATTGAGCCATTAGTAACGAACAGAGCTTAGTCTGCAGGGTGAGACAGAGATCTGGACTGTGAGGGGTGAGGAGGTGGAGTGGGGTTACAACGTTGGGGATGGAAGTCGCTCCACACGCAAAATGACTAGCTGGACCGTCTATGGCGCCAGAGTGCCTTAATAAATGGACCCAATCAAGGCTGTTCTGGGGACCACCTGTGTCCCATACAGGTCAGAACCATTAGACCCACATTAGAGGACCATGATAGACGCGAGCGCCTCTCCAGCCACCCCAGTAATGAGGATAATAAGAATACCATAATGGCATATTTATGGGGCTGGCATGGAAAGAGGAGTCTAGCGTTTCAGGTTATTCAGAAAGTCAGAGAATGAAAGAGGAGAACTCAGATTCATACACATGTGGAAGAGGAAAGGGTATGGCTTCAGTAAACATATCATATCAAAGTCAGCAATTTCAATTAACATGATTAAAGGACTTCACGTTCGAAGCTTCTATAAAAGAATCATAAAACGACCATACCAGGAGTGATCAGAATAAAATTACTCACAAGAGACCTAGTTATGATACATTTCCATTTCCACTGGCTGCGCTGTGTGGGAGATCTGTCACACACCAGGTGGGCTTATCTTGGCATTTAATATGTTAATCTGTAATCTTCCTCTTTATTCCACTATTTCACTACAGGGACCACATTGAAAAAAAAAAATCTTCTGCCTCTCTATTCTTGTAGCTGTGTCAGCTTCATTGATGCAATGATGACGAGTGAGGAAGATTTAAATTCTGAAATGTCAAATCATTTAAACATCATGAATAACTTTTTCTAGTTTTTTGGCCTTAGGAAGAAGATGCAAGAAATGGTATTGGAAATAAAGCTTAGTGTCAGTTAAGGTGTTCTCCCTGCATTATTTGTTTTTGTCAACATTTTTCTTGTCTTTTATTTTCAGTCGGTTTACAAATATCTAAACTTCCATGTGGGTTAACAGCTCATGTATAACAGCAGGAAATACCCAAAGGTTAAAACTCAAGATTATAACCATCAGCTTGAACAGTGCCTTGCAAATTATCCACACATTTATAAAACACTATTCAGTCTATAAGAAAAACATTTGAAACTGTATGGTATAAAAGTAAAACTCTAGCTGAGCAAGGAGGTCATTTCTACGAATGAGAAATCCAGCTTAAATTTTGCAACAAGTACCAACAATAGGAGACAGCAAACATTCAAGGACAAGGTACCCTGGTAAGGTGAAACTAAAAGTAAATATTACTCTCAATTTTGCAAAGTTTGCAGACACTGCCTTCAGCACATCATATCAACAAACAGATGCACAAAATTTCTTCAACAGATTAACATTAAAAGGTCCAGTAATATTCTTTTAGTTCTATTTTTCTTATCTTCAGGTTGGAAACTACATACTATTTGGAAATAAGTTTCCACAAATATCAACATATATAAGAAAATGTCATGTAAAATGTATTCTCTTTTTATATGTTTTTCTTTATTTTTAAAAGTAAAAGTAGAAATAAAATGGTGACAGGTAAAAAAAAAAAAATTACAATAAATTATCTACAGTAAATATTTATCAAATAGAAGTTGAATTTTTTTCAAAAAGTCTTTTAACATTTATGGGTCTAATTTTATTTAGATGGACTGAGGGCAGACTATACATTTTTGTATTGTAATGTTTCAGCGCCCTAACCAAACTTCCCATGTTTTGATATATATACAGTACAGACCAAAAGTTTGGACACACCTTTTCATTCAAAGAGTTTTCTGTATTTTCATGACTATGAAAATTGTAGATTCACACTGAAGGCATCAAAACTATGAATTAACACATGTGGAATTATATACTTAACAACAATGAGTGAAACAACTGAAAATATGTCATATTCTAGGTTCTTCAAAGTAGCCACCTTTTGCTTTGATTACTGCTTCGCACACTCATGGTATTCTCTTGATGAGCTTCAAGAGGTAGTCACCTGAAATGGTCTTCCAACAGTCTTGAAGGAGTTCCCAGAGATGATTAGCACTTGTTGGCCCTTTTGCCTTCACTCTGCGGTCCAGCTCACCCCAAACCATCTCAATTGGATTCAGGTCCAGTGACTGTGGAGCCAGATCATCTGGCGCAGCACCCCATCACTCTCCTTCTTGGTCAAATAGCCCTTACACAGCCTGGAGGTGTGTTTGGGCTCATTGTCCTGTTGAAAAATAAATGATGGTCCAACTAAACGCAAACCGGATGGAATAGCATGCCGCTGCAAGATGCTGCGGTAGCCATGCTGGTTCAGTATGCCTTCAATTTTTAATAAATCCCCAACAGTGTCACCAGCAAAGCAGCCCCACACCATCACACCTCCTCCTCCATGCTTCACTGTGGGAACCAGGCATGTAGAGTCATCCGTTCACCTTTTCTGCGTCGCACAAAGACACGGTGGTTGGAACCAAAGATCTCAAATTTGGACTAATCAGAACAAAGCACAGATTTCCACTGGTCTAATGTCCATTCCTTGTGTTCTTTAGCACAAACAAGTCTCTTCTGCCTGTTGCCTGTCCTTAGCAGTGGTTTCCTAGCAGCTATTCTACCATGAAGGCCTGATTCACACAGTCTCCTCTTAACAGTTGTTCGAGAGATGCGTCTGCTGTTAGAACTCTATGTGGCATTGACCTGGTCTCTAATCTGAGCTGCTGTTAATCTGCGATTTCTGAGGCTGGTGACTCGGATAAACTTATCCTCCGTAGCAGAGGTGACTTTTGGTCTTCCTCTCCTGGGGCGGTCCTCTGTTTCTTTGTAGCGCTTCATGGTTTTTGCGACTGCACTTGGGGACACTTTCAAAGTTTTCCCAATTTTTTGGACTGACTGAACTTCATTTCTTAAAGTAATGATGGCCCCTCGTTTTATTTTACTTAGCTGCTTTTTTCTTGCCATAATACAAATTCTAACAGTCTATTCAGTAGGTCTATCATCTGTGTGTCCACCTGACTTCTGCACAACACAACTGATAGTCCCAATCCCATTTATAAGAAATCCCACTTATTAACCTGACAGGGCACACCTGTGAAGTGAAAACCATTTCAGGTGACTATCTTGAAGCTCATCAAGAGAATGCAGAGTGTGTGCAAAGCAGTAATCACAGCAAAAGGTTGCTACTTTGAAGAAACTACAACATAAGGCGTATTTTCAGTTGTTTTACACTTTTTGGTTTAGTACATATTTCCACATGTGTTAATTCATAGTTTTGATGCCTTCAGTGTGAATCTACAACGTCAATAGTCATAAAAATAATGGAAACTCATTGAATGAGAAGGTGTGTCCAAACTTTTGGTCTGTACTGTATTTTTAAAGTTCTTAATTTTGTACTTCTCTCCTGTGGTCTACAACTCAAAATCCCTATGAAATACATTGAACTGTTTGTTTATAATGTCAATAAATGTGGAAAAAGTTGAATGGGTGTTAATATCCTAGTAGTCTCATTTAAATGCATGTCTAAACACAACACATCCACCATCTTCTTTCGTTTTTATTTTGTTATCTTTGTGTGTATTTGTTTAACTCACTAAATTTTTAATGAGGTGTGTGAAACTGGCTGCTTGTTGTTTCTTTAATCAACTTGGCTGATTGTAGAAAAGGTTAAATTAGCTGATTATGTATCAGGTAGAACTGAAAGTCTAAAGATTTATCTGGATGATGTTATGACAAATTAGGGCTTACTACAAAAGCAAAAAGAGACAAGGTTGTAGTGACATGTCTTAAATTTAAAAGCTCGGAACTGATTAGTGCATTTGAGAAAAGTCTTAAAGAAAGAAACAAGTGTTCCCTGTTGTACCCATCCAACTTTGTCTGCCCCTCAAAAAAGGTGCCAGACACTCTAGGTGCATCCCCATGGAGGAGAAGAGGAAGTGATGAGTACCCCAAAGGGCAACAGAGGTCACCAATGACCAGTGTGACTGCCAAAAACTCCAGGGAAGGATAGGATGGAGTCGATGTGTCTGGACCCCTACTCAAATCAAAAAAATCAAAAAATCTGTCACCAATTTGGAAGGAGTGAGGGTGAGGTGTTGGGTTGGGTCGAAGTGGGGGTTAAGTGGAGTGGGTGATGGTGGGTACCAGACTGGGGCACCTCGGGGGACTTTTGGGGAGGAAGAGCCATGCTCCATGTCTCCTGCTACAAACCGTTGTTCCCTCATTTGATTGTGAATCCATGAATAATGCATGGCGGATGAGACTGGAGGAGGGGGGAGGATGGAGGGATGTACAGTGTGTGTGTGTGTGTGAGTAGGGTGGGGGGGGGGCTCAACCTTAAAGGGGCCCTGCCACAGTGGGAGTCATTACCGATGAACAACCACACTGATGAGCCACAGAGTGCGAGAAGGATAGGAGAGAGACCGCAAAGAAACAGATGAGGGATGAATGGAAGAGAAAAACAAACAAGATATTAAAAAAAAGAAATCAGGCTTCCAAAATATTTCAAGTGCTTACTGACTTTGTTTTCAACACTCTAGATGTTGTTGTTTTCATCTTTTCATAATTTAGCACTGGAAAACATTTTTCATAGCTTTTTCCCGTTTGTATTTTTATGTTTTTGTTGTTCTTTGCAAGAGTTTTTATCAGAGCACACACTTGTGAGCAATATGACTATTTATAATATTAAAACTATAAACACTGGTGGTTTAGCATTGTGTACATAGTTTTTGTTGTGTTAATACACAATGGCAATAAAGGATTCTTAATTGTGGAAAACTGCAAAACGGACATTTGTGGTTGCTTTCCACAATGTACTGTATTTCCTTTAGCTATGCTTCCAAAAGGGCCAGATTTGTGGAGAGAAATCTGAGAGAGAAACAAAAGAAACCAGCTTCTGCATAAATTAATAAATATGCAAATTAAATAAAATTAATACCTACACAAAAAATTTATTTTCCTAAAATATTTGAAAAAAACATCAAGGCTGGACATAGATCTTTAAAAACCAAAAAACTGCCATTTTGTCTAGCTCCCCAACGTTACCATGGGACTCAGCACTTTCATTACCGACTCAGTTAGCTAGATTGCTCTGTCTTAATAGGTTTGCAATATTCTTTCCATTTGAAGATGATGAACATAGTTTCAAAAGTTGTGGAGACTAGACTTCTCCACCCCATGATCCCTGACCTCTCAGGCATGTCCGCTGGTTTCCGTGATACATTTTGTTCATCAAAGGTTTCTAAGAAACCTCAGAGTCGTTCAGAGAACATTTATGCTTTGATTAAATTACGCTAACATATTTATTAAATCCATTTATTGTCTGAAGAAATTCAGCTGACTTGCAGTGATCCTACCTCCTGAACAAGCGGGTGGAGTTGAGAGGCAAACTTTCTGTTACCAGGAAGAAACCTCCACCAGAACCTTGTTTAGTGTGACTGGCTATCTGACGACTGGGGTTTTGAGAAGAAAGCATGCACAAAGAGCACAGGAGCACTGATCCAGAAGTACTTTTGATTTTAAAAAAGAAAGTTACTGGCAGCATCCTTCAGTGGCTTTCAATTTAAAAGTAATCCAGCTAAATAAGCTCAAAGCCAGTACCAAAATATGTGCAGTGAAAAATATAAGTATATTACAAAATAATTCTTTTTAAATTATTTTATTCATTAAATCCACATGTTTAACCAGCTGATATCTATATCAGCTCGTTATAGATATCAGCTAATGTGTCTGAGTAGGGGTCCAGACACATTGACTCCATCCCATCACTTTGGACATCAGCAAAAAGTAAAAAAGAAAAAGAAAAATCAGCTAAAAAAAAGAAACTCAAACTTTTCAAATCCATAGAAACACAATTTCTATCCATATATGCTGGAGTTGGTGGAACAAGAGGTGGGTGTGAGGGAAATGAGCAGAGCCATCCTGCAGTATTGCTGCTTCTAGCAATGTGTGTGTGTGCATGTCTGTGCAGGTGTCTGAGAGTCGTTCCAGCAACAGCAACAGCAGCTAAGGCGCTTCAGCAGCACTAGGTGTTATCACTCATTTTGATTCTGTATTACAGCATGACGGATGGGCCCCCGCGGGCCGGCGAGCGTCGCTGCACGCTTATTACCGCGGCTCTTAAGTGGGAGTTGATTTAGCTTAAATAGGTTGTTTCATAAGGAGAAGACACCGGCGCTGTCATCACTGCTCTGCTTCTCACTACAGCAAACCACCACTCTAATTGAATAATGCCTTCTCTACATACCTATTAGGGTACTTAGGTACAGACTGTGCCCCAATAATTGCTTATACAACCTGGCTAATTTGGCCTTCACCCCCTGTGTGCACACACATGCATGAGCATGTGCATGTGCACACACAACCGTCTCTTCCCAGTGAGCAATATGCATGTCTGCACTGTAATCCACAGTATGTGTGTAGTCTACTGGTAGGCATATTGCAGTATTCACTGGTAGAAAATTTTCATGGCTCTGATGAGGTAGAAAAAAAACACTTGTATCATAAATCAGCTCTTGTATATCTAATTTGATATTCCTTTAACCTGAATCAAATGGAATCTCTGTATTCTGAATGCTATAAAATTGCAAATAAACCTACACCATAAAGGATACGGGTTTTATTAGCATATCACAGGAAAAATGTTTCAGAATGCATGTTCCAATAAAGGTGTTTACGCATGGAGGTGTTTACAATGGGAGGAGGCATGGATAAAGGCATTTTCGATTTTACAAAATGTTGATCCATTTCCGTGTCTCTGTTGGCTGTCAGAGATTATTGCTGATGCAACAGTGCAATGGCATGTGAATTATGCGCCACTGTGGAGTGGAACCAGTGCCAATGCTCTGCAAGCGAACAAGGCACCATGGAATCCTGCCAGCTTCAACCTACTCCTGGGAAAGCTGAAGTTGGCTGTCAATCATTAACCCTAAAATGGAAATGTACCCCATTCTCACTGGGTTCATGTCTAATTCTTTTATGCACTTGGATAATAATGCATAAGCAAACAAACACCAACAAAAATGGGCAAAGGGAGTAATAATGATTTTTTAAAAAAGTGTTTTTTTTTTTAAAGAATAATATTTTATTATAACCTGGATGTCTTAAATAATCCTGGACAGCTGCAGAGCAGCAGGATGGAAATGCTACCTATTCATTTCCCTTGGGTTACATATGATCCAGTTAGAGTATAATTTGAGTTGCTTAACAAAAATTCAAAAATATATGTGGAGGAGAAATCTAATGCATTTTTTTAGAATGTTTCTATTATTTCATATAATACAATTTAATAAACCTCAGTGAGTGTAGAAACAAGGGGTTGCACAGTGCCTTGCAGCAAGAAGGTCCTGGGTTTGATTCCTGGCCCGGGGTCTTTCTGCATGCGTGGATTCTCTCTAGGTACTCCAGCTTCCTCCCACAGTCCAAAAACATGACTGTCAGGTTAATTCTAAACACTAGGTGTGAGTGTGTGTGTGTATGGTTGTTTGTCCTGTTTCTCTCTGTGTTGCCCTGTTGTACCCCGCCTGTCGCCCGGAATGTTAGCTGGAGATAGACACCAGTACCCCTTCCAACCCCACTAGGGACAAGTGTGTAAGAAGATGGATTGGTGCAGAAACAGGCCAAAATTGTCTTCTTTATATTTAATTTTTTTTTTTTAGGCGTAAAGAGTCAGATTGGCATTGGCAAAACTCTTTTAGTGTAATAAAAATTACTGTCAAACAGTTTGCATTTTCTGGAGAATTCCAAGTGTTTGAGTTGATACAGAAGATAAAAATGATCATGATGCATGCATGGCTTTTAAAAAAAGTTGAGCATCATCTGCAGATCTTTTGTTTTAAACTGACTGTAAAATTATGCCCCGCAAGGCATTTAAGTAACAATGGCTTCCTGGTATAGGATGCATTGTTAAATCTGTTAAAGTTCAGTATGTGAAACCTTTATAAAGAATGGCAAATGCCTACCAGAAAACTGCAACAGGTACCGTATGGCACAGCAGTAATTCATTGTGATCATACTCTTAGACCTGCATCCCATTTATAATCACCGCATTCCGACTCAATCAGCCTGGACAATATAGTTACAGCTTAATGAGTTGTACGTGTTTTTATTTTTGTCTTGCATGTAACTGTTAAATATGTTTTTAAGTATTTAGTTTTCTATTTCATTTACATTTTTGTTACACGTATAAGGCTTGTAATGTTTGAAGAGAAAAACTGGCTTTTAATTTCTCTTACAAAGAAGGGCTGGAACAGTTTTCAGATTTGCCTCCCAACTTTTATATTGCACTCTACTTTTATAGAAGAATAGTGCTGCTCTGTGCACCGGATGGATGGATAGACAGACATTTAAATGGATGCTCTGTAGTCAGATATGTAGGCTGAGCAAGACATCTCAATGCAGACAAGGTGCAGCAACATCCACACTATCAGTGTAAAGGATGAGATCACTTACTTAGACTGTTAAGAAATAGATGCAGTCATTGAAAATTTCATAAATTCTATGATATGTCATGTTAGGGATGAATTCCATTTTATTTATCAAATTGTGCCTTTCTGCACATGTTTTTTGCATCACAAAAAAACAAAACAGGGAGATTCACTCAGTTCAGCATGCCAAGTGCTTTGGTAGGTTCACATAGGACCTTGGCTTATGTGCAGATTAATTCAGTTCATAATTTTCTGACCATGTGGGAGTGGGAGTGGGAGATGTTTGTAGGGTGATGAAATTTCAGCCTGAGGTCAAAACTATACTAAAAGGACAAAATGACAGTGCCAGTAATAACGCTGCAAAAGTAACTTGATAATTTGCTGTAAACCGATTGTAAAAAGCTTAATATTTTAGAGTGCTTTATTTCTAGTTGTTTAAGATCATTTTTAGATGTGCCAAAATGTGGCAAGATAAACAATTCTAGTGCATTTGTAAGCTGAAAAGCTAAGTGATGTGCAATATAACATTACTGTGTTTTCTCTTGTTTATAATCCTCAAGAGAAAACACAAAAGGATGATGAAGGTTGCAGATTTAATAATCAATCGTGCAATCATGAGGAGATATTGAACTGATGGTCTTAACTATTGCTGCTTGAATTTTATAAGCTGACCTTTTGATTAAAAAAGACAATAAGGCCTAGTGTCAACAATCACCAGGCTTGAAATACACTGTTAAAATTATTGATTAGATGTCCAAGTTTAAAATTGTTTTATTTATGTTCTTCCACAACAGTCACACATACTGAATGTACTTCTTTACACTAAATACCCCTCCTTCTGACAAACACACAATAAAGCTGAAGGGAAAATGAACACACAGCATGCACACATTCTCAAAAACATGCAGACATTTTGACTAAATTTGTTCAGAGGGTAAACACATGCCTATATTTGCACAGAAGCCTGTGGGTTCTTTGGTGTGCCACCTCAAACTCCTCCCTTTGCTGCGCTTGCTGTGCCCTCTGGTTGGCGGTGATTGATGATGGCCATGGTGAGGCAGATCATTTGGGTGGCCCCGTCTACACAGGACGTAAATCAAATCAGCTTTGCTAATGATTCTCAGACGCTTGTCTGGCAGATGTGGCCAGAACCTTTTCGCGTCTTGCAAAGTAGGACAAAAAAAAACATCAATAAGCCCCAGAATGATTCCATTTAACCATCATTTCCAAGGATCGAAGCTCAACTGTTTAAAGATTTCCAATTGAAACAGAGATACTTGTGTCATTATATATAAACCATGCATATAGCACATGCATCGGTATGAAACCCCATGCATTCTTGCATAAAATATGCAACAAGAATGTAACAAGGAACATGACTGCCACATCACATTCACACACAAAAATATCTTGTATATTTTTCTCTGTATACTAACATACACCAAAGTATCTTGGAATGGGATTGACTAAAATATTTCAACCAAGGTGATCATATCAAACAGAGGAAATTCAAACAGGTAAAGCCAATGATCACTCTGTCTGTGGGTCCTGTCCTGTTGCTGGCTATAATGTGATGGATAACCCTGGCACTTTAGAGAACCTAGGCCCTCAGGCCTCTGGGGGTGACCCATTACAACTTTTCATTAAAACGTCTGTTTGATGCAGCATCTTGATTTGTCCATAATTTATGATGCCATTACAAGCTAATTAGAGCCTTGATCCCTCAACCCTGCAAAATATGCAGTTGAGAGAGGGCATAAACTGCTGGCATTTGCTCCACAAGTATTGGGGAAGGCTACTCTTAACAATTCTTCACCAGATCTACCAAACACCATAATTTGAACTTATGCATCAACTGGTACAAGTGCAGCCTGAAGCCTTTTTTGGTAGCCTGAAAGTATCAGCATATTCAATGATTTTTGTCTAGCAAATAAAGGATCAAGCTGCTTAGAATTACATATTTCTATCTTTTTTTACCTTATTACCTCTGGTCATTACTTCTGTAGTAAACCAAGGTTAACAAAAGTCAATTTTTTTGTTTTTTAGTGGTTATGTTAAGGTAATTTTTTGCATTTGCCTTGTATCTGACTCTGAGATAAAAATTTTACAAAAATTGCCACGAGGCACGTTTTGGAAGGTCAATAAATAGTGCCCTGCAAATATTCACACCCTTTGGACTTTTTTTTTTTTTTTTCAAATTATGCAGCATAACCACAGATTTAATGTATTTTAGTAGATTTTTTTTGTAATATGCCAACAAAACCTAGTATCTGAATGTACAGTCCAAGGAAATGTTTTTTTTTAACAAATACATATCTGCAATGATGCATCGATTATCACATTGTAAGCGTTAGCATGCTTGTCATAAGTGGGGGCAGGGAGTCTGGTCCTGCAACTTTTAAATGCATCCCTGATCCAATACACCAGAAACAAATGGCTTAACTGTCTTCTCTTTATGTTATCAACTTCCACAGAGTCCTGCTAATAATCACATTACTTGATTCAGATGTGTTTTAACAGAGACACATCAAAAAGGCATAGGCTACCATCTGTACTGGAGTTTGACATGTGTTTTAGCCAGGGTTGATAGGAAGGTGGATGAAGCTGAAACAGGGTAATTCTGCAAACTTGAGACTTCCAGGAGTCAAAAAATTAGCCAGAGCTGCAACAGAATGATTATATCAAAGTAGGAAAATAAAATGGAAAAACGTTCAAGAGCTATGGACACTTTTCCAAAGCACTACCTGTGACAGATTAGCACATTCTTTAAACTCTGTATGAATTAGGAATATATGTAGCTCCAAATAAATTTGCATTTACTGAAGTTTTGATGCATAAGTTGACCCTTTTTGGTCTTGTAAACCAAAAACTGTGCATAATCTCCATACAAAATCCTTTTTCTTTTTTAGATCAGCCTCACAGAGAGTACCTGTCCTCAGCCACTCGTCTATTAGACTGAAGGGGGTTAAGTGGGGAGGGGATTGAGGGGTAATCATCAAAACCAGAGCACCCATGCATGAAAGTCAATCCACTGCTTGTGTGTGTTTTATTTATTCATTAGTGACAACTGGCTTGAAAAGCAAGAAAAAAGACACGCAAGTTCCATTCAAATAAGCATTGCATCCCTGGAGCAGAGAGCGAAAGAAAGGAGAGAAAAAGTGTGTGCGTCAGGAAGAAAACAGCTCGTGGAGGAAGGAAAGATGAAGGAAGGGTGGGATGGCTTCTTTTAATTTGGGGAACCCCTCAAGGGAAATTGAGCCTGTGAACACGCAATTAAGACAGTCATCAGTGAACCGCGCGTGAGGAAGTGGAGCGATGACCGTAAAAGAAAATATGATACGAAAGAGAGGGAGGAAATTACACGAGGTGTTATTATCTGAAGTCGCACCAAAGTCATCCCCATTGATAATTGCTCCAATACAGTTTCAAATGAGCTTTATTTTAGAAATGATAAATGTAACTAACACTCAGGTAATCTATTACAATTACGGACAGTTTGGAAAGAGGGGAGGGGTGAGACTATAATCATTGGCCAATTATCATCTTATTATAAATGTTAAGTGGCCTCATATTAGTGTCAGCGCCCCTCATTTGATGGGAGAAAATAATTGTTAACCTCTGTAATAGCAATACGCAAAGTATTTAACACACCCCAGGGGGTCCTCTCAAGCCTCATAAACAAACTATGCTGAAAGCCTGAATGGAAATTTACAGGCTTCCTTAATATTTTTTACTGTTTGAGAGTCGTGTTTCGATTTAGGTCTGCCTTTGAGTTGGATCGAGCTTAATGTTTAAAGTAGTGTTACTAACATACAAAATGTGTGCTAATTTTATCCATCTATACTATACAATCAGATATTGGACTCGCCATTGGGGGACACAAAATAAAGTTTATAGATATAAATATTTTCCCATATTTAAATTTCTTTCTCCATACCAACTGAGACCTGGAAACCTTTTAGTTGCATTCTTTTGTGAACGAATCAAAGTAAGAACAACAGGAGGTTTGGCCTCCATCTAATACAGTATAGGAAAGAGTCAATAAGAATATCAGGGAGGCTTTTTTTTTTTTAAATGAACATGCAATTAAATAAAATCTAATTAACCAAAGTGCTGTTACAATATCAATATATTTGATTCATGTTAAATAGAGTTAAAGTAATTGCTCAGCTTGGAAATTACAGCCTCAGAAAAAGTTATTTCCTTTTTGAACAAAGATGGAAATGGGAAATCCAGTGATAGTATATGCAGCACTGCACTTCCTCTCTCCAGTTCACAGGAAGAGACAAGAGATTCAGGAAAGTGTATTTTTCAATAACTTTTTCTTTGGAGTCAGGTGAAACCAAATCCATTTAGCTTGTAGATAACAGTCAATTTTATATGAATGACTCTCCTAAGTCAACCTGCAGTATATGAATTTAGGAAATCACTATTTGCAAATAACTTTCAATTTCTTTCCGTCTTAAATCAAGTTTTTCAGGAAAATCTCTTTGTGGTATATTGCATCTAGCTGAGTGGACATTATTGTGGTGGCTCTCAGGTGGGCTTTTATATAGTGAGGCTGGACCCTGGGGTCCTGTGTCGCCTCTGGCTTATATTGAGAAAGACACCAGAGTGACGATCTTTCCCAATAGCCTGACTCTCTCATTCAGCGAATCCTCTAAGTGAGTTACCTGTCTAGGAGGGTGGCTTAGATAGAATGAAACACTCGCTTGTCACTTTTATTAACCCTCTTAGACCCCCACAGCACCCCTCCATCCCCCATAACCTCATACAACAGCTTGAACCCTGTCTTCCAATTCAACAGAATCCCTGTGTTTCTTTTCCTTTGTCTCCTACATTAGCCCGCAATTCTCTCTATCGCACCCCCTGAAGCAAAATATCATCCCCATTTTGCATAATGCTGCATTTAAACGGATAGCAGTGACATGAACAGAGTGAGATGGAGCGAATAGGGACGTGATGAAGCTTTGTCCTCCCTCTCCCCCTCTCACACACACTGCAACTCCCTCTCCCTTCTTAGCTGGATGTGACCCCTGGTGGCAGTTATCATCCAAAAGGTCACAGTTGGTCCCTTGTCAGATGAGCAGGACAAAACCCCTTCCAAACAGAGTACCCCACTAGACTGTTCCTGTGAAGCCACATACTCACTGCACCTCTCCTCATCAACACAAAGCTTCCAGCCCATCTGGAAAGTGAGTGGCTAAAGAGGGTAGCCACTCACTTGTGAAAGTCAAACATGATTCCTGGAAACCCAGATGTGACAAAGGACAGAAATTCAATAATGAGATCAATGAGACACAATTTTATAATTTAGAGTATTTTAAGAGTTACTGCTGGATTACTTTGAAGGGGCAGTTTTATGTATTTTCCAGGCATATAGTATCATTTTACAACACAATCAAGAAACTAAGTTACTTTCAGTTGTTATAAAAATGCCGTATATATCAAACAGTACAATATAAATTTGACTTTATTTAACACCTTGAAATTGCGCCTCTGTCTCTTTAAGAAGCACCTTCTCTTTCCGAAACTCCGCCTACATCATCACAACAATGCTTCTCAATATGCCGTTTACAACTATTCTCATAGGATCATTGGAGTGAGAAGTAGTTGGTATATGAAGCTCAATAGAAGCACAGGTCCTCTAGATGTTTGCTAATTGCTGCGGGGAAGGCATGGGGGAGGTAGTTCTGTAAGGCAGAAGCTCAACTGGAGACTGCAACTCTGAAAAGGAACTTAATGAAAATAGGCCTTTTGGCAGCCAGGAATGACTGCCACAGTAGATTCACATAAAACTCAAGAGTCAATTGTGATCCCTACTCTGCCCTTTAGCATAAAACAGCTGGAAAAGCAGATGCCTTTATTAGTTTAAATTGCTAGGTAAGACGTTTCAGCAACGTTTCCCCTTATTGCCTTTATAGTCTAATGCCAAGGTCGTTAAGCTATGGGTCAAGTAAAACTGGTGGTATTCGGGTTTTATTATTTTAGTGGTGCTCAGTAGTACCTCAGTGCTTCCATAGAAAACATGTTGATTTACATGGCAACATTGAGCTTCAATTAATAACTGCCACAGAGATTAGGGGTTTAGTACACATCCATCTGTCCTTTGTCAGGGATACATTTCTATAAAATGTAGTGCAGAGGTAAAACTCTCAAAAAACAACAGTACAAACCGAAGTGGAAGTCAGTATATCAGTAACAGGCCCAGGTGGCTGCTTATACTATGGTTCATTTTACTTTAAAGTCAGATCTTGTTTCTGAGAGGGACATCAAAATGGCTTGAACTGTGGCGCTGCTTCCCTTTTGGGCCGTATTTGCAATTGTCATGATGGTCAACAAAAATCCAGAGTTCGGTTAATTGATGACTCAAATGTACTGCATTCATATGCTGCCTCAAACATGCAAAGTTTTCCAGTGTTTCATCTTCTTCAGGTCTTAAAAAGTTGTACATATTTTAAAAATGTTCAAAGAAATTGGACGTTGACAGGCAATGCATGTATGTATCAGATTTTTGTAAAAAAAAAAAAAAAATTAACAAAGACACTCAAAATAATGACAGAAAGTAGCATTGTTGACAACTCTATCCATCTTCTCTTCTGTGGCACAGTCTTAAATATTTCAACTGAAGGGTGGGCAGAGACTAAACAGAACCTCATGAATTCAAATGTGAGATGCCTGGAATGCCAATAGTTTCATTCCTTCCTGCTGCTACCAATTTATATTTTCCATATGAGTCCTTAAATGGCAAATAGAAGGCAGTTTGTGCCCTTTTATGGCTCCTCGTTTCCACCCCAGGGGACAGAAATGGTCAAAAGTCAAGGAAATTCCGATTCCCCTGCACAGCAAACCAAGGGCAGCTAAACACAAACCAAACAGCTCCCATAATGCTTTAGAGTTGGCAAACTTGGACTCCCTCCCTCAGAGATCTGCAAGTATTCTAAATGGTAATTATTGCGCACAAACACACATGCATACACAGCACCTGGACCGCTCAAATGAAATGCAAAAGACAAAGAGGGGAAAGGGAGGGGCTCTTGGAAAGTCAGAAAAGAAAATGAGGTGTAGTGTGAAAAAAATGGAGCGAATGAAGCAAACCAGGAAAAAGGACAGTGCAGGAAAAAAGTGGAGGTATGTAAATGTGAAGTCAGAGAGTTCAGATGGAGAAAAGAGGTATAATGTGCTGAGCTGACCTAGGGGCCATGGGGCCAAGTGTCCAGGGGCCATTTGGGGACGATGGCCAGATCTCTGTGGTTATCATTATTTTGAGGGGGAGGTCTTTTCTATCCTTCCTTTGATCTTTCCCCTCTTCTAACTCAGACTCTCTTCCTCTCGCAGGGCAAAGGTGAGGTGGCCTGGGGAGCCAAGGAAGGTGAAGGGTAACATGGGGCAAGCTTTGGGTCGGTGGCTGTCGTTAGCGATGCAACTTGACCTGCTCACCCATAACTTGAAGTTTTACTGCTCAGGTCTCTTTTCTTCTTTTTTTGTCATACACCATCTTGCTCTCTCACCGCTACCAGTCCATGCTGAATTTTAATGGCCCGAGAATGCATTGAGAGAATTTGCTGGAAGAAGTTTGCCAAAAGTGTTGAAATAACATGTTTGGAAAATTGTATCTGTAATTAGCTTAAATTTGATCTTGAGTCTAGACTTACAAAAGTGTGCAGTGAGAGAATATAAAAAAACAGTGTTTGCAAAGACTGTGTTACATTAATAAGTTTAAAATTAAAACACTTTACACAGGTAAAAACTATACAGTGCTTTGCAGAAAAAAAACAAAGGAAACATAAAAATGCAAGCTAGAAACCCAATAGGTACAACACAGCAAAACGTTACAAAATTAATGTAAAGTGTCATCTCTTTCTTTAGTTCATTTAATGCCTTGCAGCCACATTGTGAATAGACTGGAAATAGTCATTATCCTTCTTATTTAAGTACACAAAGACAACAATCCAGACCGGAAAAGATTGAAGCATGAATGATCTTCTATAGCAAATTGAACAGGAGCAGAAACAGAGAATAAATCTTATGTTATTGTACATATGGTTCATATATTGAACTCATTCTACTGATTCCAGATGTTGAAAAAAGACCAAAAACTGAAGAAACTGGTTCAAGTGGGAGATTAGAAAGTGGAATGACCCTTGGACCTTAAATCTATGAGATCAAAAACACACTTTCCCATCCAAAACATGTGGCACTTTCCTTAGATTAGAAATTGTCCCAATTTACAAAACCTTTGCTCTGCAAAAGGTGTTCTTTTCACAGATATGAAGCCGATGGCACAAAGAGCCCCCAGCCCTTTCATTGTCAAGCTTTCTTTTCTCCTTTGCCGCCAACAACACCACCCTCTTTATCAGTGCAATTACAGCACAAACAGACTCATCATTGGCCCAACTGTCCTCTCCTATCACCTTTATTTCCACAAGCAACCTAATTAGTCCTAAAGAGAGAAAAGCCAATAAGCAGAGGAGAGTGGAGAGGCAGCGGGAGAAAGGACCAGCTATCATGTCTGTCTGTGTGGCTTTGTAAGTGTTTGTATGTGTACGGGTATATATTGCTCTTCTGTTTTTTTGTTGTTGTTGTCCTCATGCTTTCTATATCCTTTTTTCCACAGAAAGAAAGCCTTCAAAGGAGCGATTGTGCAGAGCAGCTGAAGTGGTCTGTTGGTAAGCGGACGGCGGTGCGACACAACAAACATGGCTGGCACTAATCAGGGCCCTGGCTAATGTAAACAATGTCATTTTTGCCCTTAATGAGCCAATTTTGCTCAGATATGAGAGGGCTAACAATTGGGGCATCGCCTTTGATGTGATTCATCTGAAGGTTTGTTTGTGATCGCTTGGCACTTTTTGTTGGAAGCCCTGCGCTCAGCTGCTTTCATCTACCCCTGAAAAGGGAGAGGGACGACTCACTTGGGTGCATATGGGAGGGAGGGGTGGAGGGAGGTAAAAATAATAATTTTCTTTTCGCTAGCCTTTTTATAAAGACATGAACCCTCCCCCTTTTTATTATAAACTAGCACTAATCAACTGACCAGCCCCCTCCTTCTTGTCCTCATCTCCTCTAGCTCCACACACTTTTGTGAACATGGATAGCATCATCTATGAGGGATAAAAAAAAATTAACATGGTCCATGCTAGTTGTCTATAGTGATCAAATAGCGAACTCATTAAAAGGCGCCCCAGTGTGCGAGCAGTGGACACTGACAGGGTCTTCATTAACATGATGCTGACAAAAGGTGAGGCAGACCAAAGAGGCAGCCGGCAGGCCAGGTGTGTGTGCCGCGGCGCTTTTCAAGACCTCACTAGCCAGAGGCAGGCGTGCACACTCCATCAAAAGTATACTGACCAAGAAACGGGCTATGGTAAGAGAAAAGAAAAACAGAAACACAACTAAATAAATAGTCTACAGAGTGCATTAAAGCCTCTCACCATCCCAGTAGCAAAGAGTTTGATTCAGATTATTTTTGTAAATAAGTGAAACAACTTTTTGCTACTTTATGGTACATGTCTACACACAAACTAATCTCACCAGTTATCAAAATCCAATCAGCCTCATGGGTTATTAATCAAATAACTGAAACTATAGATTAATTCCTGACTTTTCAATGGAGTTTAAAACTGCACTTAAAGATTTCATCTATTATTCACTGAAGGAATAAACATAAAAAACAGTTTATTAAAACTATTGTCAAAACATTCGTTTAGTTTTTTTTTTAATCCAAACATACATGGATTTCTGTATTTAAAAAGTTTATCAGACTGATGTAAAAATCTGATTTGTTCTTCTAAGAAATTGTGTTAGGTTTTTCTTAGTTCTAAGCAGAAAATTGCAATTAACAAAAGAAGAAGCTTGAAAACATATGTGTGGACTTAATCTACATAATGTGTCTTAGTTGGTGAAAACATTTCCTCAAATAGATAAACCTTAATAATATTCAAATTTATTATGTTGCACCTGTATGTGTTAAAACCGTGACTCTTATGCAGTGGATTTTTTTTGTTGTTGTTGTTTTAAAAATATCCTTACAGGCTGGCTGATTCCTGTGGATATGTGGCTGTTGTATGATTTTTTTGTCTGGCTTCAAAGCACATCTAAACATAGAAGACAGCACTGCTTCTATTGGTCAAAGGAAGTTACTTCAAAACAGGACTCCAGACCTTTTTTGCTCCAGGTTTGGATATCCGAAGATCTTTCACTTAGGATTTCGAACAAGGTTTTAATGCTAAGAAATCTTCACTTAAAGTTACAAAACAGTTATGGATAACAAAAACACGTCTGTCAGAGGTTGTCAAAAAAAAATACAAAGTAGCATTCCATACATGTAAAACAAACATTTATCACACCTCCAAATATTGCCCTAGTCCTGGTGACTTGGGTCGCTCTAGTGTCTTGCATGATGGAAAGTTTTGTTAAGAGACTTCATTCTCAGAAACAAATGTGATACAGATACATGTGAGAACAGTAATCAAAGGGCTAATTTTCAGGTAATGTCACAGTTATATGTTGTCAAACAGGCAATGAGCTAAAATGTTTTTATTTTGTCTGAACCAATGGTTCATTTTGTCCAAAAAATTTAATTTAGCTAATCAGTCAAAATCAGCTAAAGAGCAAAGAATCTTTTGTAAAGATAGGTCAAAGATCAAAGGTTGATTCACACTTTGTGTCCTATTTTTAAAGAAAATGTAATCTCTTGCTAAGGTCTCAATATTATGATAATAAAGTGAACTCTTTAAAGTTCACAAAAAGGCCAAAATCCTACATAAATAACAAAAATAAAGCAGGACAGAGGAGAGATATTGATGTAATGAAGTTAGTCAAAGGAAGTGACCACAGGCAATACTTCACCCCATGTCCATGCCCATTGAAATCAATCACTGGAGCTGAAGTGAAGTCAGCTCCAGGCCAGTCAGCCAGGCAGGACCCCATTACAGCTACCTATACACACACACACACACACACACACACACACACACACACACACACACACACGCACCTTTGTCAACCTCTCTGGCCATGAGTCAGGGGCCCTCTGGGGCCAACACACACATAAGCACACACTGCACCTGCTGGGCCCTGCAGTTACCAGCTGTCAACTCCACGTGTTCAGCACCGTCTGTCTCGTGTGTGTGTATGTGTGTGTGAGAAGAGCAAAGGGGTGCAGCAAAGTTACAAATCAAAGCTGGGCACAGAAAAAGAAAATCATGTGGGCCTTTCAAGGACATGCACTTTCTGTCAACATATGCTAAAAGTAAATTAGCAAGGTATCAATGTTTGTTTTCCGTTAGAAAGTATAAAGTTAAAATTAAAGCTAAAGTTTTAATTGAAAACAAAGCATAGTAGAGCAGATTAGAGAGAGCAATATACAGTGCTCTATGTTCTAGATGGGAGGAAGTACCTGGAGAACATCAACACATGTGCAGGTAGAACATGCAGGTAGAACAAGACAACAGTTGCAGTAGAAATGTTGGTATGTTCAGCAACCGAACATACCAAGTTAAAAGGATAGACAGATTGCCTCTGCCTGATTTGATTTCTAAATTTGGCTAATTTCATCATGAACCAATTATAGAACAACACGTAATAAATGCTATTGTTAAACTAATTACATTTTAACATGTTGCCAGCCCTAATTCAAAACAATTACTTTTACTCAACATCTTTATCACCTAACTATCACTAAAATACACAAATGAAAAATAAATACTATTAAAAACAGTAAACAAACATGCTGGGACCTGCTTTATTTTATGTGAAACTCTGCTCATTTACTTTCTTAATCTCTTCTGCTGATCAGTTATACAAAGTAAATTGAAATCTTGGTGACCGCAAGTAGCAGCAGGTGCTGCCATTAGCCAGCAAAATGGACAGATTCAGTATAAAAATGAGACATTATAGAGTTTACCTTCAGGGCATGACCTTAATCCTAAAACCCTTACCCACCTCTGTAAGGGACGGTGAGATGGGAAGTCGGGTTCACCAACAATGAAAAACGTGTCTATTTTGGAAGAAGGAGGGCAAAAAAAATCAATAATGTGTTGTGATGTGAAACTGATTCCCACTGGGTTTAGCTGTGTTCTGAGCAAGCCTGTTCTCTGTGTGGCCCTGAGGTAAATAGTGTACTTTGTTACAGTGTGCAGCAGTAAGCCTTGGAGACGTGTGCAGTGATTAAGCCGCACTGGAGCACATTAGCTCCGACCATGTCAGAGCAGGCTAAAGCAGGGTTGGCATGGAAGGGAAAAGGATGAAGAGAGGGGCGCACCAGAGGGAAGTGGATAAAGAAAAGGTCAGAAGAGAATAAATGAAAGAAAAATACAAGGGAAAATGAGTAAAAGACATGTCATAGAAGGGTTCCCCACTACAGATACAGTTTCACATGAAGAGATAGGTAAGGAGCTTAGGAAGCCTAATACCCTGGACTGTTGCTCTTGTGACAGTGAAGAGAAAGGCTGCAGGGACGGTTAGCGGGAGGGACAGTCTGGAAAAGAAGGATGAAGAGGAAAATAGACACGGGACAGGGCCGGAGAGAGTGACAAATTCCCTGCTGATGACTATTTACAGGCAATTCCCCTGCACGGCATAAACCCAGGGCTTCAGCCCCCTTTTCTCATTTTCTCCTCTTTATTTTTCCCTTCCCTTCCTTCTCTGGCAAATTTGTCACTTTTGCATAATGGTGCTATGTGCTGTTAGCGTGGAGCAATGCATGGTGCTGGTGGAGGTGGAACCGGTGAGATAAGCAGACTAAATGTGTGATGGGGAAAGTGGGGATGGTAATGGAAGACAAGACGTAGAGGAGCTGATAGCAGCAATTCCTTTGCTCAATCTCTGACCATCTCCCTAAACTCCCAACCCCCCCCTCTTGTTTTGTCCCTCTTTGGCCCCTGTCACCCACCTCTCGCCTCTATCCTACCGTAACACCCCTCCTTTTTCACTCTTTGCTTTCTATCCTCTGCCCTACCCCACCCCTCCACCTCCCCCTTGTCTCTCCAGGAGGCAGTTGTCAATCAAGTGCGTCTCCCACAATCCCTCTGGAGCTCATTGTGCCCGCGGTCGCTAGCGGAGGCGTTGCGAGGCGGCGGAGAGCCGCAGATGGAGGGAGCGCTGTCAATCATTGTCACTAATTATTAATTTCTGTCACTCAGGCCCCTGTGGCAGCCACAAAGTGAGGTCCTCTCACACTCTCCAGCCCTCCCTCCTTTCCTTCTCCTTACTCCTCATTTCACTCATTCACTGAGCCGGTCTGTCCCTCCCAAACTCCATCCCTCTCCATTGCCTCCCAGGTCCCTCGTTAAAGTCTCTGTTGCTCCTTCGCCTTTGCCTCTTTCATTCAGGTCAAGCGATGCCTCCTTTCCTCCCTCTTCTTGCAGTTTGTCTCTCCCTCTCTCAACAGTCCCATGGTGAGCTGATTTGGTATGCCACCCTGGCCACAAAAAGTTCAACCTTTCATTATGTGGTACACGTGCACTCAGAACTGCCCTCTACCCTCTTCTCCTCTCCCATCACCAGGTCACTCCCCTTGACTCTCTGCTCCCTTTTAATTGTATTCTGCCCTCCACCTCGCTTACTATCATTTTTCTCCATCTGACCCTCCTCTCTACATTACACTAGATTCAGCTGCTCCTCTGCGTAACTGTTTCTCTTTTAGGCTTTTGCTGGGGTTCTGATTTGATTCGGTGAACTTAGGCATTTTTGATCGCAGCTAATTTCACCTGTAATATTCTTGTGAAGTGGCTTAATGAGGTAGGCCTGACCCCATGTAGAGGCAACGCAGAATGTTACAGGGCCAGTTTTGATCCAATTCCCATATTTAATTATCAGACGTCCTTGGCCGGGAGGAATTAACCAGTTCACCATCATACAATCACCAGGAGTAAAAACACTAATTTCAATATGATGTATAGATGCATTACCAGCAAGTATTATCAGTCACATGCACAAATAAACACATGCACTTAATGTATCCTGTTTTACCCAACAGGAAAACTTTAAAAAAACATATTCACTCTGGTTTTGGTTCAACATTTACACCCACTAAAGTTTGGGCAAACCAAGTTTACAAACAAAGCATGGAGTATTCACTCACTACATGTATTTAACTGGTTGTTCATACAAATAACAAATCAACCAATCACAAGGAAGCAATTTGCATCCAGACAGAAAGTTCAATGCAAGGATCAGAATGAGATAAGAAGGAGACACTTTGTTGAATCTACAACACAAAGAATTCATTTCTGAAGGAAAGATTTAAAATGAAAAAACTTTCATTCTGAAAACACATGTTATCCAATGGGTTCATGAGAACAGGGCTTCAGCTCTTTGTTTTTTACAACTTCTCCTTATTGGTTGCTAGTAGAAGAGTTAAACCCAGTACTAGAAAGGGAGACATGATAAAGTGACCAGGGAGTACAGATTATCACAAGCAAAAATATACAGGACAACAAAAAGTTCACAAAGTAACTGATTTGATTTTAAAAATAACTATTTCTAAAGAATATAAATACTTTTACTTTAAGTCCATATGCCAAAGTCGCAGATACATTTTAAGAAAATTTGATTTTAGTTATGATTTTATCATCAAAAGATTACAAACTAATCTAGATTATTTCATACTTTCCAACAGAAATTTCAACAAAGCTCTTCCAGTTAGCACACAAATAAAATCCAACTAAAAATGAATTGCAGTACTTCCATCTTCATCTAATATTAGAAACATTTGAGATAACCCTTTTTTGTAAAGACTTTGGAGAGTTCCCTTCTTCCTTTGCATCTAGACGCAATTGTCATGAGAGACCTGTGTTATTTGTTCAGGACATGGAATAGATCGCATTGAAAACAAAGCTTCAACTTTTCCAACTCAATACACTTAAACCAGATTTGTTTGTATTTTAACAAAGTTTTTGTTATGAGTTATTGATTTGGGAATCTTAAACATGTGAAGCAGGAGCAGAATGCTTCCTGCTCCTTGGAGGAAGACTCTTAGTTTACACTTCTCATGTGCTCATGAATTAACAGGAGAACGTATTGAGTTTTTGAGATAAAGAAAACTAGCAAGAGTTTGTTGTTATGTATACCTACTCTTTATTTTATATGAGTAAAACTAATCTGCTCATAATAAAAATCCATAAGCTTGACTGTGCAACTAACCAATTATCAGACCATTAGATTTCCCTCCAAGTTACAAAAGCATTTGTTTGGCAGGTTGTTAAAATTGTCCATTCAGTCCAAAAATATTGACCCCCTGTTTTCTGTTCTGCTAAAAAAACATTAACCACTTCTGTTAGGTTTTTAATAATATCTTAAGCAATATTTAAACAGGTTTTTTAAAAATTTTTAGTAAAGAATGTCTTATTTTTACTTGCTCTGGAAACCAAGAATTTATTAATATAATCCTTCTTTAAAGGATTATAATATTATTTTCATAATATTGCTTATTATGAAAATAAATCATATTTACAAACAGAAGGTCTTTAAGAGATGCTTTGGTTTGATTAGCGTTTGATTATAATCTGTTATATTTTGTAAGTGTCAGCAACCCTGCATAGTTACCAGAACCAAAATCAGCAATAAATGGGATTTAAAACAACTTAAGAGAAAATATTTACAATCATATCAAAATATATGCGAGATGTTATCTTCAAAATTCATGTAAAATACTTAGACCACTGAATAACAGAACATATGTATGAAATGGGACAGGGACATGGAATCAGTAAATATGAAAAGTGGGAAAAACTTGGGAAAGAGGCAAGTTTACCCAGATCCACCATCACCAGCAGCCTGTAATAAAGATTCAAATTTAGATCAACAGGGAAATAATATTACATACTTTAACAAACTTTTAGCTACTTCTGTGCAAATAAACTTCAGATACCGCATGTTTACAGGATTAAGAAGGTATCCTAGAAATCCAGTGTATATTTTCAGCCTGATTCTCCTCCAGGAGTACAATTTGGAATTCACCATTGTTCCTAATGAGGTTATCAGAAAAAGGCCAGCCGGACATCGCTGATCCTTTGCTTTCCTCCCACCACTCCATCTATTCCTTTCTATTAATCTATTCATTAACCCTCCCACTTTTCTCCCCCCTTCACATCCCTACAACACCCCCAGATGACTTCTACCACGAACCTTTTGTCTCCATGTACACACCACTTACTCCTAGTATTTAATGTTCATTATATTCTTTCAACTCTAGTTTGCTATTTTCCTTTTTTTTTCTATGAAGCTGACTTTTCTTTTCCTCTTCACTCCCATCATTTGTTTTTCATTCTTTGTGTTCTTCTATTTCTCATCTCTTTATGCCAGTCACTCTCTCTCTATCAGGTTGTCTTTAAACTCATCCCTCTCTCTCTGTCATCACCTCATCTCTCTTTTCCTCTGTGAGAGTGCGCGTGTGTGTGCATGGGTGAGTGTGTGTGTTTCTTTACGGGAATGTCAGCATTCAGCACCTCAGCGGAGACAGGGTTTATTGGCGTAATGCATTTATCACTGCTGCAAGCCAGGGCCTCACCTCCTTCTTTGAGCCAGTGAGTAATGATAATAGGATCACATCTGACAACACTGCAACACACACACACATTTACACACACCAACCCACACAAACGCAATCCTGCACACTCTCAAGCCAACAAACTGCATATTTGTGCCTAAAAAACTGCTTTCATTTAAACACATCCTGATAAACACTTATGCAACACACAAACCTTTAAGCCTAAGAAGTGATGCTTTTCTGCGCAAACACAAGTGCTTTGATAGATTCTGTATCATTTAAACAAAAACTTGCCATCGGTCCATAATTTACAAATTGTTTGGGAAATATAATTAATTTAATCTAAGCAGCAAATTAACAGTGTTTGCTTAATTACACAGAAATGAGTGGAACAATCCATGGAATATATAAATATGTTGTGAAATCCCCTCGAGTTACGCTGTCTTCTGTGTTTGAAAACTGACTTTATAATTCCTCTGCAGTGGGCAGATTAAAAAAATGCAGTTTAGCAATTTAAATGGCTTAGATCATAATTTTCTTAACTTCTCTTTTTTAGTTGAGTTTGGGCTTGCAGTTCATGCTAGTTGTATTATTTCCCCAAGATCAAATTAAAAGAAAAGAAAAAAATGTAAAAGTAAAAGTCCATCCCCAAAGCAGCTGAGAACATAACCAAAAGTTGCCAAAGAGTGATGGTATGCTAGTGATGATGCCAAAGTGGAACATCAATACATAGCCAAAACAAAACTACTGATGGCAAAATCTTTTCCTCAAACCTGTGTTCTTAAAAGACAACTTTATATACCAAGTTATCCAGAGACAACACATCCAAAATATCTACATATATGTCTATATTTTAATAAAGTCAGACAAATTTAGTTTAAGATGTATGAGTGAATATGCATGCATTTCAAATAATTTACAAACATTCAATACATTTTACATTAACTGAATAGAATATTATTCATGCCAAGTTTGCATCTGGATTCAATAGAAGGCTATTGATAGCCTTCTATTTGCTACAATAGTAGCAAACACTAAACTAATGCTAATAGCATAAGGGTAACAGAGCATCTTACTGAAATACATCATATTACAATTAGCTACCAGCAACATGCTAGCAGAATAAACAAACAGACTCACAAATTCCATGCTTACATTCCAGCATTCCACGACGCCAGACTCCAAAAACAGCCGTAGTCGCCATTCCAAACGTACAGTCTCAGGCGCTTAAGTTCAAAGCGCATTTATTATGAAACATTAGTCAAATCACTATTTGTTTGAGATAGATCAACACAGATACTTCATCAAATTCTCCCACTTGGACTCCTGATTAGTAAAACGTCACACCAGCTTGTAAACATCATATCGTAACTTATTCGCTACCACGTGGCTAATGGTGTGTTCAAGAAACCGGGACATTGGAATAATCCCGTTTTTAACCTGGATTACAAAGGCTTCAAGCAAACTGTATTTGTGTTAGAGGAGAATTTCTTCTTTACCTGTTCCTACTTATTGGGGTTTGACATTGGTTCCTTCATGATCTTTAGAGTATTTACTCAAGGATTTTTTTTTCTGTGTGTGTCTGTCACTGATGAATGTGAATGAATCTATTCAGTATTCCTGATTAAAATGTTGTCTGTAGTAAACAGACATTGTGGATTCAGATTACATAATTATATTATATTAATATCCTACTTTTCAGGGAGGAAATTAATAGTTTTTTCTTTGTTTAAAAAATAGAGCAAAAAAATGTAATTTTAAATGATCATTTACAAGCTATGTTCAATTTTTGTATGTTGAATATAATGTAAAATATGATGATATCCCCCCCTAACAATCAGCCATTGTGTGATGTAAGTCTGAGTTGGTGATTATTTTTTCCACTAAATGATACAATCACAGGACAAAGGTTTAACATGGGGTAAGTTTTATTATTTCTGAAAACCTTTCTGATATTACGTGGCTTTACTAGACTAGTTATTAATATGCTAAAATCTTTATCCTCCAATTTAATAGAAATGTGAGCAAAACATGTCCAACCTTTTCAGCCAAGGTTTCATCTGGAAAAAAAAACTCAGGTAAGGATCAAGTGTTAATGGCCAGGGGTGCCTGTCTAATCTCATTTGTTCTGGCAGTGTCAGGGAGATGGGGGAGGTTTTCACCAGTTTAAAACGATACCATCACTACAGGTATTCCAGCAAGGCTCAGATTGGCCTTGACAGGACAAAACATCGCCCCAGTAAATGACTTTAACTTCTTCCACTGCATCAAAGTTAAGGAGGACAAGGTCAAATCAGTGACAATGTAAAGTTTGATCTTAGAAAACAAACTTATATGCAGTGTAACACTGCAGTGAAAAGTGTTGTTAATCCACATAGTGCAAAGGACTGCTGACTAATGTACTGAAATGGTTGGAAATACTCTGTGGTCTTTCAGATTGGAGAGGTATTTGTTATTCATATGGCCCTCGAGGTGCATCCTCAAGACTTGAAAGTGTGTATCTTACATGTGCACGCATGCATGTCTGTGTGCTTGCTTGTACACATGTGAGTGAGTGTGTCTGATGCTGCATCTGCAGTGCTGAGGATGCCATTAATGCTCTCCGCTGATCGCTCTCCCACATTTAAATAACAATGGTGCAGTCAGAGAAAGCGTTGATGTGTATCCAGCCCTCACGCAGAAGCTGCAGGCACAGTCCTGTGCTGTGTGCATCTGCGAGTTTAAGTGAAATTGCTTAAACAATTTGAGTGTAAGAAACAAAACAAAAGAAACACAGTAGAAGTGCAAGAGCATGGCATAAGAAAAAAAAGATCGCAGCTGCTGTATACAGAATACAGGGTCACTTATTGTACAGTGGAATTTCAGCGACCTCCACTCTTATCAGCATCCATAAATCAAATAAAGTGTATTTATTCAAAATTTTAAAATAATCTCTGTTATTGCCATTGCAAAATCTTACTCTTAAAATTATAGTAAAAAAATGTAACCATTTTTATTTATTGTTAAAGAAATAGTTTTGCTTTCTTTTTTTTTCTAAATCAGACTCAGCATTAAATCAGATTTAGTCTCCCATAACATTTTCCAATGTTGATGCTTACAGAGAGAGACCACTCTATTTGGCCCTTTGAGATCTCAAGATATAAAGGGCATTGTAAATAAAATGTAATAATACTGTTATTATTGCTCAATATATTAATAAAGTATTTTTGAATTTGAATTATTCCTTATAGGAGAGGCTTCTCACATATTCACTCTTCTCTTCAGCGTTTGTTTTGTTTTCAGTGTGATTTAGGTCCATGTAATTTTTGCCCCATTTAGAATTAGGAACCTGCTGAATCACCAAGTAATTAACAGATTTTTTCCCCCTTTTTTTTACACAGACTCTACCATACTTCCTGTAATTATTATCTTAAAAAATGCTTTCTATTTTGGCACTATATGATGTCATGTTCTTCAACATTTTCCTAGACCTTTGGAAAAAAAACAGGCCCACAGCATCCTGGATTAAGATCATGCCACAACACA
Organism: Poeciliopsis retropinna; assembly: GCA_010277075.1. Taxonomy (NCBI): domain Eukaryota; kingdom Metazoa; phylum Chordata; class Actinopteri; order Cyprinodontiformes; family Poeciliidae; genus Poeciliopsis; species Poeciliopsis retropinna. The sequence goes on from VMRM01000007.1 coordinate 7,465,999, forward strand.
AAGACAGGTAATTTAAGAGCTTTTTTTTTTTTAGGGATTTACTTTTGCAATTAGATTTGTTTAAAATATTCTTTTTTTATTGCTCTTATTCTTGTTTACTGAGACACTGGCAAAATTTAGGAGGTTTTATTATCTGTAAGTCATCATCATTCAAAATTACAAGAACAATTGTATGAAATGTTTCATTCTATGTTATATGATATATGAGTTTCACTTTCTGAAATGAGTGAAAAAATGTAAACTTTTTCTTAGATATTTTAAGTTTCGGAGCTCTATTGGTATAATGCAATGCAGTAAAAATGTTTGATAGACATCAACATCCTAGAGCTATATGATTCAACCTGATTTATACCACTTGACTGTTGATGGAAGTTTATATGAAGTGAATTTAGCACTGGTTTTGTACATAACTGAGAGTATTACTTGGAAATACCGTGAAGGAATGTCCATTGCTCACCTTTTGCACCCTGGAAAAGGGCTTTAAAATTACCTCACATACATATTATATGGCCTCTATACAATAAACAGTCTGTCTGACCTTTAACCAAACTACATTTCTTTTCTGCCCCACAAGCATTGAGGAAATGTAGCTGACTTACTGTTTATGGCTGATGTGGTGTAGAGGGTGCATGTGATAATATGAAGTGATAGCGTATTCAAGAAATATTAACTTGTGTACAAGTCTTCGTAAAATACACAGCTGACAACTTCAATATGTGTTTCTGTGTTGGTAAAAATGATTCCTGTCCCAGAACGTTATCTTACAAATAGTTTATCAACCTTGAATTGTAGATTTTATTCTGGTTCAGTAATCTACCTGACTGAAAGGTCTTATAAACAGGAGACAAGAGTCATTTTTTTAAGTAACTGGCAGATTTATGTTTATGTTGATTACTATGACTGAAGGCCAATGAAAACCCGTAATTTAATAACTTGTAAAATTTGAAAGAGTTTTTATGACTCAAAATCTTGAGTTTCTCTCAAGACCTTTGAGTGAAACATGTTGGCTTAATGAAAGTATGTCTTTGTGTTGTTGGCAAATTCGCTCAAGGTCCTGCTAGAGTGGAGTTCAGATGCTGCAGGCAGATAAAGGCAGAAACTGCCACTGTAAGATGCTGAGTATAGCAAGATCGGGGAGTCACTGTCTGTGTCATTTAGATCCATTTGTATACCGGACATCCTAATCATCATTAGGATTAAGGCAGTGCTGGTAATTATAAGCTGAAGTATTTTGCTGCTGCACACACTTGCAAAGAAAAGCTTCTATGTATGTCTGTGTGTGCGAGTTTGTGCATGCGTGTTGGTGTGTGTGTGTGTGCTGGGGAGTAACTTCTTCCAGCAGCTTCTCGGTTCTCATTACTCAGCCACTGTAACATGCTGTGCTTTCTACCTCACCGTATTGGCTGCTGTTTCCACAGAAAAGGGAAAGGACGAGCCTCACCTCTGCTCTGAATGCATTAGCACACATCACATTTTCAATCTGGACCTTAGCACTGGTTCTCAGCAAGTCTACTGAATAGTAACTGAGATGGTAGGTAGGGAGGCTTGCGTGTGAGAGAGCAGGAGGGCTTAAAAAATACCCATACTCCTGTCCGGCACTGATAAGTTTTGTCACAAAAAACTTTCAGGGCAGACAGCAGGGTCATTAGCATGACTCCCATATTGAGAGGTGAGGGGGAAAGAATAAGGGAAAAGGAAGGAGGAAGGTGGGAAAAGTCGAAAAGTACATCCAAGTTGGCAAAGTTTTTTAGGAGAACAAGTAAGCACCCAAGCAAGCCTGTGTGTGCATACTGTTATATCCAAAAACAAACATAATCTCTGACCAGTCTGTCTCTCTCTTTCTGACACTTCTACACATGATGGTTGGCATTTGTATGTTCCAGGCTACTTGATCATCTCCCATCTACACAAATTCCTGGATGCTCATAATGATATGACAACTTTTATGGCTGGTACCCATGGTTGTTGCTGTTCATCAAAACAGCTACACATCATCTGAAAAGTATAGCAAATACCTACACAAAAAAAAACCTTCAAAATGGCAGATTCAGTCAGAAAACACTTCAAATAAAATCCAGACCAAAGACAACAGGATTGTGGATTCGTTAAACAAGCTTCTATAGACTTTATATTTTGATAAAATTTGCAAAGAGTGCTGAGAACATTGAAATTACGACATGTATCTGAGGACATGTAGAGTTATATTCAACAATCACATATTTTTCTAATATCATGCAGTCCTAATGTAAAAATTTTCAATAGAGATATTTTCTGATATACTTTGAATTTTTAGCCAAGTAAGCTGCATAAGAAGTCATATATATTTTTAAGTTTATTTTACATTAAGATACAATTTGTTTTTTCAATTGCAAAAATGACCTTCATCATATCTTATTTTTTTGGGCTACACCTGAGCAAAAGGGATTTTTTTTTACCTTCATCTAAAATATAAAGTGCATTTTATCTAAATAACATGTTAGAAAAACTGAAAAAAAACAAAAACAAAAACACTAAAAATGTTTCAAATATTTTTTCTAAGAAAAATCAGAAATTTTAATGCAATGGAGACCTTACATTGTGATTTATATGTATTCTACTTATGCATTTTTAGGTAAATTTATACTTGTCTGCACAGCTTTAAAAGTACAGTAATGTGTTGCAAAATAATAAAAAAAAAAAGAATAAAATAAATTTTATTGATTGGTTTATTGCTTTTTCCTGAATACTATAATGTTTTTCTGACAATAATTCATCCAAGTCTAGATTTCTTCACTGAGATTTGTAGTGTTGGCTTATTAAAACCAGATCAAACTTCTACTAATTACTCTACAATATCTGGCATCACTGACAGAAAGCTTTTAAATAAATTAATGTTTATTGCTTTAGAAAAATTTCACATTTGACATATTAGTAGAATGCAACTTTAAATTTGAATATATTTCTTTAGCTGAGGGCAGAGATGATTCCACATTCCTATGTTTGACTAGCAATCAGTTGCCTTCTGTTTTCATTAAAGTCTAAATGTGAGGAGAAACTGAGATCAGTTTCTCTGCCACTCTATAAAATGGAAAAACACAAGAGAACATGTCCTTCCAGTGAGGCAGTTGTGTTTATTTTCAGCTTCTCACACAAATTAACAAAGCAAGTATTTTAAGTGAACTCAGAGTAAAGAGAATAGAAAAGCTGGTTAAAAAAAATCTCTAAACTTTACTTTTACTGAACTGCTGCATAGACAGGCATCTTTGGGTTAACACACCTCCATAGTTGCTGCCTATTTAAAGTCTTTTGTGGACTTTTGGACTTAGAAGGGTCAATAATTATGGACGTTGCTGCATAGGCACAAAAGAGAAAAAAACAATGTTCTATATTCAGGCAGTGTATGGACTTATTTAAAGCAGGTTCACAACCTGTTTCACAAAAAAATTAATTAATTATAAAATGAGGAGTTCAAGATAAAAACCTTAAAGCGCAGTTGTCACTGCAACGTCACAACTGTCTACTTTCTCCTCTAACACTAATGAGCAAGTGTGAGAGGGAGTGTGTACCCTGATTAGCCTGGCAGCATCAGTGTCAGACACTCAGCGGGAAGTCTACGACTCTATGTGTGCGTGTGTGTGCGCTTTTTTTGTGTGTGCGCTGCATTGGAGCATTTACATGACTGCCATTCAGCTCTCCTTGTCTGTTTTTAATGCTATCCCTCTCTTACTCGCTTTCTTCATCTTTTCTCTTGTTTTCCAAGCTCCAGGAAGTCTGATTCTTGCATTTGCTCAGTTTGGCAAATGACTGCAGGGCCTGACAATCCACTGTCAGCACGCGCCGCCACAGTCAATAACGCTGTCCCATGTCACCGCACTACACTGGCTAAAGCTCATATTTCTTATCCCTCCCAAAAACTGCTGCTTAACAGCCTCTTTTTTCTCGCCTCTGCCAAGCAAGCTGAAAGCCTTGCCATATTCATCCACCCTCCACCCCCATCATTCCCAGTCCTCGCTCAGAAAACCCCACCCTGACACATTTTTGGTTGTCCAAATGACCAGAACATCCTTGGTTCAAGTGAATGCTGCATAATTTGAGTCCAAGGGAAATTTGGAACCAAATGTGATGCCCCTGAATTCTGAGCAAGTGATGGGTGACTGATCCAGCTGTCTTGCTGTAACAAGATGAGGTCATGTTGGCTATACGCAGATACAGGCATTGTAAGTATACATACACACATACACACATGCCCACGTGCATGCATGAAAGAGGTGCAGCAGAGCTCAGAGTGTTACAGAGAAACTGCAGTCTCCACGATAATCCACTTCTCCTCTATCCTGATCCATTAACCTCACAGTGTACCCCCACATTCACACACACACATACGCACACCGGGATCAGAGCTCGAGTTGTCCAGCCCCATTGTATCTGCATGAAGCTGAGATAATGGCATCTGTCGCTGCTCCTTTTGTCAGAGCTGTCCCCGGCCCCTGCTCGCTGCTGGTCCCCATTAGCTGGCTGCTGGCCCGCTGGCCTCTCTGCTCCACGCTCTGCTGCCTGACCAGAAAATACAGGAGACGCCTGTCCCTTCCTCTAACTCCCACTGTCATTGTCTCTTTTTTTTTTTTCTTCTCGCCTAGTCATGCAACTCCTCTTGTTGCTGCAGATCAGTGTTTCACAAAATAGTTCAGTAAACAGGAGAGCGGTGAGAAAGGCAGATTTCTGTCTGGTAATAAACCTCCATTTGGTTTTCTGTTGCCTAAAAGAAAAGATTGAAAAGTGAAACTTATATATTTTTTAAATATTATTACCACACACTAAGTGATCATAGTTATAGCTAATAAAACTCCCATATTTGAATATAACAGTCAGACATTAATAAAATACTTTGATACTTAAATGTTGTGTTATTGCCTACATATTCGTGAGGGAAAAGCACCGTTTGACAGTTGTCCAGGAGACAATGACCGACACTTCCAGTGAGCAAGTAAGCTCCAAAAGTTCAGTTTAAATGAAACTGGCTGTACATAAACCTTTGTGGGCAATAATTTTAACAGAAAGCTAAGTGGAGGGAAAAAGTGTGGACGTTAGATGGCATAAGCAAACTAAGCTGATGCTTAGTAGCTTCAATTGAATTGTTGAATTTTAACACAGAGCAAAGATTTGAGAATGAAAATGCTGATTATTTCAAGATTCATAGATTCAAATATTTTAAGTTGCTTAAAATTGTGATTTATAAGAATTTGAATGTTTAATTTTGTAAAATATGAATCTTGTTTAATTGTTGTGTTAAATCTATGGATTTTTTTTCTTTTTGCTTTGTTCACAAATGCATCTCAGCAAATGAAAACCAATCTATAATTTCTTTTAAGATCACTCATTTAAACAAACTCCCCCACTCTCCTTTCTACCCCATTCCAGATTCTACCAAATCTGTATTGAAACACATTTGGGAGGCGTTCTTTACAGGAAAAGGAGCCCAAAATCAAAATTCTGCTTAAGGCTTCACACAACCTTGGGCTAGCCCTGATGGCAGTAATGGATGAACAAGCAAAACCTCACAGCCATCACCTTGAAAGGATTGCAAAGTAAATCCTCTTAGTGAGTCTGGAAGATTCACAAGGTATAGATGGTGGAAGGATTGTGCTCTTCTAGAGCTACCACACATGAACATATCCAGGATATGGGCTCCAAGCTTTCCTTGTGTTACTTCTTCCATAACTAGTAAACAGGGTTTTATTTGTCCTCAGCAAGGTTGTTGCTATGTGATCCAAAGAGATACTCCTTTCAGATGAAACTAAGTTTTGCATTTCAGCTGGAAATCAATTTTCTAGAGTCTGAAGGAAGAGTGATGAGGCAGAGAAACCAAGATGTCTGAGGTCCATTGTTGTGTTGTTGTTGGTTCGCTGTGTTTCATCCATTTTAAAGTCAGAACACAATCTACCTGTACTGTAAATTTTATAGCTCTGTATACTTCTCTCTGCTGACAAGCTTTATGGAGATCCTGATTTCATTTTCAAGCATGACCCATTCCTTGTTTATACTGCCAAAAACATCAGCACTTGGTTTATTTGCCATAGTTTCAGTGTGCTTGACTGTCCTAAGGAGCCATGTGGACTATTGTCAAGATGAAGATGGAAATCATCAGACCCGACAACGCAATTGAAGTGAAGGCAACTATTAAAGATATTTGGGCTTTGAGTGAAGGTATTGAGTGAAGGTGCTTCACGGAAAATGGAGAAACATACATTAAATGGATGTTTCTGCAATAAATATTGTTTTATTTGTATTGAAAAACAATACAAATAAAAAGAGTGGGCAATAAGTTGCCCAATTTTCTAGGCAACTTATTTTTGGAAATTTAAAAGCTGTAAGCAATAATTACCATAATGACCAAATAAAAAAATTGAAACATGAAACTCAAAGTGGAATGAATCTTTATATTAATTGAGTTAGATTTTTTTTTTTACATTTAATTACTGTATCTAATTAGTACTATTATATTCTAATGTATTTAAGTGCATTAGATTATTTGACAGCAATTGTCACTGCTGTCCAAAAAAAGGACAAAAAAGCTGTACAATCCCAGAAGTGAAGCAACAATTCTGCCTCTAAAAACAATATTCAATCATATTAGTTGCTTGCTCTTCCACTGATTGCTTTTTTAATCAGCTTATTCAATCAGCTCTATATAATATCTAATGAAAGTTGAAGTGGAAAAAAAAAAAGGTGTTCAGTCTGATTAAAAGCCTTTTCGAGACTAAAATAAAAAAGTACAGATGGATACTGTCCTTTAAACTCACCTGGTAAATTTGCTTTTTCTGATTTTGGTATGTTTTCAAATCTCTATCGTTTTGTGCCGCGAGCGATATTTTTGAGACACTTCTGCAAGAGGTAAGTACTTTCATTACGACAGCAGCACTACCATCAAAATGTGCCAAACTTGTCAGAGACATGCTGTCTGTTGTACAGACAGCGAAACACCTCAGCACCATTAATCTCAGCTCCAACTCACCTCGTATTTGCTGCATAATCTGCACTCACCGGAGCCACACCGGCTCAGAATATAACAAATGTAGCCCGTGTTACATCTGTCACCTCCCTGGGATGTCTCACTTAGTCTCATCATTTTCCCCCCTCATCTCTCATAAGCACGGCTAATAAAATGTAAAGATGGAAGATAGTGCACCGCTGACTGAGTTTTATTAAGAACATAATGGCAATATCCCCGCTGTAATGATCTAAGACGCAGAGCGGGCCGTCCGAAGGAAGTGGGCATGACATCACAGGGAAAAAAGTCTGTTCTGCTTGCTTTATTTCATTATATTGGCTGAGCTCCCTTATTAGGGACGAAGGGGGGACAAAGCAGCTCTGCCTTTGATAAAGCAAAGCAATTTTAGCTGCTGTTATAGCGGCAAATTACAGTTGTACATCATGTAGCTCTCTCTTTTTTTTTACTTCCTGAACTTCTCTCACGTTCTTCTTCTTCTCCAGGTCTCTGCGTGCGAAAAGTCCTCGGTGTGGATGTTTATCTTCCTGTCACCTGCACTGTGAAGCAGAAAGAATGGCAGAAGCAAGAGAGATAGCAGTTAGAACTGCAGACAACAGCCCCATCTACAGATACTGGGAGGTCAAGGTGTCACCATAGATTATATATTTTTCATATCTGGAATTTATCTTGATGGCATCTTCTTAATATGTGGTTCAGATAGATTTAAAAAGGGATATTTTTACTGTAATGGCTAAAAAAATGTTTTTTTTAGATGTTCAATAACCAAGTGAATAATAAATGAATGAATGAAAGTCTTGTTTAAACATGTGAAATAAAAAAGGACAGCACCAAAGTTGAAAAATATTACATGTTTATATATATATATGGGATATATATATATATATATATATATATATATATATATATATATATATATATATATATATATATATATATATATATATATATATATATATATATATAAAATTTCTTATCCACTACTTGACATTTTAATGGTGATTTGTATTTTATACTTCTTTAATAGATTTTAAATATTACTTCTGAACACCAAAACTAACTCCCTGATTTCATCTCACATACAACTCTCATATTGACATACAAACATCCAGATTAATAAATGAAAGTACATACAGATAACTTCAATATATTCTATGACCTATCCCAAAAATGTACCATTGGGATAAATCAACAAGACCAAATGCATACATGTGATATGATGAGCAATGTTCCAAAGTTTGAAAATCTCATGGAGCACATTTCTATCCGTCATCTGAAAACAGTTTCTGACAACTGTTGCTACAAGAAACGGTTCAAATCCAACTCCTGTCAGCAAGTTTTCCAAAGGTTTGGTCATTAATTGTTCATTTGATTCAGATGTAGTGGAGTTGCAGAACTGGAGTTGCAAACTCCTACTCTATCATTTGCAACAAACTACCTTGAGAACACAGCGAACTTGGTGGTGGCAGCATCATGTTGCTGGCATGCAGGGAGAGTGAAGCAGGTCAGAGTTGATTGGAGGATGGATAGAACTAAATATAGTGAAAACCTGAAAGAAAATCTTTTAAAGGTTGCAAAAAACTTGAAGCAGAACTCTAAACAGAGCTACAATGAAACAGTTCATATCTAAATATTTGTAATTATGCCGAATTAAAAATATATATATTTCCTATCACTCAGTGACTTTCAATAGCAGAACATAAAGTAAACCATACACCTCACTTTTCCACTCTTGCATTATTAGACATTTTGTTTTTCTTACAGTTTAAGTTGCCAAAACATAGCTACAATTTTCTTTTTGAAAGTAATATTTCATTTTAAAAAAGAATAACAATAACAATAATAATAATAACAATAATGGTCTTGTTTCTGTATCACTTAATCTTTGGCATATTTTGATTTGTACACTTATTCAAGGTGTTACTTTAATGCAAAGATATTCTTAGTTTTCTACTTTACAGAATTAAGTATCTTCTTTTGTGTATACATGTATCTCTAACATTATTGTTTAGAATAAACTTTTAGTTTTTTACCATAACAAAAGTAATTTATCTGCAAAATAATTTTTAACACATTTGAGACCCCTACAAATCCCATAGATGCAGAGAGTGAAAAGCTACAACGGTGTATAAATTTCAAAAAGTAATTAAAATTATTTCATGGTATTTTTCCCTAATATTACAGAAAGAATAAAAAAATACAGTTGGTATGTATTCCCAGTTCACATTTTTGATGTACTTGATTAAGGTGCGTTATCGGTCTTGCATTCAACCCAGAGATTTGAAAGAAAAAAAAAAAAAAAAAAACACTCACATTGACCTTCAAATCATCATAAACACGACCCCATCCCTTTAGCTGAATATGAAGTGACTTGCAGATCAACAAACCATCAGGCTGACAGCCCTAACCTATCTGCCATTAGCCTGTCGAGATACCACACTTTGCTTTAATTCACCATCTTTCAGAGTGTCACACTTTATATTCCCTGGCATGGTCGGGCTACATGCAGATGCATAATTTATCTCAAATTAGCGCCTATTTGAGTAAGCATCAAAGCAAGGCGGCTAAGGTTGGAGGAGAGCTTAAGAAACCGCAGGGAAACCATCGACAGGATTAATGCAGGAGATTTTTATAAGAAATTACTGGCTTAATGAAGTGGATAAAAAAGCTGTCAGTGTTTTATTGCATCTAAATTGTGTGGAAGTGGTGTTTAGCTGTCTCGCCTACATCCCACATAATGGGTCGTGACAGTAGCTGTGAGGCTTATTTAACTTAACTGGTGAATAACTTGCATGGCGAAGCTATTCACCGAGTTGTTTTTAGATGCACTACACCAGGGAGGGGAGTTGTTTCCCCCCTTACTCCTCCTCATTTATTGTGATACCTCATCAGAAGAACAGTCAGCTGAAGAAAGCTGATAATCAGCCGTTCTGTTTTGTGGAAAATTGTTTTTGTTGAAATTTAAATGCTATAGGAATAATTTTATTATTAAGGAAATTACAAAGCAGAATAAGGTAAATTTAGCATTTTTTATAATTGTCATAGTGAATATTCATAACACAGACTGTTATTTTAAATACTTCCTAAATTACTGGAAATGTCCAATAACTTATGACTGTGTTGCGTAAGTAATTGCAGAGGTCCAGCAACTGATGCTTGAACTGGATCCCACTGGACAAACAAAAAAATAAAAAACTGAGGAGGTATTCAGCAGTCCTGCATCGCCATCTTGTGCCTGTCTGAAGCATTACCTTGTGAGATGAGTGCTACCTAAATCTTCCAGCTGGTCAAACAATGCTGTCGGCCAGGTGCTCATTAAAACATTAAATCACACAAATTTAATCATAATGTACCAATTCTGCCAAGGAGAGAAGCTAAAGAAACACAATGGTTTCTCAGCAACATGCTAAAGACCATTTATCAAATATTAGTGCAGGACTAAGTATATAATCAAGATCAAGTGTATAAATGTAGGTTAGAGAAAATCCACAATAAACTCAAACTTGTGCAACTTCTTTTTTTGATTATTCCACCATGACAAAAAAAAAGGAAAAAAATCACTTTTAAGTGCATATAGCTCTGAGATTAAATGCATTTGTCTTACAAAATGTATATTTTAATTATTGCTGTGAACTCTCCTGTCCACTTTTTTCTGCCTCACATATTTTAGCTAATTAAAATGACCACAAAAGACCATATTTAATGGATTATTTAATTTCTGACAGGGAAATGCTATCCAAACCAACAAGGATGTGGGAAAAGTAACCACCCCCTTATTGCCTGTAATAAGGAGGTAGCTGTTTGTTCCAAATCTTTTAAAGTAATTGGTATCAAATACTGCAACAATGAAGGTTATTTTAGCCAATGTCTCTTAAGCCAAAATATGTTTTCTTTTTAAATGTAAAAATTGAAAACATATAGATATGGGCAGATATATAAATTATAAAAATGAAGCAATAAAAGCATGTGCATGATATTAAAATCAATTTTCTCTAGAAATATATGCATCTTTTTATTTTTTCAATTCATTTTTATTTTAACTTTTGATTACAATGAGCAGTGTTACGGCTGAGAACAATACAAGATAACACACTAATGAACACATGCTTGGAATGGGATATTGTTCTTGTGAACCCTTGTGATTAGAATTAAAACACAAAATGAGTAAAAAATATATATATATATCTGGGCATGTATTCGAAATTGCAGGTTGAGACACAAGCAAGTGTTAATCAGTTTATTTTAGAATATGAAAATCCTTTTCTGTTGTAATTGTGGTGTATTTTTAAAGAATGTTATTTCTCACATTTTTTGGCAGTACTTCAAAAAAAAAAAAGCCAAACATCTTTTTATAGCATCACAATCCAAATAAAACGTAGAATTTTTCAGCAGAGCATAACAGCAAAAAACAAAAAAAAAGAACAAAAGAAAAAACTGATTTTAACTGATTGAAAAGTGTTTAATTATGCTGAGCTGCTGCTGTTGAAATGAAGGATGTAAACTTTGAGTAAAAGATCCTTTACTGCAAGAAGCCCAGAAGGTGATTAAATCAAAACCTTTAACTGAAATCCAAACACTCATACACAGATATCCACTCTCTCACAACATTGATAGATGGACAGCACAATCCCTTTTGAGTCTGTTCACAACACCTGTTTCCCTTCACAAGTGAATCCAAAAAGTGAGTTTTGGGCAGCATTAGGTTAGGGGGTGGTGTGGAGTGAGGTAGGAAGAAGCTTACGCTGCTGTCAAGCTCCATCTACCTAAGGCCAACTCTGAACGTGTGTGTGTGGGTTAGAACTAGAAGTTCACATCCACAGTCTATTTTTTTTTTTCCCAGCACAGAAATGGTCGGGTTTGTCACTACACAGGAGGACGTCACAATTTGTCCAGCAGAGGTCAGACAGTGTTATTTTCCTTCCTCCTCGAATCGTCCGTGTAAAATCAACCAGCAGCTCAGTGTTGCAGCGAAAGACTGTTTTAGGAAATCAGAAGGAAAAATGCTGAACCTGTTCCAGTCCAGGTGCGGTTTCTCCACTTCGACACAGCCAACACAGGGCTTTACATTCACCTAAAGCAGATGCCTCCGTCCATGCATCACTGTTGCTTCCTTCCTCAAGGCATCCATTATTGCTTTAGGTGCTGGGAGATGGGGGATATGACTGGAGCGCCAGAATCATAGTCTCTCCTCCACAGACTCCCCATCTTTCTTTTTTCCTCCCTCCATTTTTCATGTTTTTATCTATTCTTTGTTATTGAAGCAGCAGTGTTTACAAGGTGTTGCGTGGCGTGCCATTCAATGTGACTGCCTTGTTGCAGGGGGAGCCAACCGCCTGCGAGCCTAATGGACGCTGAGCGGAAACTCCAACTTCAAATACTTCGTGGATGGCCTTCCGGAAGCAATGGAAGTTGTAGTCTATTAATCCTGGAGATATAATAAAAAAAAAGAAGTATTCAGCATATGCACATGGTTTGAAAGCTTTCGAAATAAAATGACAAAAAGAAAAAACACAACTGAAATCACCCAGGCAGGATCTCAGTTTTAAGTATGGATAATGCATAAATACAAAAAAAACTCCACTGGAGTTCAGTTTTTTTGTCAGCTTTAAATATGGGGCCAGGAAAATCCAAAGACTGCAAGAAGGATGAAGAACAGAGATGAAAGGATCAGTACATGGATGGCTGGACAAACAGATGGATAAACAGACTGATCGATCCACGAAAAGCTTAAGGGGTAGAAAGAGAAATTGATAACAGATGAATAGACAAAACAGAAAATGGACGGAAATTTATTTTTATAATGCATGACACTTAAATTCCCAATAAAATCATATGTTTATTGGCAGTAATAAAAATATTACTACTTTGAGTTGAGTCTTCATCACACTGATGATGGAACAGTCCATCTCCCCTTATACCATAAGAAATTCCCTACTATTTAAAACACTATGAGAATCTTGTCATTTGCAGAATAGTCTCACAAGTCACAACTTTAGTAGAAGTCTACGCCGCTCACAACCAGAAGGAATGTTTTTTAGTTTCCACAGCAAGATAAAAACACCCTTGCAACAACAGCGCATTGCTCTGGCAAGAACGTGCAAAATTCAAGTGCAGAAAATATCAAGGATCTCAAAGGATGTGTCCAAGTTTTTTTTCGTAATACATTTTAGGCTTGGACTTTAAATTTTCTTCTCTTTCACAAATTTGTCAGGCAGTGCGTGAATTACTTACCAAATGTCTCAAAGCAGAAAGAGATTTTTCATACACGTCTCTCATCCTGTAGCTAAATTTTAAACCATTTATTGACAAGGATCACTGTACACCTCTTGTTAATGTGTGGAAATGTTTTGATTTTAACATACATCTGTGTTGGTGCAGGTTTACCTTTACGCTCGAAACTCTCCTCTCTCAGGATGCAGACCAAAGCGAGAAACTTTGTGACCTCTTTAAGGTACAGCACAGTTGTGTTGTTGAGCTTGATGATCGCCATGGACTCCTTGTCATAGGCGCTGCCGCTGCCATCCTCCCTCAGACTAGTGCAGCATGAAGACAACAGTGTAAATTTAAGAGCTGAGAAATTTACTGCAGCTCTTTTATGAGGTCATTTTTATCCATTACTAAGTTATTATAAAACAAAACATTCATGAAGCCCCCCCATACATCTTGTGAGGTGTTCAACATACCCGTATATACAAGAGACATCAATAACCACATCGATCATATCACAGCACAGTTCGTAGGACTGCATATCCACAGGCGAGCTGTCTGTGGCGATGTAGATCTTACTGACCACATCGAATAGAAAGGCCTTTTCAATCCCTGAATTCTGGCAGGAACAGAGAATAAACGATGACAAAACATGAAGTAGGTACATATAAAACAAAGAAATATTATGTAGACATTTATAATCAAGAGTACCGTAATAAAAAAATAAGTTAATTCTTCTATTAATCCAGTGGTTTTTAGACAGAGGTTGTCAAAAATACCTTTGCACATTTACAAAACATTCACTGAACTACCAAAAAACAGAGAAGGATAAAGCTCATCAAATCCAGCAGTCGCATAAAGAGACAATTCAATTTCTGCAAAACAATTCATCTACATGAATTGTTTTGGCTTATCATTGTATAAAGTAGTACAATGATTATGGATATAAAAACTTTCAAATAACCACATTTCCTTACAGAAGATTTTTATCTGAGGCAGGACATAATTAGAGTATAGTTGCTATACAAAGTCTTGGTGTAAGATTTTTTTTTTTTTCATTCACAACATTATCTGTAATGAAATATTTTAAAAAAGGAAATGAAAAAAAAAAAGAAATCTTCCTAAAACGTTGGAAAGACTAAAACTGCAAACTTATAAGCGGACCAAGAGGCAAGACCACCAGCAACCCTTTATGACGTAATAAATGTACTCAGTTTTAACTTGCATCTAGCTAAAACAAACCAATCACTTAAAATTTAGGTGTGTTTGTAACTCATCATTTCAGGACAAAATATTGATAAACATGTCCTAAAAAACCTCAGAGGGTTTGCACAGTCATATTCTCAGGATCAGCTCTGACCTGCATTAAGAAGAATGCCACACTTAAATCACAACCAGGAACACAGGAGACAATTGGCTGTTTTCTACTTACAGAAATGAAGATATTTAAGAGGTTCTCCAAGGTGGGCAGCTGGGGGATGAGCTTCTGTACCACTTTACTGAAGGCCTCAAAGATGGAGTGGTCATAAATACTTGTCAAATAGAAGCTGGATGAAACAGGCATAAAGGAAACCAAAAAACCATTAGTCTTGACACACATCCTTTAAAATGATTACATAACCAGTTAGAAAAAAATTACAAGATCACATGAGAAACCATAAATGACAGGATTTCAAGCTGATAAGAGACAGCTAGTACAATAAACTGTTGAAGTTTGGACTGCTGCAAAAGTCTGCAAAATGAATGGGTTTTAGTGACAGAAATATAAAAATAAAAGCTTTATTTCTTTGAGGAAGTGGTGGTTTGAGCCAAAGAGTTTCCTGTAACCACTGCAAAGAAGTGTAATTTTACACTTTGCAGAGCAGTTGAGAAACAACCAGACCTTTTTGCTCCATCATATATCCAGAACAAATCTGGCGACTAAAAGAAAACAATCTTACCCAACATAAAACACACTGCTGCCTATGTCACCAGGGCTCCAAAATGATCTAAAAAGCTGTGGCAGAGCCGACCAGCAGGCACAGCCAGATGAAAAAAATAAAGCAAAATAGTTGTTCTTTTTTTAGCGATGTAAGAATCTTGTTTTATTTATAGAGCCCAAACAATAAGTTAGAAATAACAATAAGAAAAATTGGATAAATTATTTCAATGTTAAAAAATGTTTCCTTTTATTTCCATTGATCATCCTAAAAGGGAAAAATAAAGAAAATAAAAATAAAAAATATTCTGTATATTTTCAATAAAGACAAATATAATCATGCCATTAATAATTTCTTTTTTGAGGTTCTAATGGATGTTAAATACATCCCTTAAAAATAGAACTCCACATCAGACAGACGTTTTGTTGGTACATGTAAACTATGAACCTGCTGTGGCAGTGGAACAGTATCTGACGCATGACTCAGTGTCACTTCATTAGAAGAGCAGAGAGGAATTTCACAAGAACAACAGCTTATCACCTTTACACTGCACTTCAGTCAGGTTTCACACCATGCCATAGACCTACAAGTTTTAAAATTATAGTGATTTGACAGTTGAATCAGGAAATGTTTTACAACTTTTAATCGGCATCCTTTAGTACTGTGGATCTTTGTATTGTGGCATCATGTGTGTTGGTATTAAAAAATATAACATTGTCCTGGTTTATATTGGAGTTTTTCCTGTTTATTTTACGTAGAGTTATTTCTCTACTGTGGGCCCCCTCTACCTTTGGGTCCTTCAGCAGTCCATACTGGGTCCACTGCTGTTTAATCTTGTATTTGTTGCCACTTGGGCCTCTCTTCAGGAAGCATTTCATAGCATTTTGCTTATTCTTTTAGTCTATATGTGTTATCTAGTGAAGAATTCTAGTCAACTGGTGTTCATAGATTTGCAAAGTGGAAAAAAAGCTGACTGTGTTGAGTGACTGAATAACGTACTAAATGACATAAGAATCCACAGTCCTACACACTACACATCGTACTTTAGGTCTGTTAAAAAAGAAGCAAGCTTTGACTCAAAATAAGTCATTGTGTTTGTGGCAGCATGTGATTGTGGTTGCCACAAACCACGATGAACACAATAGTTAAACCTTTAAGCTGAGAAAATGAAGAAGCAGGTCACGCCTGTCTGATGCGAGTGGAGCTCACGCGGAGAGAAATTACTACACGTATCAAAACTTTTATGGCCTACAGTGTCTGTAAAAAGCGTTCATGATCTTTTACAAATCAATCATGATCAGCATAATTTGGATGTTTTTACAAAAAATACAAAAAACTTTTATGTCAAACAGAAGTCCGGTCAATTGATGCCACGCAGTGCTGTTTTTTACAGCACTGCTCAATGTACTATGCTGTGAAAATTATTTATCGCTTTGATTTTTTTTGTTCTTAAAGGTTTTGGTTTTTCATATTTTTATATGTGAAATGATAATTTAGTTATATTAAGGGGAATAAATGCTGTCTAAACCATCATTCACTATCCATTATTTATGCTCTTCAAAACAATAAATGTCTCCTTGGGGAATTGTAAGGTAAACCCCAGACTCACATTTGCCCCAAAAAAAACAGAACAAAATAAAACAAACATCCAGATGATTCCCGTAGATTTTGAGAAAATACTCTAGGGATTAATGAGAGAAAAAATGTACATTTTGGAAGGTGTGCACCCTGTTTCATCTGGATTTAAACTAGTATGTCATTTCAAAAAGAGAACTTAATACTGACAGATCTAATGTCAGAATAATGCGGTGGGCTGCTTTGATGAGCCAAGACTTAAATGAGATGCAGATCTATAAATTCTGCTCTCCATAAGATTTTGAAGGAGAATCTCAGACCATAGTTTGTCACTTAAAGGTCAAACATGGTTGAGTGATTCAGTAGGACAGTGATCCACAATAGACTACGGCATTTCCCCAGGACTCTCCCGGTACCCTACTAGGACTCCCCCCGGGTTTTCCCCAGTACTCTCGCAGGAAGGGAGTAAACTTTATTGTTAATCATTTAAGAGGATCAAAAGTTTACAGGAGCAGATCATGGGAACTAGCCAAGAGACAAAATCACAATGACGACAAATGAATCACAGTACAGGCATTGGCGATTTGTCTTTTAATAAGCCTGCACTTTATTTAAAGGCATTTTTACCTTAAATAAAGTCATCATTTAAAAACTGCATTTTGTATTTAGTCATTTCTGTCTGACATTTAAATCCTTTTTTACAGCACTGCTCAATGAAGAAAAGACTCAATATCCTTTTTGCAATGGCTCAATAGTGATATGAAAGTGTGGAAAGAGAGGGTTAACTGCACTCAACTGAATCATTCTGTTATAATCTAATTTATTATTTTAGTTTAATCTTTTACTAATGTCATGCAGCCACTTTGCTCGAGTAACAAATATTAAATCAGATTTACCTAAGATGTAGCTTCTCTAAACTTGCATCTGCCAGATCATCGTTGGCTCTCTGATGGATGTCTCTCTGCGTTTCAATCTTGTGATCGTCTGAAAGGCCATCCACTTTGTGGATAAACACCTCAAAGTTGATCTCTGGATTGACCCTGTAGGCCCGTGACACGGTGAGATGGAGCCGTCCAAGAGCCTCCATGTAATCATCCTGCAGTGGAGGATTTGTGGTTTTAATAATGAGTTTGCACAAACAGAAAGTCAGTTGCAGCATCGCATGAAGAAAGAATGAAAGGAACATAAAGGCCAAAAAAATTTTTAATTAAAGATGTCTGATGTATTCCAAGTTAGAATACATCAGACATACCATATAATAACTGTAATATGCAGCATGCCATACTGTATGGAGCTGTGTGTTGCAGCTTCTGTCATAAAGGTAGCTTTCATCCTAATAAGCATGTTTCACCATGTTGTAAAACACGAGTTATGAAGAAATATACTTCTGCACTCTTTCCTAAACATCAAGAGGAAAATTGATCTGCTCCGGTAAAAACTGCTGAAACGGATTGAATTGGATGCACCTCAACCACAAACAAACCCTGAAATCTGATCAGCTTCTGCTTTTACTGGAGTAGAGATGAGTAGTTGAAAGCATTTTGAGTCATGTGGACTGCACCCTCTAAGAGTCCATTTGTTGGTGGTAATAAGCTTCTGGTAAACATTAACTGCAAGAATGACTTACTATTTTTTTTATTTTTCATTAAGTAGAAAAAAAAAATGACAATGACTCAGACTTTCTTTGTTGCTTTTACTGAATGAAATAGCTGCTCGTAGCAGACCCCAAAACAAAAGAAATTCAGAATCCTGTTTGTTCCTCACCTGAGCATCAATGACAAATATCAGCGCTCCGGTTCCTCTGAAGATCATCTCGTAGTCAAAGGTGGGATCAAGAAAATCCACCTGGCCAGGGAAGTCCCAGATCTGGAAGTTAACAAAGGAGCTGCTGGAAATGTCATCCTTGTAGATCTTGTTGGTGCTCTCCAAAAACAAGGTCTCATTGGGGGACATTTTGTGGAACACCACCTGAAATGACAATCATGTTTGTAATTTAGCAGAATGAACACAAACAGCTTGTTTCACTTGTGTAAAACACAGAGACCATAACATCTGTGAAAATTACTGTTGACAGTTTGATTAATTACACTGAGCTAAAATATAAGGGTTTTCAGTTTGGTAATTTAGCACTTTTAAAAAGCCAGTTTGTAACAAGGACACAAATAGAAATTACTGTGAAAACAGGGAAGTTCAAACTTCAATAGATCTCTAGCATCGATTCAACACTAGCTGCAATCAATGGAAGAGCATGAGGTTGTAATCAAAATGTCAATATTGAGCTCACTCCACAGCTTGGCTCAATAATGCTGAATCATCACATTTGGCTAGCTTTATCTAATCTGTTAACTTATTCATGTATTAAATATTTCTCTAAAAACTGACAAGAAGCTTGTTACTTGTAACAAGTTTACTTGTTACTTTACAAAAATGATTGCTGTAAAGAAAACTATTATTTTCACCAATTATTTCAATTCCTCCTCAACTTTTAAAATTGTTGTAAAGTAAATTGATTAGATTTATATATGTTTTATATCCTGATATACATGCATTATATCGGCAAATATAATGTAGAGTCTTTCACATGTTATTGTTAAACTCTACCGCTGAGGGTTCAAAAGTGTGATACAAGTCTGATATTTTTCTACTTTTGCAGTGAGCATACAAAGTCAATTTTTTTGGTGTGCAAAATTTGATTTGTTTTTTATTACAAAGCAAATTTGTATGTGAAAACACATTTGACTTTGGTTCCACTTTTTTTATTTCACTGTTTAATCAACCTGTATTTGCTAATTCATTGGTCCTCAATTTTAGAAAAGAAAAACCTGCAGACTTTAAAACTAAAAAAAAAAAAAAAGACCAAAAATTAACTTGCTTTTTATTCAACTACAACAAAACAAAAAGACACAGAATAAAAATGTTTAAAAAATATAAAAATTTTAAATCCATGTTTAGATTTATTCTCCCCATTAATTAAAATAAGTTTTTTTCAGTCCTCAAATAGTTGAGGACCACAGGTAAAATACCTGAAAATGTTCACAAAACATGTTTATATCTACTAGTTCACTTATGACACTTTCAAGATTGATTTAACAACTTTACATAAAAAGTTATGTATTGCTTTTAGACTGAATAACAGCATTCTGATAAGGTACAAGAACATTGACAAATTCTTCTGTAAAACTTCGATTTTAAGCATTTATTTGTTTTTCCAAGCAAAACTACTAACACTGTTGGCAGTTTGACTTGATTCAGCTATCATTTGAGCGTCACATGTCAAACAAAAGGAAAAAAAGGTCAGAAAACTGCAGACTTGCTCATGCTCATCTGACGCAAGACGCCACTGCACTCAGCATTTTTCAGTTCCAGGCTTCAGAGGCAGATAGTAAGACAACAGCTGTCAACTGTTTGATTAGGTATTAATCAAAGCTTTGACCAAATGAAGCCTTTAAAGCAAAGAAAAAAAAAAAGACAGCAATTTCTTTATTATACATAGTGTTGCTCCACAGCTGCCATTTTGATTCAAAGACCAAAGGCCAACGAGCAAGCAAGCAAAAAGCCAAATCACATGCTCTTCGAAGGCCTGCAGAGGAACAATAATCTCCTACTGGTAGCTGTGTGGATTAGAAGTGAAAAATGCCACTCTTTGCTTTCATTTCTTTGCACTCTCAAATCATGTTGAATTTTAACATAAATAATGAAATATCACAGATGGAACAGCGGCTTCTTATCAATTATTCAACCACAGCATCAAGCTAAAGTCAAACTTTAGGAATCACATCGTAACACGATCCAGTTTCAGAGCTGTTCTTTTCATTTTCTGCCAATCAAAATAAAGGTGTCCTCCTCCTTCAACTGTAAACAAAACAGTTTATTTTTTTCCTAATATGCGATTGCATGTAATTAAATAATCATACTATAGCACACAGAATGAAAAAAAGCAAGTTTAAATGGTGAATGGAAGAGATTGAAATCTCAAAAATTAGTAAAGAGAAATTTAACCTAGTTCATACACAAACATATATGAGACACATTTAATAAGTACTAAGGGGGTCTCCCCTTTGGGTTTTTTTCCTCACTTGAGCTTTTGCTCTTATTCACATCACAACTGCAAACTTTTATTTATTTCAACAGGGTCTTATGTGACAGGTCAGACAACTTAAAGAAGTACAGTTTGCCAAAAGTCATGTAAGGAACAGTGCAAACATGGAAGAAGGTACCCTTCTCAGGTGTGACCAAAATTACATTTTTTGCCCACATATAAAGTAGAAATCATCACCATAAAAACAACATTCCCTCTTTGAACCATGGTGGGGACAGAATTATTTTGTTTGGATGATTTTCTTCAACAGAGCCAAGGAAAGTGGTCAAAGTTGATGGGAAGATGGAGTAAAACATAGTGAAATCCTGGAGAAATAAACCAAGTGGAGGTTGAATTTCCAACTGAACTTCTAGTGTTTCTATGTGTTAGATCAGGGGTGTCAAACTCCAGTCCTTAAGGGCCACTGTCTTGCAATTTTTAGATGCGCCACAGGTACAAAACACTGGCTTAATTACCTCATTCTTGTGTAGATAAGTTCTCCAGAGCCTTGCTAATAACCTAATTATTCTATTCAGGTGTGGTGCACCAGAGGTCCATCTAAAAGTTGCAGGACAGTGGGTTCCAGGACTGGAGTTTGACACCTGTGTGTTAGATTATCCTAGACAACTTCAAGACCTAAATCTAGTTGGGAATGTTTTTTCATAACTTGAAAATGTATGTACACAGATTGGCCAACATTTATCATCTCAAACTGGTTCAGACATACCCAGAAAAGTTTCCAGCTGTAATTTAACCAGATCAATCAATCAAATTTTATTTGGTAGCACATTCCATCAACAAGGCATTCCATAGTACTTTGCATCATAAAAACACAAAGACGCAAAGTCATCCAACATAGAATCAACAATCAAAACATTACATTAAGACAAGTGCTATTGTTGAATTCTTAATTGACCTAATTTATTAATCGGGTGAGCTACTGATTATAATTGGTCACAATGCGTTTTATGTAGGGTTGTCAGAGTAGAGGGACTGAATACATACGCAAGTCACATTTTAGGAATTAGCATTTGCACTTTGTGCTGCTTTAATACACAAAACTCAGATGAAATACACTGAAATTTGTGGTTGTGATGAGACAAAAAATGAAAATAATAATAATAATAAAGGGTGCGAATAATCTCGCCTGTATTGATTTAAAACAAAAGGTAAAGGTGTGGTCAGTTTGCTACCGAGTCTTTGGCATGTGACATGCTACTTGTCCTCATCTCATCGACTGCCTCTGTCCACCTGGTTAATAATTACCAGCCGCAGCTTTCTGATTATCAGCTTGTTATAACAATCCTTGTAGTTGCACACATTGATTCACTGATCACAATTATCATTAGCGACATGCTAAACTAAGTTGCTAGCTATTTTAACTGAGAGAAGCAAATGAAAGCGGCCCCTAGCCTCGCAATGCTAACACTTTAAAAAACAAGGCATCTCTCCCCACCTTCTGTATTGATGACTTGCCGCTTCGCCTCAAACCCATGAGCAGGATCCTCGGCTTGCTGTCTGACGGAGACGAGCTGTCCTCGATATCGGGCTCCTCTTCACCATAACCGAAATCTTTGGGGAACGAGTCCGAAACCCCGTAGCTGTCAGCCAGCTGTTCCACCTCGTACTGAATCGACATTTTGACCTAACAACGGTCGCTTCCGCTGTTTGCGCCGACTCTAAATATGTCTAAACACAGTTGTGTTTGTCACCAAATGCTATAAACCTGTCTTGCTATGAAAACAGGTAGTCAATATCGTATTAGCCTCTTGAAAACGCAGAGCATGATCCCACACATTTCCTTAGGATTTCCTCTTAGCTGAAAAAAAATTTGCTGATCGTCCCGCCTTTTAATTCTGATTTGTTGCTTGGATTACACCTCAAACGCTGATTGGCTGGTGATCCTGTCAGTGTTTTGATGTTTTTCGCTGTCACCTGACTAGTACCCAGACTTGTTTTGTGAACTAAACCGTCTATTCAGGAAACAAAATAGTTGCTTTTGCGGTATTTAACAATTTAAACCAAATCCCGTTGACCAAACCTAATTAAATTGTGTTTTATGGTTTGTATTTGTTATTTCGAAAGAGTAAATATTTATTGAAGGTTATAAAATATTACTAAACAGAAACCGATAGATATTTGTCAAACTACCAGCAGATGGGGACAGACACACGCATTAGTAATTCAACACTTTCAAAGTCTATCTAAAATGTAGGAAATATCATAATCAAAGTACTGTATTCGATATTTATTCCAGAGAAAAATAGTTTTAAGATGACATATGAGCAGCAGTAAAAATATACATTGCGATTCCATAAATAAATAAGTAATAAACAAAGGAAGAAAAAAGAAGGAAAGAAAGAAATGAGGAAAAGAAAGAAATGAGAAAAAGAACGAAAGAAACAAGCAAAGAAAAAATTATTTTGTTAATATATTATTTTCATTTGCTTCTGAAATTGACAAATGGGGTTTATTTAGTCTTTTTTTTTTCTTTTTCTATTCTTTTTTATTTTTAATCTATAATGACTTGTTTGTGCTGTGATTGAAGTTCATTTTGTGTGTTTTAGAAATGTAATGTTTTTATTTTGTTGTGATTTTATTAAAGATATCATTGTCCTGTCTTTTTATAATATTTTACGGTAGTCGTAAAATAGTCAGTTTTATCTTATTTATTTAGTTTAACTAATGAACTCTTGTACAAATTAGGACCTTTCTGCGTTTTACATGAGATACATGAAGGCAGCACTGAGCTCAGTGCAGCTGTATGTTTAGAGCCCTTAAAACGAAAGTTAACTTTACCGACCCGGTGGTACTTACCTGTTTGTCATTCACTACGGTACGAAGCGGTAGACCAAATATATAAGCTTTGCATTCAGTCAGCTTTACAGCCGATATCGTCATGGCGCATTATAGAGTAAGTGTTTTTAATGTTGCTTTATATTTCTCCAAGTAAAGAAGAAATGTTAGAAATCCTGCACGCTAGCTGCGCTGTTAGCACGCCCGGCGGCTTCAAAGTAAAAATAATGTCTTTTAAATCACTACGTTCTCTTCCCACAGGCCTCTGACTCTAAGAGAGAACATTTCAGAAGATATTTGGAAAAAACTGGAGTTGTTGACAGTCTCACCAGTGGTGGGTCGCTTATTTTTTATCTGCTCTATAAAGGCTGTAACTTCTGGGTTTTTCTATGGAGTTGCAAGCCAAGATGGGCTATGCTGACTCTGTCTATCGCTACGCTCTTGTTTTGTAATTTTTGTAGGACTCTTGGTCATGTTTAATTGTTTAGATTTGACAGCGACAGCTTAGTTTTAGTACGCTTTATTTATTTTGCTAACTTTTTCTGTTTGCAATGAGAAGATGTTCTAAACGTTATATAATTCACTGCGCAGTGGAGCACTGCTTTCAGTCGGTTATGCTGAGATCTAATTAAATTATTGGACTCAGGTGTGTTTGAGTAGAGACGCATTCAAACCAGAGGAGCAGATGTCTCGTCACCAAGACTTGGTTGCGGGGGGGGGGACAATTCAGTTTAAATAACGGGACTGTTGCAAGAATTTGGCTACGAGGCGATGTGAAATTCTCACTGTATAAGTAAAAATTCCAGTTTCACAAAAAATAAATATATAAATAGGACCAAAAATTATAACGTGATGTAGCTTCAAATTAAATAAGAAAAAAAATCTCCTACTGATTTTAAAGTATGTAAAATTAATTGCAAAGTTCAATTTCATAACATTTATTAAAACATCCTGAATTTACTATCAGTTTTCAAGTGTCTATTGCTTAGATGATACATATTTGCCTTGCTCTTAATAGAATAACACAGGTACAACTGGCTGCTTATATTAGCCTTTTTCCTTTCCTAAAGGAAGAAGCATTTTGGATGTGAGGTAAACATGTCTTCCAAGAAACATTATATTGTAACCTTTTTCTGTTCCTTTTTAGTTTTTGTGTCTCTGTATGAGCAACAAGAGAAGCCTGCCAATGCTCTGGAGTATCCTTTGTACGCGTCTGATTTCACCACGTTTCATTTTTTGGTGCGGCTGGTGAAGATTTTAAATTTTTGTTGAGAACTCACTGGCCGTAGATTCTTTAACTAACTCCTTCCAGATATGTGAAGGAGCATCTTGGTGCTGTTGCCCTGACTTCATCAGACACAGAGGCTTTGCAGCAGGAAGTGAATGACCTGAGACAGAGATGCGCATGTCTGGAGGAGAAAAACAAAGATCTCAAAGCAAGGGTATGTATGCTTCTCTTTTTTCTAATGTAATTCTATATAATTGGTCTGAATAGTTATGGAAATTTACCAGCACAGTCCACAAGAGAGCACTGCATTCTTACATTTTACTCCAATGAATACAGTTCATCCATTATGTTTTTTTTTATGTGCAAATGACATTTGCTGATTTCTTTCAGCATTTTGTTTTTTCATAGCTTTTTTTTTTTTAAATCTTTTGTTGACTTTATAAGTGAATAGAAATGGATTTCAGAACCAACATTGGTGTAATCAAAAAAATAAACTCTTTTATAGAACCTCCTCCCATAATTGACCCAGTTTTAATACGGATAGTGTCCGGATTATTTGCAAGTTTTTTGTTTACATTGTGCTGCTCTGATGCCTGTCTCTTTCAATGGGATGTTTTCTTTTATTCTAATGATTCTCATTATAAAAAAACAAATTGTTCCAATGAAATAAAAGCTAATACCAGTGTTTTTTGGATGTCTTCCTAGCTGCAGCGGTATGAACCGGCTTCAGAAGATGGAGGCACTGCTAACTAGATTTCAACAACAAACCCGTCTTTGTTTTGATAAAGGTATTATTTGTTTTATGCTGCTGTCAGTTTGAATTTAAAGATAGGACGACACTGTAAAAGGTGAAAGCCGAATGTTTTATTTGCCTATGATGTTTATCTGTAAATCTCAACTTTATTCTTTTCTTATATTCTAACTTATTCTGTATATGTTTGTATATATTTTTCCTGAGTGTTCAGCCTTTACTTAGTAAAATAAGTTCAAAGTGTGGAACCTTGAGTGCAATTTATTTTGCTCTTCAAAATGTGATCACGTTGTGTTCATTGTGTATGGAAGTAACATTGTTTAATTCTTTGGATTTAGGCAGCCAGTGGTCTGAAATTGGCATAGGGGGAAAAACAAACCATCAATTATTCTAGCTATGCTAGCAATTTTCATTTCTCTAGAATGCTCCGCAACAATATTGTAACCCTGATCTTTTATCATTGATGAAACAAAATGTATTCAGAAGCAATACTACATTAAACTACAGAAGTTAAAACGGTCAGGGTCCAAATATGTAGTATAGGTTAATTGTTTCCAGAAGCAAAGTTTCTTGCTATTGTGGACAACTATGTTCTGCTATTTGCTTGCCAACATACTCAGAAGTCTAATTTTAAAAATGACAAGTTTAATTTCTCTTATTTATTCTGTTCACAAATGTCTTTTAGAAATTTGTGAACAAGCTCTTATATGCTCTAGCATTTCCAGAAAGACAAAAACAGCAGAGGTGTGAAAGGACAGTTGTGAATGCAACCAATCCAGAAAACTTCACAGCTCACTGATGCATATAGGTCATGACCATTTAAACCCACTGGTCACAATAGTGACCCAGAAATTAATTTCACTTTCAAGGACTCCAAAAAGCTTGCTGATTAAATTTTCAGTTAATGTATGTATGTAAAGTTTAGAGTTTTTAGATAATACTGTTGCAGTATCACATGTAAATACCACATTTAGCAGAGCTGTTTATATCTTGGTTGCACCTTGGTGAGAAGATTTCCACAAACATCCCAAAGAAGAAGCTAGCAATGTATATTTAAACAGACATACAAGAAAGAGTTTTGGTGCACATCATCTTTAAAGTGTCTAGTTATGATATACACCTTTGCATTTACAAAAATTGGTGTGGTGTGTGAGCAGGATGTGTAAACATGTTGACGGTCACAATAGTGACCGGTGAGACAATACATTTGACCTAAGAATGCTTATTTAAATACATACCATATTCTTCCAATTTCAAACTTCTTCCTTTTTAAGATTAATTTTGAGTGTGGTTCTTGATTTGTTAGACTTAGTGATGGCCATTCAAAGTACACAACAATGTAGTTATGAGAAAGACGGAATCCTTAAATGATTTTGGTAGTGATGGCTTAGACAGGGATAATCCATACCAGATTTTGAATGCTTATGATGAGTTTATGGGAAAAGAGGATGATCTCCCTCTTCACCAGACATGTACCACCTGCAAAGTTTATAATGAAGGGACAGGTCTCTTTGATGTACCCTTTAAAACTAAAGAGGTTTCAAATGAGGGTCCAACAAAAGATGAGAAACCGTCCAATAGACATTTTTAAAGTAGAAACAAAGATGACAAAGAACTACACAGAGGCTGATGTCAAATAGAACAATGAGCACATGAGAGGTGTAGACCTTATGACCTAAACCCCTCAAGTTACAGAGTCATGATCAGGTCCAAGAAGTGGTGGTGGGCATCTCAAAAGCGCACTTGTAAATAGGATGACTAAAGCAGGCAACTGCTGGGTTGCCTGCTTTAAAAAAAAAATCAGGCATTATTGGGGGGCATCCGAACTTCTGAGGACCCCATAATCTTTCTTTCTTTTCCTTTGCTAAGAGGGCTAAGCAGCTCTGGTTAGCTTATGTTATTCTAATTTTTCTTCCGTTTTCTTCCTAAGTTGTTTGTCACAACCATGATGTGTTAACACCATAGCTGACAATTTACAAAACTTTGTGAAATAAATGCTTAATTTTAGTGTACTGTAAAGATTTCATGAGCCTGATGAGCTACAATATGGCCTCCTTCAAAATAACATCATATAAATTGAGGTAGTTTGGCATTTTGTTAACTCCGTCAGATGCCAACTCCATCAGTTTTTAATGGACAGCGTGACTCTTTCAGTGATAATGTTGACAAATTTCACTTAAATGTGCAGTTAATTCATTTTAAGGTATTTCAGATAATTAGCATACTTCACATGTATCAAGTATTTATTTTTACTCACTACTTTACCACCTTCAGTTCTGCGTCAACTCCATCATGCACTATCAACGCCGTCAGATGGACTTAATGTTTTTTGTTTTAAATAATATTTATTTAGTTTCTTGAGAAGCATTTGTCTGTAAGACTGAGTAAAAATATCACTAATAGAGTCATTAAAAAATAATTTTATATTTATTTTGGTCAGATGGTAATGACAAAGTTCTGGGTGAGGTCCTTTAAAATGTGATATTAAAAAAATGTTGCAACTGGGAGCCTTTACCTTTGCATCTTTACATTTACAAAACATTTGTCATATTTATATACATAAGTTTGAGGAAATATTTTTAAAAATTGGGGGGAAAATTTAAACCCATTTTGTATCACTTCTCAAGAATCAATTGTTTAAAGAATTGCATAAAAATTAGAACCATGGTGTCTATTTTTTAACCCTTCTCTACTGTTTCCAGAGATGTAATAAATAAATGCATTTTTCAGTATAATTGAGTTCAGTTTAGAAACCAAACTTTATACAGATAGTTGATCAAAACAACTACAACATGAAAATACAAGTATCTTAACACACTGATGGTAATCTATCATCAGACAAAACAATCTAGTAAAAAACTTTAAAATGCTTCCTTTATTTCAGACGGAAGCCATGTCAAGCTTTGTAAAACACACTCCATTAAGCGAACTTTATTTGAACACCCTGATATGAAAATTCAAAAGCAAACAAAATGTCAGTCTCCATGGCGTCTTAGATTAGAGGTATATCTTCTAAAACATGTTTCTACATTCCTAAATCTACAAAAATACCCTATTTTTAAAGCTAGTATTTAGTTATCACCTTTACAGAAAATAGAAAAAAAAGAACAGAAATTACAGTTAACTTTTAAATGTGTTTTCAAAGTTCACATAAGGCAGTGTTTCTCAATTCCAGTCCTCAGGCCCCCCTGCTCTGCATGTTTTAGATGTACCTCTATTCCAGAACAGCTGATTCAAATGATTGCATGACCATCAAGTGCTACAGAAGCCTGTTAATCACCCACATATTCAATCCAGATGTGTGGCATAAGGGAAACACCTAAAACATGTATGGCAGGGGGCGTGAGGACCGGAATTGAGAAACACTGACATAAGGTAGCAATTTTAAGACTAGTGACCAATAAGTTGCAATAACAGGTGTGTCCACCATCTGTTTTACATCTTACTTCATTGTTCCTTTTGCAGGATACAGCACAATAAATGAGGCATAAATGAGACCAAATGGTAAAAGCACTGTAGTACTTTAGTTTTGTTAATAAGGTTTGAAAATGTAATTTTTGTGAAGAATAATTCACATTTAGAGGAGTTTTTTTAATACTGGATGAGAGATGTTGATGTAAACAAAATAAACAATGATTTCCATCAAATCAGTATATGGAAATTAAGAAAGTTTAACATCTTATCTGGAAAAAATCAAATCTGATTTGATTAAATATTCAAAACACCTCTTTTTTGTCTATAGTATTTGCAGTTCTATGAGACACCACTAATTGGCTCTATTATACACCACGTCAACATGCAAGTTTTAAAACTAGAAAATCTGTATCAATATCAAGATAAGAAATTTGTTGATATTTACAAAGATTTTAAGACAAGTCAAAACAACCCTCCTGAGTAAAACTGTGTGAAATCTTCTCCAGTTCTATGATGCAGGAGAGATGAAGATGTTGAAGAACACAGCAAAGATAAAGAAGACTGCATATCCCAATATGCAAATCCAGAAAAGTGGGTTTTTAAACAGCTTCATATTGAAATTAATGAAGAAGACGTATCCAAAAGTCAGCCCAGCAACAATTCCTCCCAAATGAGCCACAAACGACACCTGAAGAAAATATGATAAAGTCAGGTTTCACTTCAGGCCTATAGGCTATTAGCTGCTGTTATCTGACTCCACTAAATGTTGAGTAAAACTCACAGCCAGTAAACTAAATGGGTAAGGGGGTAAGGAGTCAAGTTTTCAGTAAACACTATTTGTGTTTGTGTAGCAAGGAAGCTACGAATCAACTTAGTAATTACAAAATCAAGTTGAAACCATAATTCATGCAGATATATGCAGAAATACATGCATACATGTATGCATACATCTGCATGATTGACAGCTCATCATGAAAATAGTGTTGGTGAGTACAGCAGCCGAATAACTTTTGATCCTTAGTTTGTTTCTGAGAAAATTCAGAAATATCTGGTTTGCTTTTCATTGCACTATAGATTTCCTACCTGTACACCTCCCTCTAAATTGGCAAATCTTCTGTATAAGGCATAGCTGAAATCTGCAACAACTGAACACAGAACAGTGTTAAATCATTGCTACAAATGATTGTGCACTTTCAAACGTTTAAAAAGAACACAGACAAAAAACAGAGTGGAACCTACCAATGGCAACAATGGCGAGGATTCGAGCCACTCCAAAAATAAGTTTCATCTGTTTGAAATTCTGTGAAAAGGAAGAAAGGGAATTAGATGAAGGTATTTCCTCTAAAAGTTCATTTGTTTATCAGCCAATAAACTAAATGTGTACTGCACAATGTGCCCTGTGTCACAAAGCTATTTAAATTACTGTAACTTTTTCACGTTTCATCACAAAAGTACGACATTCAGTCCCAAGAGTGAGTGGTTGATAAAACCACCTTTCACTGGCATTCAGAAATATCTCTCTAAACTGAAAGAAGATTAAAATGTAATTGCCCTGCCTTAAGCAATTTCCACACGGAAGAATGTGAACAGATCCTCCTGTCAGGGTGTTTCTCAACTTACCACCACTGCATTTATGAAATAACCTCCATACAGGGCATAAACGCCCCCAGAGGCCCCAACCAAAACAGTGAGAGGATCAAAGATGGAGCTGGCCAAAGACCCTGGGGGGAAACACACAGATAGATCGTCAACAGAGAGTACAGCTCAAATTCAAACTTGAAAAACAGGCTTCAAGCATTTTTAAACAATAAAAAATAGTTTTATTTTTGTGTGGTGTCTCAATCTCTGCTACCTGTTTCAGAAGAAGAGAAGCTCAAAATAAATTAGAGAATGGTTACGCTCACCTGCAAGAACACCAGCCAGGTAAACCAATCCTACTTCATGTCCTTTGTGGACCATTTCCAGTGGGATACCAAGCAAGAGCTGCATCACTAAGTTACAGAAGATGTGCCCCACACTGAAAAAAAGCTGCAGGTTAACAAACACTGAACCAACATGCAGATATAAAAAGATGACTCCATTACAAACAGTAATGGACAGGATAGTTTTTTTGTGGTTTTAATTGTTTTGTG
The DNA here is from genome assembly GCA_010277075.1 of Poeciliopsis retropinna. NCBI lineage: Eukaryota > Metazoa > Chordata > Actinopteri > Cyprinodontiformes > Poeciliidae > Poeciliopsis > Poeciliopsis retropinna. The sequence continues at coordinate 7,497,084 of VMRM01000007.1, forward strand.
ACCGCAGAGTGTATAGTGAACAAGCTTTTTGTCTAACCAAACGGTAAACACTTACTGTTAATTTCCTCCATTGGAAAAACAGCTGCTAAGTATGACTGGGCAACAGATCAACAACAATTGATCATTCGATAAATTTTCACTGAACTGCAATAATCTAATGAAAAAACAAATCAAATGATATGAAACACAAGTTTTTCATTAAGTCCTAGTGCTAAGCAAAACAGCTATTCTGAAAGACAGCATTCTTTGTAGTATTTTTTAGCCTCCTGTGAACTATGCAACTCCTGTTCCTCTTAGCTAATGCATTTTCCTCCTTGGTAAATAAGCTTGGTTTTCCTGGGCGGATTGTACTCATGGGATATCAAATTTCCTACTGGTAGTTGGTAGTTTATGATTGTATATATATATAGTACATAAAAATATATGTGTATATAATTTTTTTTCGCTAATATTGCTCCTTTATGTATGTAAATGCAATGTAAATGCAACCGTTGCACAGATGTAATCCAGCACATTGAATTTCAATGATATCTAAAGAGATAATAACTGAGGGTGGTTTTGCACTTCCTCACCATTGACTGAAACTGTCACTTCATCTTTGAAGTATTTAAAATTTCTGAATATCCTCACCCAGCGTGGACGAACATGTAGGAAAAGAACCGCCATGATTCCTGTCTTTTGGAAGGATCGTAGGTGAGAGGACTTTTCCAGATGCTTTCATCCAGGGTCACCCACTGCTTATGAGGCTTCCATACGGCATAATAGATAAACACTGCCAACTATGGAAGACAAGCAGTGGACACTCAATAACATTTTAAAAACATTACAAAATAAATATATCAGAAGCAAAATTGAATGCAAAACAGCTGAGAAGAAATGACGGCAGGAAGGAAACAGACTCATAAATGGTAAAGATTGTTTCACTAAAATGTGGGGCTTTTCAAGATTACTCCTAAAATTCCTAACAGTGTGTTCTCACAGACATCTTGGAACTGTTTACAAAAAGCTGCACACTGAGAGACTATCACTCCAGCATATTGCAAATCCAGCAATTATCAACATGTTAAACGGTGAAAAAAACTTAAGATAAAAAGGAGTGGGCTCCTTATATTTTTAGACAATATTAATTTTATGTAAAAATATTGATAGAAGATTTTATTTTTTATTTATTTTTAATCAAGAAGATTTCTGTCACCTTCTATTTATCCTTGGAAATAATAGTGGAACTATATATGAATTTAACAGCAAATCCTCCAGAACTTTTATTATGCAGCACAGCAATTACTATATAATCAGATGTGGGTAGAAATTAGTCACATTTACTTTAGTAACCTTTTGGTGAAAATGTACTTATAGGAGTATTTTTACACCATACTTTTATTTATAATTGTGTATAAATTTCAGTTCCTCTTTCTATAGTTATTTCAGTAAATAAAAAAAAACAAGGAGGATTTAACAGAAATGCACCAGACACAAACCTACATTTTAAGTTAAAGTACACGTATTGTTTGTAACAAGCGTTTTTATTTATTTTTATTTATTTTATTTATTTTTAATCTGCCAAACCTGCTGTGCAATTTGGAGGTCAAACAAATTACAATAGACAATCCATTTTGTCACTGAAAGTACTTTGTTCTAATATATACAGTTTACTTGTTGTAAGTATTGATTTCAGAAGCCTTATGTTGTGAAAAAAAAGCTGATTTGGAAGTTGTGCTTCTCCTTTCTGAATTTATTTTATTTTAATTTTATTTAATTTTGTAAGATTCTTTAAAATGTCATAACCTGCTAAGAACCTTAGATTTTGTCTCTCCAACAACATAATTTTTACAAATTAGATCAGCTATTATTATCAAACATTTACATATTCTTGAGTAACTGTTTTTTCTAATATGTTTTACTCTTACTGGAGTCATTTTTTGGCTGGCAGCTCTTTACTTTTACTTGAGGAAAGATATATTAAAGTTACACTTATTTTACTTCAATACAATTTGTAGCTCTCCTACTCTATACATGATATTTATAGCTAATACTTTTCTAGTATTAGTGTGAGATTATGCTGCTGTAATAAAGTTTATGAGTTTGGACATTAGAGGGAAGCAGCACAGATATTAGCATTTAAAGCTGCTGGAGAACTTTCCAGTTTGGGCATTTTTGTCCCAGCCTACCTCTGCAATACTGATGCCAATGATGAAGATCGGAGGTGGGCAGCAGTTAGCGCGTTGCATGTACCGGTCCCGAAACTCTGGTGGGATGATCAAATTCTGGAACTTCCTAAAGCATCCTGTCTCTTTCTGTTGATCTATCTCCGGCTCACTGCTGTCCCCCTGCTCCGCCTCCTCATAGTCAATGTCACCCATCTTTGTCGCTACAGTCGTACACTATTAAGCTCTGAAATGCACAAGAAAAACAAAAAAACCGTTACATGACTTCAAAGCAGCCCTTCAAAGTAAAAATACATAATACATAAAATAAATACTCAGAAACAAGAACATTTCTGTCCTTAAAAAGCTTAGCGAAGCATAAATGACATTATAGTAAAAGGGAACTAATTTTAAAAATGTCTAAAGTGAAATAATCTATTGTTAATTAAACTTCTAACGACAGAAAACCTGGAATTATTTTATAAAATCATAATGTAATCAAGGGTCAAGATAAACGAAATAACTATTGTATTACTGCTTTAAGAGATTAATTGTAACTTCTTTTTTTTTACAAGAAATATATTTAATAACTAAAGGAGGTTCAGTGTAGATAATTAAAGCACTTGAGTAAATTGTGTAAAAAGCTCCATTTAAAACGATTGGCATCTTTCTAATAAAAATATGTACTGTAAAACTGAAACTCCCGACATTGCTTCTGTTCCCTGCTGTCCGTCCAGTAGCTTTGCCCATGTTGAGGCATTTCCTGTTTGTTAAGCTTCTCCTCTGCTGATGATGATAACATTGAGGCTAAGTTTGATGGCCTTTACAAAGAAATATACAGAACTCGCTTTTGTTTTAGGCTCTTCCTGGTAGAAAAAAAAAGTGAGACCAACTCACCTGAACTTTCAGCAGGAACGCGTCTGTCGGCTCCAATTAGAAAACAGTGAAAAATTCCTACGATAATTCAAATGTAAAATTAATCCACAGGCTGAGCTTTAGACAAGAACAAAGCCAGCGACTACAGTGTTTTCAGACGACCTACGGAGCCGCGTTCTTTTTCGAACTGGCCCCAAGTGAAAAGAGGCAAAAAAAAAAAAAAAAAAAAAATTGGTAGGAGATAATTATAGTCTTTGCTTTCTTTTCCCCCTCCAAGACGCTTCCTTCCTCCTAGCAAACAAATCACGAGTGTCGGCCGTTTCTGGTTCCTTTCTGACACTTCTCCACAGCTTGCAGAGTATCTGGTGACTGTACGACCTCAAACGTGCAGTCTACAACAGCTTACCTGTTTTCAGTTGCCACACCTGTGGTCAGTGACGTCACGGACCACGTAGGGCGCCAAAAACAAAAGCGTACATATATCTTCATCATGTACAGGTATTAATCTCGTCCGAAAGAAAGGCATACATTTTAATTGTTTACGCAACGATAAATAAATTATAATACAGTGAATTAAAACCACAAATGTGTTAATAATGCAGCAATTACTCCAGCGTACCACATGGTGGCAGTAAAACTCATAATTAGAAATGAGGGACGTTTAAAATGTTTTTAACCCTTTTTCTAAAAAGGCTGAAAATGTAAATTTTTGCAAATGTTGTTTTGCCAGTAAAATTTCCAAGAGCTTTGATCCTTAATCCCAGGAGTAGTTGAACTTGACTTTTCAACATTTGGTTAATGATTTTTGTGCTAAAGAGATTTGTAGAAGTTTATTGTTTGATGACTTATCTTTACCTTACAACTTCTAAAACCCAGGAACCTATAGTGCTATTTTGCCCTTTACTTTAAAATCATAATGCCTTTTACAATATTAAGTACTTAATATTTCCCTTTTCATACATTTTTTTAAAGGTACAATATATATTGGACAAAATGTGTTTGATACATTAATAGAACATGTGTAAACAAAGAAAAGCAGAAATAAAAAAAGAGCCAAATATGGTTTGTGTGTCTTTCAAAGGTTAACATTTTCACTGCATTTTATTGAGATTTCAATCATAGCATATAAAGGTTTACTCCAATTCATCTGATTCCAGTATAAATGCAGTATAAATGCAGCTGTTACATGAAGATCCCATGAAGATACTTTTTTTTGTCAGAAAAAAGTAAACAAACCACAAGACCAACAAATTTATAAGACAAGGAAAAATCTGTGGAAAAGCTCAAGAAAGAACTAAGTTATAAAACAATATTCTGATTCTCATTGGGCACTCTGCAATAAATAACCAAAAATAGACATGAACATCCACTTAAACTGTTAGGTTTTGCACAGACAGTATTGGAGAAGCAACCAAAGTTTTGTTCTGAGTAAAACTAATACCCTGAATATGCCACACTCCAATACACAATCCTTGCAGCGTCCTGCTGTGGGAAACTGATCATAGTTAATGGGAAGATGGATGGAACTAAAGGCAAAAAATTTGTGAAAGAACATATATTATAGATTAAAAGACTAGAGGTTCACTTTACAGTAAGACAACAACCTTAGAAAAGCCAGAGCAACAATGCAGCAGCAAAACACGGTTCAGAATATTGACTAAGAATGTCGGGATACCAATGCATATTTCACTTTTTAGGTTTCTAGTAAAGAAAAGAATGAAAACGTGCATTTCCAAATTATTTATGGAAATTGTGTTAGCATGTCGGATAATATGTGCCGTTTGTTTTTATACTGAACAAGTCGAGGGGCATGAAGAGTTAATTTTGTAAGAAACCGTTGGTTCTTTGAAAAAGGCAAGTTGGAGCTTAGATTTTAAAGGCTAACATTACATTAAATAATATTTTCAACAGAACCAATGTAAATAAAATTACAGACCTAAAATAATGCAAAATAAAATGTTATTTTGACAAAACGGAAGGCAGACTTCCTGGTATTCTTCAAAACTGGGATGTTATCAGCATCAGTCACCAGAAACTTGTTTACTTTCCTGGCTGATTTGCAAGAAACCTTTGGTCACATGATTGAGTCAGTAGTCACCGCTGCATGAAATATGTACAATTATCACATTTGGGAATATGTATTAAAAGAACATGTTGCATTTCTGTAATTTGTAGTAGTAAAAATCTACTAATTCATAAAGCTCTATTTTCTTTGGAGAGATTTCTAACAGACTCGCATTTTAGAGTCCATCTAATGGTCGTTGCTGAGCCAGACTCGCATAAAATTAATTTCTACAATGATTTCAAGGCATTTTCTCCAACAAGCCAAGAGTTTTACCTCTGGTAAAACGGCTAAAATAGGACTCTCTTGTGGCTTATCAATGTTTTTATTTGTCTATTTTGCTTCTTTACTGAAACAAACCATATGTATTCAAACCTTAGCTCATAAAACTATTGTTTTAGCCCAGCGTTCATCTGCAACTGAGTATATTAGAGCAAAGAAATTAGGTAATGGTATAAGAGCTTGAAAAAGAAAAACTGTACAATTTACCAAAATGAACAATCCAGTACAACAAGTTTTTAATCACAGAACTTTTATTGTTTTTCTTTAAAAGGGAGAAAAATCCACATTCTCAGGAAGAGTTGTGAGGGAGGAGGTGAATTGGGTAGAGCAAGGGATAAAAGTGGAACATGGTGAGAAGCAGGAGCCATTAAATATAGCTGCTGGGAGGTTATACAGCATAATCACACAAGCCAATAAGCTTTTCTACAGCGCCAGCTAAAGATATTTTTTTTTATTAACATCTGCTTTGTTTCCCCCAGGATGTCTGGTAAAAGATGTTAAAAGCAAAAAGCAGAGAAAGAAAAAGGAAAGAAATAAAAAAGCAGGCTTCATACAGAGTTCTAATTATTTGGCCAGCAGCAATAGTTTTAAAGTAAGAAACTAATTTTTGGATTAAAAACTGGATAAACCATGGCACCCAAACTGAGTGTGGGGAGGGAAAGGTTAGGGAAATAAAATTTAAAATCAACAGGGAGGAGGCAGAAGAAGAGCAGCCATCATGTGAGAGGAAGCCAGGATCACATTGATGTGAGCTCAGGAGACATCTGAAACAGATAAAAATAAGATCACATGAGCTCACCAGCTTCAGGAAGAACCACGCAACACAGAAACTGGTACTTACAACTTGCGGGCCGGGCTCCATATCTTCGCATGATCTGGTCTTGCGTGAATTTCACAAAAGATTCATATTGTTCTGAAATTAGAGATAATAGATGTTTTAAAACATGTAAAGCTCATTTGCAAGTATTAGGTAACCAGTAGCTTGTCTAACTTTTTCCCTTAATATCTTTTTTAAAAAACACCCAAACACCTAGCTGCTGTTTTCCACCATTTTGCAGTTTGCGTGACCTGTTTATTCAGATTACACCAGACAAAAACAGCATTTACAAAGTCCTTTCATGGACATCAATGAGATTTAAACACAACAGCTGAAAAAATAACTGTCTAGTAAAAGTATTCATATCACCTAAAGTTTTTTGCATTTTATCACCTTATTGCCACAAATCTCAAAGTATTTTATATTGTATATCATTTTATTTTGTATATCAACATCAAATAAAACAAAATAATTGTATGTGTTGACTTTCCACAGATAGAAATAAGAAAACGGTGTGAAAAATCTGCATTAGACAATCGTCATAAAAAAAAAAAAAAGATTCAAACCATTTCATTGTGGGTCAGGCTGTATGTTACTGTATATCCTCCCATCTGAGCTGTAAACATCTTATCTTGGTCCTGCAAGTTGGCAGGTGGACCAATAATTGACTGAACGGTGCTTCATGAGATGCTTAAAGCTTAGGGTGTGGTTTGAACTGTCATGGAGATGCTGAATTTAGAAGATTAAATTACAGATGGATTACTAACAAATGCAATCCACACTTTTCAGATTTTCTTCCATACTTTGGAATAAAATTAAAACTAACTTAAAAAAAGTGCTGACATTTATCTTCACCTGCGAGTTTTGTGTTAAGGATCTGTTCATACTCCTCCCTGATCTTCTCCTCGTGGTCTTTGAGCAGGCGCTCACAAAGGTAGCTGACCTGCCTCAGTGTGAACGAGGGTTGGTCCTTTCTTGAGGCACCTGAGAAAAACAACAGATAGTCATAAAACAAAAATTAAGTTTATAGCTTTTCTTTCTGTTCACCACAAGACATGCAGCCCTGATGCAGGCACTGTCTCAGCACCTCGAGCGTCTCGGTCACTCTGAAACTGGAGCCAGCGTTAGCCTTCTGATTTATTACTTTATGGTTTTTGAGGTCTGATGTGAGCCAGGTAGAGTGAAATGTGAGTAAATCACAGTCAGCTCAGAGCCAGAATGAGGCTGGGGTAAAAACAGCTCTGTCATGGTGAAATACAAGTCCGCTCTGCACAGGGGCCTGGACACCAGAGGATTACATTACATCACACGCACAATAACTGACCTTTCTTTTTTTAACCGTTTGAGTTCCAGAGAATTTGGAGCAAAAAGACATTTCTTCCTCCCACACTGCTAAAATAAAGTATTTACAACATTTTATTGCTGGTAGTACATTTTCTCTGAGCATTGTGAGGCCTGTAAATCAACATAACCACCATCTCCAAGGTCAAGCTCGCAAATGCCTCAAAATTTAGAAGATGTATTTAAAGTATCAAAGGCTGTTTAGGAGTAAAATATCTAATCAACATGAACACCTTATCACCTTTTATAAAGATCTTGGTTATAAGCAGAAACATTCTTAAAGACTCTGTGTCTGTATAACCATTGCTTTATTTCACAAACAGATTTTATTTCTCTTCATATCTGAGACAGGCCTGCAAGTAACATTCAAGTCACATTCATTTAGTACACATTTATATTATCCACTTTTCCTACTGACCAAGTTATCATATTGAGCATTCTCTTGTCCACATGTTGTTCCATGAAATGTTTCTATTAGGAGCTGCTACATCATGTTTGCAACAACGCTACCAAATACTCACATTAAGTTCTTCACCACCATATAGTTAGAGCTATACTTTTCTCCTCCCCCACCCTTTTCTTACTAATACAATTTCTTCACTACTAAAAAAAGTTGCACTTTAGGTATTATGCAACGTGTAATTTAAAAGTGTTTTGAGTAGGTTATTGGGTGTGTGTCCTACCAGGTGGGGAGCTAGGAGCGGTGAGGGAGATACTGGGGCTGGAAGAGTCACTGGAGCTGCAGGCCTCGGTCTGGTTGAAGGCTCCCTCCAGCTGCCGTCGCCTCTGGATCCGGCTGTATTCCTGGCGAAGGTTCTGAAAGATTTGCTCTGGAGAAAGTAGACAGGAACAATGTCAAAAAATAGCCAAAACAAAAAATTAATAACCATGAATCCTAAAGCAATATGAACTTTGACACCAAAGAAAATGCTTCCTTGGAAAGAACATTTTTTGAGCCTAAACTAGAAACATCGTAAACAGTCTGAGAAGTGAGAAATGGGATTTAATGGACCTCATTTTGATTAAAGGGAGAAAAAAAAAAAACATCTTTGAGGTTTTAATCTGCCAGAAAGCTTCCAGGAATTAAATCATTAGCCTAGTCTTTGGTGCCAGTTCTTTTAGCTCAACAAAAAGCATGTTTATACAATACTGGAGGTCTTCCAGTGTAAACAAAACTATTACAGGAAAGCTCAATCAGCCGACCTACAACAGTAACCACTTCCTGCGTTCTCTCAAAAAAACAAAACATTCACTGACAGGAAACAGCGTTCTCGATTAAATACAGACAGCTCGACAGATAGAGCAGCTGTAACCAACACAAACAGCTGACATAAAACACTATGATCTTGTGACTGTCATTTCCCCTTCTGTTTAAGTTTTTTTTTAAAGATGTCATTTCATGAAGGCTTAACTGCATCACAATGCCCTTTTTAGTCGGGTAGGATTGTAAAAACTTTGGTCTTCTTTGAAATATTAACATACAATTGTTTCAAAGCTGTGAAGTAGATCATATCAATTTAAAAACCTTAATGTGGAACTTTATTTAAAAAGTGACTACAAAAATCCAAAAAGTGAAAAAAAAAAAAAAAAGTTAATTAATGCCACATTATCCATCTGTGGCAGAAAAGCCATTAACCTGATTCCAAGTTTAAACGCTGAAGGTAAAAAACAACCAAAACATGCAGTGACAGTCTCTGCTCTCAGAACTGCTGGAAAATCAACTTAAAAAAAAACAACAAAAAAAACAACATGGCCTCAAACTCAGTCGATAACCCAAATATAGGAGAGGAACTTTATCTTCCTTAGTGAACTTTGTGTACGTGGTGCACTTCTATCTGGGGGACCATGCCTCATTTATCTTGGGCGGAGAGAGAGAGTGAGAGTCTTCATGTCAACACTGCATCCTGCTCATAAGCAGAAAAAGAGCTCAAAGTTTTTCTCCACTGGAACCTGTAACTTGGATTTGTCAGGAATGATTATCAGTTTTTAAATGGACCTCACAGCATTACCAATGGCTGCGTGATGTCAATACACACTCCGACCAATTTGAGAACCACAAAGCAATGGCTTGTTTGCCTTATATTGTCCAGTTGACGTATCAGGCATCCGTAAGGCAATGTCAACCAAAAGACATGTTTCATCTGCGGTGTGCCACAAATAGTTCCGCATGATTTAGTGATGGCGATACAGTTTATAAATATTGTAATGACGAGGACACCTGCAATATATATGCCTAGTTTCTGCTTTCTCATCTGCATTTCTATCATTCTAAGACCTTTAGCATGTGTGAACATCTGCTGCTGTGAGAGACTGTCCAACAGGCTAAGTATCAGATTAGTATTAAAAATGCAAGTTGAAAACACTTGGAATACATTAACCAACAAATACTGCACTCCACACAATTGTTTACACCATGAATATTGTCTGTTACACATGTTTGCTCCGTTTTCTAAATCATTAGGTCATGTGTACGAATAGAGCACACCCAAAAAGATTTGCATTTCCTATAAAAGCATTAAAAAAAAACTTGCTGCAGGGTTTTGTTTTAGCAAGTGTTTACACTTAGTTACAGCCATCCTATTATATGAAAAAACAAACTTGATGGGATTTTATGACAAGCTTTAACTGTACTCAACCTTACATACTGCATCTAGACAGCTTGAAATTAGACACTATAATAATTACAAGCTTTGATTTCAACTAAAATCTCTCAGTACGACTCTGTATTAAGTGCACACAAACCTTCTTTAAAGATATTCCTGCCATGTCTAAAAATCTGTCTTAAAATCAGCATTTCTGACATATTGAGATATAGAAACCATGTTCAGTAAACTCCAGTTGTTTGATGCTAAAAACAACCACAATAAAGCCTGGTCCTAAAACAAAATAAGTTTATATATTCTAGGTGATCTGACCAAAAAGAAAATAAAGTATAAAGAATAACCTGGAGGATTCTGGAGCAACATGCAGGACTGTAATTTCACTGATTATAGGTAGAATTTGCTACTTAATTTTTTTAACAGCAATATTTTAGAAAGATTGCCGTTCAAAATGATTGATTGAAAATAATTAAAATTTCTATACAAGAAGGGGATAAAAACATTACAGGAAATAATTTATGAAATACCAGCTTCTGTTATCATGTGCACTGTGCAATACAAATTTTATTTATGAAAGCTCTGTATTAAAAAACAAACTGAGGTCTTAGTTATTTAAAACAGTCAACCTAAACAAATGAGACCCTGAATATATAGAGAAAAAAAAAACAATTATTAAGACCAACACTACAGTATTCATCCATTCACTGTCAACAAGCTGTAAGAGCATAGCCATTGAACAGGTCTAGTTTATCCCTGCAGTCCTGCTGCATTCATTCAAAGTAGAAGGAAATGTTGTACACAATGTAATAAAAATGGCAGACACTACATACTGACAACTGCTGGGTTAATCTGTGAGGGAAATAGGACGCCTCTTCAACTGTGCATCATGTTGCATCAATCCTGCCATCTTCTAGCTGCTTAGCAGTAGGCACCGCTTGGCAAAAACGGCAGCAACACAACCAGGTGAAGCCATCAGAGGCTTCTCGGAGTAAGAGACATGCAGCAGCAAGAGCCTCAGTTAAAGAGTTTAGCCGAGCTTTAATGGATGGACAGTTAGCCAGGGAAAACAAAGCTAGCTCACTTTATTTTCCCTTCAATTTTTAAAAGGCTTATGTGTGTTGATGTTCCAAATACCTTAAAGTTTTGCTGGACAATGTGGCTGAAAAACTTACCATGACACAAGCGTTTCACATCAGTCGATAACTGTCGAAACCTGAGACTTCTAAACTACTGCACAAGCTGCTCAACAGGTTGTTGCCAAAGAGTGAGCTAGTTGATGCCAACCTCCTTGCTTAGCTAGCAGTGAGAGGTTGAGCTAAATCTTTTCCTCTGCCTATATGCCCCAGAATGATGTGAGGTTCTGGATCAGAATTCAGTGAATATTTTATCAGCTGTTGTTATTGATTTATTGTCCAGCTCTACTTAAAAGTAAGTTGTGATATGTTCTGTGTCAGCTATAGTTACACTAGATCAGTCAGGAGGAATAATTCTATCAGTTTCAAAACAGTACAACGCTCCGACTTATTCTTCAAAGAACAGGAATCATATTCCCAGAAGTTTATCTCCTGCTGGTGTCCAACTCTGATTACACATCCAACAATTACCACTAGTAGCATGTTAAATATTAGATACAATACATATTTAAGTGAATGCGTCAACATGTAGATAAATCTATTCCAACTGGAAGTTTCAAGATCCTGTATAAGGCCTCCAGGTAAAGTTTCCTCTCAACAAATACTCAACAAGTAAACATAACTGGAAAGCTTCAGTACGGCTAACAGGCCGGGGGGAGGACAGCTGACCTTTACCAAATGCAAAACTCTCACTTAGCAAATCACATCAGAAAGATAAGTTTACAGCAGCACTCCGGTGCAAGGCACTTAACTGAAGCACAAACCAGATGTCCAGAGACATCATTTGAATTTGAAACAGATTCCAAGGTGATATAGATCTATATGTGCACAATTGGAAGAAAAGTATAAGTGATCTGGACGTTTTTAAACAAAAGTATAAACCGTTGGAGCAGCAAATGGTAGAAGGAACTTTGAACAGTGTCAGATACATACAAGTGTCCTGGATTATATAATCTGAAACCAAAGTGTTTAACTTTCTATAAACTAAACAGTTCTTTCTCTTCGGGTTTCTGTTTAGGGATGCTGAACATTTCACTTGGCTTGCAGATGAATCAATATCTTCAGCATATGATGTTATATCAAAAACACCAACAAAGCAGAGATAAAAGATCACAAGATTAATTGTGGAAAGCCCAACTGATTTCTTCACCATCACTCAAAGCAAACCTGGTTCTGATAATGTCACCACTTCATAATTATGGATGTGTTACATTTGGAAAATGGTCAAGTCTGCCACGGGACACTTGGTACTGACCATACATACACTCAAGTGGGACCTTTGGTAACCATTCTGACAATAAGAGATATTTAAATTATGGTCTAAACAGAACAAAACATGGCTTAAGATTTTAAAATCTACCAGCATGTAGAAGCTTTGAGACATTTTAGTTTGACAATTAAAATAATTTCTGTCAAAAAACAGAAATCAGAACCTCAATAAATGCAAATGAAGTGTAAAAATGTTCAGAAATGAATTAGATATACATGATAATTCATTTACATATTAAAGCTATACAAGCATAATAACTAATGGTCCAAGGTTTGCAGCGACAAGATGATTATCTATAGGGACGACATTTGCAAAAGGACAAACGGCTCCAGAGTCCTCAAAAAGAAAATTGAACCCAGCAAATGTCAAATATGGAAATATATCAAACAGAACCTTGCCCTTTATTTTATGTCATGAAAAGAGCATCAACTTTCAATTACACAAGACAAAGAAGCATCTCATTGCTATTCAATTGCAAGGACAGCCAGCAATATCTTATTGGAATTCAAAAAGCACAAGCATGAGGCCTGGCTGCTGCCAAAAATGCACAGGATTACAGTGGAGATCTCCAGCTAACTATCTGGTGTCCACTTGTACATCATGAACTCATCCAACACTAACACAATGTAGTTGCCAGTGGGAGAAAACAGGCAATAATGAACAATGCATTCCAGCTTTGTGGAAAGAAAAACGGCTGTGGTCCATAATAGTAACCCCCACTTAAATACAAGACAATTGTGGTAGTGGAGCCAAGGAACATTAGTCAGGCAGCACCTAATTAGCAAGCTGCAATGATGTGCTGTAATGCCATTTATCTTTTTTGTGCTTTATCAGATAAGATTATTAGACATTAAAGTTGATATGTTACCATCTGCTAATGTGCCATTTGTGTTCAAATCAGTTGACTAGTGATTTGCGCAGTCTTCTTAATACAGTTTTGTTTGTTATTGCAGTTTTGAGAATTTCTCCAAGTATACATGCCAACAATCAACAGATTTGATAAATAAGCAATAGGTACAAGCATTTATCATAGGGAAGTAACACAATAACGTACCATAAACACTAAAGCCTAAAAAAACTTAAATTTCACAAAGACTTGACTCAAAAGTGAATGTTCTAATCTTCTTCAGGAGGTAAATACTTAGATGGGGTCCAGATTACAAATGAGTTAAAAACTAGTCTCTAATTATATCTGAACTTCCCAATATAAATATAATCTTTCATATTAAAAAGAATGCAAGACAAAGCCCTTTTGTTTGGAGGAAGAACTTTCACCATCACTGCTTTCGATTGTGAAAATAATCATTCTTTCTTAAAACCTTAACTTAATTCATGTTACATGTTAATCGACTGAAATGTCTTATTTCTTAAAGAAAAAAAAAAGGATTCAAAGCTTTTTTATTTATTTATTATGCCCAGTAACATGTTTCCCTGAGACAATGAAATTCGTATTTACTGTGCACAGTGGATACCAAAAGTACTTTTTAAAACTGTTGGTATTAAGCAGATACAACAAACCATGTAAAAATACAAAAAACAAAGATGCACAGAACATCTATCTAAGTTCATCGGTTGAGGTTTTTAAGGCAAAACAATTTTTTGTATTGCAATAATTTGGGAGTTTGAGGCAAAACTTTTAAGATTTTACAATTCAGAATACAATTTAAAAGTATTTTTTAATTTCTTGCCACATTTTTTGTAAGTTAGAATGATTTAATAAATGTTAGATTTATATGAACAACAATTTATTCAATAACATATTTAGGCAAGTTCAATACAACTTAATATTTTTCAGCTAACTACCTGGTGTCCACTAGATAGTTATGGGGCTGGTTGTGTATAAGGGTAAAATATCGTTCTGCTTTCGGTTCATTAAAAGTTTCTGGTACTGATTCATTTATAAATAAATAAGTAAAGAAGACAAAGGATTCATGCATGGCAGATACTTTTTTTAAATGGATAATTTCTGAAAATACATAT